>CM076972.1:46580841-46660841 GCA_039105355.1 Benthosema pterotum
TACACAACTAGAGATAAATGGTCATTTTGATCTGTGTTAATTTTTGTTTCCCCAAATCCAGCCTGGGAATTGTGGACAAAAGCAAAAATAATTCTTTAGTTTTGGGGTCTGTTGGCTAAAATGTCCCCAAAATGGGGGTCCGTGGTCAAATTCTGAATTAAATAGTGGGAATTGGTGTCAAAAAGGTGGGGGGGGGGGGGGCAGAAAAAAATGGTATGGGTGCGGCTTTCGCCCAACAGGCGCAGAAAAATCAGAGAGTTTTCTGTTTTTCAATTATGAAATGCTGTTAGTGGTACACAGCTGTAGCTGTTAGTAGCAGTAGTTGAAATATCTTGGGTTGTTTTACATGTTTGGCATCGTGTTTGGTGGGCAGATTGGTGGGGCATTTAAGGGAAAATACCCCCCCCCCCACCACCCTTTTTGACACCAAGGCCCACTATTTAATTCAGAATTTGAGCCACGGACCACCATTTGGGGACTTTTAGCCACACAGACCCAAAACTAAAGATTTATTTTGCTTTTGTCCACAATTCAGGCTGGATTTGGGGAAACAAAAATTAACACAGATCAAAATGACCATAATCTTCTAGTTGTGTAGACTTGGGGCTAATTATGATGATGGATTTTAACTCTTGAGAGTGTAAAAATGAAACCATTTTTTTACATTACATATTTACATTTCGAAAGAAATTCAAATCTTGTATGGGGAAGTGGGACAAATCATATTAATTTGCTGCTGAACCTACAAAGTTTGAGGACCCACTGGTTCAAGGTTTACTTTATTTTGTTTTTTGGTTTAAAGTTGACGTTGCTTCTACGTTGATGCTGAAGCTGTTTCCCTGAAGACAGACAATTGCTTTGCCCTGCAGACGGTCCAGAAGTTTCATTGTCAACAAATCCTTTTCAGTGTGCTGTGTTGTATGTGTGTGTGTGTGTGGGGGGGGGGTTGTATTTACCTTAACCCTTAGTGTACTGAGCGCGTTTTGGTGTTCTAAGCATTATGTTTTAACTATTGAAAAATAGCAGATCTACAAGAGCATAGCGCGCACCGAGTTGCGCGCTATGAGCTTGTATCTCTGCTATTTTTGACAAAACGTGATAAAGTTGGTGCAAATCTTTGAATCTCTGTCTAGAAATCTAGACATGACACAATGGGTTTTGGTTGTTCTAAGCATTACGTTTTAACTATTGAAAAATAGCAGATCTACAAGCTCATAGCGCGCCACCGACGTGGCGCGCCATGAGCTTGTATCTCTGCTATTTTTGAAACGTAAAACGTGAAAACGTGGTGCAAATCTTTGAATCTCTGTCTAGAAATCTAGACAGGACACAATGGGTCAAAGGGGAACTTTGTAAGCCACATTGAGGGGGGGGGCACAACTACTGATATTTACAACTAAGCGCCGTCACTCTGTCACAGACATGGCAACACTGGAAGCGAGCCCTGCTGCAGGCTGCCTCAGCCAAGGATGGCTCGCTCTCTCTCTCTCTCTCTCTCTCTTCTCTCTCTCCTCTCTCTCTCTCTCTCCTCCCTCTCTCTCTCTCTCTCTCTCTCTCTCCCTCCCCCTGTCCCCTCCCTTGCAGCTGTGCCTGTGTACAGCTCCGTGTTGAACTTTTAATGTGTTCAATATGTGAGGGTGCAGCAGCAACACATGCTGCCTGTTGACCACATCGCAGGGCAGCACACACGCAGCCTATATCGAAGGAGTCCCAGTAACTAGTCCAGTCAGTTACATGCAGTATATCCCCCGTCTCACTGACTGGCCCACCGGTGGGATTTGTTAATGATGTATTGTGGTACTTTGAGTGCATGCTAGTAAAGAGCCTTGCCAGGCCATGATGTCATGAGGCCTGGCTGAGCAATTGAGGCCCATACAGTATAGGTCAGGAGCCTCGCAGAGACTGAAGGCTCAGTCATACTCCACGGTGAAGTGAAGGCTTGCGGTGAAAGGGTTTCACCGTGGTGTAGTTTGTTTTTTAAGAATTCCACCCATTTTCAACATTCTAATGTCATTAGTATACCTATAGAGGTGCTGGGTGGATATGATAAAAAAAAAATCCCCCATATTCTGTGTTTCCAAGTAATGGAAATCATCAAGATGTATTTTCACCACGTTAATGGATTTCTTTAGATGCTTCTTTTTTTTCTGAGAGCGTACAAATGCAACCAATGAACCCTAACGGGTTTAAAAAAATCGAAAATGAGTGGAATTCCCCTGTAATGCTGAGCGCTAAGCAGGTATGACCTGGCCGGGAATCGAACCCCCGACATGCCAGTCTCAGGGTGGACACCACTAGGGCCACTGAGCTGGTTCTGGCGTGCGTGTATTTTGTAGAAGTAATTCCGGATAACCAAAGTTGTCTTCGTCACGGTGTAACCGTCTTTATTTAAATCATTTTCGGAAAGTCTAGAGGAAAATTAATGGGAGGGGGGGGATCATTTCTGGACCACGGGCGACGTCACGAAAGTGTGGGGGGACTGCTTGGCTATATCAAGCTGAGTTTCTCTGAAATGAACACTTCTGCTGCTTTAAATCTAAATCCAATAAAGCCATACCAGACTGCGTATCGTGGAATTACCGTACCTTCGGAGCCAATGCAGAGGTGATCGTGCTTTTTTGATCCACGAAAAATCGCTCTAATAACACACATCCGTCATTTTGTTTCGTGAGCTGACGGAAATGCCTCACCGTGCACTCGTTCACATGGCATTGGCCTCGGTTTCGCAGAAGTCCTAACATCTAGAAAAAAATCAGAAATTATTGATTTCCTTTTTCGTCATGGTGATGCCATAGCCTCTTCACAATGCCCACGACGAATCTGGGTTATTGTCTCCACCGTAAGGTGGTGACTATGTTTCGCTCCCTGTCCGTCCATACCGCTCTGTTACGTCACCGCAAGGTGACGTAACAGCATGGTGGTGATCCGTCTGTCCGTTCACACGACTGTCTGAGCACACGTTTGTCTGTCCACGTGCCTGTAACAGGTGACGCAACATAGTCACCACCAGTAACTGTTATGTCACCATCAGGGTGACGTAACAGTCTTCACCCTGACCCAAGGACGGTGGAGTTTCCAAAAAATATGCATTTACTGGCCAGTGAAAGGCAACTCGTGAACGGCAAATATAATGATTATTCTCGCTCAACTCTGGATTTCGCACAGGAAGTGTTAAATGGTTTAAGACTAAATGGTTCATAACTTGCTCTAATTGATGCTTCGTGTATAACTAATAGTCTCGTTGAGTGCTGGAATCAGCCCCGTTGGAGAAAAACATGCAGCCCAAAGCCTTAAAGAAGAAAAAACATTCTGCATTGTGTGAATAAAAATCTTTCAAATCCCACAGCTTATCATTGCAAAATAAGCATCTTGCAACTGGATTACGTCTCTCATGCTTGCGCGCAATCTCACGCGTACACTCCAGATGGGAGATTCATTCCCCAACCTAGATGGATGACTTATTGTTTTTTTGGGGGGTTCTTGATAAATGCGACTATGATAACAACCAAGAGCCAACGCAAACATTTCTTTAGAGAGAGAGAAAAAAAAAAAACATCGGCCGTGTTTGTCTCCAGAAGTCCCCGATTGGAGGTTGAACAGTTATCATGTAATAATAATAATAATAATGATATTTAAACATGAGAAAATAAGCCTTTGCGTTCTATACCATGTGCAGAATGTGCCGGGTTTAAAACAGCTATAATGACATGGAATTAATTCCAATGTTAAAAAAAATATATTATCTGCTGTGGGGTAGAAAATTTCAGAATGTTATTTTTTAAAGAAACAAGTAATAAAATATTCATGTTTAGGAGACTTTCAAAAACTTTTTTTTAAACCAAGTAGTACTGTTTTACTTTTTTTTTTCTTAACCACTGGCAATAAAACAAGTCTCGGCATCGATTATTCAAGCTCAGGATCTCGGCGGCGGCATGGGACCTGTTAAAGAGTGGCCGTTAAGGGCTTAATTGAAGTTGTTACTTCAAGGTTAATTAAATCAAAAGCGAATCATTATTGAACCTCCTATCTATTATGATCTACCCTGTTTCCATGGTTGCCCTTATTCTGTTCTCTTAACCTTCTGTGTTAAACTCGTGTTAACAAATCCATTGTTATTTATAGTACTCCAGGGGTTTTCAACTTTTTGATACCAGGGTCCACTATTTATTCAGCATTAGAGCCACGGACCAACATTTGAGGACATTTTAGCCCCTCAGGCTCAAAACTAAGATTTTTTTTTTTTGCTGTTCCAATTCCAGGCTGGATTTGGGAAAACAAACAGTCAAACATAGAGACCAAAATGACCATTAATCTGCTACATTCTCTAGTTGTGTAAACTTGGCTAATTCAGATGATGAATATTCTAACTCCTGAGAGTGTAAAATGAAGGAAAAAAATGCTTCTCAGTTTGAGCTCAGAATCGTCTATTTCTCATTTTAAGATCACCCATGTTTATTTCTCATTATGAATATCTCCATTTGGCTGTTACAGCTGTATTTGAGAGATAAATGAGACAAAGCTGAAATCTTGCTATATGTAGTATATATAGTAGATTTATAGTTGATATATTTCTAGGGTTGTTTTGCGTGCCACTGTGTTTGGTGGGGCAGACTGGGCATTTAGGGGGGCATTGACCCGCCCCAGGCCCATGACTAGATCCAACCCTGAATCCAATCTCAATCTTCCCTTGGAAAGACTTCTCTCTGACTGACAGAGAAAAGGGGAGAGAGTGTCTGTCTGTCTTTTCTGTCACCGTCCGTATATCCCTCATACTCGACCACTTGTCTTGTGGATGCTGGAGCCTGATGGAATGTCTCTCACTCTCTCTCTCTCTCTCTCTCTCTCTCTCTCTCTCTCTCTCTCTCTCTCTCTCTCTCTCTCTCTCTCTCTCTCTCTCTCTCTCCTCTCTCTCTCTCTCATGGAACCATGTTGTCGCTGTGCCATGATGGTTTGGGTGGCACAGGTGGGGCATCAGAACCACAACACCCTGCATTTCCCTGTTTTCCTCCCACCCCGCAGCACGCACGCACACACGCACGCACACACACACAACACACCCACACACACACACACACACACACACACACACACCACACACACACACACACACACACACACAACACACACAACACACACACACCAGACGTGGCCAGGGGCGGATCTAGGCATGGGCATCTAGGCAATGCCCCCCTTAATACCCAGTCTGCCCTCCCAAACACGATACCATGCAAAACAACTCAAGATATTTCAAATTAAAGTGCTTGTATTTTTAAAATGATTTGAAACACTACTACTGCCACTAACTTCAATTTTGGCACCACTAAACCAACAGCATTTCACCATTGAAATCAGAGATATCGTTGAAATCAGAAATCTCTCTGAGTCAGACCTTAGCTTTATGCATGCTGCGTGTCTGTTGCAACTTCAACAACAACTGATGTTATTATTGAGGCTTTACTTGGACTAATAAAGTCCTGTAACCGAAAATGGTATGGGCGGCTTCATCACCCGTGTCGCGATTTTCTCTTGCCACCCCCCCCCCCCAAATGGGACATGTTACATCCGCCCCTGAACGTGGCCCACTTACAAACGGCCCCTCATACCGTACTCACTTTGCCAAGTCGGGGCTCAGTCATCCGGGACCGGGTGTGGTGGGGTGGGATGAGGACTGAGGGAGGGAGGAGGGATTGGAATGGGGTTTGACCGTATTGCGGTGCACCTGCTTCTGCCACCGCCCCCCCCCCACACCCCACCACCACTACGTCTGCGTATCCCCCCCCACCCCCCCCACCCCCGCCGCGTTCCTCTTGCGGCTTTTTTCGGAGCGCAAAGTCTGCAGCGACTTAAACCCGCCCAAATCCACTGAACTTAGCCGCTCTGCTGGCCGCGGCCAAAACGGCATCTGATGTGCCTTATTTGTTGACAGTGGGAGATTAGTGGCAGAGGCCGCGCGTCAGAGGGGGCTTTACGCCACCGCCCGACGACGCTGCCGCCGCCACCCGCATGCACCGTAGACGGGCGCAGACGTGCACGGGGTTTCTGTTGCCCCCCTCCCTCCTCCTCTCCTCTTCTGCTGGATGGTCGGTCAGGGTGGGCTTTTTGGCACATTCTGGCTGCGGGGCGATTTTTTTATTTTTATTTTTTCAACCAAGGTCCATGTTTTAACCCGTGTCCTGTCTAGATTTCTAGTTTCTGAATAACATAACATTCAAAGATTTGCATCCCCTTTTTCACGATTTTTCAAAAATAGCAGAGATACAAGCTCATAGCGCGCCACTCTTCGGTGGCGCGCTATGAGCTTGTAGATCTGCTATTTTTTCAATAGTTAAAACATAATGCTGAAACTTAGATTTCTAGTTTCTGAATAACATAATATTCAAAGATTTGCACCACGTTTTCACGATTTTTCAAAAATAGCAGAGATACAAGCTCATAGCGCGCCACTCGGTGGCGCGCTATGAGCTTGTAGATCTGCTATTTTTCAATAGTTGAAACATAATGCTAAAACTTAGATTTCTAGTTTCTGAATAACATAATATTCAAAGATTTGCACCACGTTTTCACGATTTTTCCAAAATAGCAGAGATACAAGCTCATAGCGCGCCACTCGGTGGCGCGCTATGAGCTTGTAGATCTGCTATTTTTCAATAGTTAAAACATAATGCTTGGAACACCAAAACGCGTTCAGTGCACTAAGGGTTAAGTCAGTGATTTTCAAACGTTTTCATACCAGTGGCCCACCATATATTCTCCATTTTTAGCCACGGAGGAGGAGAATATTACGGACCCAAATCTAATGATTTTCAAGTTTGTGTCTACAGTTTAGGAGAGATGAACTGGCAAAACTTTGGTGAAACTAACAATTCTTCTACATTTTCTAAATGTGTAGATTCTTGAAAATTATGCAGTTCAGATGTTTAAATATAACTTAACTCTGTGTAAAATGGAACCAAATGGACCCATATAAGGGTCCATTTGTTTTTTTTTTAGTTTTATGGATTTTTAGCTATGGGAGGGAGCATTTGAAACATGGTCCTAAATACTTAGACATTTATTTATTTATTTATTTTATTTATTTATTTATTTATTTATTTATTTATTTATTTATTTATTTATTTATTTATTTATTTATTTATTTATTTATTTATTTATTTATTTATTTCTGCTATAGTCCTAATAAACCCCAGGACATTACATCTGGCCACACATGATCTCTACTGAATGTGACCCACTGCCCATAGGTCAGCATGCCCAGTGTGTACAGTGTGTGTGTAGTGTGTGTCATAATACACTGTGTGTATTGTGTTGCCTCCTCAGTACATCCTATGTGAACTCCGTGCCAGTTATAATTTCCTGGGTTTTATTAGGACAGTGGTAGATCATAAAAAAATGCATTTCATTTTTTAAACAAATATATATTTAGGACCATAACAACCATCTTTTCTTTCTCTAATAACAACCTAAACCTTGGTTGAAAAAAGTTTTCCTTTAAAAGGAGAATTCCACCCAGACGGCTTTCTTACTTTTATTTGTAGGCAACTTGAATTATGTTCCCCCAAAAAGTGGTCCTAAATGGGGTTAAATATCCCATGGTCGTGCGCGTGTGAGATAGAAATATATACAGTATACACAGTTGTCGTGCGATGTCACATGGCATGACTTTATACACATCATAACAGGGCATAGACATTTCTTTTCTCTTTTCCCTATTTTTAAGCAAACTACGTCAATTATTTGCCGTTTTTCCTTGAGATTATGCAGACAAAGAAAGAGGGAAAAAAACAGGTATCAGCTCTGTTTACATGGGCAGGACTCTATAGTACAGATTGTAGTCATGCTTAGGGTGGTTGTATTCCATTAGCCAATCTTTGTAGATCACAGCAGGTTCATCAATCCTGCTGCTGTGTTTGCAACATTGTTGTATTTCTCCCAATAGGGAGTTTTTTCATCATTGGTCATGCAATACTCACACACTATATCAGGGGCTTTCAAGAGGATTGCAGGTGGTCCCCGGGCTAAATGATGGAAAGTCGGTTAGCCAGATGTAACTCTTTGAGAGCGTAAACATGAAACCAAATGGACCCTTGCGGGTCCATTTGGTTTCATGTTTACGCTCTCAAGAGTTAAAATATTCATCATCTGAATTAGTCTACACAACTAGAGAATGTAAAAGATTAATGCTCTTTTATGATCTGTATGACCTGTATGACTGTTTTGTTTTCTCTGAAATCCAGCCTGGTATTGTGGACAAAACCAAAAGAAATCTTTCGTATTTGGGGTCTGTGTGGCTAAAATGCTGAATAAATAGTGGTCCCTGGTATCAAAAAGGCTGAAACCCCCTGCACTATATATGGCTGCATGGTGACAGGTTGAGGCCCATGCCATGCTGTGCTGCTGTACTGTACTGTATATTAGCTGTGCTATGGCTCCCTCTTGGTGCATTGCTGGAGAACATGCAGGCAGGCCTCCGTCCATCCCTCCTCCTCTTACAGCTCTCATACTGTCTGACAGAGAGAGAGAGACAGCTGGCTGGTCCTCTAGCTACATACAGGGACCCCCACCATCCCACCACCCCAGCCCACCGCCACCTCGTTGTGGGGGCGAGCCTCATGCTATAGGGTGTGGGAGTGTCTAAATTGAGACGTGGTGGTGGGCTGTGTGTTTTATATACGTATATATAAGAGCAGTACAGGAGCGGCACGTAGAGGAATCATTCTGTTTGGAAGCCTTGGACATTTAATTTTGAAGGCATTTTTTTCTTTTTTATTCCCAATGTCCATCAGTGCACGGCAACTGTGGCTTTACTGTTTTGTATTTGTATTTTGGAAATTCATGCCAAGGGTTAATATTGTCCGTTTTTTTTTTTTTTTTTTTTTTTAATGCAAGACAAATATACTTAACATAATAAGACATCTGTTTTCTCCGTTTCCCTAGATGACACTCTATAATATTAACTAATAATAATTGCCCCTGAAAATGTTGCCCCTAAAAGGTATATCTTATATTTTTTTAAAGTACATTTCCGAAATTCATTTGTTTTTTCTTCCCCCAAATGGTTGCACTTTATTTTGTCTCAATAGATGTATTGTTTGTTAAATAAGTAAATACATGCGCAAATCTGTGTGTGTGTGTGTGTTGTGTGTGTGTGTGTGTGTGTGTGTGGTGTGTGTGTGTGTGTGTGTGTGTGTGTGTGTGTGTGTTGCGTGTGCGTGTCTTCATACGCTATAATTCAATATTATTTTTATCATTACTATACATAAAACCACATAATGAATTCACCCTGACTGAACTGCTACAGGCTATTATGATTCGTCTAACATGGCGTATAGCCGTATTTGATATTAAAGGTGATATTGTTGTTTTTCTCTCTCTCTCTCTCCTGTCTTCCAGGGCCGGTGTATGAATTTCAGCCGCGTGCCGCATCAATAGAAGATAAAGACTATATAATACTGTCTACAACGTCAACAACAACAATGCTTGCAGGAGATGGACCGTGCTGTGGACAAAACCAAAGAAATTTCAGGTTTTTTTGGGGGAAGATGTTTGTTTTGTGTTTTCTTTGTTTTTTTGGCATCTAAAACCACTATGACTTTATTTTGCCTTTTTTTTTAACTGCGTTCCCAAAAAAAGCAGGTTTCCAGGAGCATCATTATTATCGGCATGCATTTCATAAAGAAAATGCCATTTCCTTGTATTTTAACCGCCTGTTTTTATTTTTATTTTTTATTCAACACCAAGTCGAAAGCACATCATACGACGCCGCACCGTTCCGATTTTGTTGACTTTGCCCCAGCAGCCTTTAACATATTATGACCGTATTTGTGCCTTCTGTGGAAATATATATATATATATTTATAATAATAATAACAATGCTTGTGCACACAGACGGAAGCTATAAAAAGAGAGAGGGGGGAGGAGAGAGAGAGAGAGAGAAGAAGGGTGGGGGTTGCCTTTGGCGTGGAAGTGGGGAATGGTCCCGGTGGGCATTGAGAGAGTGCAGAAGTCCGTCGCCTCTTGGCAATGTGTCTCGACACGCCAAAGAAAGACCCCGTCCGGGCTCTGGCCGCCGACGCTGTTATGGAGTGGCCGGCGGGATAGCCCCTCTCTCTCTCTCTCTCTCTCTCTCTCTCTCTCTCTCTCTCTCTCTCTCTCTCTCTCTTCTCTCTCTCTCTCTCTCTCTCTCCTCTCTCTCTATCTCTCTATCTCTCTCTGTCTGACTGGCAATCATGTCACTTTAACACTGAGAAGTGCACATGCATGACAAATTATGGACAGACGCCCCCCCCCCCCCCCCACCCCCCACCCCGAGGTATTGGACGGGATTTTTGCTAGCTTTTTCCCCTCTTTTTTTCAAGACACCTTCCTTTCATTATTATGGACTCAGGACAGAGAAAATTAATAGAGCGTTATTCCACTCGGGGGACAGCCCCCTGCGTGACCAACACATTGAAATGCCCCTGTATGTTGCTTATGTTGCTTGGTTTGGGGGAAAAAAAGGCCTTGAAGCCTTGAATGCACTTGGTAGCGGGTTTTTACGCCCAACTCCTCCAACACACGTGCACACGCTCACACACACACACAACACACACACACACACACACACACACACACACACACACACACACACACACACACACTTTCAGTCTTAAACAAATACATTATAGGTTTATATATGAATTATAGATTCAACACATTCTGAAGTCTGAGAAAGTTATTGTAAAAACAAAAGCTATTAACAATACTCATGTACTTATGTTCAATTACTTAAAAAGAAAGAAAAAAAGGAGATAAAAATACCTATTTCCATTAGTGTCAGTGTATGATTTAGTCTTAGTCTTTTAAAAAAATATTTTCTGTTAGTCTATAGTCTTAGTCGACTAAATATCAAAAACTTAGTCGACTTGGTCTTTAAGTCTTTAAGTCGACAAAAACAACACTGGCGTGAATTGAACACACCTATCCCGTCTCTACTTCGTACCGCCTCACCATGACAAATATGAAAATAAAAAGTGAACATAAAGAATTAAAAATGTTTGAAAATAGTAGAAAATAAACAGAAACTAATAACCTGTGCTCAACAGACATAAGACAAGGTGATGATGATAATGAGTCCAAAAGGTGCTCACACGAGAATCAACAACGTTAGCACTCAAAAATGATGAAAGCCTTTATTAAATTAAATAGGCAACATGTTTCGACTGCAAGCGGTCTTCCATAACATAGGCATTTTAGTGGCTCCGTCACTGGTGCTTGCGAGACTACTTATTACCCATAATGTTACGTGTGTGTGTGTGTGTGTGTGTGTGTGTGTGTGTGTGTTGTGTGTTGTGTGTGTGTGTGTGTGTGTGTGTGTGTGTGTGTGTGTGTGTGTGTGTGTGTGTGTGTGTGTGCGCGGCGCGCATGTGAGTGCTTTTCTTCCTTTTTTCTCCTTTCTCTCCTTTCTTTTGTTAAATAGACGGCACTACAGGCCCGTGATGCCCTTAATGCCACGGCCGGTGTCTCGCCTCTCTCTGTCCTCCTCCGAGAATAGCCATGACGACGGATAGCCCCATTTTTTCTCTCTCTCTCTCTCTCTCCGAAACCCTGATATCAAAGTTTAATTAAAATAATTAAAGGCAACAGCAAGCAGCCGCCTGTGAAAGGCTTCATGGCCCTGTGTGTTTTTTGACATTGGATGACCTAGTATTAGGAGCGCTTGGTACACAGCGCGCGGGGGGAGAAAAGAGGACGCCTTGTCGGAAACGCGGAAAACGCAAACTCAAAGCAACGGATTCGACGGACGGATAAGTATTGTTCATTTCCAGAAATTATGTTCCTAGCCACCCCACGTGGGCCCCCTCAGCCAAACAAAAAGCCACCCCCAAAAAAGGCAAGGGGTAGATAATGCCTCCGCTGTCCTGTGGAAACCTCGTATGTTCCGAAAAGCTGTATGTGTTGATTTTTGGGCAGTGCATTTTGATTTTTAGCCCCAGTCGTGGTCTTTTGGATGGAATTTAATTTAGTTGTATTTGTGACGTTTTTAATAGTTTTACTGAAGCACTTTTTTTTTACTGAAATGCTTTAGTCTTTTGTCTAGCCCTAGAACACGTATTTTTTGTTGCACCATCACCAAACATGGGTATAATTTACCCAATGTAAGCTTAATAAATATATGAATCACCACAATACTGTATATCAAAGTACCTGTACATCAATACATGGCAACTTGTACTCTAATAAAATAATAATAATTTAAAACAATCCATTGTGGGTGAATGGGATTTTTCTCTATCACACTATCACTGAACACAGTTGAAGTTCACTCGAAACCACTGAGCATCATGAAGCTACTGAAAACCTGCCCAGCTCAGACATAATCAGCAACATTTTGAAAATTGCAAAAACCTAATCACCCAGGCGAAAATCACCCACATTCAGTGTTCTAGGGCTAGGGCTGTCGTGTGACCAAATCTACAGTTTTTTTTTTTCTCGTTTCTTTGACAACAAAAAAATGTTTCCACACTTAGTCCCTTCCTAACATTTTTAGTCTTTTTTTTTTCATTTGTTTGGATGAAATCGTCTCAGTTTCATTTTAGGCATCACGGCTTAGTGTTCATGTAGTTTCCCTTTAGATTTCATCAGTGAAAAGAAGGTAGAGTCGGGAGACTACGGGAGATACGAGGTTTCCGTTCTCCCCCGGACAGGGCAGCCGCTGACATGTTATATTGTAATGTACATTATACGCCGCAGAGAGATTGTTGAAGCGTGCCGCCGGCCGTACCATCGCCGCAACGGCGGCCAATCCTAAATGATGTTGTAGCGCGAAGCGGGGAACACTGGTGGGTGGGGTGGAGGGGTGGGTCGTCTGAGAATGGGGGTGGGTTCCAACGATGCCAGTCACTTCGGATGGGCTTTACTTGGTGATGGTAGATTGGAGTGGAAACCTGCCAAAGAAGCGTGCGAGCCGGATCTCTTTTTTTGACGGGAAGCGGTATGGACAATGACCAGTGGCGGGGTCAGTGGCGTGTCTCCTCCCGTTGAAAGGCCCGGGAAGCCTATCAAATGACACTAAAAATAAGTTCAGCCACCGTCAAGTTTGAAGGGGCGGGGGGCGGAGGGGCATGGGGGGTGTGCGGGCGCATGGTAGAGACCACACATCACATCACGGCCCGGTCTAATTATTCCTTTGTTTGGTCTTCATGTCGGTAGTGACAGTGACGGACAGTGACGGGACAACGGCGGCGGGCCGCGGGCGCCGCTCCGAGGGCTTCGCCATGTTGTTTTCGGGATTGGAAAAAAAACTTTTGGGGCGGGGGCGGGCGGGCGGGGCGGGCGGAGGAGGGCAGGAGGGGGGGACCCTGCTTTTATAGGACTATACGTCTAGGTGGTCGGAATTTGTCCCAAATTATTTCGACAAGTAGCCTTAGCTACACAGCTCCGGATAACAGCGTGTTACAATAGCATTTTTGGTTCGATTTTACATATATAATTTTTGGTTCTGCAAGGTTAACACCTTTTGGAATATGTCTTGACTGGTCAAACGTGCGTTTTGCAAATGTCACCCTTCTTGGACGGGTGATAATCATTTCAGACTACCTTTATTTTGTGTTTGTTACATCCCAAACCAAAGAGGTCCAGGTGTTATTTTTGTGGGCTATTTAGGCCCTCAATGAATTGAAATGAAGTGAAAGGGAATTGACTGGGGCATTGGACTAATTTGCTTATTTCTATCTAAATAGGTAGTAAAGTGTCCCGCTTGGGATACCATTGACATTATGGACACAGGATATATATTTATTTTTTTTTATTTTTGAGTGATGGAAATATAGTGAATTAGCACACCCCCATTGCCTCATTCAATTCCAATTCCAATTCAATTAATTGAATAGAAGAGGAGATAGCTATATTTATGTTTGTTTGTTTTGTTATTTTACAAAATAACACCTGGACCTTTTTGGAGGGCAACAACTACAAATACAGGTAAGAAATCCTTCTAGTCTGAAATTCTCCTCCCAAGATATCTGGTCGTTGTTTTCTCTGTGATAAAAATGAGAGCCACGTAGTACTAATGATATATTTCTACATTAGCAGTATACAGCTACTGTGCGTGTGTGTGTGTGTGTGTGTGCGGTGTGTGTGTGTGTGTGTGCGTGCGTGCGTCGTGTGTGTGTGTGTGTGTGTGTGTGTGTGTGTGTGTGTGTGTGTGTGTGTGTGTGTGTGTGTGTGTGTGTGTGTGTGTGTTGTGTGTGTGTGTGTGTGTGTGTTGTGTGTGTGTGTGTGTGTGTGTGCGCGCGCGCATCTCACACAAGCTTCTGGCCTACATACAGTATTAGTGGAGGTTTGGTACACACAGCATTGTATTGTTATTATTTGACACAGATTTTGTAGATAGTTGTATGGCTACTGTATGTTTGCATTAAGTGTCCTTTGTATATTGTTGTTTTGTAACGAGATCTTTTATTTTTTATTATTATTCTACCGGCAAGTATGTTTTGCACTTCATAACTGCATGGACGTTTTTTTATTCTTTTATTTTATTTTTCATTATTATTTTTGTTATTTAATTGTTTTTTGTTTTGTCCTTTGAATGAAATTGTAAAAAAATGGCAGGTCTGCGGTCAGCTTTAAAACGTGGCGACAAATGATCGTCAAATGATGTAGCGTGTTTGTGAGTTGAATCTTTTTAAACTAGTGTATTGGCTCCTGAGCCAATACACCCTAACAGGTGATAACAGGTGCGTGTGCGTGTGCGTGTGCGTGTGCGCGCACGCGCGTGTGTGTGTGTGTGTGTGTGTGTGTGTGTGTGTGTGTGTGTGTGTGTGTGTGTGTGTGTGTGTGTGTGTGTGTGTGTGTGTTCAAATGTGTTTTTTTCCCTTATGGTTAAAATCACAAAGTACAGCATTTCACTTGTGGTTGATCTTTTTTTTAGTGCCATGTGATTGTATAGTCATTGTCCTGAATACTGCAGGTCTGTAAATGATTCATGTAAATCATTACAAGTCACCAGGAGTCCCTCCATATCCATACTTAATATGGATATTGTCTGTGTTCTATAGCATAAGCTTTGTCAATTTTATACCAAAGGAAATGCTGATCTACACGCTCACATGTTGCATTGTGTAGAGCTGCGTTTTGAGTTTGTAGATTGTCATGTTTTTTTATTTTATTTTATTTTTTTCTATTATTATTGTGCCCATAATAGAAACTACAGGGTTAACATGGTGAAAGGCTGGATTAGGGGGAGTATAGGATGTTCCTGATCATACAGTTATGATAACATAGGATCCTATAATATGCAACATGGGCTACTGATGAAGATGATTATTTATTTAAAAAAGAAAAATCTCATTGTGTAAATACATTTACCAAAAAAATGACATTGTGATAATCATCACAAATTTGACATTGAGGTATTTGGTTAAAAAAATATTGTGATATTTTTTATGTTTGCCGTGATGGCCCGTCCCTATTTTTATTTTATTTTTTAACACTGAGCTTGTTGTGTTGTATTTTTTAAATGATGTCACTGTTATTGCACTTAAGCGTTTTGTGTCAAATACATATATTTTAAAAGGAATATGAACAGAGTGTCGTTGTTGGGTGTGTGTGCGTGCGTGTGCGCGCGTGCGCATGTGTGCCTACCTTTTTTGCCTCTCAAAGTGTGAAAAAAACATATTTTTCTATTCTACATTTCTGCTTTAAACACAATGCATGCTGGGTAGGGGGCCTGGACACGCTGAAGGCTACGTTTAATTGGTCCATACAGATTCATATAAGGGCCGACGGGGGCTGGGATTTGCACCGAGGATTGTGGTCCGTGCAATGGACGGTGGGCAGCCGCTCTGCCCCTGTGAGAACCAGCACTGGAGGCAGGCAGACACACACACACGCACGCACACACACACGCACACACACACACACACACACACACACACACACACTACACCGACATACCACTTTCACGTTGTAAATGGAAGAGCATTTCCCACCAGCGTTGTTGTAGACCAGTCGTTTCCAACCTTTTTCATAGTATTAATTCTTTATTTTATCCACAGACCATCATTTGATGTTGAGTTTAGTCTCTCAGACCCAAAAGGATTTTAAAGTTTGTGTCCACAATGTACAGTAGGAGAGATAACTGGCAAAACGACATAATTCAGATGTTTTAAATATACAGTAATTAAACTCTTGAGAGCGTAAAATGGTACCAAATGGACCCTTTGGTATCAATTTACGCTCTCAAGAGCCCCGTACAGATCTCTACGGGGCCATTTGGTTACCATTTTGTTAAGTGGTCGGAATAACGTGTTCCTTCATCCAACCTGGGTTCACAAATCAGTCCAGGGTTCACAAATCTGTCTAAATGTCGGAGGAGGAGAGGAGAGGGTCGGACGACTGCAAGGCTTATATATCGAGCACATATAGAGCCATTCATTACTGACGTCCTAGGTCGGACGTCGGACCAATCTTAAATAGGCTAGTATCTGGTGTGACCACCATTTGCCTCATGCAGTGCAACACATCTTCATTGCATAGAGTTTATCAATTTGTCAATTGTGGCCTGTGGAATGCTGGTCCATTCCTCTTCAATGGCTGTGCGAAGTTGCTGTGTGAACTGGTACACGCTGTGGAAATGGTAATATTGTGTATCTGGAATGAATTTTAGATCCATTTAAGTTCATCTCATGAAAAATGGGAGCAAAAACGTGTAAAAGTGTAAAGAGCAGTGGCCCCGTATATGGAGAGGTGTATGGTGTGTAAACCTTATACACTTCACATGAATTAATGAGACTATATTAATGTTTACTATATAGTTGGGCGGAAGTCATAGTTTGTTGCATACAAAACGGTTCGTGTAACAACCTATCCCTGTATACGTTGTAATTTGGATCCCACGATGTTGCAATCCTGGGTGCCACACTGTCGGGGTCCATTTGGTCCCAAACTATCAATCATTTAGTTGGGGCTTTTTTACGTAAAAAAAACATAAATCATTCATTCCATTGTAACACAGGATACTGTTTTTTAATGGTAGAAGCTTAACCCTCTATTAAATCTCCCCCCCCCCACTTCCCCCATGCGGTCAAATCCTCCACACTTAATTCACCCATTTGTAGCTCTGATGGACCCAAATGGAACCGCCAAAGGCAGGCCCATTTGGTACCATTTGTACGCCCGTCAAAGTTTAAAATCAACAACAAGAGGACTCCGACAAATAAAGTTTCTCCTGCAGCTGTTCCCGGTAATCCAGCCTGGCTTTCCCAGAATCCCAGGTTATCCCCGATTTGCAACAGTTCCACCCCTGACATTTTGGGTATAATAACAGGGCGGGATCAAATGACATCCGCAGCGCAGTCAGAACCTTTCAGCGCGCTGCCATGTGGTCGGCAGGGCACCGTTGTAGCCTTCGCCTGTCCGTTTCTCCTTGAGAACGGCTTGTTAGAGTCGACACTCTATATTTTGTGCATTGTGTTTCAAAGAACGTTAAAAGTAAATCCCCTTCTTGAGCCACGGAGAAGTCTTAACCGTTCAGAGGACCACGAAGTGGACCTTGATCCCTTCTTGATTCTGTCTCTTTTTTTCTCCTTCCACCAGAAATAGCTGTTCTGGCTGAACCGTGCAGTCGGTTTTCGCGAAAATTGGTAATCTGGTAGAGGGTGATGCCAAACGGTGATGATGTGAAGCCTGTGACCACTGGTCAAATGGTGGCGCTATAGCACTCAACTGAAATTGCAAACTTTAAACACTCATAACTCATGAACTGCTCGTCTCTCAGAAATGTAACTTATATTCACTTATGCGTCTGCTTATGTCAAACAACTTTTGTATTCTGACTTTTGACCTCTGACCTTTAGATGAACCGCCATCTTGAATCATATGTAAAACAGTTAAAATGTCTCTTCTCCTACAATCTTTGATCAAAATGCATAACAATGACCTACACATGAACTTTGAAGCCATACAAACATGAAATGAGTGTGAATTTTGTTTTCAGTGAAAAAAATGATGTTTTTACGAGCCAATGAAAATTGCTTGTTTGTGAAAATTCTTCTATTATCCCTAATCTACACATGCAAAGTAATCTGTTTATGAGATTTTACAGTTTGGTAGAGGGGGATGCCAAATAGCACTAAAACCAGTCTTGCTCCAATCGCTCAAATGGGGGCGCTATAGCAATTCTTTGAAACTGAAACATTTGAACAAGCATAACTCAGGCTTCGTTTGGCTTAAAATCATGGGACTTGTTTCTACACGTTCCTTGATTCATGTGGAACACATCTGTAATTTCGACTGGTAAGCTCCACCCCCAGAGTGTCTGCCATTTTAAGCAGTTTGAAAAATGCTCATGTCTGATTTTATGGCTGGATTTTTGATCAATTTGCATGACACCTGCTACATGAGAACTTTGGCCCCATCCGGACAAAACTTCAGAAGCAAATTTGTTTTCATCAAAAAATGACGTTTTTATAAGCCAATGAAAGTTGCTCGTTTGTGAAGAGTCTTCTTCTGCTTGTTTCTCTCTGGCAACACTGGAGCAAGTACATTGTGCCAGATTGTGTGAGAGGAATAAGCATGTGGAACTTGTTTCCATTTGTCACTTTGACCACTAAGCTCCACCCTCGGACTGCTGAATTGTGCATATTGTTCATATTGCTTACTGCTTGGTGGCGTGTTGTTGGGTTGTTTCATTGATGACAACAACTAAGCAAATCATTGTGCCTGGATAGCTCAGTCGGTAGGGTGCCTGACTTCGGAACACAAGATTGAGGGTTCAAGTCCCACTGCTGACAATACAAAGTCTGAGTCTCCAAAAACCCTGCTGTGTTTCCACAATCACATTTCTTCCATGTTTCTATGGCTTATTTGTGCATATCTAAGTTCATGGTTCTATGTGTAACCCAGGGTAAAACTCAATGTAATGGTGGTTGTCACCATTCGGCCATGTTGTGTTTTGTCACTATTCGGCTGTGTTTCCACAATCACATGATGTATTTCTTCCATGTTTCTATGGCTTATTTGTGCATATTTAAGGAGCGGTAGTGGCTCAGAGGTAGAGTAACCGGATGGTAACCACAAGGTTGCCGGTTCGATCCCGGGCTCCTGCAGAGTTAGTGTCGATGTGTCCCTGTCCCACTGCCATCAGTGTATGAATGTGTGTGTGAATGGGTGAATGTGATGCACAATCTATGTAAAGCGCCTTGGATAAAGGCGCTATATAAATGCACCATTTACCATTTACCAAGCAGTCCACTGAATGTGTGTGTTGTTTCCAGTACGTCTTGTGTCTGTTGGGTAGCCTCATTGGTAGAGCGCATGACTTGGAAATGAGAGTTCCTGGGTTCAAATCCGGCACGGACACCTAGTAATATGAGTCAATCATGCACAATCTCATGTGGTCTTCTACATCTAAGTTCATGGTTCTATGTGTAACCCAGGGTAAAACTCAATGTAATGGTGGTTGTCACCATTCGGCCATGTTGTGTTTTGTCACTATTCGGCTGTGTTTCCACAATCACATGATGTATTTCTTCCATGTTTCTATGGCTTATTTGTGCATATTTAAGGAGCGGTAGTGGCTCAGAGGTAGAGTAACCGGATGGTAACCACAAGGTTGCCGGTTCGATCCCGGGCTCCTGCAGAGTTAGTGTCGATGTGTCCCTGTCCCACTGCCATCAGTGTATGAATGTGTGTGTGAATGGGTGAATGTGATGCACAATCTATGTAAAGCGCCTTGGATAAAGGCGCTATATAAATGCACCATTTACCATTTACCAAGCAGTCCACTGAATGTGTGTGTTGTTTCCAGTACGTCTTGTGTCTGTTGGGTAGCCTCATTGGTAGAGCGCATGACTTGGAAATGAGAGTTCCTGGGTTCAAATCCCGGCACGGACACCTAGTAATATGAGTCAATCATGCACAATCTCATGTGGTCTTCTACATCTAAGTTCATGGTTCTATGTGTAACCCAGGGTAAAACTCAATGTAATGGTGGTTGTCACCATTCGGCCATGTTGTGTTTTGTCACTATTCGGCTGTGTTTCCACAATCACATGATGTATTTCTTCCATGTTTCTATGGCTTATTTGTGCATATTTAAGGAGCGGTAGTGGCTCAGAGGTAGAGTAACCGGATGGTAACCACAAGGTTGCCGGTTCGATCCCGGGCTCCTGCAGAGTTAGTGTCGATGTGTCCCTGTCCCACTGCCATCAGTGTATGAATGTGTGTGTGAATGGGTGAATGTGATGCACAATCTATGTAAAGCGCCTTGGATAAAGGCGCTATATAAATGCACCATTTACCATTTACCAAGCAGTCCACTGAATGTGTGTGTTGTTTCCAGTACGTCTTGTGTCTGTTGGGTAGCCTCATTGGTAGAGCGCATGACTTGGAAATGAGAGTTCCTGGGTTCAAATCCCGGCACGGACACCTAGTAATATGAGTCAATCATGCACAATCTCATGTGGTCTTCTACATCTAAGTTCATGGTTCTATGTGTAACCCAGGGTAAAACTCAATGTAATGGTGGTTGTCACCATTCGGCCATGTTGTGTTTTGTCACTATTCGGCTGTGTTTCCACAATCACATGATGTATTTCTTCCATGTTTCTATGGCTTATTTGTGCATATTTAAGGAGCGGTAGTGGCTCAGAGGTAGAGTAACCGGATGGTAACCACAAGGTTGCCGTTCGATCCCGGGCTCCTGCAGAGTTAGTGTCGATGTGTCCCTGTCCCACTGCCATCAGTGTATGAATGTGTGTGTGAATGGGTGAATGTGATGCACAATCTATGTAAAGCGCCTTGGATAAAGGCGCTATATAAATGCACCATTTACCATTTACCAAGCAGTCCACTGAATGTGTGTGTTGTTTCCAGTATGTCTTGTGTCTGTTGGGTAGCCTCATTGGTAGAGCGCATGACTTGGAAATGAGAGTTCCTGGGTTCAAATCCCGGCACAGACACCTAGTAATATGAGTCAATCATGCACAATCTCATGTGGTCTTCTACATCTAAGTTCATGGTTCTATGTGTAACCCAGGGTAAAACTCAATGTAATGGTGGTTGTCACCATTCGGCCATGTTGTGTTTTGTCACTATTCGGCCATGTTGTCACTAATGACAGTTCACAGCTCAGTTCACCACTCACTCACAGCTCACCAATCATTTACTCATTCAGCAACTCAGTGGCCTTGTGGTTAGAGTGTCTGCCCTGAGACTGGGAGGCGGGGTTCGATTCCCGGCCGGGTCATACCAAAGGCTCTAAAAACGGGATCCAATGCCTCCCTGCTTGGCACTCAGCATCAAGGGTTGGATTGGGGGTAAGACCCTGTGTCATACTAGCGTCATGTCCAGAGGGTGTACTTGTACATCAAGCTGCCTCATGCTACAGAAACAGGAGATAGGCACGTGCCCTATGGGCCTCATGGCTGGGCAAGGCTGTTTGACTGTCACTATTCGGCCATGTTGTCACTAATGACAGTTCATAGCTCAGTTCACCACTCACTCACAGCTCACCAATCATTCACTCAGTCACACCAGATTACAATGTGTGAGTCAGTCAGGGCAGGAATCAAAAACCCTGCCCTGCTCCCATAATTACCTGATGTATTTCTGAAGTTCAGGCTCCCATGTTTCTAGGGCTTATTTGTGCGTATTGTTCTTACTCCTTATTGCTGCTTGCTTGATCCCGTTTTATTGCTGCTTGCAGCTATATTTATTTATATTATTGTATTATTTAGAAGGTTGTACATTAAGTTGAGATATATTTATATTACGTAGTGTTGATGTAGCAAGCTACATCAAGCTACTTTTGTCGTGTAGCTTGTAGTGTAGCTTGCTCCAATTTTCTGGGGATAGCTTGTAGTCTAGCTTAGCTACATTTTAATCAAAAATTTTAAGCAAAAATAATGCAGGACAAGACTGACTGTGACGAGATAAAACGGCTATCTATGATGACTAAAATACGACGAGACGTGTGTGAGTTATGGTTGACGTGACGTGACGAGACGACAATGTAGTGGTTTGACGAAAAAGTTTCAAACGAAACAAAAATAGCATTTCGTCAAAAGGAATAAGACTGACTAAAACTAAAAAAAAAAATGCCTGCCAAAAACAACACTGCCATGGTCCAGAAAGGATTTCATCCATTCGTCTTCCTCATTTCACCCGTACAACGTAGTATGTACATTACAAGAATGGTCATTTTTTTATCTATATTTGTTATTATCTATATTTGCCTGTTTTGTTTGCCAACTCCAACCTGGAATTGTGGACCAAAATGGAGTGAAAAGTGGTGGTCCATGGCTCAAATGCTGAATAAATAGTGGGCCCTGGTATCAAAATGGCTGAAAAACACTGTTGTATATAGCAGGGGTTTTCAACAGGTGGTCCGGGGACCACCAGTGGTCCCTGAGAGGGTTCCAGGTGGTCCCCAGCTAAGTTGTTTAACCAGATGTAACTCTTGAGAACGTAAAAATGCAACCAAATGGACCCTGGCGGGTCCATTTGGTTTCATTTTTACACTCTCAAGAGTTAAAATATTCATCATGTGAATTAGTCCTCATCTACACAACTAGAAGATTAATGGTCATGGTCAGGAGCAAAGGAAATCTTTAGTTTGGGGTCCGTGGGGCTAAAATGTCCTCAAAATGGTGGGCCGTGGCTCAAATGCTGAATAAATAGTGGGCCCTGGTATCAAAATGGCTGAAAACCACTGTTGTATATAGGATACATTGTATGGGCTAGGAGGTGACCTTGGCAGCAGGGTACACTGCCTAATGACAACACATGGCTCACACAGACCTGAGGCGTTTGTGGAACTGTCACATTTCTATACACTCATATGCACTGGAAACATAATAATAGCTCATGACTTTCAAAGCAGATGCTAAAGAACTGATTATTTACAGTATTCCCACCCCAACATGTCATCTTTCTGCATACAGTTTAACCACGATGCACAGTGGGCAGAGTTGTACCCGAACGCGTTCAAAGAACGAAAGTTCTTTGAACCGTTCATATTTTCAAGGAACTTGAACGGAACGGCCCCTGTATCTGCTTGAAGAACGGCGATTTGAACTCGTTCATTTCTGGCGTGAGTGAACGCCACTTTTTTCCGTTCGATTTCGTTCAAGAGCAGGGCTCGACAGGCTCGCATTTGTGACTAAAATGTTCATAGCACCGGTGCGAGTAGAGCAATTTATATTACTGTAGTACGGCGGTGTTGTTCGCTAAAATAGAGCAGATATACAAGCTAACAACGTGTTGAGTCAGGAGGCATCCTTAGCTTGAAGATCTGTTCTCCTTGCCCACCGCCCCGCCCCGCCCCCCCTGTCAGTTGGCTGTCTGCAGCGCACAGCATCAGACAGCTCACACACAGCACCAAGAAGGACGCTTGTCTCCAACACGTTGAATGAGCTACTAAAACTGTTCATGTTGGTAAAATGTATAACCTTCCTGCGCTGTGCGTGTATTTAGATCATATACTGTCTGCGCAGCAACCTTTTGCCTCACACACGTGTGCCGCTATCCCGTGATTAATCATAAATAACGCACCATGCTCGGACGCACAAACAGTTGTGTATTCTTACCATCATTGACTGATTTGCCGTCGGATCGCTTTCATTTTTATTTACCGGCAAGTCCGGCAGGCTACGATTATCCTACTACAAGCAGGCGGCCTTAAGGTTTAGGGGGCGGCGGGCTCTTTCACATTGTTATTAATATAACAATATAGGTATTGTATAGAGACCGAAACAATACCCGCGACGGCCCGGGTTCATTTGCATAATTGGTGGTCGGCTTTCAGTCGACCTGGCTATGTTAATAAATTGATATTGTAAAATAGTAGCCTACTTGGAAAAATGCTAAGCATTGAGCCCTGTTCAAGAGTGAGACTAGAATGAGTTGAAAATAGAGCAGATCTACAAACTCAGTGACGCACTTTGAGCTTGTTGATCTCTATTTCTGACTGAACTGAGCGCCTTCACAATAAAATCTTGATAGATTGACCCATAATAAAGAGGAACAAAAAATGAGGGAGGGAAAAAAAGAACGAAAAAGAACTATACTAGTTCTTTTTTTGGAACCATGAACTTTAGTTCTAAAAGTTCAACAATGAACTATGAACGGAACTAGTTCGTTTTTAAATGTAAGAACTATAAACTGAACTATTTCAGGAAAAAAGAGAACTTTCCCAACACTGACAGTGGGTGTTGTTATGTGCTTGGCTGCTATAGTTGATCATCACAAAAACTGAACTGGACAAATACATCATTTTTAAATTGGTTGGAAATTGAATGTGCATTTTTATACCGGCAACTAGTCATTTACAGGTTGCAACTAGTCATTTACAGGTTGCAACTAGTCACTACCAGGTTGCAACTAGACGCTACCAGGTTGCAACTAGTCATTTACAGGTTGCAACTAGTATTTGAACGAGTACATTATAGTATTATTTCCAAAATCCACAGCACAATCCACAATCAATTGGCTATTTGAATTTTAAATCCAAAATAAACACCTTCACATTCACAATAATCCGGACGATAAATCAAACACTATAGATATAGTCCATACAACACTGTGTGTCTTCACCTTAGTGTGAGTGTGTGCGTTACGGCCTGCACTGCAGTGCAGAGAATTGTGTGTCACTTTTTATTGTCCAACCCTGCTGTGCTCCACAGGCAGGCTCTCTCTCTCTCTCTCTCTCTCTCTCTCTCTCTCTCTCTCTCTCTCTCTCTCTCTCTCTCTCTCTCTCTTTCTCTCTCTATCTCTCTCTCTCTCTCTCTCTCTCTCTCTCTGCTCTCTCTCTCTCTCTCTCTCTCTCTCTCTCTCTCTCTCTCTCTGCTCTCTCTCTCTCTCTCTCTCTCTCTCTCTCTCTCTCTCTCTCTCTCTCTCTCTCTCTCTCTCTCTCTCTCTCTCTCTCTCTCATATATCAGCTGTTCTCTGTGCGCAATACTGTTGCACAACGAAATATAAACCTCTCCTAGGGTGCACCTCTCTAGCCAACACGCCAGAGGAGGTTAAATGAAACTGCAACCAGCGCTCCCCAAAACTCCAAATTGTTTGGAGATCTGCTGGGAATTGATTACATGAAACGGTCACCCGTGCATCCAGTCGCAATGTTTGTAAACAAATAATTGGTCTATACCTTTAAACACAACTATTTTTAGTACCGTGTGCCGTGTTCATCCCAGCAACCCCCTCCCCCTCCCCCTCCCCTCCTCCTTGGTGGCTGGCATGGTTTTAACCGGGAGGATATTTTGCCCGGCGGTGTGTTTGTCCACGGATGGTGAGCCTCTCATTGCTATGCATGTGCCAGATGAGTCGTAAACCTGTTCCATATGCCCTCGCAATTTACTGATGGGCCCAAGCTGTTTTGGTGGGTGGAAAAAATAAATAAATAAAATCCAGGGGATTACGCCGAGGCTTGATCCATCCCACACTGAACGAAGGGGAGGAGGAAGCAGAGAGACAGACAGGCAGGTAGACAGACAGAGAGAGAGAGAGAGAGACAGACAGACAGACAGACAGACAGACAGACAGACAGACAGACAGACAGACACTAGGGTGACCAGATGTCCCTCTTTGCGTGATGCAGACCCTCAAGACTTTAGGTGTCCCACAAACTGAGACCCTGTCGGTCCCACATTGTCGTATGTTGTCCTCCTATAGGTGTGATTTTAAATCATCCTTTAATCCATAGTCCCTCCAGAGGGGCCACGCTACATGTAGGCTATGTATCAAAGATACCTATAATTGATCTAACAGCTCAATTGAAGCTCTAATTGAAGTCCTGCATTCCTTTTTGAAGGAACGCCTTTCCTTTTTGAAGGAATGTGTCGTGTGACACATGTGTTTACTTATCACTGTTAAAATGTATTAGTTATGTTGTTATGTAGTATGTACTAGACATATTGTTTTAACATCCAGATGTTCTAGTTATACACGTATATATCCCACATCGGTGCACCCCTACATACAGTACATACATACTATATATTCATTCTGTTACAGCAGAATTTCACAAAGGCCTATAACTTTTGTACCTATAATACCCGGCTGCTGGCTAAAGGGGAATTCCACCCATTTTCAAAAAAAATCCTGAGAGGTCCATTTGGTTCCATTTGTACCCTCTCAGGAAAAATGGGTCTGAAAGAAAAATCATTAACATGGTGAAATAACATCTTGATGATGTCATCAGACGCATTTCACCATGTTGACGTTTTTTTCAGACCTCCATTTTTTAGGAAATACATAATTGGGGGAACTTTGCATGTTCTCCCCGTGTTCCCTAGGGTAGATACCCTCACAAAAAAACATGCTGTAATCCTGGACTCTAAACTGCCTCCCCCTGGCCAGCCGGGGCGCCTGATGGAGGGGACAGGAACTGGTTGGAATAACGTGTTCCTTCCACGCGCTACGTCCAACCAGGGAAACTCCCCCCTGTCAGGTGAAAAGAAGGCAGCTTGGACTCCTCATGCATTGAAGGAAGCATGAGGCCAGTCCGCTGCCTCCCCAGGTTGGTGGAGGGTGTGTAGAGCCCAGGATCACATTAGGAATTGGCACTGGGTGAAAAAATGGGTTGCAAAATCGTGGGATAAAAAATATTAAAAAAAAAAAAAAAAAAAAAAAAAAAAAAGGAAATACATAATTGGGGAACTTTTTTATCATGTATCAGGTGTATTAATGACATATTAAAATGTTGAAAATGGGTGGACTTCCCCTTTAATACCTGCAT
The DNA here is from genome assembly GCA_039105355.1 of Benthosema pterotum. NCBI lineage: Eukaryota > Metazoa > Chordata > Actinopteri > Myctophiformes > Myctophidae > Benthosema > Benthosema pterotum. Next base: position 46,607,561 of record CM076972.1, read on the forward strand.
GGCTTTGTTTATGCTCAGACAGTAGATAAACATGTTTGTCACCTTGTCACCAAGGTCATCATCAAAGTAAAGCAGTCAGAAACACAAAGGGAGTAAAGCTTTTATTTTGGTGGAGAATTAACGTATACCTTTCTGTCTCGTGAAAAACAAAACGTTAATCACAACAAAGGGAGGGGAAAGGATTTAGTCAGTTCTGCGAGAGTTAAGGTGCTTATTGTAAACAAAATAAACATGTTTGTCGACGGGGGAGACACGTTTCTAAATTGGATTGACTTAATTCCCGAATGGTAACGCAAACAAATAAGAGCTTAGAGCAGAATTAGTTTAAAGTGGGTTTTTGATAATAACATAGCTCTTTGCTGTAAGCACACCTGGTATTTGTTGATTTATCGTGCAGTTTGTCCGCCGCTGTGCGTTGACATTTTCATGACAGTTCTACCGCATATAGTTCCTAGTGCAGTTCAGTTGCAGTGCAGGTTCAGACCGGTTCATTGATTTTTCTTTTCTTTAAAGAGATCAGATCTTCAGTTTGAAAAGTTCAGATCTTTTCGAACTTAAAGGTAGGGGAAGTGATTTCACTTTTGTCAGATATCACCCCAAAACTATTTTTTTTTTTCTGTTAAAATGCTCTATTATAAGGTGTGCAGACCATATATGGAGTTTCCCCCTCCCCCACGTTAGCAGAGGAGCTAATAAAAGTTCCCCAGGTGGAGGGTGAATTCTCCTCCAATCAGGATCGAGTAGCAGGTTCACATAGTGTAGCTACTCTTGGGCGCCCCTAGTGTACCAGGCTGGTACTACACCATGAATTTCAAATCACTTACCCTACCTTTAAGCTGAATAAAATACTTGGCATTACTACTGTATTGTGTCAACTGTATTGAGTATCAGAGTCCCATGGTTGGAACTCTTCTCTGGTTTTGGTGAATATGAAGTAGTTCCGGTCATTTTTTCAGGGTCATTGGGGCCAAGCAGTGAAAGTAAATGATTATTTCTAGAATATTAGCACAGCCTTCGTTCATTTTTGATCCTCATATAGCAGAGGTGCCCAAACTTTTTGGGTGTAGTCAAAAAACATAGTTCCCTGTGATGTCAAAAATGAACAAAGGATGTGCTAATATTTTTAGAAAGGAGTCAACAATACAAATTAAGTTATTTTAATTATTTATTTTTATTCATTTGCTTTTATTCGTGGCCCTTGTGAACCCCCAAAATGGCTGGAACTACTGTATTTTGAGCTTATAGATTTGCCATTATTTGAATTGAATCCTAAATAATGTTTTGCGTTTTGCCAAGTTTGAATTGCAATTCCGAAAAGTAACATTTTAATTTAATTTCAAGTCTTTTTCAAATATCTTTAATGAGTTAATTAACTTTATAAAATAAATTCAAATACACTGAGCATAACAAAAGACACAAGATAGAATTTTAAACTATTAATTTACACTGAAGTACCTAAGAGGGTTATGTTTGGAACTAAAATGGGCTGCAATGGCCCATGCAGGTGTAGGCAATAGTTTATTTGTAGGGGAAGGTGTTGGTGGGGGCGTTTTTGTTTTCGAAGCCAGCACAATCCAACTCAACAAGGTTGAGGTGGTCGGGATAGCCACCTCTAAAAGCAATGCCTATAGTATGTTGTGCAATGCAATGTGAAAACATAGCATCAACCCGAAACATGATAAACAAGCAAAGGGGTTAATTCCCTCTCAGGTTAGGATTATTATTAACACCTTCTGGCTTAAGTTCAATGAAAGTATGTCACACTACCTGTAGCAACACGGTAGGCTACTGTTACTTAATAAGTTTATATGGTATGTACCGGTATGTATGTACTGTATGTATTTTTACAGCTAACGACCAATCATAGCGACTGAACAATGGCAGATCAGCTGTTGCAGCACACACCACCAACAAAGAGCATCAAGGCCTATTCAGAGTTTGATTTTCGATGATCACTACGAGCACCGTTGCGTACAATATGACGTCATACCCACCGCTAGCCTGGCCTAACCTGAAATGTTTTTGGCCTAGAGTCCGAATTTGGACGGCAGATGAGCTTATCTGATTTGATCTCACCAACGTGTCGTCATCCCCGGCCCCTCCCCCCTATACCACCCCTCTACTGCTGTGCTACGTAACATCATTTGGAGCCACGCCCACCCTGAAAGGTTGACTCCTCCCACTTCTAGGCCACCGTGGATGACGAATGATTCCAGGATTTCCGTTTTTGCAAAATGGGAATGAAAGCCTGGGTGCCGAGGCTACACCACCGCAACACACCGCCTCTTTCCAGCCCTGATAGCAAGAAGTGGTCCTTTAAGCGTTGAATTCAATGTTTATACCTCATATGATTGTTTCAACATCCTCCCGAAAAGTTTATACGCCTTGCACTTCCACTTCTGAGTGGAACTCCTCACAAGTATACTGTAGCAGTGGAGGAGCAGAGCTTTGCGGCGGCGTAACTCATGCCAACAGCGGGTAGAGTGATTACCCTGTACCTTTTAATTGAGTGGGTTTCCAACTTTATCCTTTTACGAGCCTCGGTCCTCTTAATGGCTCGACTACAGTCGCCCGCTAGTCGTTTTCATTTGGTGGAATGCTGATGAATGTCTTCATCAATTCTAATAATATACTTATATAGGCTTCCGAGCCCCGAATGTAAGTTAGAGAGGGGGTCATGAATTGTCCGCGTTATGAATGTCGCCCACCAACTAAAACTTCATTAGGAAGGCATGGCGGTTGGCGAAAATACAGCCCCGCACTTGATATTCATTAAGATGTTAGTGCCGACGTTTTTTGACAGTAAATTTTGTCAATTTGCATGAGAAAGGGCCCAGAAACGTTGATGACAAAATACTGTTACTATAGCACTTTGGCAATGTTCAGAGACGAGATTTATTCACTGGTGTCATGACTGACTGTGAATTGTATGGCCCACAAGTAGGGGTGTAAAGGTACATTTTAACAGCAATCCGATACGTATCACACTACAACAATGTTCCGTGATTCATGAACGATATGGGTTCATTTTCTACGGATACAATATGGTTCGATTTGGCAAATATATTGAATATGTGTGAAACATGTGAATACTGCAGGCTTTTTTTTTAAGGGCAAATGTATTATAATGGATATAAATAAGTAAGAACATTGATCTGGCATATAGGCAGCTATTGTATTTGAATACAAGTGTTATTTTGTTATTTTTGTTGACAAACACTTTTTTATGCCTTTAATTGTGCCAGTATAAAAAGAAAGTTCTGCTCTAGATTTGGTGAATATCAGTTCCGGTAATTTTGCGGAGGGCTGCTGGGTCATAGAGCAGCTCAGTGGCCTCCACCCTGTGAGGTTGGGGTTCAATTCCCGGCTGGGTCATACTGCCTCCCTGCTTGGCACCCCCCCCCCCCAAGAGTTATAGTCAAAGTGTCCTTGAGCGGGGCACGGTGGCACAGTGGTTAGTGCTGTCGCCTCACAGCTAGAAGGTCCTGGGTTCGATTCCCGCTAGGGGCGCTGCTGTGGGTGCTGGCGGCGTGTCTGCTCCTCCGCGTCATCAGTGCCCATACCCGAGGCGAGGTTGACGAAAGGGCCTTTCTGTGTGGAGTTTGTATGTTCTCCCCGTGTCCCCTAGGGTAGATACCCTCACAAAAACATGCTGTAATCCTGGACTCTAAACTGCCTCCCCCTGGCCAGCCGGGGCGCCTGATGGAGGGGACAGGAACTGGTTGGAATAACGTGTTCCTTCCACGCGCTACGTCCAACCAGGGAAACTCCCCCCTGTCAGGTGAAAAGAAGGCAGCTTGGACTCCTCATGCATTGAAGGAAGCATGAGGCCAGTCCGCTGCCTCCCCAGGTTGGTGGAGGGTGTGTAGAGCCCAGGATCACATTAGGAATTGGCACTGGGTGAAAAAATGGGTTACAAAATCGTGGGATAAAAATTAAAAAAAAGAAGAAGAAAAAAAAAAGTGTCCTTGAGAATTGCTCATGATGTGCTGGTTCTGCCTTGCATGGTTTCTGCTGCCATCAGTGTATGAATGGGTGTGTGTGAATGTGATAAACAATCTATGTAAAGTGCCTTAGAGGTGCTATATAAATGCATCATTTACCACTTAGTTACCTTACTTACTGGGTCATAGGGGGCCACACATTCCAAACCAAGCATTGTTTGTATTGTTGACCCATTTCTAAAAATAGTAGGATGAGGTCAACAATATAGATGACAGTAGGTTTTTGTAATATGCACTGAAAGCAGAGCAGAACTCTCACCATAAAACAATGCCTTTACATGGCTACTCTGCCTCTGTCGCAGATGGAAACAAGAAATGATACAGATGCTTTCACGGACTGATAGCAAGTTATAAAAAAAACGTGCAGTGTGTGTGTGTGTGTGTGTGTGTGTGTGTGTGTGTGTGTGTGTGTGTGTGTGTGTGTGTGTGTGTGTGTGTGTGTGTGTGTGTGTGTGTGTGTGTGCGTATTACTACGGCATGCACAGAATAGGGTTGCAATAGGGCTCACATCTCTAATCTCTCATGACAGATTCTACTAAAACCAGGGTGATATGTTGGCATGGGAGCTATCAGGGGCGGATCTAGGCATGGGCATGGGGGGGCAATGTCCCCTGGAATACCCAGTCTGCCCCCCCAAACACGATGCCAAATGAAAGTGCTTATATTTAAAATGATTTGAAACACTACTACTGCTACTAACTAACTACAGCTGTGTCACTACTAAAGCAACAGCATTTCATCATTGAAAACAGAAAACTCTCTGAGTCAGACCTTTAGCTTTATGCATGCTGCGTGTCTGTTGCAACTTCAACAACAACTGATGGTATCATTGATGCTTTACTTGACTAATAAAAGTCCTGTAACCGATCGCCCGGTTACAGGACTTCATCGCCCGTGTTGCTTCGCGACACAGGCGATGAAGCCGAACCCATACCATTTTCTCTTGCCCCTCCAACATGTTATCTTGCCCCCCCAAATGGGACATGTTATATCCGCCCCTGGGGGCTATCAAAGTCAAAGTGCCTCCCCCCACCTTGCCGTACCAAAAAAAAAGATAGAATAATAAAATGAATGAATGAGCGCCACTGAAGGACCTTGAGTCAATCATATATATCGCCCCCCCTCCTCTCGTCCCGTGTGTGTGTGTGTGTGTGTGTGTGTGTGTGTGTGTGTAAGGGCACGTTAATCAAGAACGTTATGCAGACGGCCTTATTACACACGCGCATTAATAAGGCAGCGTGCCATTAATACAGATGAAGAGTGACATGCGTGTGGGTGTCACATTGTCACTCGTTTAAAAGGCATCAATCTGTATTGTTGACCCATTTTGTGACTACGCCCAAAAAGTATAGTTCCTTTTGATAGGGGGGTCAAAAATGAATAAAGGGTGTGCTATTTTAGAAATAATTCAACAATACAAACTATGCTTTTTGGACTAATTTACATTTACTGTAGTTTAGTCTTTCATAGAAATACATTGTAGGTTTATATATGTTATACAGATTTATAGTTTTTACCATGAAGCATGCGATGTATACTGCAGATACGTTCACACATACTTAAAAAGAAAGAAAAATAAGATAAAAATGTTTCTTATTTCCATTAGTCTTAGGTTATGCCTTAGTCTTTGTCTCAGTCTTTTGAAAATATTTTTTGTTAGTCTAGTCTTATTCGACTAAATATCAAAAACCTTAGTCGACTTAGTCTTTAGTGTTAGTCTTAGTCGACAGAAACAACACTGCAGCATACCTGAGTCTGCTGTCTCGAGAACACAACTTCTTCTATGTTGTGGTTTGTTTTGTTTTGTGTCTTTCGTCAGTGAAATGCTATAGAACAAACACGGTTTTATTCGACATCAACATCAACACCGGTGCATGCGTGCTCTCTGAACAGCCGACGAGGGCCTGCATCACTCCATTGTGCCACTTGTCGTGGCATGAATATTTCATCGGCCTGCGTGGCGTACGTGGTCACCACGGAGCGCCGCAAGCAGATGTTTAGAATGGAACATGTACACACACACACACACACACACAACACAACTTAAGCCCCACATATGCTGCCGCACAATGACGGCTCAGGAGTGATTTATTCATAGTACCAGTGAATAATATAAAAACACTTTTATTTGATATAGTGAGTGTGGTCTGGCGGGGACGTGTAAGTGCGACGCGGACGGGGGCTCCAGACAAAGTGTTTGTCACGTCACACCCGATCAATCTCATTGCTTCAACCCTCCCCGCACTGGGGTTAACCCACTTTGAAGTTGGGAGAAAAAAATACTCAATCTGTTCAAATCAAGTGTTGAGAAGGGTTTATTGCAAAGCCATTGTGACATACGTGCAGCGGCATAATTATCCATGGAAACTTTGTTCACATATGACCTGTGTGGCAAGAGTGCGGTAAGGCTCATTGTGAAGCTCATATATTTTATGGTCAAAATAATAATCGCTTGCTTTGTTTTTATGGTTTTTGTGTTTTTCATGAAGTCTTCCTTTAATTAGATCATCTCCAAGAAAATCTAGTCTTTTTGACACCTCTAGGCTCCGAAAAATCCCTATAAGCTTTGTCATTGGCTAACAAATAGTCCTGGCGGGACTATTAATTGGCCAATCAGGAAGAGCCTCGCTGAGCTGCCTCTGATTAAGGACAAAGGGAGGAGTCTAATGTGCAGGTGGTGGAGGACCATAATTTTTAAAGGGCCACTGTGGCTCCTATGGTTGTCGTAGATTCTAGATATTTTCAGGAAGTGATCTTCTTCATCTTAAACGGTCTAAGATAAAGAAGAAAAAGAAGAAAAATATGAGATGTATTGCTTCGATATACTTTAAGGCCGCTCAGGGCAGGAACCACCTCACGGATACCTGGCCTTTAACCCTTAGTGTACTGAACGCCTTTTGGTGTTCTAAGCATTATGTTTTAACTATTGAGAAATAGCAGATCTACAAGCTCATAGCGCGCCACCGAGTGGCGCGCTATGAGCTTTTATCTCTGCTATTTTTGAAAAATCGTGAAAATGTGGTGCAAATCTTTGAATATTATGTTATTCAGAAACTAGAAATCTAGACTGTTACGTCACCCTGTGAGGGTGACGTAACAGTCACCGGTCACTGGTGAGTGGTGACTCACCAGTATGGTGGCGACTATGTTTTACCCTTCCAGGCAACTGTTACGACACCCGCAGCGTGACGTAACAGGTGCACAGACAGACGTAGGGACGGACGTGAAACATAGTCACCACCATACTGGTGGAGACAACAAAGCAGGTAATACCGTGACATTTTTATTTGGGGTGGGGTCAGGTTTTTGAATTGCATGTTATAATTACTATGGATAACTTTCAGGTAAGCCCAGGCCCAGGTCTGGTGGTGTAGGCTTTGGGCCTACTACAAGGCCCCAGACCTGATTTGGTGTGATGCAGCCAATGAGAAGACTTAACACCATACCTATATGCCATAGCTGTTTCCACATCAAATGCATGGAGTTCATTATAGCACTCACTTCCACTGTAGCCTCCCCAGATGTAGGCAACATCTTCTATCATCTTCTACCCCACAAGTTCTAAACCATCATGATAGAGTTGAAACCCTCGGTTTGCTTTTTTTTTTGCTTATTTATTCTGGCTGTTTATTATTTTTGTAGCAATACCATGATGTAAATCCTGCTGAAATGTAGGTGAATATCTCCTATTCAGCAGGGGGGTGGTTGCCCTTTGGGTGACGACGGCCCAAGGCCCTGTCATTTCTAGATCCGCCTATGCGTGAGTTTCATCTGCGTGTGATTACTTTGGAGGAAATGATTAACCTTTACCTGCCTCATTCCTGGATATTATACAGACGTAATGCGGTTTAGGTACGGTAAAGCTCCAGTCCGCGTGTTTCTTCGTCCTGTTCCGGGATTCACACCTCGCCGTCTCCCAGTCTGCTGAGGTTGTGTTGGTGTTAATGGAGGTCATACAATAAACAGTATTAAAGAGGAACTCCACCCATTTTCAACATTTTAATATGTCATTAATGTACCTTAGAGATGTTGTGTGGGCATGATAAAAAGTTCCCCCAATTCTGTATTTCCAAAAAATGGAGGTCTGAAAAAAATATTAACATGGTGAAATACATCTGATGACATCAGCGAGATGGATTTCACCATGTTAATGATTTTTCTCTCAGACCCCTTTTTCCTGAGAGGGGACAAATGTGAACCAAATGGACCCGCCAGGGTCCATTTGGTTCACATTTGTACCCTCTCAGGAAAAAATTGAAAATGGGTCGAATTCCCCTTTAAGTAGTTTGTGCAGGGCAACGTTTGGACACGTGGATACACGCACGCACAGACACATACACACCAAAAGCTGAATATAGGAGGGGCTAGTGCCCCTCAAATAAATACATGAATAAAAAAACTAGATCAGCACTCGGCAGAGTGGAAACTTGCGCGTTGTGCGCAAGTACGCCATGGCCTACTTGTGTGTGAGCAGAGCGAGCTAATACTCATAACGGTGACTTGCATCACCATTACGTCATCACCTGAACCGACCAATGGGAGTACCCCGAGTACTCCGATTGGCTGGTGCACCACTACGCACCGATCGCTTAACTTGTGCCCGCTTCGCTCACGCAAGTAACAAATGAATAAATGAAATGATCACATAACTAATAACAATTTATTTATAGTGGCTCATAGGAATAGACTATGTGACAACCGGGAATAGTCTGGTGACCACCGGAGAGACGGGTGACAGCCGGAATGTAGACGGCACCCGGGTGAGCCCCAGCCTGTGTCCTCCGTGAGGAGGAAGCCCAAAACCCTTGGTGAGGCCGTTAGGAGGGCCATTATGATTCACTGCTCCTGAATGAAATGTCTGGTGCTGGGAGTCTGGTGCAATGCACAGGTCCTGTGCCAACCTGGTGAGAGCAGGAGCAGACCTGGTGAGACGTAGGAGGGGTCATGTGCTCCTTCTACCGCGGCACGATCGAGAGCATCGTGACCAGCTGCATAACTGTGTGGTTCGGCGGGTGCACAGCATCCTGCAGAAAGTCCCTGCAGCGCACAGTGAGAGCAGCGGAGAAGATCGTGGGTGTCCCCCTTCTGTCCCTGCAGGACATCTACAACACACGGGTGACCCGCAGGGCGCTACAGATCGCAGGCGACACCACCCACCCTACGCACGGCTTCTTCAACCTCCTCCCATCAGGGAAGAGATTGAGGAGCCTCCGGGCAAGGACCAGCAGGTTGAACGATAGCTTCGTTCACCAAGCCGTCAGGATGCTGAACTCCCTCCCACTCCCTCGCACTGCGCACGCCACTGTGCACGCTCCCACTCCGCACCCCCCCATGCTGCCACTCCTCCCCCCTCCCACGGTGGGAGTGCACGCGCACACACGCACACGCTGAACTCCCTACACACACATGCACACGGACGCTGAACTTTCAACTACCCACTGCCCCTTACACATGCACACACACTCACGCACATGCACGCACTCACACATGGTCAAACACACATACAACTGAAGGACTGGATCGAACTGCTGCTATCCTATCCTATCCTATCTTGCACATGTATACCTCACCTCATAGTAAGCTATATGTTGTTTTTAGTTGTAGCTATGTACTGTAGTCTTGTATATAGCTCTAGATTTTTAGCTGTAGTATACTGTAGTTTCTAGTAGTAGTTTTTAGTAGTTGTATATGTCCTGTCTAACTGTCTGTTAGCTTCACACTACTGCCACTTTATCACACCTGGTTAGCCAAGCACCTTCACCTCAGTTAGGGGCACTGTTCGCACCTTACTGGTCTGCTGCACTACTGTTTGTCTCGTCTATTGTCTCGACCTTGTCTTATTGCACTGTCTATTGTCTTGACTATTGTCTATTGCACTGTCTATTGTCTTGACTATTGTCTATTGCACTGTCTTGTCTATTGCACTGTGGAGAATGGAAACGCTATTTCATCCCTGTATATGTCCTGACATACACTGGAGTGACAAATAAAAAACCTTGAACCCTTGAACCTTGAACCTTGACAGGAGTCAACCCACAGAGCCTAGTCCTTCCATGTGCCAGAGTATGGTTCTCCCAGTCCCGGCAGAGTAGTTCTGGAGCAGTGGATTGTGTGGCCTTGGGTCTTTCCCTAGTGGACTGACCGAGAGTAGCTACTGGGACGTAAGTCGGGACTTGATCAACCCCGGCTGGGTCGCCTGAGTGAGGGGTATGATGTTGCGAGACCCGAAACCCCGGTGACCTTGGGATACATCACTGAGGATACGTCCCAGCTGCATCCATGCGATGTATCTTTAAACTACTATCCAGAGACCCCGACATCATCTTGGGTGACCACCTCTATAATCACACTTGGCCTGCAAGTTATATTGTACCAGCAAACCCCACTCCACCTTACAGATAGATGCTTTGCCATGCAGATTAAAACTGTGTGTATTCACTCGAGCAAGATTCCGGATTGCTGCTTTAATTTTTAGGTTAATAATGCATTAATCCCAGAGATAATTATTCAATATACTTTTGTCAGTGCTGATATATCTCAGTGTCAGCGACTCGGTGCTCTGCTGCAAATAGCTTTCTGACAGAGAGAGAGAGAGAGAGAGAGAGAGAGAGAGAGAGAGAGAGAGAGAGAGAGAGAGAGAGAGAGAGAGAGAGAGAGAGAGAGAGAGAGAGAGAGAGAGAGAGAGGCCAAAGTGGAACTCTCTCTTCCCTCGATTAAAGCCATATGTGGGGAAAATAACGTGCCTATAAGTTCACAACACGTCTCAATGCAAACACTAATGCATATGAGGAAAAAAACTTATATGCAAACTCTTGAAAGTGGCACCTTTCATCTAAAACGTAGGCCTAATAATAAATAATAAAGAATAAAGATCCATAGTATTTCTTTGTAAACTGAAACATATATAAAACATATACTTTTGTGATTTATAAGAATACTATATGACATTATTAGACCATTAGACTATTTTATTTGTCATTTTTCATTATTAGACCATTAGACTATTTTATTTGTCAATGCAGTAGTGCATTGTTCTGGCCTCCATATTTGGCCTTCAGAATAATAAAAACTCCCTAGTTAGACATATCACATGCAACATGACGCATGGTATAATTTTGCCATTGAGCCCTTCTCAAAACCCCACCCTTTTGGGGTGGGGTTTGTTCAGTGTCCAATGACAATCCACATACTTTAGCAACTGTTGCTATCCAGGTCAAGCTTTACTGGTCAAGCTTTCCTCTTCTAACATGCCTATTGGACAAGGCTGGATTGGGGAGGGACTTGAAGTGAAGAGCTAATTATGAAAATTGCTCAACATATGCAAGTTAGTGTCCGGCATGTTTCTACCTAGTGGGGACCCCTGTTCAACATTTATAACATAAAACATCAGTGTACGACATACCTAGGCATTATGCGGCCCGGGGACCACCAGTGGTCCTTGAGAGAGAGTTCCAAGTTAAAAATGGAATGTTGGTTAACCAGATGTAACTCTTTAAGAGCGTATAAATGAAACCAAATGGACCCTTGCGGGTCCATTTGGTTTCATTTTTACACTCTCAAGAGTTAAAATATTCATCATCTGAATTAGCCCAAAGTCTACACATTCAATCAGAGAATGTAAGGGAATGGTCATTTTTGTTAGCCTGGAATTGTGGACAAAAACAAAAGAAATCTTGAAGAAAGTTTTGGGATCTGTGGGGCTAAAATGTCATCAAATGGTGGTCTGTGGCTCAAATACCGAATAAAATAGTGAGACCTGGTGTCAAAAGGGTTTGTCTTACTCTTACTTTTATCATGAAATTAAATTCATATTACACAGACTTGAGTTCAGCCTTTAGTCTTGGCCCTCCACAATATTTTATGTATCTCATTTGGCCCCTTGGGAAAAATAATTACGACGAGGTCTCATCTCTAGTCGTCATCCTCTCGAGTCTCGACGTCACAGAGGCGTGTGCGTGCCACGTGGCCGGCATGTTGGCGGCGGCCATCTTGCTGATGTCCCTGTGATGTCTCTGTGGGTGGGGGGTGTCTGTGACAGATAGGAGGAGACACCGGCTTGGCACGGGGGGAAGCGTGACATTTCAGCAGCTGTTTCCTTTATACTTTATGTCTCACCACTATACTGCCTGTGTTGTGTGTGTTTGTGCGCAGTGCGCAGGGCCAGTTCTATAAGCAATATAAGCGGTCGCTTAGGGCCACAACCAGTAAGGGAAGCAGATTGATCTTATTTGTTCATGTGTCCCCCTATACCAGTGGTTTTTAAACCTTTGTGATTCCAGGGCCAACTATTTATGCAGCATTTGAGCCACAGACCACAATTTGACATTTGAATTTGACATTTTAGCCCTACAGACCCCAAAACTAAAGATTTTCTTTTGTCCACAATTCAAGCTGGATTTGGGAGACCAAACAGTCAAGCATTCAGATCAAAATGACCATCTTCTGCATTCTCTAGTTAGGCTTGGGCTAATTCAGATGATGAATCCAGCGGAGCGATAGTTCATTGAGGCATGGGGAGCAGAAGGTTTATTATAATTCCCCTTATTCTCAATCAGTAATTCATTCTGTTCCTTTAAATCACCAGTCTGTCCATGTCAACTCCCCTCACTCTCATTGGCTGTCAGCTAAGTCAGTCACTATGAATAAATGTGCCCATACGCTTTCCATAAGTCACACCCACACTCAATCAGCTGTTATTTATAAGCAGTCACTTCTCTGTCAGTCTTCCTGCTAGCTGACTCTGTGTCCTGTTGTGCAGATGTCAGTGTTCAAATTTCCTCCACCTCCCCGGCCTCCTCCCTGTGGCACTAGTTCCGAGTTCATGAGTCTGTGATTAATCACGATTTAAGGGTTGTATCAAGTATCATATTGTGGTATCTAGTTCTGTTATGGTATCTGATTACTGTGTTCTATGTACTATGATATATTCAGTATCCATGTGGTTCAAGTATTTTGGATAAGTGTTGTAATGTCTCATGTCAGTCTGCTCTGGATATGATGTTCATGTGTTATTTTGTATTTTCAGTTACTGTACCTTGGCTGTACCTTGGTGTACAGGTAATCGGACTTATCAAATGCAATATCAGACCTCTGACTCAGTGCATAGATCGTCTGATATCGCATGAGCGGAACCACGCCGCCATACAATCATGCAAAAGCTTTCCAATAAATGGTCTATGGTCAATCTGATTCTGAGCCGAAGTGTGTCACTGAAATATTTTATATTTTTACACTCTCAAGAGTTACATCTGGATAACCAACTTCTGGTTACCCTGGTTACCCTCTCAAGGGCCACTGGTGGTCCCCGGACCACCAGTCTCACCACTGCCCTATACCGTACACAGGCTACTGGTGTCCTGGGAGCATGTGGCCCGCCACCTTCACTTAACCCATTTTGACCTGGAAACTGATTCCACAAAATGTCCCAGACAGTTTTCTCAATAAAACATCACCTTTTTACATCAGTGTTCCTCAATATTTCATTTCAAGGGACCCCCCCCCCCCCCCCCCAATCATCTGTGTGTGCCCTGCCGACCCCCCATCTGAGCAAAGCATTTGAGTTTAAAAACGTTCGATGTGACAGAATAGTCATATAATGAATATTCAATATTCAGAAGATTTGACACACATTTTCACATTAAAAAATATATCAGACCTACAAGCTCACAGCATGCCACTCTGTAGGTCTGATATTTTTCAATGCATAGGACCGCCTAATCCTGCTGTTGGGGGGACCCCTAATTGATTCATCCAGGGACGTCCGTTTTTGGTGGACAGGATTTGTCTTGGTTGAAATCAGGTGGTATTCTGGATTGCCTTGATCTGGCCCCTAATTCGTCTCGGTCCTGACCGTGTTCACTGGGTATGTAAAGTACCTTTTACCATCGATACCCAGGATAGCATGTGGAGAAACTGACCCCACATGAATGCAGACATGAATGTACACAGAACAGGGCACATCAACAGAGATAAGACAAACTGTGTGTGTTTGTGTCCATTCCAGGCGGTGTCACCCTGCTATAGGGCTGCACAGGGTTGACACTCAGACCATGTGACAATGCTCTGAAAACACACACACACACACACACACGCACACGCACACGCACACGCACACACACACACTGCAATATTAACTCCCATTTGGAGAGCAGCTGTGTCTGTGAGCATGAAACATTGAAGCAAACAGCTGCCGAGCATCGAAGCGACCGCGCGTCTCTCTCGCCTCAACCTCCCACAGTCTAGTCTGGACTCGGAGCCATCAGGGCCATCAGAGCTCGCCAACGTTTCAGTAGACGGACAATCGGTGTCCCTGCATATGGCAAAGACTTGGTTGTTGTCCGCAGCAAATTCAAAATGTTCTGATTCACTTTTGAATGTTTGCTTATTTTGATCGCAACACCAAATTGCTGAACGTCTAGCCTCCAGGTTTTCTTCACTTCAGTATGACACTGATTTATCACAACTTCATGACACATGAATCCTATCATTTTGTTTGCTGTGTTGTTGTTGTTGTTGTTGTTGTTGTTGTTTTTTGCCGTTATATTTGTTGCTGCGCTGTCTGAACGAAGCCAAACAAAAGACTATAGAGGCCTTTCTGAGACCTATATATCCCATACTCTGAGGGGATGGCAGCCATCTTGATGGTAAGCCATAAGTTATATTCAATGGAATGTGGATGCAATGACAGGCGGAGAGAAGATACTACTACTACTACTAGCACTACTACTACTACTAGCCATACCACTACTACTACTACTACTACTACTACTACTACTACTACTACTACTACTAGTACTACTACTAGTAGTACTAATAGCAGTAACTACACATGCCAGCAATGGATGTGATGACAGGCAGAGGGGAGATACTACTACTACTACTACTACTACTACTAGCAGACCTAGTACTACTAGCAGTACTACTATACTACTAGCACTACTACTACTACTACTACTACTACTGCTACCAATGCTAATGCTAGCAACATGCTAACATGCTAATGCTAACATTCTAACCCGAACATGCTAATGCTAACATGCTAATGCTAAAATACTAATGCTAACATGCTAATGCTAACATGCTAACATGCTAATGCTAACATGTCAATGCTAACATGCCAACATGCTAATGCTAACATGTCAATGCTAACATGCCAACATGCTAATGCTAACATGCTAATGCTAACATGCTAATGCTAGCATTAGCATGTTGACATTAGCATGCTATCATTAGCATATTATCATTATCATGCTATTGTTAGCATGTAGTAGTAGTCTGCTAGTAGTAGTAGTAGTAGTGCTAGTAGTAGTAGTAGTAGTAGTAGTGCTAGTAGTAGTAGTAGTAGTAGTAGTACTAGGTCTGCTAGTAGTAGTAGTAGTAGTGCTAGTAGTAGTAGTGCTAGTAGTAGTAGTACTGCTAGTAGTAGTAGTAGTAGTAGTAGTAGTAGTAGTGCTAGTAGTAGTAGTAGTGCTAGTAGTAGTAGTAGTAGTAGTGCTAGTAGTATTGCCATTAGTAGTAGTAGTAGGAGTGATGCTAGTAGTAGTACTGCTAGTAGTAGTAGTACTGCCAGTAGTAGTACTGCCAGTAGTCGTACTGCCAGTAGTAGTACTAGTACTGCCAGTAGTAGTACTGCTAGTAGTAGTGGTAGTACTGCCAGTAGTAGTACTGCTAGTAGTGGTAGTACTGCCTGTAGTAGTGGGGCTTGTAGTAGTAGTAGTACTACCACTAGTAGTACTGCCAGTAGTAGTAGTACTAGTAGTAGTAGTAGTATTAGTGGTAGTACTGTCAGCAGTAGTAGTAGGAGGAGGAGGAGGAGTGGTGCTAGTCGTAGTACTGCTAGTAGTAGTAGTTTTAGTAGAATGCATTCCATTGAACACTTCACACTTGTTTACCAACAAGATGGCCGCTCCTTTCTGAGTATGGGACTGAGAAAGGCCTCTATTGTACACTTGCCAGGCTCGTGGGGAAGGCTTTCCGACTGAATAGGTGTCAGGCAACCTGAACCTTAGGGGTTCAGTGTCTTGCTCAAGGACACTTCAACAGTAACTCTGGTGGAACCGGGGTTCGAACCGTCAACCTTTCGGCTACCATCCGGCGATTCTACCCTTGAGCCGCTGCCACCCCATATTATTTTTTATATTATATTATTTGCGTCCGGGAAAAACCTGCACGAACATTTCCCTCAAGCACTCAGTTTCTGATCCCTCAATGCCGCAACGTTGACACTGGCTTTGTATGTCTGACTAGATTGTATGCACTTTCCTACGCACTAGGCGGACTAATAAACCTACACCATTTTAATTTTGGTCTGTTATAATGCCACCAACAAGTGGATTTTTGCAAAACATATATGTAGCAGGTGGCTACAGCCTCTGTCGTGATGGCCTCGAAAAAACAATATCTGCCCCCGGACCAAGGGGATGTCCTCTTGGTCTAGTGGTTAAGATGTTGGACTTTCACACGGGAGACCCGGGTTCGAATCCCGGGCGTTACATTCTAAATAATGCCTCATATCATCCAATTACCATCAAAGGCAGCCTCAAAGGCAGCCAGAAGAAATGGTAGCCTTTTCACATTGGCCTATAGCGCCACCAGGAGGCCACAACCTGACCAGAAGGGCCTGCCCAGAAGGACATTAGTTAGTTTTTTTTATTTATTTTTTTCTACTGCTGCCACCACTGGACACTCCACAGTGTTCCATTGAGCTCGCAGCACACACAGGCTACTGTATACTGTATGTGTGTGTGTGTGTGTGTGTGTGTGTGTGTGTGTGTGTGTGTGTGTGTGTGTGTGTGTGTGTGTGTGTGTGTGTGTGTGTGTGTGTGTGTGTCCATGCTGGACCGCATCTCCTTGCGGAGATGTCACTGAAACATTTAGAAACCCCCCCTCTTTCTTTGGGGAGCCAGTACAGTATCGTTTGCAAACCACTGGGTCTTAAACAGGTTCTGGGAGCCCTTTGTACCGTGTTGTTTTAATGAGTCAACACACTTTCAAGGCAAGCACAAATGTCTACTTGCCCATAGAGCTCCATTGTGAACAGATATGTCAGACATGTTGAGTATGGCACCGTACCATGTCTAGAAACTGCTGATGACATTGGTTGAGCAAAATAAAATGGATTCAGCATCATGAAAACATGCTTGTTCACCACATGCTACGTAAAGACTGATTTACCAGTCAGTCAGTCAGTCAGTCAGTCAGTCAGTCAGTCAGTCAGTCAGTCAGTCTGTTACACCTTGTGACATGCTCCAATAGAGCTGCGCAGTGACGTCACCGCCCCTGTTCCGGAAGTCTTTTCCCTATTCATTTTTCTCATAGACTTTTCGAAAATAATTTATATCAAGATGATTACGCCGCGGCCAAAGCCAACTCAGGTCGTGACAAATCATGACAACAAACACAATATCGTCATATAATATATAATTGGGAAGAAGTAGAAAACGGCATGATACAAGACTTTTTGTTTCGTTTTTCATCTTAGAAATTATTTTATTGTCCCAAAAGTTTGTGTGTGTCATCATGATTCGTCACGACTCGAGTTGGCTTTGGCCGCGGCGTAATCGTCTTGATATAAATTATTTTCGAAAAGTCTATGAGAAAAATGAATTGGGAAAAGACTTCCGGAACAGGGGCGGTGACGTCACTGCGCAGCTCTATTGGACGAGGACGGATTGGGCCTCATGCAGTAAAGGGCTAATAGTTTGTCACATCATTCTTTACGTAGCATGTGATCTGTGATTACACAAATGTGCTGAATAGGCACATTAATGATGGCTGATGACATTGGTTGAGCAAAACAAAATGGATTCAGCATCATGAAAACATGCTTGTTCACCACACCACATTCTACCAGTCAGTCAGTCTGTCTGTTACACCTTGTGACATGCTCCACTGTCTCCACATAAGGTCCCATTCCTAGGGGTCTTTTTATGCGTGTAATACGTGGTTTAGACATGGGGGGGGGGGTGACTTTAAAGACATCTGCTGGAGACATACACTCTTGGAAAAATAGGGGAGGGTGTAGGCCTTTTTATTGTAGTTAGGGGGCTGTTATCCATTTCTATTTTAAAATGGTTTGGGTTTTTATGTATATGTTTTACTCTACAGCTTTTCTGAATTCAGTCGAAGTTTGACTATCAACACCCCTCCGTTGGTATGTTCCAAATCCCAGCTCCCCGTGCCTTACTTCTGATTGGCTCAAAGGCATTAGTGTCACTGTTGCGACATTGAGGGGTCAGAAACTGAGCGCCCGAGCCCTGTTCAAGCAGCCAGAAAGAGGGACAAAATAGAGTTGGAATACATGTTTTTAACGAGGGTAGGGAGAGGAAGTCTTTCTCGCGTGTAGCATGCAGTTGTCATGACAGTCCCACCCAGCAGTGACTGAACGGAAGAGGTACCAAACAAACAACACAACAACATGCTTTTAGCCGAAGTTCATAAAACCATGCGTCTTTGACTTTAAACAATGAAGTCTACGCCGTTTTGGAATTACATAAAACATGGATTATCCTTGGTGAATGCGTCATTGGGTGAGTAGCCTAGTTTAATTGTATAATTTACAAGCTGGTATTCATAACAGCAGTTGCCAAACTGCTGGTTGTGTTGGTTCCATGTGGGACGCTCGGCAAAATAACACAAGCAGATTATGGTTACTGTCACTGGCCGCTGTGCCATGTTCTACAGCCTGTACTTTCTAGTTCATGCATGGATTAAGTGCAAACACTAGTTGATCATGCGCACCGTGGTGTGCGTCATGGAGAGGCCATCGTGCGCACTGGCTGGTTGACTAGAGCGCATGGCATAATACTGTCTGTAGGCTACTCTGATATATTTCATTCATATGTTGCGACGTGGAGATGGGTCGGCTGCTTATCATAGGCCTATCGCACTCTGTATGCCCAGGCCAGTTTAATATTGGCTGGCGACTGTGAGAGAGCTGTAAAGTGGATATTGTCTATGGTCAGCAGCGCGATGCATGCAGAGAATGTTTTCACTTATGCTGCTGCTGCTGCTGCTGCTGCTGCTGCTGCTGATGATGATGATGATGATGATGATGATGAATGATGAAAGAAAGAGCAAACTCAGTAGCTGCGGGGCTGCAGGCCCCCAATGAGAATCTAGGAATGCAATTATGCAACCGCTCTTTTCAATGTCAGAACTACTTTTGTGTAGTGTAGCGAATCTTGTATGTTTTGGAGAAAAGAGACAGATTGACAAACGACTCCAGCTCCAGCATCCAGCAATTTGGGCTAATTCATCTCAATATCTCATCAGATATCTATATCCAAACGATCCGTTGTGTGTGTGCATGTGCGTGTGCGCGCGTGTGTGCAGAAGAAAATGGTACCATTTTCAGTAGTGTTTCAGATATTTTTAAATATAAGCACTGCATGCCATCATGATTGGTGGGGCAGACTGGGCATTGGTGGGGCATGCCTATGCCTAGATCCACCCCTGCTGTATATTGTTTTGGGCAAACATGGTGGTGAAATATGTCTTTAAAGGTAATCCGTACTATAGAGTGGTGACTATATGAAGAGTTGTTCCTTGGATGGAGTGGGGGTGCGTGTGCTGTTGGGATCTCTGTATCACTGTAACGGACCCGAAATGGAACTGTGTGACAAACCTTTATTTTGAAGGGCTACAGTGCCCCACGGAGGGACAGGAAGTACTTTCCGGAAGTACCTGTTCATTAGTAGTGCATTGACGAGTCAAAAGGATCTCAGCGTCAGTGTGAGAAAAAGTTTTGCTGCTCGAGACGCCGTCAGACACGGCCAAACACGGACCACGCTAAAATGCGTTTTTAAATAGCTCCGTTCTATGAACAAATTTTAGACTTCCTGTTTGCGAGTGAGCAAATATAAGAGTTCCGGTCGATTTCAAAGTAAAATGCGTGCCCGGTGCGTCACTTAATGTGGTCCCCGGACACTAAGGTTCCTATCTACTCCTATGGTTCCTATGCCTACCCCCACAACATTGTTACCGATCTAAGATGCAATTATTCCCCTTAATCAGAGTAAAAGGCGCGATGTATGTGTTATAAACGACACTTAAAAAGAGAGGCGCCTAGTTTTACTAGAAAACTCATATGTGGTCAAAAATGTTTTCCCGATTTAAAATGGCAAATGATATTAATTTAATAATAGTATCTAGTAGTGTTAATTCCTCTCCTGTGCTCCCCTCTTAAACCAAAGAGGGCGCTGTTTCTCGTTGCTAAACTATATCTTATTTATAGGCAATTATTATAGTGATTTGTATAGATATTAGATACTGGTGTTGGTATTCAATACAATCTTATGTCACAACAACATTCTTTGTATGTGGCTAAATAACATGCAAATGCAAAATATACAGCACAATGGCATAGAAATTCATAGAATTGATTTGAATAATAAGGGTAGGGATGTGGTAGTGTTTTTTGGCATGCCATTGACACGTGTGTGAAACATTAATGGCTCTACTAAATGTGTTGGGGAGTGCTTAAAATGTAAAAATGAGTGTGATTATTCGTGGCTGAATAAGGATGAAATAGCCATTAGGTCATAAAACAATCTTTATTTTTCCCTATCATGTCAGAACAAAGTTGCAGTACACACTGCTACAAAACACTGCTACAAAACTGATAACAGCTTGGAGTACAATTCAAGTACAACTACATCAAATCTGAAAAAGCTGATTGGATACACTAGTTAAGCATACACATGTTATGCCAACTTGTTCATTTCATTAAGGCAAATACATACAATTACATACAGTAAAGTCAGAAGCAGTGTTGGTCAATATTACTTAGGAAAGTAACTTCTTTACTTTACTCGTTACCCCTTAGACAAAGTAATATCATTACTTTACTTATTACTGGAATCGAAAAGTAATATATTACATATTACGTTATTACTTTCCCAAGTTCTCAACTCCTACATTTGAAAAAATAGAGATGTACAACATAATCTGTTTAGCAAGATCTTTTTAGAACTGAATCCAATTTATTGGAATAATAGTAGTCTCTTTGCCACAATTGTTTTCAAAGACAGTTGAGGTCTTGTATTTAAAAATAAATACAAAATAAAGCAGCAAGCGATTTGTAGTGTACATAACTGCGCAGGCTGCAGTATGTGGACTGGATCTACAATCTACTGCACATCTGTTGTTACAGTACCTGTCGATAGCTTGTAAATCTGTTCTATTTTTTGCATGCAACAACAAGCTCATTTTAAAAAGTAACTTGGCGTTACTTGCAAAGTAATGCATTACTTATTACCCATTTTTGCAGAGTAATCTCGTTACTTTACTTTTGGGAGCAAAAGTAATAATATTTTAATAGTAAAATCATGGATCTAAGAAACTTGTGAAAAATATGAAATGTTTCCCTAACAGGTCATGTCTGCCATCAACTGCACTTGTAGTATTGTTGTTAAGTGCAAAATATAAAAAACATACATCGAAGATACAATATTATGCAGGAGAAGAAACCAATGATTAAAATACAAATATACACATTGTTGCAAGCATAACCTGCCACAGACTACTGAAAACAGTAACCAATTACATTAAGTTGTTATTATTGTGTTACCCCTTATATTACAGTAGGATATCTAAGGACCTAATAGTAGTAATGTTTGACCGTATTCTTCTTTTTCATTTACTTTGTACCGATTCAAACCTCAAGTATTGTGCCAGACAAAACTAAGCTAAAAAACCGAGGTACAAGGACAGAAATATGCAATAGCATATGTAGCTTGGCATATAGTGACCCCCGAGGTCGAAAATCAGGCCATTTTCGGAGATTTGTCCGAATAAACTAAGGGCTGGAGAAAAATCCCTTCTATGTATCATCTAGTGTGACACATCCAGGCATTCAAGAAGGCCTCCTCTACAACACCATACCCTCAGCTAAGCTGCACACGTTTAAAATAAAAAATGGCGTGGCATATAGTGACCCCTGAGGTCGAAAATCAGGCCATTTTCGGAGATTTGTCCGAATAAACTAAGGGCTGGAGAAAAATCCCTTCTATGTATCATCTAGTGTGACACATCCAGGCATTCAGGAAGGCCTCCTCTACAACACCATACCCTCAGCTAAGCTGCACACGTTTAACATAAAAAATGGCGTGGCATATAGTGACCCCCGAGGTCGAAAATCAGGCCATTTTCGGAGATTTGTCCGAATAAACTAAGGGCTGGAGAAAAATCCCTTCTATGTATCATCTAGTGTGACACATCCAGGCATTCAGGAAGGCCTCCTCTACAACACCATACCCTCAGCTAAGCTGCACACGTTTAACATAAAAAATGGCGCGGCATATAGTGACCCCCGAGGTTGAAAATCAGGCCATTTTCGGAGATTTGTCCGAATAAACTAAGGGCTGGAGAAAAATCCCTTCTATGTATCATCTAGTGTGACACATCCAGGCATTCAGGAAGGCCTCCTCTACAACACCATACCCTCAGCTAAGCTGCACACGTTTAACATAAAAAAATGGCGTGGCATATAGTGACCCCCGAGGTCGAAAATCAGGCCATTTTCGGAGATTTGTCCGAATAAACTAAGGGCTGGAGAAAAATCCCTTCTATGTATCATCTAGTGTGACACATCCAGGCATTCAGGAAGGCCTCCTCTACAACACCATACCCTCAGCTAAGCTGCACACGTTTAACATAAAAAATGGCGTGGCATATAGTGACCCCCGAGGTCGAAAATCAGGCCATTTTCGGAGATTTGTCCGAATAAACTAAGGGCTGGAGAAAAATCCCTTCTATGTATCATCTAGTGTGACACATCCAGGCATTCAGGAAGGCCTCCTCAACAACACCATACCCTCAGCTAAGCTGCACACGTTTAACATAAAAAATGGCGCGGCATATAGTGACCCCCGAGGTTGAAAATCAGGCCATTTTCGGAGATTTGTCCGAATAAACTAAGGGCTGGAGAAAAATCCCTTCTATGTATCATCTAGTGTGACACATCCAGGCATTCAGGAAGGCCTCCTCTACAACACCATACCCTCAGCTAAGCTGCACACGTTTAACATAAAAAATGGCGTGGCATATAGTGACCCCCGAGGTCGAAAATCAGGCCATTTTCGGAGATTTGTCCGAATAAACTAAGGGCTGGAGAAAAATCCCTTCTATGTATCATCTAGTGTGACACATCCAGGCATTCAGGAAGGCCTCCTCTACAACACCATACCCTCAGCTAAGCTGCACACATTTAACATAAAAAATGGCCCTTAGTTTATTCGGACAAATCTCCGAAAATGGCCTGATTTTCGACCTCAGGGGTCACTATATGCCACGCCATTTTTTATGTTAAATGTCTGCAGCTTAGCTGAGGGTATGGTGTTGTAGAGGAGGCCTTCCTGAATGCCTGGATGTGTCACACTAGATGATACATAGAAGGGATTTTTCTCCAGCCCTTAGTTTATTCGGACAAATCTCCGAAAATGGCCTGATTTTCGACCTCGGGGGTCACTATATGCCACGCCATTTTTTATGTTAAACGTGTGCAGCTTAGCTGAGGGTATGGTGTTGTAGAGGAGGCCTTCCTGAATGCCTGGATGTGTCACACTAGATGATACATAGAAGGGATTTTTCTCCAGCCCTTAGTTTATTCGGACAAATCTCCGAGAATGGCCTGATTTTCGACCTCGGGGGTCACTATATGCCACGCCATTTTTTATGTTAAACGTGTGCAGCTTAGCTGAGGGTATGGTGTTGTAGAGGAGGCCTTCCTGAATGCCTGGATGTGTCACACTAGATGATACATAGAAGGGTTTTTTTTCCAGAGGGTAAAATGTCAGTTTTTAAATACTAAAAAGGGTAAAATGTCCAATAATAGCATTTTTTCATTGAGATTTAACATTCTTACGTTATTTATGTATTTATATAATGTTTTATGTTATTATGAACATAATGTGTATGTTATAGCATTATTTAAATGCTCAAATAGATCGTTTAACAATAAAATAAAAAACTAAAATGGGTACTCTTATTTTGAAGAGATTTGCGCCACGGCCTTATATTTGCTCACGTTAAATTTGTTCATGGAACGCTGGTTTTTTAAATGAATCAAAGACCTACCGAAGTGAGTACACTGACTGAATGCTAAAACAACGAAATGTCATTATGAAACACGTGAAATGTGTGTGTGAAATAGAGTTTAATTCATTCTCTGTTGTTGTTAGCCACTTCTTGGGGACATGGTTGAAGTGAGGACTGAGTGTTGGATCCAGTTGTCTTAAAGGACCAACAATTTAAAGTGAGTAGGAGAAATAAAGATGCAATGAGTGAGTAGAGCATAATGTGATATGAAGGTTCTAATTATTGTCTTTTGTTTAATAGCGACTGGGAGACAAACGCATGTGGTGATTGTGATCAGTAACGTCATGCATCTTACACACCTTAGCACCTTAGCTGGAAGAGGGAACAAGGTAAATACTGTGTGGGATAGGTCTTTGGGTTTATTGTTTTTTGTATGGACTTTGAAACCTTTTGATATGCCTTTTTTACTGATGTTGTGGTTTTCTACTATACTTTTATTATTCTGGGAATGTATATTTTGTATTATGTCTGACTTATATTGATTGTTGTTTTTGCTTGTGCTTTATTTTAGTTTTCACGTTGATTAAATAAATGGACTAAAATCATCAGTTGGGCTTCACCTCATTCACCAGCCAAGGGTCGCTATATGCACCTCCCCCCACTGTAGAGTGTGTGCATTAGGGGTGTAAATCACACCCATCAGGGCGATTCGATTCAGTATCGATTTCCTGACTCAACGATTCGATTTTTTTTCAATACTCAAGAATACACCACGACTCGATTCGATTCGATTTCGATTTTTTTCACCCTTTTTTACCTTACAGGCTAGATAATGTTTCAAATTTGAAATAAATCAATGAAAGCTGTAATACCGTTATACATTTTATTTGAGAAACAGCAAAGTTGTACTTCACCTAGGCCTAGGCTATGACAACCTCATTCACTGAAAAAATACGTCCAGGAGCAAATGGATAAAATAGACCAGATATTTTTATTAATTTATTCTTAAACATGAAATCGATACTCTTGCGGACGTGTCGATGCATCGTATTGTCGGCTGTTGGATCGATACATCAATGCAAAATCGATTTTTTTACATGTCTAGTGTGCATGTGGATATGTTACTATCCAACTTTTTTTTCTCCCCCAAATCACCGAAATCACTTCCTTTAACTGTGACTGTGTGCTGTGTTCTGAATCTCTGTTGTGTCAGCATGACCTAGCCTTTAGGCCGATGCTGAAGAAAATATCACTTTACACCACCTTTGCAGCATAACACTGAGTGTCTCAATGGCGTACACTTCCGTTTGGTGGTCGCACATTTGGTGAGATGAGCCGTAATTGACCTGAGGCTTGTAAAGTGTCTCCTTTAGAGACACATGCTAATGTACTGCAACTGAGGAAGGAAAAAAAACACACAACACAGGATAAAGGTCATGTGTGATTCCTAGTGACAGGATGAAAGTAAAGTGTACACATACAGTACACTCACAAAGCCAGGATGTAGTCCTGACACTGGCAGACATTAAAAACAATCCCTCCAGACCAGGGCCCATTTTAGAGCAGTTTGAAAAAGAATATTTGCTTGGATTTTTTTCTTCTTCTTCTTCTTCTTTAGTTCTTTTTCAATGGTCCATGAAAACAATTGGCATGATTGTTGTCTGCTGTGATGACAATTATGTCAACAGTATTATTCTGCCTCAATATGCAACTTAACTGACTTTACTGATTATGACTGCTAGTGTTTGTTCTCTGTACGTAAGTCTGTTGTACTTCAGCTTAAGTGGACATGCAGGCTGGCGTGTGTGTGTGTGTGTGTGTGTGTGTGTGTGTGTGTGTGTGTGTGTGTGTGTGTGTGTGTGTGTGTGTGTGTGTGTGTGTGTGTGTGTGCGCGCACAAGGGATTTTTGGTCAAAACCCAGCATATAGTCCACGGCTCAGAGCAGCCACCTAGTGACTCTATAGTGGCTGGCATCTTACTGGGGAGCAAACAGCTGGACCGGCAACATCCTGTGTGCTGACCGAAAATGTCCCCACGGAAACGAGAGACCTAGTACTTTGAAATATGAGTTCCACATTAAAAATCACTGGTGCCAGCTACAGTAGCTCCAAAACGTAAAAAGAAAAATGCTGGCAGGAGGAGGGTTAAATATTTCCCTTTTTTTCGTCCACCAAGCAACCTGTAGCAGCGATTAGACTGGCTCTCTATTAGCTGAGCTCAGGGGCGGATGTAACATGTCCCATTTGGGGGGGGGGCATGTTGGAGGGGCAAGAGAAAATGGTATGGGTGCAGCTTCATGAAGTCGCACCCATACCATTTTCAGTTACAGGACTTTTATTAGTCAAGTAAGCATCAATATTAACATCAGTTGTTGTTGAAGTTGCAACAGACACGCAGCATGCATAAAGCTAAAGGTCTGACTCAGAGTTTTCTGTTTTCAATGATGAAATGCTGTTGGTTTAGTGGTGAGACGACTGGTTAGTTAGTAGCAGTAGTAGTGTTTCACATCATTTTAAACATAAGCACTTTAATTTGAAATATCTTGGGTTGTTTTGCATGGCATCGTATTTGGGGGGGCAAACTGGGTATTTAGGGGGGCATTGCCCCCCCATGC
This sequence comes from Benthosema pterotum, assembly GCA_039105355.1. Classification (NCBI taxonomy): domain Eukaryota; kingdom Metazoa; phylum Chordata; class Actinopteri; order Myctophiformes; family Myctophidae; genus Benthosema; species Benthosema pterotum. The sequence goes on from CM076972.1 coordinate 46,634,216, forward strand.
CCATGCCTACTGTAGATCCGCCCCTGGCTGAGCTCCTGGGTGTCACTGACTGATTCAAAGGCAAATGGCCCTGAATAATTGATCAGTGAGGTTGAAGTGGCTGTGTGCAGTCTAATGGACCGGGGTCCCGACGCGCTTTCACAGGGACAATTAGCAGACAGCGGTAATTAACACTTATAGGCAATTTGTAATATCATCCTGCTTCCTAATGCAACGCATGCATGCAGGCTTATTGGCTTGCTGGTATAGGCCTGGATGGGTACGATGTGTGATATTGTTCCTTTTGCTGTCTTGGTGAGGGGAGGGGGGTAACAATAATCGTTTTGGTTTAACGACTTCAGTTTAATGGAGTCTTTGTGTGCATGTTGTTCGATTGGAACACTTTGTGGAGTCATACGACACTGCAGGGTTTAGAAACGGTAGGGTTTTTATTATGGATCCCACCTGATTATCTGGCACAGAGGGTTTCTGAACCAATCAGAGCATGTATCCCGTCGTGACACATGGACTGTTTGTTCACAATAGTCGCTCGGCTCTGCCACTTTACTGTACCATATAATGTGCTCAGATATACAGTATATAGTATCTGTGTTGATGAAGTCTCAACCGAGTAATATTTCTGTCTGTAACCATGGCGCTCGTGTTTGCGGAGGATGATTTCAGAAATGGGATGAAAACAGATCAGCTTGTGATAGTGGATATGACATCACCAAGCACGTTGGGTGATTTTCAATTACTGTAGCAACTGTGATTGAAAAACATTTCATGGAGTTTTGTTGTAACATTACACGAAAGTGAAAATAAATAAATAAATAAATAAAATAGCATTGTTGGGTATGGATGATGTTCAATTCACTGGTCCTTTAAAATGAATGAATAAATGAATGAAAATCACTGAAGCATTTTAGTTCAAAATGTCTGCTCTGAAAGAACACAAACAAAGATTTGCAAAAGAAGCGACCACAATTCCCGACATTGGCAATTCCTTGGGTTAGGGGACTGGCGGGTGCCGGCGGGATTATGGCCACACCGGTAGTGCCCCTGCGCGGCTATTCCGCAATCGCTGCCACTGCCGGAAAATGCATCTCCCAACAATTCTCTCAAGAATTGTGCCACATTTTCCAGATTTTTCAAACACAGCACAGCTGTAGCAACTGTACAAGCTCGAAGTACCGAAGCAGGAGCTTATAGATTTGCGTATTTAGTAGCTAAAGTATAACATGATGCTTAAAACACCAAAACCGCCATATAGCTGGCTATACCAAATGTATGAAGTGAGCTCACAAGAAGGAACAACTACACAAAATGTTTGTAACATCAACGCATTTAATGAAAAGTACTATGATATGGATAAAAGCAAGCATGCATTTTGTCTGTCTTTATTTATATCCATTATGCTGTAGACCCCCGGTGCGATATGCAATACCTGATTACCTGAAAAGCTTTCAGCTTTGTCTTGTTTATCTCTCAAGATTTCAGCTTTGTTTCATTTATCTCTCAAATACAGCTGTTACAGCCAATGGAGAGATTCAGCTTTGCCTCATGTATCTCTCAAATACATCTGTAGCAGCCAATGGAGAGACTTCAGCTTCGTCTCATTTCTGAATCCTAGTATTCATCTTAGGAGCCATAATGAGGCACAGGTGATCTTTAGGTGATCTTAAAATGAGGAATAAACATGGGTGTCTCAAGAGACGCTTTTGAGCTTAAACTGAGAAGCATTTTTTCCTCTGGGTTGTGGCATTAGTGACCCTTTGAATTAATGAATCGTAGACCTATATGTTTTTTGAAATTCCATTGAAAAGTAGGTTGAAAGGTGTGTTTTACGATCAGTCACAATTGTGACTGGTAGGATGTATTGTGTCAACCATGTAAAGAGTGTATACCAAATGTAGTTGGCCCACAGAATCATGGAAATCTTAGCAAAGGCCCTAATAACTATACAACCAGCCTGCGTCCCTCAGCTAATCTCCCTACCTACCAGCCACCTACTGAATCATGACTGACTACCTAGCTACTGACTCATGAATGAGCCTCTAGTCGTCTGGGGTCTAAAATAAAATAAATGCAAACAGATGTACAATTAAACATAGAATTTAAAGTACAGGGCAAAATCAAAACAAATACAAAGGCAGGTTCACATCCTCAAAAAGTCAAATCCCCAATGGCGGCCATCGTATCTCCCTCCACTAAGTGGACTTCGAGGTCACTTGGGGTCGAACATGTTCTTGGCACAGATGAAGGGTTTTTCTTGATCGCAGTGACCATCATCCCAGAGCTTGTGCACTGTTGAACACATACAGTACAGTTTAGGTTTTAGTTTCGTATATATAGTCACATTTTTGTCACCTGTAATGTGTTTGTGTTAAGTTTAAACCTGCAGGTGATTTAGTTGACTGAAATGTATTTTGGTGGGCCTTAATGCCATCGCAATGTCTGATTTTACACTTGCTGAATATAGCTGATTTACCAGCTCATGACATATCACGCCGCGACTTGTCGTGAGCTTGTAGATTGGCTATTTTCATGCCACATTGTGTAAAATGACTTGTAATATTGGATCTCTTATCCACCAGTCCCTTCTAATATTTGAGTCTAGGTTTTTATATGTTGAAGAAATTGTTAATGTTATAATTTTCATCATTATCACTGAGCTTTTTCATTTAGTTAGTCTTAGTTTAGTGGTGTCTTAGTTTTAGTTTAGTCATTGTCATCAATGCTCCCCTTATCCCTAACATCTTTGTCTTTTTTTTTTTTTTTTTTTTGAAAAACTGTGTTCCGGCATGCGATGGGCTTGTAGATAAGCCTGGAATCGGGCATGGTGGTTACGACTAGGGTGTACCAGATCGAAACTGTTCATTTGAGGGACGAAACAGGGTTAGCCCAATCAACAACAACATTATGTTCAAACGCGTTTTGAGCTTGTAAATACATTTTTTTTGAGGCACACGAAATTGCAGGTAGAAGTGTGGCCCCTCTGGAGCGAGCGTGGAAATACTTCTCAGGTAACTTTAACAGAATTAAAAGGGAGAAAATGGTATGGGTGCGGCTTCATCGCCCATGTCGCTTTGCTTCCGCACACATACCATTTTCTGTTACAGGACTTTTATTAGGCAAGTATAAGCATCAATGATAACATCAGTTGTTGCTGAAGTCGCAACAGACACGCAGCATGCATAAAGCTAAAGGTCTGACTCAGAGAGTTTTCTGTTTTCAATGATGAAATGCTGTTGGTTTAGAGTGGTGCCACAGCTGTAGTTAGTGAGTAGCAGTAGTAGTGTTTCACATCATTTTAAGTATAAGCACTTTAATTTGAAATATCTTGGGTTGTTGTTTTGCATGCCCTCATGTTTGGTGGGGCAGACTGGGCCCTCCCCCCCATGCCCATGCCTAGATCCGCCCCTGTAACCAACAGACAGACGTACATGTCCTCCTTCATATCCTCCTATCCAGGAGTAGCGTCTGGTCAGAGTCTTGAGGAAGCTGAACTCTGCAGCACTGTGGATCGATGCCAGGTGACCTCCCTGGCTGATGCAGTACGTCTGCATGGACACAAAACATCACAACATAAACAAATAGGAATATTTTAGCTGTTGTTCTAAGCGCTATTTGCATAATTACTATTACTTAGCATTACGTAGCATTATTAGCAATACGTAGCATTAGCATTACTTGGCATTATTTGCCTTACTTACTTAGCAGTGGCATTATTAGCATTAGCAGCATTACTTACTTAGCATTATTAGCATCAATTAGCATTATTAGCATTACTTAGCATTAGCATTACTTACTTAGCATTATTAGCATCAATTAGCATTATTAACAATTCTTAATATTAGCATTACATAGCATTATTAGCACTATTAACAATATTAGCATTAGTTAGCATTATTAGCATTAGTTAGCATTATTAGCATTAGTTAGCGTTATTAGCATTTTTTAGCATTGCATAGCATCATTAACATTGCTTTAGTGATTGAAAAATATCAGACCTACAAGCTCGTAGCCTGCCACGGAGTGGCGCGCTATGAGCTTGTGGGTCTGATATTTTTGAAAATGGTGAAAATGTGGCACAAATGTTTATAATTATTTTTCAGTTCAGAATGGGTTAAAGGGTAGTTCCACCAATTCACGACATTTTCCGACCTCCCCTTTTCCCCAGACAACACAGAATTACCTCAGCCTGAGCCCAGGTCTTTGGAGTGGACATGTACAGATAACACTGTAGTCCATTCTGTCTCCAGTCAGATGGACATCCTAAAACACCTTACGAATAGAGTAGTTAGTCTAACGCAGGGGTCAGCGTCATCAAAAGGGACAATTTGGACAGAAAACATGAATACAAAATCTGTCGCAAGCAGCCACAAATATATTTGAGTACAGACCTGCGCAGTGACGTCACCGCCCTGGTTCCAGAAGTGTTTTCCCCATTCATTTTGCTCATAGACTTTTCGAAAATAATTTTCAGTGTATATAAAGACGATTACACGCGCTTGTGACAAATCATGATGACACACACAATCTTTTGGGATGATCAAATAATTTCTGAGTTGAAAAACGAAACAAAAAGTATTGTATCCTGCCGCTTTCTACTTCTTGCTAATTAGATATTATATGATGATATTGTGTGTCATCATTATTGGTCATGTCCTGAGTTGGCTTTGTACACAGCGAAATCGTCTTTATATAAATTATTTTCGAAAAGTCTATGAGAGAAATGAATGGGGAAAACACTTCCGGAACCGGGGCGGTGACGTCACTGCGCAAGTCTATTGTATAATGAAGTAAACACTGACTATATGAGCCGATTACTCAACGAGTGTAGAGTGCTTACATATTTTTAAGAAAAACAAAGCATTTCTTGAAGACACAAAAGAAAAATAGAAGAAACTCCATGATAAACACACACACACACACACACACACACACACACACACACACACACACACACACACACACACACACACACACACACACACACACACACACACACACACACACACACACACTAACCTGCAGATGCCAGCAGAGGTGCAACAGCACAGAGAAACAGTGACAAGACCTTCATGTTTAGAACGTTATTGTCCTAAACACAGATGATGGACAACTGAGGACAAACAACAACAATGCATGTAGTCCAAGTATTAGATGCCGTAATAGTAGCTATAGTACTCACAATACTATAGTTTTGTTTCAATGCTTACTTTATTCCCAGCAATTATTGTGACATTTTGGTGGCATGAAAATAGCAGGCTACAAGACCAAGATTCTATTTCATGTATTAATCTGTATAATTTAAAGGTATCGTGACATTAAAAACACGTTTTTGTTCATTTTTTGTGTTTTGGGGGGGTTCTTGACAACAATTACACCATAAAAAGTCGGTATTTGAACATTCAGTGGTTTCTCCGTATTTTGTAGTTATGCTAATTAGTTTTAAAAACGGCTCGTCTGGTTGGGCACCGGATAGTTGCGTGTACATCACGGTAAACACCCACCCACAGCCGTGCTGTCTCCAGCCTCCACTGCTCTGCTCTCCGCCTCTCTCCTCCGTTTGAGGGACGTGCACACATAGACCATGAAGGGAGCTCGAGCCTCTTTTACACCGACGGCTGTAAACAACAGCCCAGATCATGAATGCAATTTCGCTAGAAGTGCCCTCTCATTGTATTACAGGCACTGCCCTAAACACTCTCTGCATGTCCCTGCATGTCCCGACACTGCCGAGAGAGAGAGAGAGAGAGAGAGAGAGAGAGAGAGAGAGAGAGAGAGAGAGAGAGAGAGAGAGAGAGAGAGAGAGAGAGAGAGAGAGAGAGAGAGAGAGAGAGAGAGAGAGAGAGAGAGAGAGAGAGAGAGAGGTTTGATTATTGTGTAAAATAATTCCCTTCTTCCACCTTTCACTCTGGGGCACGCTGCCGTTCGCAGCCTAGAGCAATCTAGTCTCAGCGTTGCGACATTGAGGGGTCAGAAACCGAACGCTTTGCGCTGTTCATGCAGCATGAGTAGGAACAGACTAGAGTTGGAAATAGCCCTACGATATTTTCAACAAGAGCAACATGCCAACATGTTTATGTTGTAGCCTAGCCACTATTACTACAAAACGAACTAAAATAAAGGTTTTACGACCATTAAAGCTGTCTCTGCCTACTTCAGGTCCAGGACTTGTCCCTATTTGCTGCCACCATTCTCAATAGAAGTTGATGTAGAATAGCCTCCATTAGACTGGCCCCATGAAGTGAACGGAGTTTGCACAACTCTATACCCTAAGTTCTGGCACAGCAGCCGGTCTCTGCCTGCCTCTCTGTCCCTCTCTCTCTGTCTCTGCTCAATCATTTTACTTTGATATAACCCGTAATTTGTGCGAGATCGGCTAGGATTCTGTTTATATTATTGATTAGGCCTACTATTTACAAACAACTGATATAAAGAGTATAGATTAGAATCAATGTCGTATACAGCAGTTTTAAAACCAATGGTCCGGGGACCACCAGTGCCCTGAAAATCCAGCCTGGTATTGTGGGTCTGTGGGGTGAAAATGTCATCAAATGGTGGTCCATGGCTCAAACGCTGAATAAATAGTGGTCCCTGGTATCAAAATGGTTGAAAACCACTGTAATGCAGTACAGTTGAACTGCTGATCACCAAATATTTAGTCTCAAAGACAAGTCTATGGATTTGTTCGGGACACTAAAAATGAGGCAACCACAGTGTCAGTGGTCTAGTTAGTGCTAGTTAGTATTTCCTGTCTCTTCAACCAAGATCAGCTATTTTTGTTATATATGAATTGAAATCCTGAATTATTTTAGAATAATGACATCACAATGTTAATAATTAACTATCCTATTAACTAACCACATTTTGTCCCCTTTCCCCACTCAACATGTCCCACACATGCAACACTTATTTTACCTCAAATGAACAGGTTGGACCTGGCCACCCTATCTAGGAGGCAGGGAAGTTTGTTGGAGAGGAGGGGTAGAGGGGTGGATGGGTGGATCATGACAGTGATTGACATAGAAGGAGTAAAGTATGACCCCTAGTGGCCAAAAGAATGTGTTTTTCTCCATGCCCCATTAGAATGTAAAAGAAAGGGACCAAAAAACACATTAATTGAGTATTTTTTCTCTATGAAAGCCTGTTAAACACGTTTTGAGGATCATCTCCAACATAATAAAATGATGTTACAAATAATGTCACGATACCTTTAAGATCGTCTTTGTTCTACGTATATAAACAAACAAACAAACATGTGGAGAATGTCAATGCCAATTATGATTGGAATTACTGAATCTGGTTTTCATCCATTCCGATGTAATATTCTACCTGATTCACACAGATTTAACCCACTGAGAACATATTCTACAAAATGCCCTCTGCATCAGTTTTCTGAAAAACCTCATGTTTCTATGTCACGTGATCCTCAATATTTTATTGTCAAGGACCCCCCTGAAATCATCTGTACAGTATATGGCAGGGGTGCCCAAAAGGTAGATTGTGATCTACCAGTAGATCACACAGGCCTTGCAGGTAGATCACATGACAGTCCCCCCAACACTTGGACCCTTATAGATCTGTAACTCTCAAGAGTTAAATTACATTTAGATATCTGAATTACGTCATTTTCAAGAGCCCACACAGTTAGAAAATGGAGAATAATTGTTATTTTGACCAACGTGTTTCCAGTTCTCTTTCGCAATTGTGGACAGAAATGTGAAAGTACTTAGTTTTGGTTGCAAGAAACTAGCCTCAACATCACGAACTGTCAACTCAAATTCATTCATTATAAGTGCATTATTTTTAAACACTATAACAGTAAGTAACACCATCACCACTATTTCAAAGCTCAAACTTTCTAGGCGGCCTTGAAATGGATTTTCAGTAATGTAACAATCACATTTTCGATGTGTAGATCTTGAGTCGCTCATTTTGAAAGTAGCTCTCAAGTCAAAGAAGTGTGGCCATGCCTTGTATATGGCAACCAACCTCCATCTGAATATTACGTAGTTCCAGTGACCCTCCCAGAAGCAAAACATTTGAGTTAAAAACGTTCACTGTGATGGAATATTCAAAGATTTGACCCCAGATTTTCGTTTTTTAAAACAGCAGATCTATGAACGGCTATGATCTGCTGTTTTTCAATAGCTAAAGTGCCACATCCGCATCACACAGTAAATCACAACTGGATGTAAGGGTCTCACCTTGTCAGCGTCGCTCCCCAGTAGATGTCTGTTCTCTGTTCAGCAGCGGTATAGCTCCTATATACTGTAGCTTATCTATCTATAAGTTAATAAGTTAACTACAGCTCTCTCTATACGGGAATGAAGCCTCAGGGCGAGTTGAGTAGTTGATTGATTTATTGACATATAATCAATGTATACAAACAGTGGCACAGAAGAAGAAGATCAAAATTACACAAACCAAAGGAGGGTAGAGTGCTTACATGTTTGTAAGAAAAACAAAGCATTCCCCCCCAAAATCTAACATTTTTCATGAATTAAAAAGTACATCTAATGATCCTTTAAGTCAGGGGGTATCAACCTTTTTGACTCCAGTGACCACCATTATTCAGCAGTTGAGCCACGGACCAGCATTTGAGCACATGGACCCTGGCGGGTCCATTTGGTTTAATTTTTACGCTCTCAAGAGTTACTTCTGGTTAAAAGTCAAAAGGATATCTGCAAGAAAAGCCGAAAGCCTGATGTGTTCCTAATGATGTCACTGCCAAACATGGAGCATTTTTTGTAGTCTGGAAGTCATCTATTCGGTGGTCTAAAAAAACTGGGTAAAAATTAGCCGTCTAGGTTTAGATTGGTAGTTGAAATGTTTCAAGGTGTATTCATGATCTAAACATAGCCTGGCCAACGTGGATCAACGTCTAAAATGTCTACATATATATGTTGAAACGTTGTGAAAATGCTGTTTCAAAGTCTAATATACTCAAGTCTTCTGATTTCGGACAAAGACAAGTTAAAGGTTGAGGAAGTAATGAGCACAGAGTTTGGTAGCATGTCTCTGTCACAAAAATAATCTATAATGTTTGGATCAAGTATAAACCTCAACAAGTCCCCAGTATTTACGGTTAGAGTGGGCAACAATGCTGCTGACTTCTGACACTACACTGGCTTCTATTAAAGCTAACATTGAAAGTACGGTAACACTTTACTTGAAGGTCACCTTTTTAATGCATTATAAGCTCATTTATAATGCATTATAATACATTTATAATGCAGTTTAAGACTTGTTATAAATGTCCATCACCATATATAACTCTTCATAATTACATTTTAACATATTATAACTGTTAGTCATAATGCATTATGATGGTCAAAGGAACAGCACATTATAACTACTATCAAATAGTCAGTTATAAAGGCAGATATAGAAATTGTATACTGCGTTAAAATGCATTATAAACATGTGCTAAAAGTTATAATATGTTATAAATGTAATTATGAAGAGTTATATATGGTTATGGACATGTATAACAAGTCTTATAATGTATTATAAATGTATTATAATGCAAAAGTAATGACCCATGTCCCTCTTAAAACGAATGTTAGACATCTCAGGTCCTCTAGCAAAGTCCTTCTTGAAATCCCTGTGACCAAGCGTAAAACAAAAGGTGAAGACCGGATCTTCACAGTTGTAGCCTCTATCCTTTGGAATGTTTTGCCCGTGTCGTTGAAAAATGCTGAGACATTAACTGTATGTCGCAGGCATATCTCCCATCTAGCGCTAATCTCATTCCTGTTATAGCCCCATCGATTGTTTTGCTCTGACTCTTTTTCATACCTGTATGATGTACCATGTTCCTGTGTTTAGCTTGTTCCAAATGTTTTATATTTGTCGCTTGTTCAGCGCCTTGTAACTTTGGTGCAAAAGGTGCTTTATGCTAAATGCACTGAAATACAGGCACATTCTGTTTTTAAAAATTGCCCATTAATAGCCGCAGCTATACCAAATGCATGAAATGATCAAAAAGTGCGAAAACTACATAGTACATATTAACTTGTAATACCTCAGGCTAGTAGCAACCCCGTGTTTGTTTTTGTCAGTGACCCTCAACCTGTTTTTTGTGCTGCTGCGGCAGAGGCACAAACAACAAAGGAATGAAAGATAACCTTGTTCACTGTTTCATGAGATCAGCCATGATAAGGCTGCGTTCACACAATCTGGTGAATCAATCAGCCATGATTGGCCATGATAAGTGCATTCAATTCCGATGGGAGTCACGTGATTTGACTCGTCAAACTTGCCCTATGCCTCCATTTTTGAAGAGTCAAGATTTTCACCCCCATTGGAAATGAATGGAGCTGGTCTTATCATTGCTGATCTCATAAAACTTTCGCTTTGCGCTTTGATTAGCGATTGCACATTATGTAGAAAGGGTGCATGACCCTTATATTGCAGACACATGATGTACTGTATCAATTAGCTATATGTATTGCTGTGGTGTTTTTGTCTTGTGTTTTGTTTTACCTCAATGGAAATAGCTGAAAGGCTTTCTTGTCAAAATTTGTATTAAATTCAATTCAAGTAAGAAATCTGAATGTCCCAAACAATTATCAATGACCTCTATAGGAACCTACAGCATTGATAACTGGAATTTCAGTGGACCTTTATGGGCCGGCCTGCAGTACACCGTCCTAACGGACCAGAAGTGTTGCCACGTTTGGGGAGGTGAAATGTGTAGTCCCCTGCGTGTCTCTGTGACAGTGTCACTGAGCAGGGAGTTGGCAGATGAAGGCTCTGCTTTGACCGCAGGTACAGTCGTCCATGCCCCCTGTTGAACACACAAAGACACCTGATAAAACAGTTCATCTAGAACTATGATGAACTCTGTCAGCTGCATTTTTCTCATCGATGAAAACTAAGTTGTGAAAAAAACCTAAAAAATATGTTGACAATTCGTCTGTTAGGAAGGGACTAGATCTTATGATATTCAGTTGACTAAAACTAGAATGATACTAAAACATTCCAGGTGACCGCACCGGTGACAAAAACTAAATTAAAACTTTCCAAGAGACTGTCTAAAAAAAAAAAAAAAAAAAAAAAAAAAAAAAAAAAATACAATTCGTCATTGCGTCAACGATATGCCATGTTGCTAATGCAGAATATTGTATGTAAGGTAGAGCAGGTCGTCCAATGTGCTGGTTGTGCCTTGCATGGTTTCCACCACCATCAGTGTTTGAATGGGTGAATGTAATGCCGTATGAAGGGCCTCGGATTAAGGCGCTATATAAATACACCCTTGCAATGGAAACAAGCTATTGTGTTATCCTCTTTGCTACCCATACCATTGAACTTCTTAAAGCAAACAATCGATCAATTGTAACCTGTTACTAAATCAGTATCACACGATCAAGGTTGTAAATACAATTTATGAAAAAAGTATTGTAGCACTTAGAAAATTCAAAATCAATTTTCACTCGTTTGTGAGTTAGTGTGTGTGTGTGTGTGTGTGTGTGTGTGTGTGTGTGTTGTGTGTGTGTGTGTGTGTGTGTGTGTGTGTGTGTGTGTGTGTGTGTGTGTGTGTGTGTGTGTGTGTGTGTGTGTGACTTGTGACCTGTGACTTGTGACCATGACTTGTGTCATTTCCCCCAGGTGCACTACTCTCCAAAAATACATTATATTACACATACTGTAACTGTATGTATTCCACTTCTGACTCTTCTTTCTCTACTCCAGCATATCTCTCTCTCTCTCTCTCCTCTCTCTCTCTCTCTCTCTCTCTCTCTCTCTCTCTCTCTCTCTCTCTTGCTCTCGCTCTCGCTCTCGCTCTCTCTCTCTCTCTGTTCTCTCTCTCTCTCCCCCCCACACAGTGATTCATTTACAATGTGCCCTTTGCAATTAAACCTGCAGGCTCCTCACTTAAAGCAGACAGGCCGAGGGAGGCGGGTGTCACGGGCGGCCATCCGTCATGCATGGATGGCTCTGCGTTTGCGATTGTGCTTAGAAGACCCTAGACGACGCAGCGCGCCTCCGCACACACCGCAAACAGCCACTGGCCCACTGACCGCTGAAACACAACACCTCCACGCCATGTAGCATATAGCACAGTTCCTCGACTCCCAGTTTGAATCCACGGCCCTCCCATTTGACATGATTTTTGTTTTGATTTTTTTGCTTTCTATCACCCAGAACCCAAATAATATTTCAAATGGACTGCATTTCGGGGTGCATTTTGGTCCTTTTGTCGCCAATCAACAGTGTCACACAACACAAACTATCATCAATATACCACTTGCGTGGTATATTGATGTGCCATGGAACATTTGAAAGATAATCATCATTTGCATCTCAGTCTGAACCTTTCTTAAAGGAGTAGTTCAACCAAAACACGTCTGAGAGTATGTTCAATTATGGATTGGCTCAAATGTAGGTTTACTTGGTCATGGCCATAACACATTTTCACCGCTGTCTGGAAAATCCTGGGTATAGATTAATTTCCGGCGGCATGTTTGTCCGACAACGGTGCGTTCTTTGAGTGCGTTCACTAATGGGGTGAGTCAGAACCGTTGCCGTGTCATTAGTCTGATAGCCCACTGGTCCGAAATGACTATAATGCTATATCCAGTGCCGGCCCGCCGCTCCCTATAGCCCTAACCCTAAACCCCTTAACCGCAAGCATGAGAGCAGCGCATCGAACAGCCCTCGTCGACCCAATTAAAACTCTGTCGGAAAACAATGAACATGCGAAAATGTCTTTCCATAATTACTACTACTATACTACTCTGCCCAGAGATAGCCGGCTTGTAGCCAAGCTGTAAAAAAAATGTACGGACATTCGAGAAAACAGCACAGCTTACAGACCTCTCGTATCTCCCCCCCCCCCCCCCCCCCTCTCCCTCCCTCTCCTCTCCTCTCTCTCTCTCTCTCTCTCTCTCTCTCTCTCTCTCTCTCTCTCTCTCTCTCTCTCTCTCTCTCCCTCTCCCTCCTCTCCCATACACCCCCACACCATCTCTCTGCCCCCCTCCCTCCCTCCCTCACTGCCGTTTTAGCACATTAATTGACTCATTATTCCAATGCGTATTAAGTGTGGGGGAATTGATTAAGGAAGGCAGATGGCCATTTTGTGCACGGGAGGGGCCTGGGGTTCACTGCCCCCTCTGTCTCAATGCATTTGCGCCACCGCGTCTCGGAGCCAGCGTTGACTTTGTCGATTAAAATTCGCGATGAAAAAAAAACTGTTGGTCCACTACTACCGTATTTTCCGGACTATAAGGCGCACCTAAAAGCCTTTAATTTTCTCAAAAATCCACACTGAGCCTAATAATCCAGTGCGCCTTATGTATGGATCATTCAGCTGCAGTAGCTTCTATTCTATGTTAACTGTAGTAGCTTCTATTCCCTGCGCCTTATAATCCGGTGCGCCTTATATATGAAAACAGTTCTAAAAGGTGCGCCTTATAATCCGGTGCGCCTTATAGTGCGGAAAATACGGTACCCTTTTCCACCAATATATTGACAATTTTGTCACCAGTCTATGGCTACAGTGTTAGGGAGGGACTCTTGGGGAAAAAAAAAAAAGATCCAGCAGAACTATTTTGCACTCTGCCCTGGATCATTAAAGGGGAATTCCACCCAATTTCAACAAAATGGGTTCATTTGGTTCCATTTGTACATTCTCAGGAAAAAAAGAAGCATCTAAAGAAATCCATTAACATGGTGAAATACATCTTGATGATGTCATCAAGATGTGTTTCACCATGCTAAGGATTTTCTTCAGACCTCCATTTCTAAGAAACACAGAATGAGGAAACGTTTTTATCAGATGTCCACCCAAAATGGGTGGAATTCCCCTTTAAAGGTAACGTGTACAGAATCTGTGTTGGTAAACAGATTAAAGTCTAACTCTAACTCCACCTCACCTCCACTTTATTAAGTGGAGGTGAGGAGACTGCTGCGCTAAACTGGATACTTTTGCGCCTCACCCCCCACAACCCCCTTTTTTTCTTGGCTAAGGATTTGCCTCTAATACGTTTTTAAATGCTTGCATCAATAGTGTAAAGAACCTGAAGCCCAAAGAACATAATATATACAACAACACTCAACGTGACCTTTAACAGCCATTTACTGTAAGGCCTTAAATGTCAGTGAAAGACGAAATAGACACCACGCTAATAATAAAATAATAAGATGCCAATTTATTTATTTTAGTTATATAGTCGAAGTATAATGTTTTAAGCGATGTTTGTCTTAATAGACAGATCCTTTTAAATATTTGGTTTTAGATCATTTTAAATCTTTGGTTTTCAACCAGTGTTCCGGGGACCACCAGTGGTCCTTGAGAGTGTTCCAGATGGTCCTCACTCAGCTAAGTTGGTTAACCTCATGAAAAGTTGGTTAACCAGATGCAACTCTTGAGAGCGTAAAAAATGAAACCAAATGGACCCTGGCGGGTCCATTTGGTTTCATGTTTACGCTCTCAAGAGTTCAAATATTCATCTAAATTAGCGCGCATGATTCAGAAGTCTACGCAATTAGAGAATGTAGTAGAATGGTCATTTTCATTTACCGTGCCGTGTGCCATGTTTTGTTTGCAAAAATACAGCCTGGAATTGTGGAAAAAAATCAAATAAATCTTTAGTTTTGGGTCTGTGGGGTGAAAATGTTGTCCTATGGTGGTCCTGGAAAAATAGTAGGCCCTGGTATCCAAAAAGTTGAAAACCACTGCCTTAAATGCAGTGGCGACATTAGGGTTCATCAGCCATGGGTGCCGATATCAAAAGGGCCCTCTCAGCGTGCGCTCACACATGCGCGTGCAGAGGTGTTTGTCAGATAATTTTGGATCGTTTGGGAAGGCTCTCTTTTACGGCCTATATTCTCGTTCTATCCCACCTTGACTAATAAAAATCAACAAGCAACATTACATTATAAGGTTGAATACTAATAGCCAGAAAATTATAACAAGAGTCTACCAATCAGCCAACCATGCTATGGATAAGCAGGTGAAGATGAATGGATGTATTTAGATAAATGTATTTTGATAGATGAATACAGACATCCCACCCTAGAAAAAACTAAAATATATTAACATTTAGGGCTATGCCACACATGATAAGTGATTAACATATCCTACCATAGATTATATGGTTGCAGTGGCTGTTTTTTAATCAGTAGAGTCAGTAGGATTGTTATTTGGTTACAGTTCCTGTCACCTATGTTTTAAAGCTAAATTAAAATATATGATAAACACATAAGATAAGCATATTAAGCTCTTTGTGATTTTATATTGAGGACTGATAAATAGCTCTTCATTATATTAAGATTATATTTTATAAATATAATTGATTATATATAGGCCTAGAGTAAAATAGATTATACCGTGCAAACAGACTGAGATCATGTAATTAGCTCCATATACACAGCTGTGTCGTATTCCATATTATAAGAATGGGGAATCCCCGATATGCACGGCATGGGGCACAGAGACAGTGCATGGAGAAATGCGAAAATTTCCCCTCTCCTTTTGTGTGATAAATGCATACTATAAACGCATGACCTATTTAGCAACTGAAAATATACTTGGATATACTTGGACCACACTTGGAATTATTGAAATCGGGTGAGAATGGCCTGAGAGTTTTTAGATTGGAATCTCAAAAAAATCTCGGCAGACTTTCAAAAGGTAAGCACAGAGTCGAGCAGCAGCGACAACTCCGTTCTCTTTAAGTGGCCAGTCCAAGGGCGGCCATTCTACATGGACTTCTATTGAGGATCGGGACAATAAATAGGGACCAACATGCTGCACAAACAGCTCTCGAGCGCTTAGTTTCTGACGCCTCAATGTCGCAGCTTTGACACTAGCCATCTTTGTACGTCTGACTGTAATAAGGTTGCTGTTTTTTAGATGAAAGTAAAGTGACATTAGCTCATCTCCCGTATGCTGCTCGTGTGGGCCCCACGAGACAAGATATATTTTAATAAAAGGAGAAGGAAAAACGTCTGTTTGGGCCTCGGGGCCCCCCTAGAGTGGCGATGGGGCCCATGGGTGCCACGCACCCACGCACCCATTATAAATGACGCTAGTGCTTAAATGGCTATACTTCTTCAGGACTGTCAGAAATACAGTAACTAAATGACATTTTTGGACAGTTGAAAGAGTTCTGTCATCGCAACAATAACCCAGCAGGATGTGGCAACAACATAGTCAACTAAAGGGATTTTACATTTACTAGCCGAGCTGTTACTGCCAACTGTGAGTCAAAAGTAGGTACGTCTTTTCACAATTATTATGCTAATAAATAATAGTTTAATCCACAAGTAAACAATTAGGCGCTGGACTATAGCTGCACTGTAAATGAGAAAGGGGGGAGAAAATGTTAATTTCAAGCAATTAACAATTATTAACCACTTCAAAACATAGCAGCATTCGACCAAAGCATTAAACAACCTGTCTTCGTCTTCGTTAAATTGGCGTGACGTGACTGTGCGTTAACGTAAAACATTGTAAACGGCCTCGACACCACCAGAGGTAATGCAAGTCAAAGCACAGCAAAAAAAAATGGTGCCAATTAGTGTGATGTGTCACAGAGCGCTCTCTCTCCAGGGGCGGATGTAACATGTCCCATTTGGGGGGGCAAGAGAACATGTTGGAGGGGCAAGAGAAAATGGTATGGGTGCGGCTTCATCGATGAAGTCGCACCCATACCATTTTCGGTTACAGGACTTTTATTAGTCAAGTAAAGCATCAATAATAACATCAGTTGTTGTTGAAGTTGCAACAGACACGCAGCATGCATAAAGCTAAAGGTCTGACTCAGAGAGTTTTACTGTTTTTAAGGATGAAATGCTGTTGGTTTAGTGGTGACACAGCTGTAGTTAGTTAGTAGCAGTAGTAGTGTTTCACATCATTTTAGATATTAGCACTTTAATTTGAAATATCTTTGGTTGTTTTGCATGGCATCGTGCTGGGGGGGGGCAGACTGGGTATTTAGGGGGGCATTGCCCCCCCCCCATGCCCATGCCTAGATCCGCCTCTGTCTTTAGCCATCACATTGTTCCCCTCTGCCCTGACAGATCAAACAATGCTTAATGGCCCTCCTGACACGTCCGGTTAGCGACAAAGACCCCAAAGTTTTACCTGACACAGGGTGGCCTACTTATATGATGTGTGTGGCCCCACCCCACCCCTCGCTTCCTCCTCCACCACCATTACCACCACCACCACCACCACCACTCACGTCACCCCCCCCATCCCCTATTCCCCTTTACGCTAGCCTGATACCGTCTTATTTGAGGGAATTAGCAGGGGACTCCATCACACACGTCGTCAGACCCCCATGCTATAGTTGCCATGCAGGGCCTGGCGGACAATAAGGGGGTGGGGGGGCGGGGCGGATCTAGGCATGGGCATTGGGGGGGGGGGGGGGGGGGGGGGATGGGGGGATGCCCCCCTAAATGCCCAGTCTGGCATGCATGCAAAACAAACCAACATACTGTATTTCAAATTAAAGTGCCTATATTTAAAATGATTTGAAACACTACTACTGCTACTAACTAACTACAGCTGTGGCACCACTAAACCAACAGCATTTCATCGTTGGAAACAGAAAACTCTCTGAGTCAGACCTTTAGCTTTATGCATGCTGCGTGTCTGTTGCAACTTCAACAACAACTGATGTTATCTATTATTGATGCTTTACTTGATGGGATAAAAGTCCTATAACCGAAAATGGTATGGGTGCGGCTTCAACGCGCCACGGGCGATGAAGCCGCCCCCATACCATTTTCTCTTGCCCCCCCCAATTGGGAAATGTTACATCCGCCCCTGATTGGTGGATGGGATGGGATGGGGGGCCTAGCTGCCATGTTGTGGTCCATATAAGCAGGAATGCAAACTGACACGGGTTTGGTTCTCTGCATGGTGGTGGACCGGCTGACTGGCTGGAACGGAAAAAGCCCCCCGGGTGGTTTACTTTATATACTCCCTCAATAGCTCTCTCGAGCCTTTTTCCATGGTTGTCTGGCACTATAAGGGCTGGGCGGGCGAGGTGTTGGTTGTGGCTGTCAGGGGCAATACTCTTATCAGCATATATCTTATTTTTAAAGGGGAGATAACATGAAATTCAACTTTTTAATATGTTTTAGTGTTTTTGGTGCTCCCATGTGTGTTTTTATATCCCCACAAAACATCTAGTTTTAACAATCAGTCTTTCATATCATATGGGAGCTTTAATGTCAATTGCTCTCAGGAACAGCTTGTTGGATTTTGGCTTCATAGTGATGTCATCATGCACCCTGTTTTGTATAATTCCTGCTCTCCTTCAGTCTTCAGTTCTTAATTTGTATTTCCACTATATTTATAATGTCCACTGTTGTTGATTTTCCAAGTTCACATGGAATTTAAACAAGCCTGGTTTTAGCTAGCATCATATTATAATGTCCTGCATATCAGCGCCCCCACCACCTCAGGACAGTGGTGGTACTGCCGCTAAATTGTCCATAATTACAAGGACTGGTTTATATCAGTAGTGATTGGGGCTCAAGTCATTAGAGAAATAAGCATAAGGGACATGATATTAAGTATTAAAAACAATTTTAGGACTCCATCCTCAAAACTATCCATCGCTGCCCATGCAGCCTATATCTGGATGGCTGTTGCATCGCTACGGACATCCAACTGTTCCCACTTAGTTATTTTAAAAGAATCTCTGTGGAGATCGGAGATGGTGGAACAGTTTGTCTGATAATATCCAGCGACAAGACCTGGTAGTGCTCTGGCATTCTGGATGATATGATGATTTGTTGTTTTTAATAATCACGTCAGACCTATCTTATACTTCCAAAGAGAGGCTTGAGTGCCGCTGCAGAATCTTTTAAAAATGAGTTATCATCAGAATATTATGATATTATTGTCACAATATCGATAAAGTGATAATGGTACAGCATCTTTTCCGTATGTGTGGAACACCCATTTTCAACGTTTTTTTCCTGAGACAAAAAGGTCCTAAAAGAAAAAATAATTAACAATGTGAAACATGTTAAGTTGATGACCTCATCAAGTTGTGTTTCACCATGCTATTGAATTATTTTTTTCCAGACCTCCATTTCTAGGAAACACAGAATGGGGTAAACTTTCAAAGTATGTCCAAACAACAAATCTAAGGTATATCAATGACATAGTAAGATGTTGAAAATGGGTGGAATTCCCCTTTAACGTCCATGTTGTCCATTCACAGCTAACACTCGCTGCAGTCTTGTTGTTTGAGTTGTGTCTTGAAATGTACTGTCTGTAATTTCTCCAAAAATTGTTAATTTAAATCAATCAAAGCACTGGGTCAAAGAAGTGTTACTTGCTGTTGTCCATACTGTATATATTTATATATATCGCCCAGTCGCCCGTCTGTTGTCAGCTGCTGCTCCATAAACAGGTCAGGATAATGATATCCTTGCAGTGAGTTGACCTCTGTCCGTATGGCCGTATTCCAGCTCCAGCAGAGGGAATTGAACGGGCCTGTGAGCCTGTTTCTTTTCCTTGTGATAATAATTAGCGTTCTCCTGTTCAGGGGGCCAGTCCGTGACGACGGCCTCACAGTGTGTAGTACACAACATGACCTACTGACACACCCAGCATCTGGCCTGTTTGGGTGCTCTCTCTCTGTCTCTCTCTCTGTCTCTCTCTGGGTGCATTAATCGGAAACACACACTGCGAGTGCGTTGAGTTGATTTGGGGCCGTGGGCGGAGACGTCACCAAGTGTATTCAGTGAGCATTATTTCAAAAAAGTCGCATGATTTGTCACTACGTTACCGCAGCGAAATTGGACCTCCGCTTTTAACCCATCACTTGGAGTGGTGAGCTCCAAGGAGCGGTGAGCTGCGGCTTGCCGCGCTCGGGAATCATTAGCTGATTTTGACCCCCAATCCATCCCTTTGATGCTGAGTGTCAAGCAGGGAGGCATTGGGTCCCATTTTTTAGAGTCTTTGGTATGACCCGACCGGGAATCGAACCCCGGCCTCCCAGTTCCAGGGCGGACACTCTAACCACAAGGCCACTGTTCTGGTCGAACGAGCAGTTAAAACCAACAACACATCTTCCTCAAAAATGGCAAGAATCACTCTCTAATCCTCTCTAATGGGGGTCCCTCTGGAAAGTCTTTTCAAATGTGAATAAACAAACGAGGAACACCAAATGCCCCAAATACACCAGGTATAAACAAACAACAATAGGGCACACCAGTGCGTTTAGGGCGCATTTTCGAATGCACCCTCTCTCTCTCTCTCTCTCTCTCTCTCTCTCTCTCTCTCTCTCTCTCTCTCTCTCTTCTCTCTCTCTCTCTCTCTCTCTCTCTCTCTCTCTCTCTCTCTCGCTCTAAACCCGGGGTTTTCAACCTATTTGATACCACTGAGGGCCCACTATTTATTCAGCATTTGAGCCACAGACCACCTTTTGGGGAAAATTTAGCTATACAGGCCCCCAAAGCTAAAGAATTCTTTTGCTTTTGTCCACAATATGGAGATGGGAAACAAAACAGGCAAATATACTGTACGTACATATACTGTACACAAAATGACCATTCATCTTCTAGTGTAGACTTGGGCTAGTTCAGATGATGACTACTTTAACTCTTGAGACGCTCTTAAGAGTTACACCCGGGAACCAGCTGGGGACCACCTGGAACCATCTCAAGGACCACTGGTGGTCCCTGGATCACTGATTGAAAACCACTGCTCTAAACTGTTCATTTGAGGGGCAGAGGTACTGCATGTGTGGGACAAGTGGGGGAAAATGCGTTGCCAGTGAAGTTAGCCAATTATTATGGTCTTAATGTCATATTCCAAAAAAACATAATTTGGGATTCACATATGGCCAAAATAGCTGATCCCCTAACTCAAAACGCGCCGCTCTGCGATGCCTTCTGAGCTTGTATAGATCAGCTATTTTTGATACGACAATACATCAGGGTTATAATAGTTAACTAAAACTAACTAAAAACGAAAACTAAAATTCAAAAAAACCTTTGAGTTAAAGGTAGGGGAAGTGATTTGAAATTCATGGTGTAGTACCAGCCTGGTGCACTAGGGGCCCCCAAAAGTAGCTACACTATGTGAACCTGCTGCTCTCTCCTGATTGGAGGAGAATTGTGGTGACCTGGGGAACTTTTATTAGCTCCTCTGCTAACGTGGGGGAGGGGGGAACTCCATATGTGGTTTCCACACCTTATAATAGAGCATTTTAACAGAAAAAAAATATTTTTTGGGTGATATCTGACAAAAGTGAAATCACTTCCCCTACCTTTAACTGAAACTAATAAAAACTAAAAAATGAATGCAAAAAACGATAACTAAACTAAAACTGTAATGTGGGTACAGAAAACTAACTAAAACTAACTGAAATTATACCCAAAATACCCTTAGTTTTAGTTTTTTTTTTTATATATATATATAAAGGTTTTAAATCCAAAATGTGTTGGTGACCAGCATGAGGAGGAGGTGCTTCTAGATCTTCTATTCACTAACACTGGGGCTAAAAATTGTGTTCTTGTGGGAGAGTGCAATCATCCAATCAACTAAAACTAAATATTTTCATCAAAATAAAACACTAGCAGACCTGAAAACTAAACTAACAGCCATTAAAACTAAAACTAACTGAATTAGAAAATAAAATGTCGAAACGAACTAAAATTAAACTAAAATGAAAAAATCATAAATATAATACCCTACAATACATGTAGTGTGGCCCCTCTGGAGTGAGTGTGGAAATATATAGTGGCACTAGAAGAATGCTCTGGGGACCACTATAGTTCCACACTCACTTCAAAGGGACCACATTGCATATTACTGTCATCATAACAATCGAACAAGCGAAAAAACAAACAAACATGTTTGCATGTAGCGGCTGGAATTAAGCGCCTGGAATTAATAGTATATCATCCAAATTCACACATGCGGAATCTGAGGGCCACGTTAAGGGGGAATTCCACCCATTTTCAAGATTTATTTTTCCCTAAAAGAAAAAAAAATCATTAACATGGTTGTGTTTCACCATTTATAGAAACACAGAATGGCGGGGGACCTTTTTTATTATACCCACACAACAGGTATATTAAAATGTAATATCTAAGGTATATTAATGACATAGTAAAATGTTGAAAATGGTGGAATTCCTCTTTAAAGGGGAATTCCGCCTATTATTATTTCTGAGAGCGTACAAATGTGAACCAAAGGAACCCTAACGGGTTCATTTGGTTCCATTTGTACTCTCTCAGAAAAAAGAAGCGTCTAAAGAAATCCATTCACATGGTGAAATACATCTTGATGACATCATCAAGATGTATTTCACCATGTTAGTGGTTTTCTTCAGACCTCCATTTCTTGGAAACACAGAATGGGGGAACTTTTTTATCATGTCCACCCAACACCTCAAAGGTATATTAATGACATATTAGAATGTTGAAAATGGGTGGAATTCCGCTTTAAGAGAGGGCTTGAGCGAACCACGGGCTGCCATGTTCCACGTTGCCCCTGTATGCTTTAGGAATATACATGCGTGTGTGTGTGTGTGTGTGTGTGTGTGTGTGTGTGTGTGTGTGTGTGTGTGTGTGTGTGTGTGTGTGTGTGTGTGTGTGTGTGTGTGTGTGCGCGCGCGCGCGTGCGTCAGGGGCGGATTGGCACATATTTTCCCACCGGGACAATTTTGCCTTTGCCAGGCCACCCTGGAGGGGGGCGGGGGTAGCTGGTTAACCAGATGTAACTCTTTGAGAGCGTAAAAATGAAACCAAATGGACCCTTGCGGGTCCATTTGGTTTCATTTTTACACCCTCAAGAGTTAAAATATTCATCATGTGAATTAGCCCAACTTAGTCTATACACAACTAGAGAATGTAGAAGATTAATGGTCATTTTGATCTGTATGTTCCAGGCGAGCATCTAGCACATTCTAGTGCATTTTGGAAGTGCCACTAGTGCATTTTGGATCTTGTCCAGGCCACTAGGTGGCGCAGGCCACCGGGAAAACTCCCTGTACTCCAGACGGCCAATCCGCCCCTGGTGTGTGCGTCGCCGGCCGCTTGCTAGCATGCTAGCGTTGGCACGCTGTCTTGTTTGGAGCGCGGTAATGATGCTGCCGGGTCACCCTGCATGCCTTACAGATGGTGACCTGCGCTAATAATAGTCACTTAAATGGGGACAAGACTTTGTGACGCGTGCATATGTTTGGGCCCGGCACTCCTGTCTCTCTCTTTCTCTCTCCCTCTCTCTCTCTCTCTCTCTCTCTCTCTCTCGCTCGTGTTTTGCATCTCGCTGTGTGCGGTCAGATTAGGTCCTCTCTCCCGCTTGTCATGCGGAGAACGGACAGCCTGCTCAAGCAGAGCGGCGGCCATCGCCCGAGCATGTTGCGCAGAATGATGCAGCCACCCTCTTTATCAACAGAGAGAGAGAGAGAGAGAGAGAGAGAGAGTAATGCCACCTTTTCCGGGGACCACCAGTGGTCCTTGAGCAGTGTTGGACAATATTACTTATAGAGAGTAATACACTCAACAAAAATATAAACGCAACACTTTTGTTTTTGCGCCCTAAAATTCATTGGGAACTGGTATACACTGTAAAAATGGTAATAACACATTATTACCACATTATTACCATTTCGACAGCGCATACCAGTTCCCACTAATATCCAGCAACTTCACATAGCCATTGAAGAGGAGTGGACCAACATTCCACAAGCCACAATTGACAATATCATAAACTCTATGCGAAGAAGATATGTTGCACCGCATGAGGCAAATGTGGTCACACCAGATACTGACTGGTTCGGAGGCCCATACACCCAATAGCCTAAGGCACAACAAAATTGCACATTCAGGGTGGCCTTTTATTGTGGAGAGTCTAAGGTACACCTGTGCACTAACCATGATGTCACATCTGCATCTTGATGTGGCACACCTGTGAGGTGGGATGGATTATCTTAACAAAGCAGAAGTGCTAAATATCACACATTTAGGCAGATTCGTGAACAGTGTTTGAGAGAAATGGTTAATGGTTGTATATCTGTAATGAATTTTAGGTCATTAAGTCCACCCACTGAAAAATGGGAGCAAAAACAAAAGTGTTGCGTTTATATTTTTGTTGAGTGTATGTTTACTTATGACCCCATAGAATAAGTAATAATGGCACATTACGTATTATTTGAATCAAATAATAATATTACATATTACAATATTAGCCTACTTTCCCCAGGTCCCCCCCTCCCAACCGGGCAGGAATAGAGATGTACAAAGCTATCTGTTTCTTGTGGCAACTGCGGTATCTTAGATTGTACATGTGCAGTATGTCCTGTCTGTGTGCAGAATTCTCTCTTTTCACATCATGCAACAACAAGCTTAAAAGTAATAAGTAATGACGTCATAGACACTGGACTCAATGCTAAAATCTAAACTACGTATCTAAAACCACAAAATACACACCTAAAGACCCCTAGAATGTGTATTCTAAATCTTCTAAATGTAATTAACCAATATTATTTTGCAGAAATGGTGAAATGTGACCGAAAGTCATCCAACTAGAATGTACAATAGGCCTATAGCTGCTTGGGCATGTCTGCATTCAATGACCATTCAGACAGACACAACACCATCAGACACACAGAAAATCGCCGGCGTTTTTAAGTATTATGATGTAGCTATTGAAAAATAGCAGATCTACAAGCTATTGTTTTAAAAAAGAAATCGTGATAATTTGGCACAAATCTTTGAATATATTATTTCAGAAGCAAACATTTTTAACTCAAATCTTCGCTTCTTGGGGGATGCCCTAGAACATGCTTTCAGATGGGGGTCTGCAGCCAAATATAGATAATTCAGGGGGGACCTTGGCATATAAGTATGTTGAGCATGACTGACACAGGAACATAGGTTTTTCAGGAAAAAAATAGAATATAGTGTCAGAAACTACAATCACACGTCAGCAATAACATGTCTGCGCATCATTTTCACAATATTTCAAAAAAACAATATCAGACCTACAAGCTCATAGCGCGCCACTTGGTGGTGAGCTATGAGCTTGTAGATCTGATATTTTTCAACAGCTAGAGTATAGCATTATGCTCCAAACACCCTAAATCCATTACAGTACACATGGGTTAACATGGATTAATTATAACAGACAGGGATGCCTCAAATTGAGATATAATAGTATTCTATGCTGCATGTATGGAGAGGATCAGCATCTCCCCATGCAGTGTACAGTATGTTGCAGATCAGGGGGTTTCAACTGGGCTCCAGGTGGTCCCCAGCTAAGTTGTTTAACCAGATGTAACTCTTGAAGCGTGAAAATGAAACCAAATAAACCCTTCATTTCATTTTCACGCTCTCAAGAGTTAAAATATTCATCATGTGAATTAGTCCTAATCTACACCACTAGAAGATTAATGGTCATGGACAGAAGCAAAGTGAAATCTTTAGTTTTCGGCTCTGTGGGGCTAAAATGTCCTCAAATGGTGGTCTGTGGTTCAAATGCTGAATAAGTGGTGGGCCCTGGGATGAAAAAGGTTGAAAACCCCTCCTGCAGATGAATGCAGAGCTAGTTATGTGGGTCTGGTTCAGGGCAGGCCGGTGGAGGGTGGGGAGATTTGATTGAGCTGTGTGTGTGTGTGTGTGTGTGTGTGTGTGTGTGTGTGTGTGTGTGTGTGTGTGTGTGTGTGTGTGTGTGTGTGTGTGGGTGTGTGTGTGTGTGTTGTGTGTGTGTGTGTGTGTGTGTGTGTGTGTGTTGTACCGACTGTGGGCAGCAGAGGGCTCCCTGAACCTCACTGAGAGAGAGTGACAGTGAGCTAGGCTAGAGAAAGGATTTTATTATTATTATTAATTATTATTATTATTAGAGAGAGGGAGAGCAGAGGAACTTCAACAAACCACGTGCAACCCAGATTCAGCACAAACAAGGGACTAAATCCTTTTGGCTCCTATGATACCAAAATGTGCCCTACTATACCCACAGCCATTAACTCCTTAGGTGCCATCTTCCTGTCGGCCCCTCCCCTTTTAATAAGGGGGAGGGGCCGCATATGCATTCATGAATTAAGTGATTAATTAATTGATAAGTGATCTCAAAATCAAAAAATCACAACCAGCAATCATCTACTTTTTTTAGGTCCCTTATAAATACAGTACTTATAATCTGTGCATTTCACTGTTGTTACTGGCAGTTCTACAAACTCAACGCAATATGGCTGCTGCATGTGCAGATAGAGTCTATGTGTATTTTGGACTATATGTATTTTTGGATTTGAAAATATTATAGTAGAGTATATACCGGTATAGGTCAGTCATGCAGGATCCCACATACGATATAGGCCTAAGATATGTTCAGCATTGGTATCCAAATCATAAGCGCAGAAAACAACCAAAAGACAATCTTTCTTGGTGCTGATGCATAGCTTTTTAATATCAGTGCAATCAAAATTCCCGCTGAGCAAAAGTCATCTTTTAGAGATCTAAAAATCAGTCTAAAAATGGGCTAAAAATTGAAGTTTTTAGCGGTCTAGTGTCAGATTAGACGTTGAAACAACGTTTTTCCAATGTATATTTAGAGACGATGTTGTTTCAATGTCTATATATAGCTGCTTTATACAGTAGACATTGATTAGCCAGATTATTCTTAGACATTTCTAGACGTCTATACATATAC
>CM076972.1:46665841-46672906 GCA_039105355.1 Benthosema pterotum
CTAATGAGCTTTTGTTTTGACGACAGTAAAAATGCAAGGGAAAGCGATTTGTATTTGTTAGTGCTCACAGGTCATTATGCTGCGTGGCCATTTGTCAGGGCGTTGCTGCCACGCTCAGGTAGACTATAGTGAACACACACACATACACACACACACACACACACACACACACACACACACACACACACCACACACACACACACACACACACACACACACACACACACACACGCAATCTATAAAACTCGGGTGTCTCGTGGTTGACAAAAAAGAGCAGATCTGAAAGTTCAGAACGCACCGCGCGGTAAGGGGTGGGACGATTCACTTACCTCGCGATACGATACAATATTGATATTTATGGTTCCGAATCGATATATAATGCGATTAGTTATGCTCAATTCGATTTTATATATCACATTTTTTCCCCACAAATGACTTAAGGTCCTAAAAGAAGAATTCATAAAGAAAACACAACTTGATGATGTCATCATCAAGTAAAATGCACTACAGTAAAAATGGGCGGAATTCCCCATTAATCTTCAAGCAATAATAAACGATATAAATAAAAGAAAGTTCAATCACACACATCAATGCAGCCTGGTAACATTAGTCAGTCTTTCTGACATGAACACACTACATTAAGAATTGCGATTTATTGATACCCTCACAAAAACATGCAGTAATCCTGGGCTCTAAACTGCCTCCCCCTGGCCAGCCGGGGCGCCTGATGGAGTGGACTGGAACTGGTTGGAATAACGTGTTCCTTCCACGCGTTACGTCCAACCAGGGAAATTCGATAGAATTGTGATATATTGGTATATCGATTATTTTGCCCACCCCTATTGTGTGGCAAGTCTTGGCGGCACACTGTGACCATGAACATATGCTATACAGTACATCTTTGACACCACTATAGGTATGTAAATCGTGACAAAGTACTTACACTGATTGTGAAAATTGCTGTGCTCAAACAAAAATGACAGGAAGTATCAAAATTAATAGAGGCAACTTTTAAAAAAAATAAAAATAAAAATAGATATAGCTTTATTTTTTGCCTTTCCCCCCTTCCCATTGCTTCTACTTTGATTGATGCCACAAACTGTTCAGCCTCAGTTTTCGTGTAGCCCGGCTTTAATCGACTAAATCTACATTTGAATTTGATGTCAATGATTGCAGACGATCCACTTGCATGCTGAAAATAGAAGATCTACAAGCTATGCGTTGTGTTGCGACTTGTGAGCGTTATGGACCCAGAACGCAACCAAACAAAAAATATTATTTTATAGTTTTACTGGATCTCATGTCTGCTAGTCCGCCCTTTTTTATAACAATTTAGTTCATATTTGTTGCCAACATTTACAATGTATTTCGCCGTAGTTTTCATCATCATGTCTTATAGTTCTCATTTAGTTTTTCGTCAGTGAAAAAAGGTAGTCGACGAACACGTTTTCGTCGCCGTTTCAGTCAACAACCGCATCCGCCGCGATCTGTTAGCCGTCAACAGCTTCACCTATTCCGTCCGTCTCTGTCTCTCATCTTCCACCTTTAGCACCTGAGAGACCCCCGCCATCCCACCCACCACCACCACCACCACCACCACCACCCAGCAATACCCGCTGCAACAGACGTCTTATCAAACGTGACTGATTGCTGTAATCTGGACTCTAGGCAGCCATTAAGCAAATTACCTGAATCATTGCGAGGATTAGTCTCATTAACACATGATTAGCATCAAATTAAAATAATGAGTGTTTAACTTGCGATGTCTTCCAGTTGTTGGAACAGCTTGATCAGCCTCTCTGCGGGGCTGGGAGAGAGGGGGGGGGGGGGGTAATGTTTGAGACCCTCTGAAATGAGGTGTCTGTCCTCTAATGTTCTGGCTCATGATCTGAGGCAGCTTGGGGTGTGCTAAATGTTTCGGCTTGAGATCCCCAAAAAAAGAGACCTTTTTGATGTCTCCCCGTGGACCCAAGCGTTGAAAAGTACATTTGCAGTTATTTGGTAAACGGTGCATTTTTATAACACTTTGCTGCGCCTTTTCTTTTTTTTTGTTTGTTTGTTTAAAGAAGTGCTTCGCCGGTAGGGAATGCCTTTAAATGCTGTACAACGGCATCGAGATATGTGAAAAAATCTAGTGTTCAGTGCTCTGGGAAACATTTACCACCTACGTCACTTTTAGGGCAGTGACGTAGGTGGTAAACAGTCTGGAACCCCCTCCTCTGGTGTTCCACTACAGTATGCGCTGAGACACGGACACACGATAGTATAACCATACAGACGAGGTTTAATTTCGGCGAAGTATCCCTTTAAAGGAGAATTCCACACCAAAACACATTAGGCATCAATCTACCTGGATCCCTGTGACATCATACAGTATATACTGTAGTTGATTTTTGTCATAGATGCCTCTCTGCTCTACATTTCACCCTTGAGATCCTTCTCCCCTCCCACAGTTTACATTACTGCTGGTTGTCTTTATTCTAATGTGGGTATTCCGTTTTTTTTTTTTTTTCCGTTTTCCGTTTTTTTTTTTTTTTCTTCTTCTTCTTTTTTTTTCTTTTCGTTTTTTTTTTCCGTTTTTTCCCCACATATCATATATTTAATAGTATACTGATCAGGGGTTGACACTAAGGTCTCCGAGGCACTTGCCCATCGGGCAAGTGCAAGTCAGGTTCTACTTGCCCTCAGCTCATGGTCACTTGCCCCCCAGGTTCCAGGTGGTCCCCAGTTAAGTTGGTTAACCAGATGTAACTCTTGAGAACGTAAAAATGAAACCAAATGGACCCTTGCGGGTCCATTTGGTTTCATTTTTACACTCTCAAGAGTTAAAATTCATCATCTTAATTAGCCCAGGTCTACACTGTAGAAGATTAATGGTCATTTTGATGTGTAAATTTGCCTGTTTTGTTTCCCAAATCCAGCCTGGAATTGTGGACACTAGAAAGCAGGGAAAGACACAGAGGCAGAGTGCAATGACTGCCTTCAAGACAAATTTATATTGTGTTGTGTTATAGTGCACTATGTTGCACACTTGCCCGATCAGGCAACCAGGTAGCAGTCTTCACTTGCCCCACCATTTTTTTTATTTGCCCCGGGCAAGCGGGCAAGTGTTAGTGTCAAGGTCTGCTGATACTCGTGCAGACATTTTATGTCACTCTAGGGCAGACTTTACATGTAATTCTATTCCTCCTCCTCCTCCCTTCTGCCACTCTCCTCTCCAATCACTCAGGTCAAACCTCCTCCTCCAGAGCATCTCCACCGTGAAGTGGTGCTGCTGCCTGTTTTTTTTTTTTTTTTTTTTTTTTTTTCATGTCATGTAGTGTGTGCTGGATGAAATAATCAGACCTGATTATCCTGTAGTGTGTGGTTTGATATATCTGTGTAAAAAATAAGTTTAGAGCTACTAAAATACCTGCATTAGAATAAAGACAACCTGCGACAATGCAAACTGTGGAAGAGGAGAGGAGGGGGACCTCAGGGGTGAAATGTAGAGCAGGGGGCATCTATGACAAAAAGTAAAAAGACACAAAGTACAGCGTATATGATGTCACAGGGATCGAGGTAGATTGAGGCGGGATTGAAACCAGGAATCCCACTTGCCACCAGGGTCGATTGACCATAGGGTGTACAGGGAGGTCTCCCGGTGGGCCACAACCCATAGGGGGCCGGTGGTACCATGGTATGATTAAGAGCCCTGATTTTCAACCTTTTTGATCCCAGGGCCCACTATTCATATCAGAATTTTAAGCCACGGACCACAATTTGATGACATTTTAGCCCCACAGACCCCAAAAACTAAAGATTCATTTTAGCTTTTTTACAGGCTGGATTTGGGAAACAAAACAGTCAAACATACAGATCAAAATGACCATTAATCTTCTATATTTTCTAACTAGACTTGGGCCAATTTAGATGAATATTTTAACTCTGAGAGTGTGAACATGAAACCAAATGGACCCGCAAGGGTCCATTTGGTTTCATGTTCACACTCTCAAGAGTTACGTTTGGTTAATCAACTATACCAGGTAGAATAGGTCCATCACGCGCTGGCTACAACGCGTGTGCATGCATGTGCGTGTGCATGCACGTGTGTGTGCTGCAAAATCAGAATTGGTCATAATGGCCATAACAACACCATAGGCCGATCGGTATTGGAATGGTCTTAAAATACTGCAGATTATTTAACAGATCTTTACCCACAACAAATTAATGCAATTACTGTGTAATGAACGAACAATTCTGCATTTTATTCATGTGCACATCTCAGGCAGTAGTCATGAAAACGGTTACGAAAACAGGCACTTGCAAAAGAGTGCACCTGCTATTTTATTGAATGGTTTATTAACAGGCTTTGGGCCTAGCCCTATAGGGGCAGATAGGCTTGTTTTCATTGTAGTATAATAATATCAGAATCGTTCAGAATCTGTATCAGCAGTCATGACCCTGTTCTGGGGTTTCTGGGAATCCCAGAAACCTGGTTTATTCGCTCTCAGGCAAAGTACAGAGACGGACGATAAGTTGTCCGGCATTTTTTTTTTCATCTGCTCACATCACAATCCAGACATAACATCTGTCATGCCATAATTAATCAACATTTACCAGATGTTACTTTCCTGCAACCTGTTGACTTTATCCAGAAAGCAATTGCAATGAAACAAAGGGGATTTGCGTTTTGAATCAAATAAAAGCTTCCGTTTTTTTCCCCCTCTATTGTCATCATGGCGGTCGGCACGCCCACTCATCCTTCTGAGAGGCATAAACCAGCACCAAGTCTACTAATGCACCTTCTGCTTTTATCCTAATAGGAGATCTGCTCTAATGCCCTGGATGGTGGGCAAAGTACTCAAGCCCCAGTACTTGGGTCACAGTACAGTATTTAC
This sequence comes from Benthosema pterotum, assembly GCA_039105355.1. Taxonomy (NCBI): domain Eukaryota; kingdom Metazoa; phylum Chordata; class Actinopteri; order Myctophiformes; family Myctophidae; genus Benthosema; species Benthosema pterotum. Next base: position 46,670,722 of record CM076972.1, read on the forward strand.
TCCTGTCCAAATAGTCCATACTCCACGGTAAACGTTGCTCATGCAAATTTGTGCACTTTTTCTTCGATCTGATCACTATGGATTGTACAAAATGTGTTATGCATCAGTTTTCTTAAAGGTAGGGGAAGTGATTCACTATTGTCAGATATCACCCAAAAAAATTTTTTTTTCTGTTAAAATGCTCTATTATAAGGTGTGGAAACCACATATGGAGTTTCCCCCTCCCCCACGTTAGCAGAGGAGCTAATAAAATTTTCCCCAGGTCACACACAATTCTCCTCCAATCAGGAGAGAGCAGCAGGTTCACATAGTGTAGCTACTTTTGGGGGCCCCTAGTGCACCAGGCTGGTACTACACCATGAATTTCAAATCACTTACCCTACCTTTAACGTATTTCATGCCAAGGGCAACCCAGTTTTTTTTTCTGTATTTGTCTGTGAACATACATTTGAAAACATGGTGTTCTAGGGATTCCACAGAAGCAAATATTTGAGTGAAAAAAATACAAAAAAACAAACAAAAAAGGTTTTCTCCAAAAGAATATATTTGAAAATTTGCACAAAATTTTCACGATTCTTCTGCTTTAGCTATCATTCAATAGCTAAAACATAATGTTTGAAACACCAAATCAGATTGAACATATGCACAGTATGCTTCCATTTTTCTTTGAATTACATTTTTTAAATCAATGCACGTCTTTCCCCAAACAATAAAAAGAGTGGAGTGAAAGTCACAAGCTAGGCTTTAAAATAAATTATTACAATTTTACAAATTTTATTTTTTCCCATACTTGTTCTCTTTACAGTACTCGCGTAAATGTACTTTGCTACAGTCCACCGCTGCTGCTAAGTGTAGTTAAAAACAATAATGCTAACCGGCTGCTTAGCAGATTAGCGTTGCTGAATAACATTATGTTTCCTGTGAGAGGGTATGGATGACAGCGGTGCGGTCAGATTTAATAGCGTGCAGTCCTGGCATAGTTGCACGAAGACCATTCCTTTTATTTGCAGTTAATGAAAACAATAGCCGTCGCTTAAATACTCCCGGCCTACATTTAATTTAATCTTTTGAGGGATTATCTTTCCTGCCCGCTAATGTCAGAGCGTATAAGACAATGTCCTGCGAAACGTTAAATACATTTCCTCGTGCAGATGCTTTTGCCGGTCCAGCTAGCGGGTGGGATAATATGTCAACAGATTTTTTTCGGACTTTCTTCATATGGATGGAATTATACTTCATGAAAACGTTTATGGTGGAAAAGCCGTTTGGCTTCCATTATACACTCTGAATGTCATGACACTGTGACGGCGAGATCCTGAGTGCTTCGATTAACTCTGATAGTGTACCAGTGCGACCAAACGGACCCGCTCATTCCTGATCCGTTGCGTTCTCTGCAGATGCCCTGCGTTTACAGGCATATACTGTAGTCACGTTTCATTTGCACATTTTTGCAGACTTTCAGGAGTTGCAGTGGTGTTGTTCTCAATTATTATAATGCTCATTTGATGATTTCCAAACATTCCATGGATGTTTTAATCCAAAGTTCCATACTTCAAGACACCCCCTCTTATCTTCGCCCAAATTACTTCTAAACAATGCATGTCAACCAGACATAACCTGTTCTCAAATCAAACAACCATCACAGATTTAGTGTCTACAACCCCCCCCCCCCCCCCCCCCCCCCCAGCAGTAACATACACATTTCCCTTGTTTCATTATGTCTATAATGAATAGCCTGCAACTGTTCAAAATGAAATCAGTAACACCAGTCTTGTTTAATGGAAGATGATTTTTAGATCATGGGATGCTCAGACCAGGGAATCCAGGCATGTATAATGAATGAATGAATGAATGAATGAATGAATGAATGAATGAATGAATGAATGAATGAATGAATGAATGAATGAATGAATGAATTAAAATGTTATTAACAGAAATGGAGAAGTGTGCATGACCAACTTAGTGTGTGTAATTTGTGTTATAACATTGTCAATAACATTTTTAGAGACATACGATAATAAAAATATTTTACTTCTGTCTTCTGTAAAGCCATGCAGGAGCAGCAAGTCATAGTGTGGCAAAAGAGGGAAAAGAGAAATATACAAAGAGGGGAAAGGGGAGAAAAACGTTTCAATTGTTAAGTCACATTTAGTATAAACCCCAAAGCCATTGATTCGAACCGATA
>CM076972.1:46673406-46755906 GCA_039105355.1 Benthosema pterotum
CAATTACTTTCTCCCCGTCGCCGAGGGAGGAAACTAATCTGTCTCCTGAAGATGGACAGATATGGGTTTTAGTGAAGGACATGCTGTTTGATCAGTGGATTATGGTTCGTCCAAATTGCTTTCTGTCACGTTATCGCTTTGTCTTGTCCTGCTCCGAGCGCCGCAGCTCGCCGTCGATACCGATACTGTTGTAATACTATAAGATAATTGTTTCTAAAAAAAAAAAAAAAAAAAAAACCCGCGACGACCTCCCGATTTAGTCCGCTTGCCAAAATGTGAACCCAGACATGAAGAGTACGCTGAGGTTTTGTCTTAGAAATGTTGAATATAGGGGTCCCCAGCATAGGGGTGCCCAGCAAACTGGCGGATGGTATAACTTGCATTTGTTGAGCCATTTTCATAATTGCAAACTTTTTATTCTCAACCAAGGTTCTTGTTATTCGAGAAAGTAAAAGATGGGTGTTAATTGTTTTTTTTGTTTTCATTTACTGCTTTCTTTAGTTTTAGGGGTTTTAGTTGTTTTTGACAGAGTTTTGACAGAGTTGGAGTCCATATAGTAAACCCAGGAAATGACATCTGGCTGCAAAGGATCTGCACAGGAACTACTGATCGTGAAAGTGGGGAGGCAGCAGCACACCACACCGCACTTTACACTGTACAATGGGCTCAATACGGCTGTTTGATCCTGTAATCTTTTGTGGCCGCAGGGTGTAATTTCCTGGGTTTTATTAGGACCAATGTGTATTTGGCCCCATGTTCGAATACCCCCCCCCCCCCCCAAAACAGCTAAAATCTCTAAAACAAAAGAAATGAGCAAATTAAAACAAATCAACCCTCATCCTTTAATTGCTCTAAAGTTAAAACATGAACCTTGGTTCATTTAAGCTATATAAAGCAGTGAAAGTGTTAAACAAAAGAAGCGTGTGGGCTGCACCGATGACAGTGAAAGTAACGCTGAGGAATTTGCAGACCGCCAATTGGATCACTGTATGCAGCGTTGCCCCCCTCCCATCACCATACTGTATTTTGGCTTTTACTTAAAGCCCCCTCCCTCCACCCTGAAGTGCATCGGGACATCTGTTCTGGGACGGGGGTGGGGGTGATAGGCTACAGTTTTTGGGGTGTGCAGAAGGGGGGTGGGGGGGTGGGTTGAGGGTACTCGTGCATGCATGGATTAAAAAAAAAAAAAAAAAAACTTGAAGCAATCCGTTGACCCATAACTAAAGCGACGTTTTGAGCCCGATAATCTTAATCTGTCCGTCGGAGTGGTAACTGAGACACCGTTTTATAGCGGATTTCATCATGTCAGCAGACAATAGGCAGCATCGCTTTAACTGGACGCCATGCTGGGCATACATACGGGGGAGGGGAGGGGGTGTGTGTGTGCGTGTGTGTGTGTGTGGGGGGGGTTGTGTGGGGGGGGGGGGGGGGGTGTGCGTGTGTGTGTGTGTTGTGTGTGTTAGGGGCGCATCTAGGCATGGGTATGGGGGGGGCAATGCCCCCAAATACCGAGTCTGCCCCCCCCAAACACGATGCCATGCAAAAACAACCCAAGATATTTCAAATTAAAGTGCTTGTATTTAAAATGATTTGAACTACTGCTACTAACTACAATTTTGGCACCACTAAACCAACAGCATTTCATCATTGAAAACAGAAAACTCTCTGAGTCAGACCTTTAGCTTTATGCATGCTGCGTGTCTGTTGCAACTTCAACAACAACTGATGTTATTATTGATGCTTATTATTGATCCTGTAACTGAAAATGTTACATGGGTGATGAAGCCGCACCCATAACACCCCCCCCCCCCCCATTGGGAAATGTTACATCTGCCCCTGGTGTGTGTGTGTGTGTGTGGTGTGTGTGTGTGTGTGTGTGTGTTGTGTGTGTGTGTGTGTGTGTGTGTGTGTGTGTGTGTGTGTGTGTGTGTGTGTGTGTGTGTGTTGTGTGTTGTTTCGGAGACCTTTTGTAAAGTAGTAATCATGGAAAACAACGGAAGACGTGATTGTCTGTTGTGTTGTTTTTCAGTGTGTACGTTCTAAAAAGCAAAAGTATGTTTCTGAACATGCCAACTATCGCAAAACTATTCCTGCTGCGGTTGTAAAATAAAACTATGCACTGTGCACTCTTGTGCAACTCAACATCCAGTGGAAGTGTGTGAAAGTGTCATGCTGCAGCCCAGTCATACCATTTTCACTGCCCACCCCCCCCCCACCCCCTCCACCCCCAATTGGGAAATGTTACATCCGGCCCTGTGACCATGGCATTTCCTTCTGAAAAAAGCTTCCTTGGACCAGGTGTTGTCATCAAAGGAGGAGCGACTGTGGCATTCAAGTCCCCCCCGCACTTCAATCCACTGTGTTGGCCAACCTGGCCTGAGGAAACAGTGGAATCGTTTCCCGACCGCGACCGTTCATACTACCAGGTTTAGGCTTACTGTAAGAATTAAATCAAGAAAGAAAATGCAGTTCCCTGTGAATTAATACAGTCGCCACCACTATATTCATCCCAAGAGCTCATACAGAGCTTAACTTAAAAAAAAATCTGAACTATCCCTTTAAACCACAAACTAAACCTAACCTCAGTAAAAAACCTATGCCTAGACCTAACCTTAACCCCCTGACCATTGGATCAGCGGTCACGACCGTTGGCCCGAATGACAACTCCCGCGACCGTTGTTGTGGCAGCTGGAAAACACCCATGCATCAGTTGTGACTGTTGCGACCGACAGCCGCTGTATAGTGGAAACGCTTCCTTCCGTGTCCTTCCTCCGCTGATGCCTGCCTGCCTGCCTGCCTGCTTGGCTGCCTGCCTGCCTGCCTGCCTTTCTGCCTGCCTGCCTTTCTGCCTGCCTTTCTGCCTGCCTGCCTGCCTGCCTGCCTGCCTGCCTGCCTGCCTGCCTGCCTGCCTGCCTGGCTGCCTGCGCGGGCATCATGCGAGGAGGAGGCCATTGTTTCCGACACAGTGGAGCACAAACAGAAAAGATGCACTTGGGGAGGAACGGCTCTGCAATTTCATTACGCCGCGTCAAGCTGTTTCCCTTCATGGCGATCCAGGCCTGTGTGTGCTGTGTGTGTGTGTGTGTGTGTGTGTGTTGTGTGTGTGTGTGTGTGTGTGTGTGTGTGTGTGTGTGTGTGTGTGTGTGTGTGTGTGTGTGCGTGTGTGCTGTGTGCTGTACGGATGCCCATCGCTGCTACAGCGTTCACATGATGATGATGGTGATGATGCTGGAAAAACTTGGCCGCCGCCGACAACATTACAGTGCTGTGAGCGCAGGCAGGCCCGGATCTACGGGGGGACGGGGCTGGGGTGGGCAGAGCCCACCCAAATGTGTATCCTGTATGCCCACCCAATGAAAGGTAATATCATTGGGTTTTCATCAATGGTCCATGGACCATCTGTGGTTGAGAGAGGTCCAGGTGGTCCCCAGCTGGAAAGTTGGTTTAGCCAGATGTAACTCACTAGAGGGTCGGGGCGCTTCGCGCCCCGAACCTCTAGCGCCACGCGTTGGATCTGTGAGGAGCTAAATATCATGAGTTTATTGTTTTTAATCAAATAATAATGCACCCATTATGTTTAAAATATGTTAATATTATATTCAAGCATTATAAACAAATGTACTCATAAATAATAATAATAATAATAATAATAATTGTTATTATTATTATTACCCTAAAAAATAAAACATTTTATTTTTTATAGCACCCTTCATGAAATGAAATGCACCTCAAAGTGCTTTTTTATAGGCCGTATAATACACTGTTATTGCATTGAGGCATTGTGGCAGAGCGACCACAATTTGGGGTAGTTGTTCTGCCACACTACAACCATTGACACCTTTTAACTGAAGTGTGAAAACTTACTACGGTGGGGGAGTGTCAATCTCAAGTGCTAAGTGCTGACCACTGCAGGCTACATGCGTGCAAATATAATCAATTGGATCTATCATCTGGGCGTCTTTTAGCAAACACATTAAGTCAAAGGTAGGAAAGAACTTTGTTGCTGTGTGGTGGAAACGAACGTCAGTGTAGGCTACTAAGCACGGCCGCACCGTTCATTTTCACCGTAGTTCAGACTTGGAGACGGTACGGCGTCAGAGAGTGCTGCTGGGCAGGCTGCGTGTGTGCGCCCGCCACGTATTGATGATCAATCAGTGTTTTTAAGCGACTTTCTTCACGCCAATTCACGTCTCTACATCTCCTCTGTGTCTCTCGATCGTTTCGTCTCTGTTGTTGAAATAGTTTATAAAGTGAGGTATGGCTGTGTAAGCACGCGCGTCCGCACGATATTAGATGAGCAAAACCAGTGTGTTCAGTGAAGTGATCCGTTAGATCATTGGTTTACAACCCTTTTGATAGTACGAGGGTCCACTATTTATTCAGCCTTTGAGACACGGACCAGCATGTGATGACATTTTAGCCCCACAGACCCCAAACGCATGATGTCTTTTGCATTGTCCACAATACCAGACTGCCTGGGATTGGGGAAACAAAACAGTCAAACATAGACAGATCCAATATAGAACGCATAGTCGAACGTGCAGTTTATTGTTAGACACAACACGTGTGGGATGCATGGGTCACTGTTAATACAGTTAACAACTTTCGATAATTTAGCTAAGGACCACCTGGAACCCTCAGAAGTGCCACTGGTGGTCCCCGCCCGGCCGACTGTTTGAAAACCACGTGAGTTAGATGTCCCCTCCAGTCAGTGGGCGAAGGTGCTAGTGTTTTGACATGAACGCCATGATGGCATGCCTGTACATGTCTACGGAGTTGTCGCAACTCTGTCTACTGTCTGTAACACTGTGGCCATGCAAGGGCATGCAGAGTCAGAGTTGCGTCATCAATGGCATGTAGAGTCACAGTTGCGACATTGGGGGGTCAGAAACTGAGCGCTCGAGCGCTGCTCATGCAGCCTGGACAGACGCGTAGTCGAACATGCAGTTTATTGTTAGACAACACAACAACACGTGTGTGTGATATGCATCGGTCGAAAATGAGTGGGTAGTATTGGAATATGGACATTGGACAGCAGCGGCAGAGGCTGGACGATGGTAGCTTTGACTGCTAGCAGGGTGTAACCCATGTCGTTCTGCAAAGCTGGATTTCGTCCCAGTTCGTAAATACGTCCGCTGTCTTCAATGGTGATGGAAGTTCTTCTGTCGACCGGACCGTTCGCTGCAATGGTGTGGAACGTAGATGTCGTAACAACTTGTATGTCGTAACTGTGTCTATAGTGTAAGGCAGTGGTTGAGGCCAGGGGAGGGGGGCGTGTGTACTGGAAAGGTTGCGACATTGAGGGGTGAGAAAGTGAGATCTCGAACGCAAACAATAAAATAAAATATAACCGATGACATAAAAATATAACCGATGACATACGAGCAATGGCAGTTTGATGTGGCAACGCTACAGATCAGTATGTGTGTGGTGGCTCTGTTTGTTTTCAAATGTTCTCGCTCATACTCTGTCAAAGCGCAACACAAAGTTTAGGGGGTCAAATATGTTTCCCCAAAACTCCTCTGAAAGTATTTTCGAGCTTCGGGGGCCTAGTGGCGAAATGTGTAAGTGCAGTATGTTAATGGCGGCGGACGCAACAGAGTTGGACGGACGTTCATGACTCTCACGTGCATCAGCCAGGACCAGCTGTGTCAGTCAGTGTTTCCGTGTGCATGAGAACGCCACTGAGCAACTTGTATTGAAATGCATAGCAAGGGGCGGGGCTATGGCCACAGTTCACTCTCTAGCCTCGAGTGCTTTATAGCGATTTTGGCTATGTAATGTAGATTGAGAGTGTAAAAATGAACCCAAATGGACCCTTGCGGGTCCATTTGGTTTCATTTTTACACTCTCAAGAGTTAAAATATTCATCATGTGAATTAGCCAGGACTAGAGAACTAGAGAATATAGCAGATTAATGGTCATTTATGATCTGTATGTTTGACTGTTCTGTTACCCAAATCCAGCCTGGAATTGTGGACAAAAGCAAAAGAAATCTTTAGTTTTTGGGGGTCTGTGGGGGCTAAAATGTCGCGCAAATACCGAATAAATAGTAGGCCCTGGTGTAAATAAAAGATTGAAAACCACTGCTTCATATGAAAAACTTTGAAGTTGTAGCCCACCCTGCCATTCTTTCAGCCCACCCTAGTAGGGCTGGCTAAATCCAGCCCTGTGTGAGCGTGAACTCCATCCGATCATATCCCTCCATCTGCCGTGAACGGGCGTTGTGCGTGGCGCGTGGAGCATGGCGCCGCAAACGCACCGCGATGTCTCTCCTCGAGTCTCGGAAACCATTCAGCCCTGGTGGTTCTTTTTTTTATGCCAAGTTGTTCCATGTGATAGAGCAGTGGTTTTCGACCTCTTTTCATACCAGGGCCCACTATTTATTCTGCCTTTTAGCCACGGAGGACCAATACTAAGGATTTTCAAGGTTTTTTTGTTACACAATTTAGGAGAAATAAACTGGCAAAACGTTGGTCCAAATAACGTTTCTTCTACATTTTCTGAATGTGTACATTCTTGAAAATTACTGGTAAATAATTCAGATGTTTAAATATAATTTAGCCCTCTATAAGGGGTCCATTTGGCTACCAACTGTCCATCATTTAGCTGGGGACCACTTGAAACTCTCTCAAGGACCACTGGTGCAGTCCTGATTGCAATGGTTCATTTCAGGATTGTTTTTAGCGAGGGGTATGTCTGATACTGTACTGTATAATGTGCTCCTCACTTCACACAAGTGTGATTTTTCTTTTTTAACTGTAGATCTGCTATTTTCAGCTTGCAACCCAAGATTTAAAATGACTTGTGAGCCTTACTGGCTTTCTTGTCCACTTGAACCTTACAAACTCATCTAGTTTTTTCTATTTGTAGATGACATTGTCAATTTATTAGTCTTAGTTCCATTCTGTTCCCTTTAGGTATAATCTAGAAGTAGTTTTCATCATAGTTTTAGATGACAAAATCAACACTGACTGTACACATTACTGGCCCACTTAACTGTCTGTTCAATAAATGGAAAAGGCAAGTGTGTGTGCTGTGTGCGTGCGTGTGTGCGTGTGTGTCATCGGGAACGCACAGTGTCCTGGGGTGTACATACAGTATATACGTATGTATAAGGCATGATTTGTGCAACGTCAAGTGACGGCATCTATGGAAGTTAAGCTCATCGCGAGACATATTGAGAGAGAGAGGTCGAAGAAGCCGTTTTCATCTGGCATGCAGATTATACTCTCTCTAAGTGTGTGTGTGTGTGTGTGTGTGTGTGTGTGTGTGTGTGTGTGTGTGTGTATGTGTGTGTGTGAGGGGGGTGAGGGGTGGGTATGCCTGAGGTAGACAGATGTTTGTATGTTTGTAGGCCGGCGATATGTTTCGAAATATAAATAAACAAGCAAACACATGGCGCTGCCTCTCCGCTGTGTGTGTATAACAATGGGGGGTTGGGGGGGGGTGCATTTCTCAAGGGCCTTCACCACGGCAGCAGATATCAGCCATCTCTGGGAAAAGCTGATTATGCAAAAGTAAGGGGCTGGTTTCTAACCATAGACAAATTTATGTCGGCATTAATCAAGGCAGGATAATATGAGAGTCTGTGACATGCAGCCTGCTCTGTTAATAACTTGCCGTATAATCAGATAAGGTGCATGTGTCTTGGGGTGGGGTGGTGGGGGTGGGGGTGCATTATCTATGGTGGCATATGGTGACGGAGGGGTAGCATGCATGGGGGTTGATGTGCTGTGTGTCTTAGCCTGCATGCGTGACCATTAAAGGAGTGCTTTGCCGGTACGGAATGCCTTTAAATGCTGTACAACGGCCTCCAAATGTGTGAAAAAAAAATATATGTAAAAAAAGCCACACAGTGGTGCTAGGGAAAGCATATTCTGTGCGTGCCTTGCTGCTCTCCTCTGCGACTCCCTAGTTCAGTACTCTGGGAAACTTATCATACCTACGTCACTTTTAGTGACGTGGTATAGGTATGATACGGTCTGGAACCCCCTCCTCTGGTGTTCCACTACAGTATGCGCTGAGACCTAGGCAGAGAAGCACGGATTCACCATAGTATAACCATACAGACAAGGTTTAATTTCGGCAAAGTATCCCTTTAAAACACAACCATGGAATGGAAACGACGGTGCTGTTTTTTATGGTGTTCGTCAGCAGCGAACTCCGACTCATTTCTACTCGATAGCAACGGCAACACTTGAGTCCGAGTGTGAGAGCAGCGGCGGCCTTAGGAATCTAGAGGCCTGTTTCAAGACCTGACATGAGGCCCCAATATAAGACATACAGTAACTATTCAGTTGATACAGGCATATTGATACAGCTAGACCATTTTACGCAGGTGAATAACAAGAAGTAGGAGTAACTTAACATTGTGGGAGAGAGTAAGGCAGGGAGATAGGGCTAAGGGTGGCAGACTGGGCTGACTGACACTTGATGGTCAGTCATATCTTGGAGGCCCCCCTGAGGGTGGAGGCCCATTTCAGTTGAAACTGGTGAAACATAGCTAAGGCTTCATATACAGTATGTATGAGAGAGAGAGCGAAATCATTTTCCTGACTGCTTTGTCGGCCACTACTATATATCAGTTGCGACCGTTGGGCCAACAGCCGCAACCCGTAACCCCCAAACAAAACCTCTGTAAAACCTATGCCCGAACCTAACCTTAACCCTCGACCGTTGGGCGAATGACAACTACCGTGACCGTTGTCATTCGGCCAACAATCGTGGCAGTTCGAAAATACCATAAATCAATGGCAACCACAGGTCGCGACCAACACTCACGGTCGGGAAATGATTTCGCCCCTCCGGGAGAGTATACTGTGTCGATACCATACACAAATGTTAGCCAGGGGTGTTTTCGTTGACTAAAACTATGACGAGAATGTTGCTCCACCTCCTTTTCTCGCTGACGGAATGTAAATGGCAACTTTGTCGAGTGGAGAAGAAAGGCCTACGATATGAGTCATTTTTTGTACACTTTGTTGCATGCTGAAAATAGACGATCTCCAAGCTTCCAACATGGCGTAGCACAAAGCGTTTTCACTCGGCGATTTCAGTAGATCCACACGTTTAAAACGGATATACTGTGTATATATTATATACAGAGTACATCTGTTTGAAACATGTGGATCGGGACTCAAAGTAAAAGTGTAGGCTTAAGCCATGTTTGTACTGGTGAGGACGTAAAACAATCTTTTCCACAGCAGAAGAGAGTCTGTTCGGAGTTACATGTGCGATCTAACATCGACTTACTCATATGGACCAGCTAAACCTGACATATGCAGGTAGAGCCAGTATGCAATAATGGCTGAGGGTGCCTATTGCATAGTGGCTCAGTCATTGCATATACTGGCTTTTACTATATTATAGTAAAATTAAAACGAAAACTAGAAGCGATGCCCCACTGGCAGCACCGGGCCTGGATATACTATAGCCCTCACTAAACCCAGTCAACTAAACTGAGAGGCTTTAAGTGCTCAAACTGACACTGAGGATTTTAGTGCCAAGCTCAGCAAAAAGACCCGCATCCCCCCACCACCTCACACACTACCCCCTCCAGACACTCACCACTGTCGCTTTCCCTCGGTCAACTTTGAACCAGGGCCGGATGTAACATTTCCCAATTGTGGGGGGCAGGGGGAAATGGTATGGGTGCGGCTTCATCATTTTCAGTTACAGGACTTTTATTAGGCAAGTAAAGCATCAGTAATAACATCAGTTGTTGTTGAAGTTGCAACAGACACGCAGCATGCATAAAGCTAAAGGTCTGACTCAGAGAGTTTTCTGTGTTCAATGATGAAATGCTGTTGGTTTAGTGGTGACACAGCTGTAGTTAGTTAGTAGCAGTAGTAGTGTTTCAAATCATTTTAAATAGGAGCACATTAATTTGAAATGTCTTGGGTTGTTTTGCGTGTTTGGTGGGGCAGTCTGGGCATTTAGGGTGGCGTTGCCCCCCCCCCCCCCCCCCCCCCCCCCCCCCCCCCCCCCATGCCTAGATCCGCCCCTGCACCACTGTCGCTTTCCCTCAGTCAACTTTGAACTCTCCTGAAGCTCACAATGTCAGAGAGCGATGGAAGCTCATTCCTGCTTTATGTTAGGAATATAAAGAGAAGGGAGAGAGAGAGAGAGAGAGAGAGACATAATGATATAAACATCAATCTGTCTGAACTGCTGCTTAAATGACTGTGTAACCTTTACAGCACTGTTAAGGAAAGATGTATAATTTCCGCATAATAAAAAAAAAGAAAGACTGAAAGAGGTGATAAAAGAGTCTCTATACGGCTGATGCACTTTGGCTTTACTGGTCCTGCGGTGGACTTTTTAATGTCCAGTCAGAAGGTGTCCCGCTCTTCCCAGGAGTCACTTTGTGAAAGACATCGCCGAGATTCCCCTTTGATCTTTTTTTTTAAAGAACATTAATCAATTTTGACCTGAAAAAATGACTCAAAGATTGGCGCCACTTTTTCACCATTTTTCAAAAATCAAATCTACAAGCTTGTAGGTCTGATATTTTTCAATAGCAAAGGTAATGCCAATAATGCTAATAATGCTAATTAGTGCTAAGTAATATTATTATTCCTAAGTAATGCTAATACTAAGTATTGTTGATAATACTAATAATGCAAATTAATGCTAATAATGCGAATTAATGCTAATAATGTAATGATGTAATAAGTAATGATAATAATCCTAATTAATGCTAATGCTGAATATTGTCAACACTATTAATAATGATATGCTAAGTAATGTTAATAATGCTAAAAATGCTAATAATGGTAACTAATGCCAAGGTAATGTTAAGTAATGAATAATAATAATCCTATTGTTAATAATCCAAATAATGCTATGTGATTCTAAGTATTGTTAATAATGCTAATAATGCTTAGTAATGATAAATAATGCTAAGTAATGTGATTCTAAGTATTGTTAATAATGCTAATAATGATTAGTAGTGGTAAATAATGCTTAGTAATGATAATGCTTACAAAGATTAGAACCCCGTGCCCGCCCAAAATTGGTTAAGATATTCCGTGAAATTTAACCGATTTAAAAATTGCTCGGAACAACAACAGATTGAGGGCCGTAAAGAGTGGCGTAAAAGCTTTATTGCCCGGTGACATTCCCCACATAATGGAAATATTTTACAATGCCTCCCATTTATGGACCCTCTATGCCTGCCGCCATCAATTATTATTACGCAAGAAACATCATCACCATCATCCGCCGCTGGCGTTAACTGTCTTATATTAAAACAGGTTTCTCTGGGTAAAACGGAGGTAGAATCGGAACTGGGCTCATATTATGTGTATAGCCTGGAACTAAATTCAAGGTGCCGCCATATTTAACGTCACTTCTTTTTTTTTATTACCTGGCAAGCATATGTTAGAATGGCTACAGACGATGATGAAGCTTGGGCTTCTGGGAAAACTGATCAGCAGACATTTATTTATTGCTCTTTTATTAACAGTATCCGGGGCAAAACAACAGGTTTTTGACCTTTGTCAAGGGCTTGTTGGAAACACGGAACCTCCAAAGCTGCCAGTGACAGCACCGCATATAGCCTGCAGCCTGCTGTGAATATGCATGCAAAGCTTTGCTTTGTAGCCTGTTTCGTTTTCTCTCTCTCCCTCTCTCTCTCTCTGCTGCGAGTCTTCAACAGCAAAAATGCGAAATTGTTTGGAGACCTTTTGGCTCCGGGGGTCTTCACGGGGGAGGGAGAACGCCACGCAGAGCTGAGGTCGGCAAGAACGTTTTGATGGTGCTGTGTTAGTTTGAGCATATGCCAGATACACACACACACACACACACACACAACACACACGTGCACAACAACACACACACAAGCCGTCGACACATGGGGCCAACAGAGCACACAATGTGAGACGAACAAACCACAGCGATGCTGCAGTCGACATTTTGTATTTCTTGTTGTTGCTCTGCAGGATTAAAGGGCCACTTCATTACTATTCAACGTGTCTTCATATAATAGGTCCTCACTAATGTACATGACAGAATAACACTATTTTTTTTCCTGCTCAGGCATTTCAGAAACCCGTCTTCCAGTGACATCATCGTTCGTCAGAGGTTTTTTTTTTTAACTATATATTTCTTTAAACAAATTTTATTTTGTTTATTATCGGGAGAACGATGTGAATAAAAAGCCTGCAGTTTCTACTGCAGATTCCCCATTAATGCAAGACGGGTTTCTGAACTGCCCACAGTCCTCCTGTGAGACACAGACTGAGGGAAAAAAGTGGTATTTGAAAGTGGCCCCCTTCATATAAGAGAATAAAGTTAATAAGATCCATATTTCCATAGTATTTTGTAAAGTGAAACATATATCATTTTGTAATTTATAAGAATAATATATGACATGCAAAACAGCTATAAGATCCATAGTATTTTTCTTCAAGAGTTTGCATATAAAGTTGGGGACCTGGAGTTAGGTGCATTAAGTGAAAAATAAAAACAAATAAATCTCCACCCTGTGATGTGGCCCCCTTACTGATTGTGGCCCTAAACCACCGCTTATATCGCGTATGCCTAGATCCGGCCCTGGGCGTGCATGGGGGGAGGTTTGGACTCAGTTTGGTGCCTGTGCATACCCGCGGCGGAGGTATATTGACGGACATATTTCCCACGGCTCTGCGTGGCACCAGGATCATGGCACATGATTACAGGAGGATCAGCAGGGTCGGCTGTCACTGATTTGGCTGACATCTGTCGGGTGAGGTGACGCAAGCTGTGACACGAGGTCGGTACCAGCAGACATGATGATGATGAGGTCTGGCTAGCACATTTCTGGTTCTTTTGCCTTTATTTGATATAGTGTACAGCAGGGGTGGATCTAGGGGGGAAATGCCCCTCTAAATGGCCTGACTACCCCACCAAACATGATGGCATGCAAACAACCCAAATTTCAAAGATATATCAAATTAAAGTGCTTATAATTAAAATGATTTGAAACACTATTACTGCTACTAACTAACAACAGTTGTACCACTAAACCAACAGCATTTCATCGTTGAAAACAGAAAACTCTCTTAGTCAGACCTTTAGTTTTATGCATGCTGCCTGTCTGTTGCAACTTCAACTGTTGTTATTGATGCTTACTTGCCTAATACCTAACTCGTGTAACCAAAAATGGTATGTGTACCATTTTCACCTGCCCCCCCCCCCCCCAGTTGGAAATGTTACATCTGGCCCTGGTGTACAGCAGAGATACACATACACAGTGGGGCAAATTAGTGGGGTAATGGGGGCAACTTGAGTGTGTACAAACAGTGTTTTTCTCAGTGTGTTATTTGGCTGCAGTACCAGAAATGTCCACAAAAACAGCCGCTCGCTTCTGACTCCTCACTGCTTCCCCCACCGCCCACCTCATTGTTATTCCCTGTCTCATTAGAATATGCATGATCTGCCTGGTTTCAGTCGCTTTCATTTGGGGCGAGACTCAAAGTGGAGCCGCTGCTACTTCGTCTGCAAAATGTGCCAGCTTGGTTTGGGGCATCTGGTTTGAATGCCTCTTGAGTGTCTGTCTCCCTATAGGGAGGTCCTCGATGCATGTCCCACTGGACCAGATTTTAGTGACTTTCCCCCCCAGGAGAAAGTCAGGGAAATCTTGCCCTGTTGCCCCCACGACCCGACTATGGACAAGCGGTTGAGGATGGATGGATTTGTCGTTGAGGTAACCCATTCGACAGCTGCTTGCCTATAAGTACGGTATAAATGCCCCCCCACCCCCACCCCCCAAAAAAACTAACTTGACCCTTGGTATCTTTAGCACTGCGGCCAGCGCAGCGTTGGTCACAAAATTAAAAACGCCCCTGGTAGTGATTGATGGTGCACAAAAGTGAAGGTCTGGCCCTTAAAGTGGAGAGAGAGCGATCCTGTGCGTGAGGATTGATGTTTGAGGTAAGGCCACCGTACCTTTTCTACTGGATGATGGATAACACGGTTCCCCTTGACGCTGGCCTGGAGAACTGATATACATACTGAAGTCCTGATTTACTGATTGTAAATCATTTAAGTTCTCCCATAAACAATTTGTTGAACTTCAGGGGTCCTCCGACAATGAGCAAAAAAATGGCATCCAAGAAGATGAGAAACTTCAGATCTGTTACAGAACGTTTATCCAATATCCGCAACTATAACAACATCCTATCCTATGGAACTTGAATGAAATTTAAGTCATTTTAGTCACATTTTAGTCACCTGAAATGGTTAATAGTGTTATTTTGTTTCTAGTTGACTAAAAACAAAAATGTGCCAGAATCTGATACTTTAATGCTCAAGTAGCCTAGGGTCAATTTTCTGTTTTTTACAGATTATTAAAGTATGCAATGTGAGCTTCCATATGATGCATCACTCAAGGAAATTGGAGCATTTTTGGAGTAACTATGAACATTTAAATCTGAGTGTTGGCATGTGTATCTTAACACAAAATTTATCTTCTATTTTATATACTTTCTTTAGTTCTGTGCCCCACAAGATTTATATCTTGTATACAGGACTTACTGCATATTAGTCACGCATGCATCTATAATAACATGAGTTGTTGTTGAAGTTGCAAAAGCCACACAGCATGCATAAAGCAGCCGAATGCATAATACATAAAGCAGTTGAATGATGAAATGGTGTTGGTTTAGTGGTGCGACAATTGTAGTTAGTAAGTAGCGTAGTGTTTCAAATCAAATATACTCTAAGCACTTTAATTGGAAATATCTTTGAAATTTGCGTTGTTCGCGTGCCATCATGTTGGGTGGGGCAGTCAGGGCATTTAGGGGGGGGGCATGGCCCACCCCCATGCCCATGCCTAGATCCAGTCCTGCCAACATTTGAACCTAACAGCATCATCATGCATGTTTGTGTGTGTGTGTACATTATATGACGCCGCCATTACATATCAGCCTTTTCCCCTGACAGTATTTCACATGGCATGTGGTAAACACGGCATAGCCTCCAACCCCCCATTATGAGTACTACAGTGTATAAAGACTCCCCAGCTTGACAGCAGCCATTTATTTTCAACATGTGAAGTAACGTTTTGAGCGTTGCGACTTGGACGGTCAAAAAACATCGACAGCATGCGACATGATGTTAATTAATGCTATAAAACTATAAGGCATTCATCATGTCTCCTGTGCTCTGGCGGTCCAGAGATGAAAGCTGACGCTCGACGTCCACATTGAGCCTCGGCCTTGTCCTAGCAAGTCACTGACTGGGCTCCGGGGTTACTTATAATTGTTGCACAATGTTATTTGCCAAGTCTGCTTATTTCAAGCAACTTTGGACCATTATTATAGTTTTGGATTTTCCATTTCTGTTTAGTTTTAGTTAGTTTTAGTTTAGTTAGAGTTAGGGTTTTTTTTTTTTTTTTTTTTTTTTGGGGAGGGGGGGGGGGGGGGGGGGGGGGGGGTGAAAATATTAGTTTCAGTTACTTTTAGTTTAGTTATAGTTATAGTTATTTTATTTTTATTTTTTTCTGTGCTTTGGTTGTCAGGTATAGGGTTAAAAATGTGGCAAAGTAGGAAACGGTTGGTAATCAATCCTTGCTTTGAGCTTCTTAGTAGATTGTATGATTGAACACAATTGTTACCCCCAGTGTTATGGAACTCAGTAGTGGATAGTACTCCTCCTCCTGCTGGTCACCAAAACATTTTGCATTTAAAAGCTTTATAAAAAAAACTAAAACTAATGGTATTTTACGTATATATATTTTTTAAAAAATATAGTTTTAGTTAGCTTTCTGAACCCACATTGCAGTTTTAGTTTAGTTGTCGTTTTTTGCATTCATTTTGATTGGTTTCAGGTTAAGTCAAATATTTTTAGAATTTTAGTTTTCGTTTTTTAGTAGTTTTAACTTTTATATAACTATTAACCTGCTTTGGAAATGGTTTTCCTGTAAAGTCATAATATAGTAGGCTAATATATATAAATTAAAGGACCACTTCACTACTTTTCAATCTATCTTCATATAATAGGTCCTCAATAATATACATGATGAAATGCCACTCCTGTGTCTCACAGTAGGGCTGTGGACAGTTCAGAAAACCTGTCCTCCAAAGACATCATCGATGGGGAATCCAAGCTAATAGAAACTGCAGGCTTTCCATTCAGTAAAGTTGCAACGCGAAAATGGAAGTCATTTTTCTGCGATAATAATATAATTAATGATATAATATAAATGTTGTTTTAAAAAAATCTTACGAACAATGATGTCACTCAAAGACAGGTTTCTGAATTGCCCCAATAGTGGTATTTTATCATGTAGCCTACATTAGAGAGGACCAATTATATGAAGATGTTGAAAAGTGGTGAACTGTTCCTTTAAAGGAATTGATTTTCCGTAGATAAAACTATACTAGTAGTGAAGCCAAAAGTTCGTTCATATATTACTACTGTGTGCTGAAGGCATGTCTTTCACAAAAGTGCAATGTCTGGGTGAGTTTGGGTTTCATGTTATTTACTATTCTTACTATTCAGATCGCAACTCTGCAACACTCAGCACAGCCAATGGGTGCAATTCTGAATCGCCTTGGTGTAGCCAAGTATGGTGTAAGTCCTCTCATTGGCTGCATGGCAGCAAATCAGGTGTGGGTCGTGCTCATTGGCTGCATGGCAGCAAATCAGGTCTGCGGCCTTGGGCTAGGCCAAAAGCCTATACCACCAGGCCTGGGCCTGGGCCTTACCAAATAATTATCATAATAATTAAAACCAGACATCAAGAGCTTCAACTCATGATGAACAAAGCAGGGCAGTACAGTAACATTTTTAATTGGGGGGTTCAGGTGATTTCTGGACCTTTTGAATTGCAGATTTTAATTATTCTGGGTAATTATTTGGTAAGCCCAGGCCCAGGCCTGGTGGTATAGGCTTTTGGCCTACTACAGAGGCCCCAGAGCTGATTTGCTGCCTGCAGCCAATGAGAAGACTTACACCATACCTGGCTACACCACAGCTTTCAGAATTGCACCCATTGTCAATGGAGACATATTTCAGTACAATGTACTGAAATTCCGGAACCAATGCAATTTTGGTTCCGGAATGTTCATTTGGACGGTATCATCTGGATATACCAACCAAACGATACCACCCCACATGGGTGCACGTGTTTGCAAGTGCATGTGTACGTGCACACGATTACATGGCATTTTATGCCTTCTTTTAGGCTTGTTTTTGTAAGCCACTTGTTTCTTTCGCAAACAAAAAAAAATCTGGCAACACTGGTCGTGCGTCAGCGCGTCACTGATACAGAAGTCCAACTAACTAGCTCCAACACAATCCATTAATTCCATCATTAGCATGTCGCCGCGGCGTATTGTTCTAGCACAGAAGGCTTCCTTTAATTAAATCAGTTGGAAGCGCGGAGCAACAGTAGCCATAAGGGCTTTGTTTTTGCTATATACGTTTAGCCTGCAGTCATGGTGGGGGTTGGTTGGTTGGTTGGTTGTGAGGTTGTTGTGTTATACAGTTATGTGCGTTGCGGGGAATGTTCTGACGCCTGGCTGCTGGAGGATAAGAACAGCTCCTCCTCATCACAACCAATCTGCAGCGTCTCATGTTCACATGGCTGCTGATTCTCCCAGGCATTGTTGCCCAAACACGGCCGGGGCCACGACCCATTTATACGTTTTGTCAGTGAATTATCATCTCCTCTCTCTCTCTCTCTCTCTCTCTCTCTCTCTCTCTCTCTCTCTCTCTCTCTCTCTCTCTCTCTCTCTCTCTCTCTCTCCTCTCTCTCTCTCTCTCTCTCTCTCTCTCTCTCTCCTCTCTCTCTCTCTCTCTCTCTCTCTCTCTCTCTCTCTCTCTTGCTCTCTCTCTCTTCCTCTCTCTCTCGCTTGTGTGTGTGTATGTGTGTGTATATATATATGTAACGGGTAGAGGAATTACTTTAGTTTATTCTAGGGACATAATTGTCCCTAGAATAATTGTTACATATATATATATATATATATATATATATTTATATATATATATATATATATATATATATATATATATATATATATATATATATATATATTATATATATATATATATATATATATATTAGGGGTGGGACTCGATTAAAAATTTTGATCTAATTAATTAGAGGCTCAATAATTAATTAATCTCAATTAATCTCATTTTAATCGCATATTATTATTTACCTGAGAAAAGTGAGAAAGCACATTTTTGAACTGAATTTGATATTACGAGTGAAGCAATGAACTGAATGAGTGAAGCAATGAACTGAATACTAGGCCTGTGAATCTGTGGGTTGGGACACCCACAGATTCACAGGCCTAGTATTCAGTTCATTGCTTCGATACAATTCAGTATCAATTTTCTGGGTCACGATTTGATCCCAAAACTAGATTTCTAGATTTTTTTTTTTTTTAATTCTCGATTCAAAAAGATTCCCCAATTCCAAAGCTTTCCTCTTTTCTTTTTTCTTCTTCTTATTTACCAAATTCAAGTACAACGTTAGCATTTCTCAGTCAGTCCAGTACAATAATTGACTCTGGGGCAAAATAATTAAATACTGGCACTTGGAAGACTAGCTGGTAAGAAAGGCAGTGCCACACACACAGCGCTGATTGTTCTGGAGCATACATTTGCGTACATTTAGCAGTCATTATTATCATGCAATTTAGCGTCAGATAAACACAGTGAAGTGAACTACTCTGAACTAGGCTACTAGTTCAGAGTAGTTCACGGAGGATTTGTTTGCCCAAAGCCACGTTCAGTTGATCATCTGAGCACACACACACACACACACACACGGCTACAGCCAATATGAACTCGACTACAGCTGCACTGATGAGCGCCGGTCGCCAACTCCAGTTTGTCCTATTCAAGCCATTGAATGTCGGACACCACAATGTCGCTCTGGTACTAGCCAGAATGCAGAAAGGACTTACCCAAGCTCCCTTCTCTTCACGGGGTCAGTCCAATGGCGGCTCTTCTACATAGATTTTTACGAAACGGGGACAGTAACACTAGCTCCAACATGTTGGATGTGATTTGAGGCTCGAGCTGCTGCGATGGTATGCAAATTCTTTGTTGCATAAACTGCCTTTTTGTCCACGCTTCCATCCGTTCTTTGCTTGAATCTAAATTTGCCATCAACGGGGCCGAGTAATGCTTGCTCATCTGGTTTGTCGTTCATGTTGCGAGTTGTTTTGTTTTGTTTTTGCTGCGGGGGGAGAGGGGGGCGAGGAGGCGGACGGAGCTTTAGAGTATAGACTGAGTTACGTTTACTCCATAGAGCTAGTAGACCAATGGCGATTCTTCTACATTGACTTCAACTGCAGTTTGTCCCTATTCAGGCCATTTGAACAGCGCTCAAGCGCTCAGTTTCTGACTCCTCAATGTCGTGACTCCGGGTGGACTGCCGCTTCCGTGTCCGTTAGCATATTGGGTAGGTGTGAAACGGTGATACAAAGAGAAACGTTCCACTTCAATGGTGTGAATGGGCCATCAGTGACAAACGTTCCGTTCCAATGGTGGATAAAGAAAAGGTGCGAATAAATGCGTTATTTTTTATAACGCGTTATATTTTCTGTAATTAATTAGTCTCAATTAACGCGCTAAAGTCCCACCCTTAATATATATATATATATATATATATATATATATATATTATATATATATATATATATATATATATATATATATATATATATAGTAGTGCCCCCCCCCCCCCCCCTTTAAAAAAAAAACTAGTGGCCCAGGAAATGATTCCTCATTCATTTTTTCCCCCATTGACTTTTCAAAAAAAGAATTATAGAAAGCATAGAAAGATGTCTACGTTGCAAACAAACCAAACTCAGATTGAGAGATGACCATCCATGTCCAGAGATGACCATGACCTAGGCATATAGGCTGTGTCTGTGCCTAGATGCGGCCCTGGGGCGTCTTTTTTTCTATACAAGTCATCAGTCGGCTTGCACGCCTGCCTTGGTGCTCTGTAGCTGGGGCTGGTAGGGTGCATTTCATGTCAGAAAACAAAAGTCAATTTAGAGGTCAATTCAAAATAAAGGCCCTTTTTTCCTCTCGTGTGTCAGCTGCCGGTATGGTCCAAGTTTGCCTGGAGATCATTAGAAAAAAAACAAATCCCTAACCGCGTGTCGCCTCGCGCTGCCACCCCCCTCCTCTCCCCCGCCCTCCCCCAGACCCAACATCTTTATTGCGTTCGCGGCGCAAATTTGTGTACACGCGTGCACGCACACCCACATGCCAATCCATCTGTGTGTGTGTGTGTGTGCATGCAACGCCATAACAGAGTGGCAGTACTGTATATATAGCACAGGAAAGGATTTCCCCACTGGCCCAGGTGCGGGCCGACGCGCGGAGCATTGAAGGGAGAGGACCATCTGTCGGGGTCGGACCGAATCTGCGCGACATGCAGGTGCGGACGCGATTTACTCAAGCACGCAAAGGGTGGGCGAACCAAAAGAGATGCAGCAGGGACGTGCACACATTGACGTCCAAGGGGGGGGCTCCAACCCCTAGCTGCCCCTTTTTTCAGGAAGGGCGAAATCCATTTGCAACCGCGACATACGACGCAACAGCTTTGATGATGTCCTCCAGTGACCCTCACAACTGTATATTTCCTTTTACTTTGGCATGCTGAATGGTGGATTTTCAGGCACTCTTTTAAAGGACTCCAGGGATTTTCTCTTTTCGAGAGACGGCGTCAGGGCTTTCCACACTTGAGTAGGAGTGCTGTAGGAGGAAATTTTTTCCCCATGTTTGTTTTGAAAGTGGGTGCAGGTACCATGGTGGCTATTTTTCTCCAAAAGTGCCCACTTTATGGGATTTCACCCCCCTGCAGGCGAAAATGGTTTGAGGGCGGCTTCATCGCCCGTGGCGCTTCGCGCCATTATATCATTTTTGGTTGCAGAACTTATATTAGTCAAGTAAAGCATCAATAATAACATCAGTTGTTGATGAAGTTGCGACGGAACACAGCATGCATAAAGCTAAAGGTCTGACTCAGAGAGTTTTATGTTTTCAATGATGAATTGCCTTTGGTTTAGTGGTGGCCACAACTGTAGTTAGTTTGTAGCAGTAGTAGTGTTTCAAATCATTAAAATATATTTGAAATTTGTGTTGTTTTACCATCATATTTGGTGGGCAGTCAGGGCATTTAGGGCGGGCTTGCCCCCCTATGCCCATGCCTAGATCCACCCCTGCCCCTCCCTGCCCTCTAACACTCTCTACACGTCTCTGACACAAGACTGTGCTGAGCCAGGATAGAGGACTGGGTGGTGGAAGGTGGAAGGTGGAGGGTGGTTGTGAGTGAGTGAGTGTATGTTCGAACCCACAGAGAGAGAGGTGTTCGCGCCGCGTTTGCAGCTTGACCTAGAAAATGTTAGGCCTGGTGGTCAAGTGCTGCTGTGTGCCGTACCGCGCTCCACATGCATATTTAAAGAGCATATCGGAGCGCATGCAGCGTGTCCGTGCGCGGGCCGGGCGGCCATGTCATGGCATCTTGCGACCCACTTAGGACTGCACCGTACAGGAATACAGCTTAGAGGCAACATCCTGTCCCTGAAGGATTGTTTGCATATTTGCTATACTAGGACCGTACTCTGTTGTGAATAGATGATGTACAGTGTGGGTAATGTGATTTAACATCAATATCAACAAGGTGTTGTTGTTGTTGTTGTTAAGAGTTGCGACATTACGATGGCTGTAGTGACTCAGTATCCCGCGCCATCCAATAAATTAAAACTATAAATACAAACCAAAGTTTAGCAGAAGAAAAAGCCCGGTGGCTTATGGAAATAAAAAAAATAATAAATACATAAATAAATAAATAACCTCTTCTTTGTTCCATTTGTCCCTTAACCCATTCTCTACTGTACGCATTTTGGTGTTCTGAGCATTATGTTTACTATGTTTACTATGGTTTAGCTATTGAAAAATATCAGACCTACAAGCTCATAGCGCGCCACTGAGTGGCACGCTATGAGCTTGTAGGTCTGATATTTTTGAAAAATTATGAACATATGGCACAAATGTTTGAATATACATTGTTTCAGAAGCAAACATTTTTAACTCAAATCTTTGCTTCCGGGGGGATCCCTAGAACAACATGTTTTCATATGGGGGTCCCCAGCCAAATATAGATAATTCTGGGGGTCCTTGGCATGAAATATGTTGAGCATCACTGACACAGGGACATAGATTTTTTTTTCACTTTTTTTTTCAGAAAAAGTAGAAATACTAGAAACTAGAATGTAGCATCAAAAACTATACTCTAATGTAGACTCTAGTGTCGGAAACTAAAATCTAGTGTCAGAAACTATAATCTAGCATAAGAAACTAGAATCTAGCATCCTGAAACTAGAATCTAGCAGCAGGAACTAAAATATAGCATCAGAAACAATAATTTGGTGCCACAAACTGGAATCTAAACTAGAATCTAGTGTTCAGAAACTAGAATGTAGTGTCAGAAACTAGAATCTAGTCAAGAGATAATGCGTTAAAATGTGAACTGGAAAAAACAATATACATTGTGTAAGTATTCACAGTAATATCAATATACTCTGTTTTGAACTGCAGGCCGCTGTCCTGTTTCAGCAGCAGATGCCGCGCTGCAATACTGCAGCCAGCCTATGGTTGTCCAGTACTACGCACGGACAGTATGCCAGCAATATACTGCAGCACATGCTCTTATAGCATAAACCTATTAACGTTGCATCCATTGTTATTATTATTATTGTTTCCATCCATCTAGGTCTTCTACAATATGGAATATTATGGCCATGGAATTATTGTAAGATAACACTACACACACACACACATTGTAAGACACACACACACACACACACACACACACACACACACACACACACCACACACACACAACCACACACACACACACACACACTCACACACATGCAAAGAGCTTTGGGGCCTCTGGCCAGCCATACTGTACCAACGCACATACATAATTCCTTGCGATGATGAACTGTGCCACATACTGTATTTGCGTGCTATAGTGGTTCTGTGTGTGTGCTGCACAAAGCCTGGCCTCGCTCTGTCTCACTGTAATCCCACGTTCCGGGAGGAATGGATAGGAATCAAATTAACCTGCTGTGTCCTGACAAGATTCTAGTTTCCGATGCTAGATTCTAGTTCCTCATGCCAGATTCTAGTCCCCCACGGTAGATTCTAGTTCCTCTCATTAGAGTGTGGTTTCTGTAGTTAGATTCCAGTTTCTGACACTAGATTCTAGTTCCCGACACTAGATTCTAGTCCATGACACTAAATTCTAGTTCATGACACTAAATTCTAGTTTGTGACACTAAATTCTAGTCCCTGCGCAAGATTCTTTTTTTTCTGGAAAAATCTCATGCTCAACATATTTCAGAAGGAGTCCCAGAAATGTCTATTATTTAGCTGCAGAAACCTCATCTAAAAACATGTTGTTCTAGGCATCCCAGAAGCAAAGATTTTAGTTAAAAAATGTTCGCTTCCGAAATAATGTATTCAAAGCTTTGCACCACATTTACACAATTTTTCAAAAATAGCAGAACTACAAGCTCATATCGCGCCACTCGGTGGCGCGATATGAGCTTGTAGATCTGCTATTTTTCAACAGCTAAAACACCAAAACGCGTTCAGTACACGAAGGGTTAAACAGATATGCTTATCTACTGTAAAGTATTTATGAACAAAAAGGAACCATATCCCCTGATATAATCCTAATATGTTATCAAGCGCGGTTGGGTTTTACGCATCCGAACGGCGCGGCAAATCCCAGGTGTACCGGGTTGTAAGAGTCAAGGGATTAGCACAAAAGGTTATTGTCATTTTCTAAATAACGCCAAAGCAGATTTCATTATTACAAAAAAACAGAAAAAAAAAAACAAGCTGAACGGACCATCTGGGAGAAAAGTACATCGATTTCATCCGAGTGCATTCATACCGTATCCTCATGCGTACCAATTATTGTTATTGTTTTTTTCATTGACCACCTGGTCAGTCAGGATGAAAAGTATATTATCTTAATCAAATACTTGATCTATGTGCTCTCAGGACAACAAGCGTCTGTAAATACCATGACGCCCAAATTGTATCGTCAGTGGCGTTTCTAAGCAATTTGGAGCCCTAGGCAAGATTTTCTCTGGAGCCCCCCCCCTTACCAAATGGACCTCTAAGGGTCCATTTGCTAAGGAGGGGCTCCAGGGAAAATCTCCTGTAAAATGGCGCCCCCAAGGGATACAATTCTGAACTATTTTACTAACTAAATAACATATAACATTATACGTGTATGTGTTTTAAATGTTCAATAGGATAAGTATAATGTATTTATCCATATTAGTCTTATTAGCCTGGGACCTTCTAAAGCATGACTAGTGGTCGCCCCTCTCCCCTCTTGCGGCCTAGTCTGCCTAATGGCAAAAAAACACCCTGTGTATCGTCCAGAGACGTGCGCACGTTGACATCAAAAGGGGGCTTCAGCTTCCCCTGTCCCAATTTACTAATCTGCGAATGGCCAGCAAGCACGCTCAGAACCGGGACGAATTAGTGACGTCTTGATTGTGCGTCCAAATCTAAGGCAATCCAAGACTAGTCAAATCTGATTTCAACCAACACAAATCCTGTCCACTAAAGACAGACGTCCCTGGACGAATCAGAGAGAGTCAGATTGAGGAAAAAACAAGATGCACAGAAAAAAGTAGTAGTTAGATCGTTTTCCCTGTTATTTCTGCCCATGGGTACAAATAACAGGAAAAAAACTATAATAAATTCATTCAATTGAAAAGGCTTTACCAAACTTTTCTCAGTTGATCCTTCTCATTAACTATGTGTGATACAAAAATGTATCAAGCAGAATTTGATTCTACATTAAAAATCATATAGGAACAACTGAGCAAAGTTTGGTACACCCTTTAATCAGGTTTTTATAGCTGCATTCCTGTCTACTGTATATATGTGCCATTTTAAACATCCCTGGAGCCACATATTCCCAAGAACAATAGCTTGATGGCTAATGACAAAACAATAGCTAATAACAAAACAGAGAGGAGGCAAGCGAAAGAAGAATTTGCTGACAAAGGCAACGCACACTAGCATTGTCTAGCGGATGTAAAATGTCCCATTTGGGGAGGTCAAGATAACTTGTTGGAGGGGAAGAGAAAATGCCCATGCCATTTTCAGTTAAGGACTTTTTATTAGGCAAGTAACATCAGTAATAAACATCAGTTGTTGTTGAAGTTGCAACAGACACGCAGCATGCATGAAGCTAAAGGTCTGGCTCAGAGAGTTTTCTCTTTTCGTTGATAAAATGCTGTTGGTTTAGTGGTGACACAGCTATAGTTAGTTAGTAGCAGTAGTAGTGTTTCAAATCATTTTAAATATAAGCACTTTCATTTGAAATATCTTGGGTTGTTTTGCATGGCATCGAGTTTGGGGGGGGCAGACTGGTTATTTAGGGGGGCATTGCACCCCCCATGCCCATGCCTAGATCCACCCCTTGTCTATTTGCGCTCCCCACCACCGCGCATACACACACACACGCGCGTGCGCGTGTACGCCGCTCGTCATGGCCTCGCGCGGCGGAGGCCATGTGACACCGGCCACGTCGTTTTGAAGCGCAGCTCGCAGCGCTACCGTGACAGGTAACGCCAGCCAGCATCAACATATCCTGGGCACAACGAGCCGCGCTGCCTCGTCTGGACCCGCGGGTTCAATCTGTCCTGATGCATATCCTCTGCTCCTTGCCCGAAGGGGCCTTGTTTACGAGCATGAAACAAAGGCACTAACGTCATGTTTAGTGTCGGAGAAGCTGCTATCTGTTGTCTGCTCTACTGGAGTAGACGCTCGAGTGCAAAGTGGAGGAATATGCATGTGAGTGTGTGTGTGTGTGTGTCTGTGTGTTCATGTGGTTTTCAACCTCTTTCCTATCCGCCGTGGACCGTTATTTAGTTGGCGTTTAGCCCCTCAGACCCAGAACCAACGATGTTGTGTGTTGACGTTGGATAAGATCGTGTCCAAATTCTATGCTATAATGGTGTATGTTGATACACTGGTCAAACGAGTTTATTTAAAAAAAAAATGGTGTTAGACTTATTGTAAATATAGACAACCGGAAATGCAGTTCGTGTTTAATACAATAATTTAACGTAAAATGTAACTTAGTGTAATATGAAACCAAATACCCCCGTATTCATGCTCTTAACAGTTAAAGATCTGTCCCACCTGATCTGATCTACCTGGATCCCTCTCAAGGTATGGTCCGGTTTTCCCCGGATCACTGGTTGGAACACCATTGAATGTTTGAATCCAGGCTCCTGCAGAGTCGGTGTCCTTGAGCAAAATACTGGTTTGTACCTTGCATGGTTTCAGCTGCAATAGATGTATAAATGTGTGTGTGAGTGGGTGAATGTAATACATTGTGTGAAGCTTGGGTAAAGGCGCTATATAAATGCACCATTTAACCATTAAAACCAAAACTACTGACTACTGTCTACTGACTACTGTCTGACGTTAGACAGAAACAAAACAGCAGGCCTAGATTACTCTAACAATAACAGGTCTAGTTTCCATATTAGACGTATTATCTAGACATTCCAGGGCCCATACATGGTGCGGGTCACAGTGAAGGTCTTTATTCAAACGGCATAATTGTGCTCTTGCGATTGCGTTGCATCATCATGGAGATGGACGTATTCACCGGGCCGAGGGCATTGTCCCGCGGCCATGCCAAAACGCACAGCACACGTGGCCAACGCCTCAGCGCGGATCTGCAGTAGACTTTTACATCTGTCTGGAGAGACAGGGAAATCAATTTGCCACTGCGGCCGTTGGTCGCGACCGGTAGTAAAATAGCTGTGACTGTTGCGGCGTAACTGTTAAATTAGTTGCGAATGAGTTGCGGTGAAAACGGTCGACTATTTTACGACTGCTCACAACCGTTTCACAACCGACTGTTTTTCACTATACCGGGTGCGGTCATTCTTCAGCGGTCACTACTAAACCTCACCCTAACCCCTAATCCTAAAACAAAATCCTAAACCCAGACCATTGTGCCACCAGTCACGACCTGTTGGCCGTGACTGTTGGCCATTAGCGGTCGCGCCCAGTGGTCACGGTCGCAAAATGATCTCACAGTAATTGGAAAATAACACAAATTATTCGAGACCCCTATAAAAAAGGAAAAGGAGAAAATCATATGGGGGCGGCTTCATCGCCTGTGGCGCGATGAAGTCGCGCCATCCCCTTTTAGGTTACAGGATGTTTATTAGGCAATTAAGCATCAATAATAACATCAGTTGTTGCAACAGACACGCAGCATGCATAAAGCTAAGGTCTGACTCAGAGAGTTTTCTCTTTTTAATGATGAAATGCTGTTGGTTTAGTGGAGCAACAATTGTAGTTAGTTAGTAGCAGTAGTAGTGTTTCAATCATTTTAAATATAGGCACTTTAATTTGAAATATCTTGGGTTGTTTTGCATGCCATCGTGTTTGGTGGGGCAGACTGGTTGCGAAATGATTTCGCCCCTGCTGTGGGTCTGGCCTCATTGCGATGTGCATGCATGGAGCCCCAGGGCCACGTGTCGGCGCTTCTACCTCGGGGTGAAGGCTTTCTGCATGCAAGGGCCTCAGCAGCCATGACAGATTACTGCCCTAAACCGCCCTGCCTTGTTCGCCCAGTGAGAAAGACCCATCGCCTGCCAGCAACAGCTGTCCTTTAGCGTTGGGAATGCTAACTTCCTCTTTGACGAAGACCGAGAGGGAATTATGGAGTGTCAACAATACTCTGGCTTCCAGCGGTTGGCTTTAGCATCTTGAGACTTTCCTCACGCTGATGCCACTTTCACTGCTGCATGATTGTAATAAGCAGATTCTTTCTTGCTTTTTTTTCCTCCCCCTTTTTTCATCCGGACTTTTTTTTTAACCCTAACCCTAACCAAACAAACTAGTAAACATCAAATCCATATCTTTCTCAACGACATGGCGTTATTAGCCTTTTGTGTTCAAGGGCATCAACAAATGCAGATCGAAGTGCTTGTGTTGTGAGCGAGAGAGCGGGGGGGCTAGTCATCGTGGACGCCAGCGTCGAAGCGCGACTACGTGGGTCGCGTCAGCCCCGCTGCTACATGCTAATGAGGTCGCAGGTAAACAAATGCGTTAATTGATACGTCCTGCGGGTGAAGGGGTTTATATGGGGCGTCGAGTGTCATCCAAGCCGGGGCCGAGCGGCAGGGGAAAAGCGCGGCACAGGAGTTTAAAGTGCATAATAATCAGGCACTATTATTAGGTGCTCGATCGGCGCACGCTGTAATGGCAGCCATTTTGTGGGGGGCGGCGAGGGAGGGGGGTGGAGAGGCGCCCAAGCTGTTAAGGGTATTATGTGGCCGCAGCATGTGAGGGGTTGGAGGGTGAGGTTCAACAGCCTCTCCAACAGGGGCGGATGTAACATTTCTCAATTGGGGGGGGGGGGGAAAATGGTATGGGGCGGCTTCATATCATTGAGCCGCACCCATATCATTTTCAGTTACAGGACAAGTAAAGCATCAATAATACCATACCATTTTCAATTATTAGTCAAGTAAAGCATCAATAATAACATCAGTTGTTGTTGAAGTTGCAACAGACACGCAGCATGCATAAAGCTAAAGGTCTGACTCAGAGAGTTTTCTGTTTTCAATGATGAAATGCTGTTGGTTTAGTGGTGATACAGCTGTAGTTAGTTAGTAGCAGTAGTAGTGTTTCAAATCGTTTTAAATATAAGCACTTTAATTTGAAATATCTTGGGTTGTTTCGGATGCCATCGTGTTTGGTGGGGCAGACTGGGCATTTAGGGGGGCATTGCCCCCCCATGCCCATGCCTAGATCCGACCCTGCTCTCCAAAGAAATAAATAAATAAATAAAAAATCGGCGTCCTTGTCAGGACAACTCTGTAGGCTATATAGTGCGACTTGCGCTTCATGCCAAAAAACAAAAGGACCCGATTTACAAGCTAGCAGCGCCGCTGCCGCGCCGCGACACGTCGCTTAGATTGTAAATCAGGGCCTTTTTTTTTTTTTTTTGGCAAGAGGCACCCCTTGTGCAAAGGATTATAATTAAGCTTAAGGGGGGAAAAACAGGCGTTTTGAGGCCCTCGAGTGGAGTGCACACGGTTGGAGTGCATAGTGAACCCTGCCATGTAGGTCACTTTGGAGCTTTTAGCAAAAAACATGCATATTAATGGACCGCTGCTGCCGCTGCCGCCACTGCCACCGGTGATCAGGGGCGGATCTAGGCATGGGCATGGGGGGGCCGTGCCCCCCTAAATACCCAGTCTGCCCCCCCAAACACAATGCCATGCAAAACAACGCAAGATATTTCAAATTAAAGTGCTTATATTTAAAATGATTTGAAACACTACTACTGCTACTAACTAACTACATTTGTGGCACCACTAAACCAACAGCATTTCATCATTGAAAACAGAAAACTCTCTGAGTCAGACCTTTAGCTTTATGCATGCTGCGTGTCTGTTGCGACTTCAACAACAACTGATGTTATTATTGATGTTTTACTTGACTAATAAAAGTCCTGTAACCGGAAATGGTATGGGTGCGGCTTCATCGCCCGTGGCGCGAAGCGACACGGGCAATGAAGCCGCCCCCATACCATTTTCTCTTGCCCATCCAACATGTTCTCTTGCCCCCCCAAATGGGACATGTTACATCCGCCACTGCCACCGGTGATGCGTACGTCGCCTCATAGCAACTGGTTTTGTTTTCTCATGAACTAACTGTAGGCTCTTTTTTTCCCCTCTCCCCTAAAACATATGCATTGCAAATTGAGATTATGTGGCAACACACAACACACAAACACCACACACCACACACACACACACACACACACACACACACACACACACACACACACACACACACACACACACACACACACAGTGTCCCCCCCTTGGCATTATTTAGCCACAATGTAAAAACAAAAACAAACTAAAAACCAAGGGTGCGACACTGAGGGATGCATTTTAATGAACAGCAGAGGTGAGCATATGCTCTGACAATGTGGAGAAATACACCTAGCATATGATCTAAGCCCAAGTGAGA
The DNA here is from genome assembly GCA_039105355.1 of Benthosema pterotum. NCBI lineage: Eukaryota > Metazoa > Chordata > Actinopteri > Myctophiformes > Myctophidae > Benthosema > Benthosema pterotum. The sequence continues at coordinate 46,703,482 of CM076972.1, forward strand.
AGAATGTGTTTAATATGCTTCTATTTAACTGTACAGCAGATCTGACTGATTTGGGAGGATATTGTTTTTTTTATTATTTTATTTTAATCTTAATTGTAGTTTACTTTTAGTCACATATGTTTGGTCACCTGGAATGTTTTAGTGTTTGTCTAGTTTTAGTCAACTAAATCTACAGTTCATCTCACTGGTTCAAATGTATTCTGGCGGGCTGATTTTAAACTTGTTGAAAATAGACGGAGCTACAATACGTTGTGTGTGTGTGTGTGTGTGTGTGTGTGTGTGTGTGTGTGTGTGTGTGGCGCACCCCCCCCCCCCCCCCCCACACACCACACACACACACACACGCACGCTCCCTGATATAGTTTGGGAACTGCTGCCATAAATGATACACAACCAACAGACAACTAATTTATGTGTTTAGTTAGCGTGTGTGTGTGTGTGTGTGGGGGGGGGGGGGGTGTGCGTGGTGTGATGGTGTTGTGCGCATGCACGCGCGCGCGTCCAGGCGTGCACGTGTGTGCGTGGGTGTCCTTGAGTCTTAATCTATCGCTGTGATACTTCCAGAACCATTAGTGGCCCATAAACAAAAAGCCCCACCGCCCAACAGGGAGCGTGTAAACCAAAGTAAACCATCCCAGGGGGAATAAGGGAGAGTAAGGGATGGAGGCTCAGTGTTCCGCTAGCTGCCATCCATCCATGCATGCATGCCTGCCACGCCATGCCGCGTTCTTTACGACATGCAGCGTAGCGCGTAGCGCCGCTACTGCCCAACACGGCCACCGGGGGGCGGATGTAACATGTGCCATTTGGTGGGGGGCAAGAGAACATGTTGGAGAGGCGAGAGAAAATGGTATGGGAGCGGCTTCATCGCCCGTGGCGCGAAGCGACACGGGCGATGAAGCCGCACCATGCCATTTTCGGTTACAGGATTTTTATTAGTCAAGTAAAGCATCAAAAATAACATCAGTTGTTGTTGAAGTTGCAACAGACACGCAGCATGCATGAAGCTAAGGTCTGACTCAGAGAGTTTTCTGTTTTCAATGACGAAATGCTGTTGGTTTAGTGGTGTTAAATAGAAGCACTTCAATTTGAAATATCTTGGGTTGTTTTTGCATGGCATCGTGTTTCGTGGGGCAGACTGGGTATTTAGGTGGGCATTGCCCCCCTCATGCCCATGCCTAGATCCGCCCCTGGGCAGCAGCGGCCTCATCCATCACAGCTAGGGGGAAGCGCTGATGCATATGCCGGACCTTCAGCTAGGCCTCACAAAGCGTCTGCCGCCGCGTCACTCAGCAGCGTTGTTTACGACAAACTCGCCGTGCAGCATCCGCGCCCGGCTGCGGACCGCGAGACGGACGGACGGACGGCGGCTGTCTTATCCCAGTCCCGACTGAGAAATAATTCAAAGATTTTACGCCGCATTTTCACCATTTGCAAAAAAAAATCTCAGACCTCGGGCTATGAGCTTGTAGGTCTGATATTGTTTCAATAACTAAAGTAATGCCCACTGATGCTAAGTAATGCTATTAAAGGGGAACTTCACACCCATTTTCAACATTCTAATATGTCATTAACATACCTTTAGAGGTGTTGGGTTGAAATGATAAAAAAAAAAAGTTCTCCCATTTCTGCGTTCCCAAACATCTTGATGAACCCGTTGGGTTCATTTGGTTGCATTTGTACGCTCTCAGAAAAAAATGTTGAAAATGGGTGGAATTCCTTTTAATGCTAGGTAATGCAAATGCTAAGTACTGTTAATAATGCTAAGCAATGGCAATGCTAAGTATTGTTAATAATACATACATAATACATTTAATTTAATAATAATAAAAAATCTCAATAATGCTGAGTAATACTAATAATGCTAAATAATGGTAATTATGCTAATAAAGCTTAGAGCGCCAAAAGGCGTTCCCGCCGAAACTGTCTTATTGTGAAGTCGGACGGCAGGGGATGTGTGATCTACGTGGAGGGTAATCGGATAAGTTGGGTACCATCCTCCTCCTGCCTCCGACAACCCCCACCCCCACCCCCCCCCCCCCCCCCCCCCGGCCCCCCCCCCCCCCCCCCCTCCCACCCGGAACGGCGGCGCTACACCGTCCACTGAACTGCAAAGAGCCGGCGAACCGAACGCCAACTGTCTGTCACATTGTTATGCATGTGTGCCGCTGGAAAGCTCCATCTTGCATGTGCCTGTGGACAAAAAATGGTTATTTACTTCTGTCCACTGTATAGTATGTTCACTACCTCATTTATTGAAGTTTTTACCCTATATATACCAGTGGTTTTCGACCAATTCGATACTAGGGCCCACTATTTATTCAGCATTTGAGCCACGGACCACCATTTCATGACATTTTCACTGAACAGACCTATAGGTTTCTTTTGCTTTTGTTCACAATTCCGACCAGGCTGGATTTGGGAAACAGAACAGTCAAACATATACAGATCAAAATGACCATTAATCTTCTACATTCTCTAGTTGTGTAGACTTGGGCTGATTCAGGTGATGCGGGTCCATTTGGTTTCATTTTATGCTCTCAAGAGTTACACCTGGTTAACAAACTTTCCATCCTGGTGGCCGAATCCTCTCAGGGACCACTGATGGTCCCCGGAGGAGGACCACTTTTTGAAGCCCCCTGCTATATACCATTAAAATGATGAAATTTCATTTTCGTCTCAGCCCTGACACACACACGCACAGTCGTAGATCTGGCTATTTTCAGCAAGTGTAAAATCAGCCAATATCGGCCTGCAAAAATACTGATTCCAAAAATGAACCAGTATTTAATGTTTGATATGTAAATGACATTTACATTGCAATGAAAGAGCTCAGCTGGAAAGTGTCCGAATGGGAGGGCGGGGTTTATCTATATAGGTGAATTCAATTGAAAGGATTATATGGTGACAATTTCAACCTGGTTTGCCATGCATTTTAAGTGTTTTAGTATACACTTTTGAGCCAGTAAATCAGCTTTTTTTAGTTCATCTGTTGGGCCTCATGCAGCCTGCAGTGGCTACAGTATATGGCCATTGTTCTTGGAATGACAAAGTAAAAAAGAGAAAGAAAGTCACACAAGTAAAATGGCAGGTCAGTTTGCATATCTGAACAGGCATGACAGAACGTCGTATTAAGAAGAAAAGAGGGTAAAATGGCTAATGATGCGTTGGACAGTCTACCGATGCTGTTCTAGTCGAATGCAAATTGCACATTAAACCTCCCCTTCGTGACCACAAACCTGCGTTTCATCTAATGGCAGAAAGTGCAAGCTTTCAAGTATTAACCGTTTTAATGAGGCATTTCACGTTCACAGTAGCCTGGTTCTCAAAGTGGGGTCCGGGGACCCCCAGGTGTCCTTGAGGGGGATCCAGAAAAATGAGGGATGGCTATGTGTTTAAAGTCGATATATAGCTAGTAATATTTTTCCCCTCTATTTGCTTCTACTTTGATGCTGCAGCTGTTTCCCTGCAGACACATGATTCGTCCTGCAGACGGTCCAGAACTTTGTTGTTGTCAAAAAATCATGAAAACTAAACCAACATTTGTCGGGCTGTAGGGAAGGCGGTGCTGTTGTGAAAGGGGGAGGGGGTTGTGTGGGGTGAGGCAGCATTTTAGCCAATCACATCACAGCTGTCTCCAGCAGTTCCATAATGTAATGAGCCAATAGAGTGGAGGTATAAGGTTGTTTTTTGGGAGGTTTTCAAATATACTGTGTGGCTGTGAGCACTATAATTTGAAATATCTTTGAAATTTGGGTTGTTTTGCATGCCATCATGTTAGTCAGGGCATTTATGGCATACCTGGGCATTATGCGGCCCGGGGGCCAAATGCGGCCCTTTGACAGACTGACCGGCCCGCGAAAGGGTACTGTGGTTTTCAACCAGTGGTCCGGGGACCGCCAGTGGTCCTTGAGAGTTCCAGTTAAATATGGAAAGTTGGTCAACCAGCGTAAAAATGAAACGAAATGGACCCTTGTGGGTCCATTTGGTTTCATTTTTACGCTCTCAAGGGTTAAAATATTCATCATCTGAATTAGCCCAAGTCTACACAACTAGAGAATGTAGAAGATTAATGGTCATTTCGATCTGTATGTTTGACTGTTTTGTTTGTGAAATCCGGCCTGGAATTGTGGACAAAAGAAAAATAAATCTTTAGTTTTGGGGTCTGTGGGGCTAAAATGTCGTCAAATGGTGGTCCTCGGTGGCTCAAAAATTTTGAATAAATGGGTGTCAAAATGGATGGTCCTACTCTTACCTTTATCTTGAAATTAAAGGTAGGGGAAGTGATTTGAAATTCATGGTGTAGTACCAGCCTGGTGCACTAGGGGCCCCCAAAAGTAGCTACACTATGTGAACCTGCTGCTCTCTCCTGATTGGAGGAGAATTGTGGTGACCTGGGAACTTTTATTAGCTCCTCTGCTAACGTGGGGGAGGGGGAAACTCCATATGTGGTTTCCACACCTTATAATAGAGCATTTTAACAGAAAAAAAAATTTTTTTGGGTGACATCTGACAAAAGTGAAATCACTTCCCCTACCTTTAAATGAATATTACACAGACTTTAGTCCAGTCTTTAGTCTTGGCCCTCCACAATCTTTTATGCATCTCATTTGGCCCCTTGGGAAAAATAATTGCCCACCCCTGATTTAGGGGGACATTGCCCCGCCCCCACCCACCCATGCCCATGGCTAGATCCGGGCCTGGTTTGGATCCAGTCTAAGTCCCCCCCCAACCATCGCCTCTTCCTCCTCCTTTCTGGAGTAAAGGGCGGTCGCTCATGATTCCGTATAGTCAGAGCCGGCCGGGCGCCGCCTGCCAAAAAAGCGCTCCTCTTCCAAAGTCATTTGCAGCAAAGTCCATTATCATCATCACTTGTGGTGATGAATTCCCTGCGATGGTGGCAGGCCCAGCGCAGCAGCCTCGCGCTCATAATGACATGCTGCTCTCGTTGGCAGCCAGCCGCTCCTCGTCACATGGCCCTGGCCCAAACAGCCCAGTGTGGCACACACACACACACACACACGCACGCACACATGCACGTACGCACGCACACACACACACACACACACACACACACACACACACACACACACACACACACCACCGTCATTGGCGATTTAGGTGGGTGCCATGGGGAACTCCCACCATGGGACTCTGGCCATCAATTGATACAGTTGACACCATATATATATATATATATATATATATGAGAGAGAGAGAGATACAGTATATGCACCATATTTTACCATATCCCTTTGTGCTTGTAGATTGGCTATTTTCAAATGGCTGAAATGTATAGGGCTGAAGTGATTAATGCATGTTTTGTCATAATAATCAAAGTCACTAAAGTTAACATTAAATACAGTAAAAAAAATAAATAAATAAATACAAGTAATAACTAAAGTAAACATTAACCCTGAGATGTATGGAGTAGGGGGGAATTGACTAGTATTGGAAAGTGGAAATACTCCAGTAAAATACAAATATTCAATATTGTACTTAAATACAGTATTTAAGGAAATGCCATTAGCTACTTCAGTGTGGGGGGGGGAGAGAGAGAGAGAGAGAGAGAGAGAGAGAGAGAGAGAGAGAGAGAGAGAGAGAGAGAGAGAGAGAGAGAGAGAGAGAGAGAGAGAGAGAGAGAGAGAGGGAGGGAGAGAGAGAGAGAGAGAGAGAGAGAGAGAGAGAGAGACGGCCACAACAACAGACTGGGCAGCACATGTCTTTCTGCTCCAGCAGCTTCTCAGTTGTAAACAACAGGGACTCAATTTCCCATAAGCCTTTGCACGCCGACATCATGGTAGACCTTTTTTGGCGATGAAAACGTGTCTCTGATATCTGCATCCCCAGTGAAGCTCTCCCATAGACTGATTATATTAAAGACACAACATCCTGAGGAAACCTTGAGGCGAAATGGACATAGTGGCCAAAGTTGAGAATGCAGTTTGAGGAGCAGTGGGCCAGAAACATAAACGCTCAAAGGGCTCCACCCCCTCCAGAAATCTGCAGCGCCTTATGCACGCATGCCTGCCTCGCGTTCATGCTCTTGGCCAAATGGACAGAGGTACTGTACAAACGGACAGACGTAGGGACGGACAGGGGGTAAAACATAGTCACCAGCTTACGGTGGAGACAATGGCAACAGCAAGGGGGCGGGGCTATTGCTGGAGTCCAGTCTCTAGATTGTATTATACTCTGGGGTACCTGGGTTTATTAATTTTGTATCAATAAATTAACCCCAAAAGTCCTAAATGATCATGATATGGCACATCACTGCAAGTGTTTATACATTTAGCATTTATTTGGCCTAGTTATTTTCAGTGTTTATTATTTTCAAGCAATCCTTTGCTGTAAATCCTGCTGAAATGCCGGTGCGCTGTGCTGGAAAGAAAAATGCTCGGAGGGGGGGGGGCTTCCTTGGTTCATTTTGTAATCTGTCTATGGTTAGACATATCACAGGCTAGATAAAGGCTGCAATTTTGCTGAAATTTTGCCTGTTTTGCTTTCTAATGGTAGCGAATCGTACCCTGACTTTGATCTGTTTTTATGAGGTTTCCCATGGGTGTTGAATTTCAACACACACTACATGCTATTAGACATCTTTTAGAAACACATTGGTAAAGAGATTTCATGGTAACCATTTAGTTCCAGCAAGCTGGAACAGATCATAAACAAACAGTATTTATGAACCATTGAAGAATGCATATCACAGTTTTCCATAATCACTTGCTATTTGATTTGCCTATTTCTGAGTGCACAGTACATGCATTTATTTCAGGATTTAAACAGCAGCAATCTATATATTTTATTATGATTATTATGATTTTTTCTGCTTCCCCCATTGACAAAATGCTGTCAACACAGTCTTGTTCATAGAAGGCATGAAAGTTCGTGCTCCCTAGTCTATGATAAGTGAACCGTGCGCTCTAGTTGGTGGACGGGTCATAGTCTCATACCATTGAAACAGCCTGCTGTGAACAGCCTTTTTATTATTATTATTATTATTATTATTATTATTATTATTATTATTATTATTATTATTATTATTATTATTATCATATATATTTTTTTGCCCCACAAAATGATAAAATGTACGAGTGGCGTTTCTAAGCAATTTGGAGCCCTATAGGCAAGAATTTCCCTGGCGGCCGCCCCGGTGCCCCCATGCCCCCATGCCCCCCTCCCCCAATACCCTCATGGTTGCTCCCCTTCCCCCTAGGCAACTGCCTAGTCTGCCTAATGGCAAAAACACCCCCTGAAGTGTACCTCTAAGTAAGAAAGGTAGCGTTTCTCCACTATAGCTGCAGCAAGGTGACTCTCCTCCTCTGTGTGTCCGTCCGAGCACCGTCCAGGGACCCCTCAGAGTATGTGTGAAGGAGATGCCCTGGCGCTGTCCTCGGCCCCGTCGTCAACAGCCTCTGATGGTGACCAGGTGGGAGACGTTATACCCTAACAGTCTGGAGAACTCCTGTGAGTTATTTGCTGATAGATATAAACAGCTGTTATTCTTGGTAATGGAAAGCAATTAGAAACATCTGCATACTTGGCCGTGAGTGATGCCTCCTTCCTCCTTGTTGAGAGCAGAGCGGCGCCCCGCAGGGGCGGATCTAGGCATGGGCATGGGGGGACAATCCCCTGGCTGCCCCACCACCAAACACGATGGCATGCAAAACAACCCAAGATATTTCAAATGAAAGTGCTTCTATTTAAAATGATTTGAAACACTACTACTGCTACTAACTACAGTTGTGGCACCACTAAACCAACAGCATTTCATGTTGAAACTTCGGCAACAACTGATGTTATTATTGATCCTTTTTTTTTTATCCTTTTTTTGGCTTTCGCCTTTATTCATTTTTTTTTATAGAGAGACAGACAGTAGACTGACAGGAAATGGGGAGAGAGATTGGGGGGTGACATGCAGTAAAGGCTGTCGGGATTGGGAAATGTTACATCCGCCCCTGGCGCCCCGTCCGTCCGTTCGGCTCCCAGGTGCTGCCGCTGCTGCATGGGAAATAATTACATCATCAGGACAGGACGGGCTGGGGGGTGGGGGGGTTACTAGTGATCTGTGAAGAGCAAGGAGGAGGGTGCATGTGCATGCGTGCCTGCAGCCGCACACACATGTACGTGCACACACATAGATCTCCATTATTACACAGTCTGTCTTATTGAGATGCCTTTTTTGACATAGAGATGCCTTTTTTGACATAGTCATTATAAATCTCGGACTGGCCTGTGCCGTGGCTCGGTTGCCCGAGTCTGGCTGCGTGCCGCGGGTTCGACTCCCGATCCCGACGTCATTAACTTCAGGTCACCCCGCCCCCAAACTCTCCCCATTTACTGTGGGGCATCAATGACAAAAATCAAGAGCATTATGTATCATGTCACAGAAATCAAGGCAGATGGATGCCCAATGTGTTTTGGTGTGGAATTTTCCTTTAAATGTATGTATGTATACCAAACGTGAAAGTGCTCACTGTGCAGAATGACGATCTGTTTCACGTTGTCAAATGTACATAGCCAAATAAGTAAGTGGTTAATGAACGTGTTTTGTCTTCAAAAACCTAATAGTTATCGTAAAATACCAAATAACAGCCCTTACTCAAACAACCGCCCACTACCAAATAACGGCCCATGTCCCCACACCATTTTGCTTAATAACCGCCTCGTCCAAATAACCGCCCTCGTCCAAATAAGCGCCCATGAGCTGTTATTTGCAAACATATTAAATACTATTTGTATAGCGTTTGCAGACCAACTCATTTGCCTGATGCGCACCATGCCGTCAGCATATCGCATGTCACAATGCGACAGCAGTTCTCCACCTCCCCAAAATAATGTTTAATTCTGCCATACATAGCCACAATACAACGATTTTTTAAAACTCAGACTGCGTATTCTGTCAAACGTTTAGGTCTACTGTCATTTTGTGCATGGATCTACGTTTGCGCACACGCACTCACCATACTGAATCCAAGCGTCAGCGCAGCATGCGCTGTTGAGGTGAGATGAAAGTTGAGATTACAAATGTCCCTTCCTCACTCGGTTTTCAAGCGATTGCTGTAATTCCTACTCGTCAACACAGTGTATATTTTATATATTTTATATTTCCATTGGGTATAGCTATAGGTCACGTTTTATATGACTTCATCAAACAATATGAAGAGAGAATCGTCCTGTACACAGTTTAGAGCGAGCACACGTATACGGCCCTACTCTTGTCTTAATTATTAGGTGCTTCCCCAGCGGTTCATTTGATTGATTTGATTGAAAAACTGACCACCATGTATTCTGTAAGGCCAAACCTCATTTGAAAGAATATACTGAGGCTATACATTACAATATTCTAAAATGTGAAGTTACACAGCTGTGCAGCCAGTGTGCAACCAATTAGTAATTACAGTCAATCATGCCAGTCTGAATCTGGGTCAGATCTATTAAGCAATGCTGCCTATAAGGTCTTCTATTCTAAATATTAAATCAAAAAGTCAATAACTTTGCCTGCTATACATATGTTTATTATACCTTTTAATTTTGCACTAAAAACATGTTCAAACAGAAACTGTAATGAAATAATAGCCCTGTGCAGGACGGTGCAAAAATAAATAACAGCCTACTGCAAATAACAGCCCAGTACCTTATGAGCGCCCGGGTTCCGAATGGATTTTGCATAATAACAGCCCAGGCTACTATTTGGTATTTTACGGTAGTTATAGTAAAAGTATTTGGATCCAAAATGTACCGAAGTAGAAGTGAGTTGCAACTTGCAGGCTGCCTAGCCTCTTAGCGTGTAACACTAGAGAAATCAAGCTGCATTCACATACTAAAGTGCTCAAATGGAGCCCATCCTTGCTTCGGAAATCGCCAATGTTCCAGACGGCGTCACCGGATAAACAGAAAAGACCCCTGAACATCAGGCGTTTTATCCAAACCAGGGAGAGTTCTCTCTAGAGTTATTCATGAAGTTATTCCAAAAAACAGCGATGTAGTTTGATATAATTAATGAAGTTTATATGCAGAAATGTGAAGCCAAAAGTGGAGCGGTTATTGGATTATGTATGGCGGAGTGGATTGTGTTGTGTGCTGCAGTGTGCTGGATGTTGCGTTGTTTAGAAGGAGAGGAGGGGAGGGTACATTAACATTAGAAGGTCAGGGTACCATACACAACATAATTAGGCCAGCACACGCTGTGCCTTGACTGACAGCATATCAAATAAGCCAGAGGATGTTTCAGGGGAGAAGGAATAAGGGACTCGCTAATGGTTATAACGTAATATAAGCACAGTGTTTCCCTAACAGTACACAGGTCACTACTATATGGCGTCACGTTATGGGCTTTCGAATGTTTGTTTAGAGCATTTAAACGTTACAGGCCTACAATATATACAGGTCTACAATATATGGACTTTAACTCATTGAACAGCACAGCCCTGTCTGTAATGAAACGTCTTTTGCATTAAATCTCATGCTGCCAGGAACACGTTTTTAAGCTTTGTATTAATTCCATAAAGCAGCCGTGTTGCATGACCCTAAGAAAACGCTCGGCTGAAAGTGTCCTAGGAGAAAGAAACAATAATGCAACCCACACATGTGGGGCCCGTCGGCTTTAACAAACAGATTTGAGAACATCAACAAACAGCTCGATACTAAATCCCGGTTAGGGCACAGCTAAAATATCAATGCCTCGGAAGACTGTTGAATAGACTTTTAGCCACTCTTTGCTAACTTTTTGTTTTGTTGTTGTTGTTCTCCAAGCAAAATAGAACAAGAATTTATGGTGGTGGTGGCAAAACAGTGCAATATAATTCTACGCTCTTACAATTAGCGGGACCAAAAAACATGGTGATGCATCAAAGACTAGTTATCATGAATCAAAAGTAAGCTACAGACATAACATAGCATTGGGCTAGAGCTAATGAAAATGTATATTGTACTGTGTAGCCTACTGTGTAGTGATACATACATAAAATGCTATCTAGGCCCAAAGTACGCTAAGCTAAATACAGCATATAGCTGCAGCCTCCAGCTTATGCACTATATGGTCCTGTAAGGTTGCGTGTAGTGCAGAAGAATTGCGCTATTAACATGAAGTTCCATTTATCGTAATAAGTCAGGATTAAAAAAAAAATCATGGGATCACTCTGGTCTGAATTCTGTTAGTACTTAGCGCCTTGCCTGTGTGTGATCGTCAGCCTGTATAGCAGGGGCGGATCTAGTCATGGGCATGGGGGGGGCAATGCCCCCCTAAATGCCCAGTCTGCCCCATCAAACACGATGGCATGCAAAACAACCCAAGATATTTCAAATTAAAGTGCTTATATTTAAAATGATTTGAAACACTACTACTGCTACTAACTAACTACAGCTGTGGCACCACTAAACCAACAGCATTTCATCATTGAAAACAGAAAACTCTCAGAGTCAGACCTTTAGCTTTATGCATGCTGCGTGTCTGTTGCAACTTCAACAACAACTGATGTTATTATTGATGCTTATGCTTGCCTAATAAAAGTCCTGTAACCGAAAATGATGTGGGTGCGGCTGAAGCCACACCCGTACCATTTTCTCCTGCCCCCCCAATTGGGAAACGTTACATCCGCCCCTGCTGTATAGCGTCTGCCTGGTGTCTCTACTTATTGCCGCGCAGCTATTTTTTTTTTGCCAATCTGCCGAACTTCTAAAGATGCTGGCGCTCCCAACAGATGGAGACACCACCGAGGCATGTTTCTCTTGGTCCAAACAAGCATGTTTCTCTGTATCCCTAACCAGGCCAAGAGCCCAGAATGTGCGAACCGTGGAGGTTTTTTTTTTCCTTCGTCAGAACGTGTTAACAGGCCTTGAAAACAGAGCACATGTGACACACTCTCTCTCCCCACCCCTGTCTACTCCCTTCAGACACCCACCCATGATGCAACACGTACTGCAGGGGTCCCCCCCGACGAGGGGACCCGGGGCAGGGGGGGCACACCAAATCTCGGTGTGATGGGTGCCTTTTTCGGTTAGATTATAACCTCTTAATCCCAGGGCCGGTTCTGTAGGCATACAGTAAGTAATAATAGGTGGTCGCTTAGTGCCACGAGCAGTAGTGGGTCACATCATTATTTCATTTTTGATGTATCCCCCTATACCTTACACAACAGGTCCGGATCTAGGCATGGGCATGGGGTGGCAATGCCCACCTAAATGACCTGACTGCCCCACCAAACATGGTGGCATGCAAAACAACCCAAATTTCAAAGATATTTCTAATGAAAGTGCTTATATTCTAAATGTTTCGAAACACTACTACTTCTAACTACAATTGTGGCATCAATAAACCAACAGCATTTCATCATTGAAAACAGAAAACGGTAACACTTTACAATAACGACCCGTTATAAAGCATTTATAAACATGTATAAGCAGTTTGTAGATGATTAATAAACATGAATAGACTGTTTTATTAACATCCATAAATGTTTAACTAAACATTTATAACTGTATTTATAGCTAATTTATAGGTTACTAGTAAAATATGAGTAAGTAGTAAACTACTCATGAATAAGCCATTTATATACATGTTTATTTGTTCATAAATAATTTGTAACTAAAGCTATAAATTATTTACATAATATTTGTTGATGAAAAAATAATAATTTATAAGCCATTCATATACGTTCATAAATAATTAAAACAAATATAGTACCCACATAGAGCATTTAAGAACATTTAAACTTTGATATTAGTAAATGTTTACTAAAATGCTTAACTAGCTCATTTATAAAATTATGGGTAAGTAGTAAACTACTCATGAATAAGCCATTTATATACATGCGCAATTGTTAATAAATAATTTGAAAATACAATTGTAAATAATTTGTAGCTAAGTTGTAAAATATGTACAATCTATTAGTGGATAAAGAACTAATACTTTATAAACTATCCATTGGGTTGTTGAGTGGGTGGATTGGGCACAGGTGAGGGCCATTGGAGTAATTAGGAGAGAGAGAGAGAGAGAGAGAGAGAGCGCAGAGGAGAGATCAACACGGAGGGACAGAGTGAAGAGAGGAGAAATGTGAGAAGAGAATGTAACACACGTTGTTTTCTGAAGTTTTAACCAGATTAGTGAAAAAGTAATCTGCAGATTTGAGTTACTAGTGTTGGAGTGGTGAATGGACAGTGATTTCGGCGAGGAGTTACAAGGACATTATCCAGTATCACTGTGACTGCATGGTATGCTGTTAGAAGCTAGTTGGCTAAGCTAGTGAGACAGTGTATCATGATAGTGGGAGGAGGTAGCCTGTTCAGCTAAAACAGTCAACTCCTGCTACCAAACCTCCTGAAGAGGACGGCGTCTGCAGCAAGACATCCCAGATAGCGGGTTGAGCTACCAGGCAATGCTCTAACCTTCCTCTGGCAACGTGGGACCTGCCCCTCATCTCTTCTAAAATACTCTGCCCAAGTTAGGCCCTGGCTTCCCCATTCACCTGCATGGTGTAGGCCGCACATGCACCAGGGGCACACACAATAACAGTGCTCTCACCACCACTCCCTGAACTGTAGGTTTGACCATTGACTCTCAAGGAGTGAAGATTTTAGTTTTGGACTTTTAGGGTATCAGGCCTGCAACGGGGGGTTTCTGAGTACTCATACTTTTTTGTATTTTTATTTTATTTTGAAATGCCGGCTTAGATAGGATCTAAGGTAAAAGGTATTTTCTTGTATTTACTGTAAAGTGCTTTAAAGTGCATTGAGTGCTAATAAGTCTATTTTTACTGTACCAGTGATAACTTTCATTCAACTTATATTTATTTTATTTTATTTTATTTATTTTATCGTGAATTCATATTTTTAAGTAAAACTATAAAAGACATCTCATTGTTTCTGTTTGCTTAAATACGGATTTCATAGAAGGGTGAATATTTCTTAAAAAGCTAACAAGGTTTTGAGCTAAAAAGGTTAAAACTAGTGCTTTCCGAGTAATAAGTAATAAGGGAACTCAAGTCATATTAAAGTTTGAAACTGCTAAGTACTTTTAATTTGAAAGAACTTAGGGGCCCTGCCTAGTAAGAGGTAAAAGGGCTACATATAGAAACATTACTTCGACCTGAAGGTCCCTCTAATGAAAATAAATGTACCTTAATTTGTAGGAATTAAGTACTTGAATGAATGCTTGTTCATGTGTCCTCCATGTTTTACTACGTTTGTAAAACATTCGTGAAACATCTATTAATCATCGGTAGATGTTATCAAGAGCCCTGAAGTAAAGTGAGGACAATTCATTAGTTATGACTGTATGATAATGTGACACTCATGTTTGTTCATTTTGAATAGACAGTTGTAAATAATGAATCCTCACTTTACTTCAGGGCTCTTGATAACATCTAGCAATGTTTAACGAACATGAAGACCACATTAGTATATGCTTTGTAAAACATTCATCTACATCTATGAATCATAATCAAGTGCCCTGAAGTAAAGTGAGGACAATTCATTATTTACAACTGTCTATTCAAAATGAACAAACATGAGTGTCACGTTATCATACAGTCATAACTAATGAATTGTCCTCACTTTACTTCAGGGCTCTTGATAACATCTACCGATGATTAATAGATGTTTCACAAATGTTTTACAAACGTAGTAAAACATGGAGGACACATGAACAAGCATTCATTCAAGTACTTAATTCCTACAAATTAAAGTACATTTATTTTCATTAGAGGGACCTTCAGGTCGAAGTAATGTTTCTATATAAAGGTTATACATAGGTTATACATTTTTCAATAATAATTTAAAAATGTTTACAAATGGCTTATCCATTAATAGTTTAGCACTTACTAATCTTGAATAAATGATTTTTAGACGTAGTTACAAATGTTTTAATAAACCTTTACTAATGTCAATGTTTAACTATTCTTAAATGTTCTACCATGTTGGCATACATAATAATTTACTTAATAATTTACCAAGATACATGGATAGTTTATAAAGTATTAGTTCTTTATCCACTAATAGATTGTACATATTTTACAACTTAGCTACAAATTATTTACAATTGTAGTTTCAAATTATTTATTAACAATTGCGCATGTATATAAATGGCTTATTCATGAGTAGTTTACTACTTACCCATAATTTACTAATAACTTATAAATGAGCTTTAAATATAGTTATAAATGTTTAGTTAAGCATTTTAGTAAACATTTACTAATATCTAAGTAAATGTTACATTTAAACTAAAGTTTAAATGTTCTTAAATGCTCTATGTGGGTACTATAATTTTTTAAATTATTTATGAACGTATATGAATAGCTTATAAATTATTATTTCTTCATCAACAAATATTTTGTAAATACTTTATAGCTTTAGTTACAAATTATTTATGAACAAATAAAAATGCATATAAATGGGTTATTCATGAGTAGTTTACTACTTACTCATATTTTACTAATAACTTATAAATTAGCTATAAATACAGTTATAAATGTTTAGTTAAACATTTATGGATGTTAATAAAACAGTCTATTCATGTTTATTAATCATCTACAAACTGCTTATACATGTTTATAAATGCTTTATAACGGGTCGTTATTGTAAAGTGTTACCCAGAAAACTGTCAGTCAGACCTTTATCTATGCATGCTGCGTGTCTGTTGCAACTCCAACAACTGATGTTATTATTGATGCTTTACTTGCCTAATAAAAGTCCTGTAACCAAAAATGGTATTGGTGTGACTTCACTGCTTCAGTGCCACTTTTTCCTGTCTTTTTCCTGCCCCCCCCCCCCCCCCCCCCCCCCCCCCCCCCCTTTGGGAAATGTTACATCCGGCCCTGTTACACAAGCTATGTGGCCCCCACCTTCACTTTTGACCTGAAAAGTAAACAGGGAAGGATTATTCAACAGGCACGTTGGGCCCAGTCCCAGGGACCCCTGGGCTAGGGGGGGGGCTAAGCTTGAGTTTCCGCATGATCGCTAAGAGGCTGAGGGTGTATGGTTCTAAACCCTGACAGCTTTCTAAATCAGTGATCCTCAATATTTCATGTCAAAGGAATCTGATATTTTTCATCTGAAAACCCAGATGAAAAATATCTTCTTGCACAGAAGGTTACAGCGCAGAATGGTCAAGATACCAGAAACACCATGACGTTCATAATACATCTGATTTCTGAGATCTAACACTTCAATGCTAGACCGTGAAAGCCGCGGCATAGACACATAATATGTAATCCTCGTGTTTGGCGCAGGGATGATTAAAGGAAAAAAGCAAATTTTAGCAGATAAGCAGACCACAGTGGGAAATCGATATGACTCCAAAAGTCAAGGTAAATCTGTCAAAGAGTTAACTACAGTATAACAGTAATATAACATTATATCACAGTATAACATTGATACATTGAGATAAAATTTACTATTCAGAGCTAATCAGAAGTATACCCTACTCCCTACTGTGTATAGCCATTATAATAGCCAATATAGCATCAGCCTGAGCCTGTGTTAATATAATCATGTTTAATCCGCATACCTGAAAGATTGCTGAAAGACCTGACACATTACTTTCAGTAATGTGACTTCATACTGTATATATGTTCTTTCTTTCTTTCTTTCTTTCTTTCTTTCTTTCTTTCTTTCTTTCTTTCTTTCTTTCTTTCTTTCTTTCTTTCTTTCTTTCTTTCTTTCTTTCTTTCTTTCTTTCTTTCTTTCTTTCTTTCTCGCCACGTTCCTCACACTTTTCCCAACCACATGTCTGTGTAATGACGGCGCGTCATGCAGTCAGGATGAAGTGGTTTGTTGTTGTCTATCGTTTACAACCAGATGGATCTAGGCCCTGATTACAACCAATTAACTCATCCTGCACAACTAAATAACTTCTCCCCTCCTCCCGTCATTAATGCACATATTTTACACCTCATTAAAAGTCACTGTGACTGGGAGGAGGGAGGGGCTCAAGGCTACAAGACTTCTTTCTTTCTTTCTTTCTTTCTTTCTTTCTTTCTTTCTTTCTTTCTTTCTTTCTTTCTTTTTTCTTTCTTTCTTTCTTTCTTTCTTTCTTTCTTTTCTTTCTATCTTTCCCCTGCAAATCAAGGCTACCCCCCTCACCTACACACACACCCACACCCCCACACACCCTCGACACACACTCACACACACCCTCGACACACACGCTCACACACTCACACACAGTCACACACACGCACACACACACACACACACACACACACACACACACACACACACACGCACACACACACACACACCGCAGTGCACCCCAAAATGTGCAGCGGCGTCGGCGGAAGGGTGCAAGATGTTAACTCATTTTATTTTTAATCTTTTCCTTTTCCGCCGCCTTTTTCCGGGCCGCCGCCATCGTCGTCGTGCAATCGGTGCACGGCTGCTGCACGCGCGGCGGCGTCTTCTGAAATGTCCTCCTCGCCTCTTTCATGGAAACATATTGGGGCAGAATTTCGCCAGCTGTCAGCCTCCCCTCTCCCGTCTGCTGCCATTATCCTCAAGCCCCACCCCGCCTTATGGACTGCCTGCCTGCCGGCTGCCAAGAAAGAAGCGCCTGGCACACTGGCACTGGCAACCGGCCCCCCGTTCCCCAAAAAGAAAATCAAAAAAGAAAAAGAAAGAAAAAAAAAAGGTGGCAGGCTCTTTTCACAGAAAATCAGGCCATGCACCGTATACCGTCGCAACAGAACGCCGCCACCAAATAATACCCAATTCCCCACCCCAGCCCCTTCCTCTTCCTCCACTCCCCCCTCCCCATAAACGACCGTACATACATTAACCCGTTTGGACGATTAGACTCTACAAAATGGCTCTTAACACTGCATGAAAACATGGGGTTAATGAGGACACTAGCTTTGCCCCGTAAAACCTCAAGGTTAGCAGGCATATACAGTGATATACGGTATTCTACCGCAGGCCGTTTTGAGGAACTAACCCGATTGGTTGAAACAGGTCACATGGAGTTATATTAACCACCACACTGCCGTGGCTATTCAATGCAAATATTTCAGCTGGTGTTTTTTTCTCAGAGCGCAGCAGACTGGGTGGCTAGGCTACTAGTTTCTGTTCTCTATAGAGCAGTAGACTGGGTGGTGCTTTTTTGTACTCTTTCTGTTGTGGTTGCCTTTTCATGTTCTGTTTTGTTTTAACTTGTCTCTTGTTCGATGCTGGGGACTGCGGAATGACACTAGCAACCTTGTTAAATCCAGTATATTTACATTGCACTTTATTTTGTAATGTCCATGAATATGCACTGTTGTCTAAATAACTGGGTGGCTACACTAGCTAGTTTCTGTTCTCCATAGAGCGACAGACCGGGCGGCTAGGATAGCTAGTTTCTCGGGAGATTTGTGGTCCTAGTGACTGCATCTGTCATTGAACATAATGTTTCAGTGATCGTTGGCACTGCATTGATGCTTGCAAAACTCGACTTAGTCTTGATCCTGATCACATCACTGTCATGCCAATAATCACATTAATCCAAACCCTCTTGTGTAATATTGCTTAAAAGTGATGGTACGATTCCAGTTTACCGGAGTTTGCTTGGCAAAGTATAACACAATAATGCTTATTTGCACCACCAACACCAAAGTCAGTTCCTCCCGTCCAGAATGGATTCAAAGCAGGCGAGGCTTTCTTTCAGACGACACACGCGGTCATTGCCGCCGCGTTGGGCGGTCAGAGCCCCCGGATGGCGGCCGGCAGGCAGGTGGGCGAGGCGGCGGGGCTTTGGCTCGCAAAGACTTCGGCGTGACGCCGCGCAGCTCTCATGTGACCACTCTTTCAACCCCACCCCCCCACACCCACCCCCTTGCCCCCGGTAGCCAGGCGGCCATCCTTCAATAAGCTCATGTGAGGACTGTGGAGCCACACGAGGCTCTGATAAAGGCCCCGGAGCATGCTGTTTCCACTCGTTATTCAGTCTAATTAATGCAAGCAATGTGCTCTGTGCCTTTTTTTGTTTCGGCGTGCGTGTGTGCTTGTTTTGTCCTTCAGTGTGTATAATGTAGGTGGACGACGGGGCGGTCAAGGGTGTTACTCTTTTCAGTGGTTTTCAACCCGTTTCTATGGAAAATACGGGAGCTACCTCAAAGTAATTGCAAAAGAACCAAACTCAGCTGATTTTGTATCTTCAATATATCCTGAATGACAGGAGGGGAAAGGTCTGAAAATGGCCTTTAAAGTATTCCACCATTGACATTCCATATAAGGCAAATATTTTCTAAATTTCATTGTGCTTTAAGTAGCATGTAACCGTAACCCTAAACATAACCTCAGTAAAAACCTATCCTAAACCTAACCTTAACCCCCCGGCTGATAGGACACCTCCTGTGACTATACCATGAGTGTGACCAGTAGGATACCAACCACGACCGATAGGATACCGGCTGCGACCGAAAAACCCGGCGGCTGGTCATTTATCGGCCGTTTGGAATTGATTTTGCCCCTCCTGGCAAAATGGAGGGGCAAAAAATGAACTTAAATTCATCCTGTTTTAATATAAGTAGCATTTGACCTGTCCAACTCGTGGTTTCCATTTTTCTGAATCCATTTCAAGCATTAGTTTTGCACAAAAAAACACTACCTTGGACTAAAAACACCCATATCCACTTGGCCAAACTTGTGCAGAACTAATGTTTGGAATGGATTCAGAATCATGAAAAAAATAGACATGTCACATGCTTAAATTGGAATGAATTTTAGGTACTTTTGCCTTACTGTGCCTTCCTATGTTATTGATGGAGGCCATATGGATTTGGGTCTCTCATTAATTTTCCACCGCATTTTTCACAAGGGCTCCATAAGGCTAAAATTCAATAATTTGACGCTACCAAACCATCATGCAAATAATTACACTACACTAAACAGACCAGTCTACTAGCCGTGCATTCTTCCACTGTCCCACACAGGTATGGGGTCCCGGGCCGGACGTTGCCAACCCGGTGCTATATAAAAAATGATATGCGGCCGTGTCGTTTGAAAGCATTGATTTCCCTGGCTCTGTGCTGCAGCTTGATCTGGCTGATGAACCATGTTATGAGTGAAGCAGCGCCATTAGACCATTCACCCATGCTTCTGTCTGCTCCCGGCTGCCATATTATACATCAATGTTGCAGCAGTGGACCGCCACCCCCCCCCCCCCACGCTATATTTATTCCACGTTAAGTGAAATGATCTTCCCCCGTTAAGGTCCTCTCGGTGGTGTATTATTTAAGGCTGAGTTACTGTGCCCTCGGGCTCCGGTGTCATATGGTACTTTAGGACCAAAGGGACGCCGTCCCCGTTGTCCCCTAATGGAGACGGGGCCCGCCGCAGCGGTCTCGGAGATGTCGCCGCGCATCGCAG
The DNA here is from genome assembly GCA_039105355.1 of Benthosema pterotum. Lineage (NCBI taxonomy): Eukaryota > Metazoa > Chordata > Actinopteri > Myctophiformes > Myctophidae > Benthosema > Benthosema pterotum. The sequence continues at coordinate 46,723,822 of CM076972.1, forward strand.
GAGCGCCGCTCACGAACGGTGCAATCAAATCCCAAGCAAGTGAGGGGGCAACTTTGCCAATGTTCAGTCTGCACAGATGGGATGCAACGGTTTCCTCAAGGAATCTTTTTAGTGTATTTTTTTTAGTGTATTTGTCCCCCCCACCCATAGTAGGAAACCGAACAGACAGGTTAAATTGACACACAATATGTTCAACATACGCAAATGCAGTGGCGACAATTTAATACTACCTGCATAAGTGCAGAAAAAGAACACCAGGCACCAGATAATAAATGAATATACAGGGCCGGTTTTAGGACAAATTAAGACAAATAAGCAGTCGCCCAGGGCAACACAGTTAGAATATTATAGTATATCCCTATCCCATGTGTTAGATTTTAGCTGTTCCAATTCCAAATGGGCTATACTGGTGGTCTGGGGGACTAAGCCCTCTGCAGTAAAGGGTGAAATATAGCTTATTAATTTTGATCTCAAAGTACAGATTAAACTATTTTCATTGAATTTGTATTTATTTCTTTTCCCTGAAGTCCAGGGGGGCACACAAAATAATCTTGCATAGGGCCACAAAATACCAGCACTAAATACATTGTTGAAAGAAGTAAAAATGTTTGCAAAAAGTCAGTGAATACCAAAGTGGATTTTACACTTTAAAAAAAAAAAAAATACTTAGCTTTTTTTAACACTCTTGCTCTATTGGTTAGATCATGGTAATGCAGCACCAGCATAGGGCACCGTTTTGGACCCATCCGGGGATTTTTCATAGAAAGGAAGGGAGGAAATAAACAGGACTGCTCCAGTATGGCAGGGCTGATCTGTGTGCTCTCGTCCCAATCGGTGGAATTTTCCCCTTGATGCAGTCAAAAATCACAATAAGGATCTAAATGGAGGGTGCTTTTCACGAAAGATCGGATTATTTCAAGAAATCAGTGCAGAAAGTTTTTGTTTTTAAACGGAGAGGTGGAGAACATTATGGCATATGAGACGAACGATAATAGTCTGCCTAGCAACAGCGACGCTGTTGCTAGACTCATTGAGACCTATTTTCAAAAAAACAGACGACATTTTTGAATGAAAGATCAATCCCACGATTTTGCAACGCCTTTTTCAGCCCTGTGTCAATGATCTAATGTGATACTAGGGGGCTCTACACACCCTCCGCCAATAACCTGGTCCTCATATATGGGGAACACGACGGGGACAGCAACCCACTTGATCTCATGCTTTCAAGATTGGTCCTTGACATTAAAGTACTAGCGAAACTGTCTCTGACGCTCAGACTTGGCCCACGTTGTGAGGGTTGTTTGCGTTCGCCGGGGGGAGCTAGCAGCGCGGACGCTCAGTAAAGCTGGCAGCTGTTTCCTGCTCTGTGATGGGAGTCTCACCCAACGCTCACCTCACATCACAGGCTGTCTGTCCTCCTTTTTCGTCCCGCGCCATGAAAGGATCCTTCTCTCCTCCATCCCTTGGCCGGCTCTCCTCTCTACTTATTATGCCTGATTTATCTGCGCCTTGCGTGCCATGGCAGGGTGGCGACAATATTGCGCCAATCGGCAAGCACACTACTGGTCGATTTCCATCCATCCATCCATCCATCCACAACTGCTTATCTGTAGTCGGGTCGTGGGGGAAACAGCTCCACCATTGTGCCCCAGATTGTCCTCTCTGAGCAAACATTAGTGACTTCCTTCCAGCAGTCCCTGAGACGATCCAAGGCCAGAGTCGATGTTATCCCTCCAGTGTTGGGCATATTACTGTTTTTCACTTCTTAATCTTTACCTCCATTTTAAATATATTCATATTACATATTACTGTCAGTGCAAGTGTAATATATGTATTAAGAGCACAATTAGTTATTTAGCATCACTATTAATTACATATTGCGTAGGCCAGTGGCATACCTACAATAAAGTAAGCCCACTTGGCTATCCTCATGACCATAAGAACGACAATTGTTCGGTAGAAAGAGAGCTTTGCCTTCTGGCAACACACAACAGTGAGATACAGCGAAGTATATACTGTACGTATATTTAACAACAAACAGAAACCACTTACAGTATCTCTACAATTTTAATTGGTTGTGGGGTTTCTCTCGTTTTTATTTTGTAAATTAATAAAGTAATTTATTATACTACAGTGGCACACACAAAAGCATCAAAAGTGTCACGCAGTGAGCCCTTACTATGCACGCAGAAATGCCTGCCTGTGCATCACACGGTTCATATTTGGACATATCTGACCTAGAACTCCACAAGTTGGGAATGCTCAGACTCCAGAAAATGGTATGGGGGCGGCTTCATGGCCTGTGTCACATCACGCCATACGCAATGAAGCTGCCTCCATACCATTTTTGTTTACAGAACTTTTATTATGCAATTAAGCATCACTAATAACATCAGTTATTGTTGAAGTTGCAACAGACACTCAGCATGCATAAAGCTAAAGGTCTGACTCAGAGAGTTTTTTGTTTTCAATGATGAAATGCTGTTGGTTTAGTGGTGACCCAACTGTAGTTAGTTAGTAGCAGTAGTAGCGTTTCCAAATCATCTTAAATGTAAGAACTTTAATTTGAACCATCTTTGAAATGTGGATTGTTTTGCATGCCACCATGTTTGGTATGGCAGTCTGGGCATTTGGGGGGGCATTGCCCAGACTGCCCCCAATGCCCATGCCTAGATCCGGCCCTGGTGGGGGGGCAGGACATTGAGCACATGGACAAGCATGTGTCCATGTGCCCATTTCACGCCACATATGGCCAGTGTGCACTTGTCATTTCACTTGAATCATCACCGGGCATGCTCAACACCTTCGCGTGGAAGGACGGGTCTGTACTGTGTGTGTGTGTGTGTGTGTGTGTGTGTGTGTGTGTGTGTGTGTGTGTGTGTGTGTGTGTGTGTGTGTGTGTGTGTGTGTGTGTGTGTGTGTGTGTGTGTGTGTGTGTGTGTGTGTGTGTGTGTGTGTGCGCCGGTCGCACATGACTTTAGTGTCGTGTTGGCAACCAACAACCGTGTGATAAGGTGAAGCTTGTCATGTTCAATCTTGTGTTCTCATGCTTTGATGTGTGTGTGTGTGTGTGTGTGTGTGTGTGTGTGCGTGTGTGTGTGTGTGTGTGTGCGTGTGTGCGTGTGTGCGCGTGTGTGCGCGTGTGTGTGTGTGTCGTCTCTTTAGGGAAAAGTCGCGTGGGAAGTCACAGACCATCATAGTCTATCTCTAGGCCGTAGCGGGTCCCCCACAGCAGTGGTCCCCTGACGCACATGCACCCCCATTTCAAAAGATATGCCAGGTGACCTCCGTGAAAGAAGATCTGACAGCGATTCTCAACCTGTTTAACGCGATAAGCACCTGGAACCATTAGCGCCCATTAAATCAGGGTGGCCGTGATCGTCGTTTCCATCCGGACCGAGTTTCAGACGCACACCACGTCACCAGGCTTCACCTTGGTGGTGACAAGGATTAGCCAAAAACAAAGAACCAACGATAGTGAAGAAAGGGGTGTCATATACTGTACTTCCTACTGCGACTAACAATAGTACCGTTATGGGCCTTCAAAAAACAACGCTTTGATTCGATTGTATTGCTTTTTTTAGCGCTCAAAGAGTTTTCTCCCCATAAGCTATAATGGGACTGGACGACTTTGGATGATGGACCTGCGGATTTAAGGCAAGACTACGGCAAACCACGTGATATCATACAGTAGCCTCCGGAGTTCGATTTGGAATTAATCTCCGTATTTTTTATTACACTCCGTCCGACTTCTTCGTGTATGCGGCTTAAGTTGTTAATTTCAAGGATCCCCTAGTCAGATATAAAATATGCTACAGACCCCCAGTGAATGGCTTTTCTATCACTGCGACAACAATTTTTATTGTAAGATCAGTGTTAATTTAACTGAGTGTACAAAAAAGAACCAAATGGCTTGCCGATCGGCAAGTTTTTTTTTTAATGATGCTACACAGTGGCTATGAAAAATGTTCTCTGCAAAGCAATGCGATCAGAACATCATCTATTGTCACATTGTTATCGAGGTGAAGAAATAGTGTAATGTTTGATTTAGTCCATATCGCCCTAGTTGGAAGGATGGAACATGGCTGACACATCCTCATTAGGATATTTGTTAGCATCGTTTTGCCGCTGTCACAGCCAATCTCTGTTACATCTCCCCTCCCTGACCGCTGAGAGAGAGAGAGAGAGAGAGAGAGAGAGAGAGAGGGGGGCCATATCACAGGGAGGAGATTGATTTGTTTTCTTTATCCCCTGTAACAATGGTTTTCAACCTTTTTCATACCATTCCATTTATTCAGCATTTGATCCACGGACCACCATTTGATGACATTTTAGCCCCATAGTCCCCAAAAACTAAAGATTTATTTTGCTTTTGTCCACAATTCCAGGCTGGATTTGGTGAAACAAAACAGTCAAACATACAGATCAAAATAATGACCATTAATCTTCTACATTCTCTAGTTGTGTAGACTTGGGCTAATTCACATGATGGATATTTTAACTCTTGAGAGCGTAAAAATGAAACCAAATGGACCCGCAAGGGTCCATTTGGTTTCATTTTTACGTTCTCAAAGAGTTACATCTTGTTAACCAACTTAGCTAGGGACCAGCTGGAACCCTCTCAGGGACCACTGGTGGTCCCCAGACCACCTGTTGAAAACCCCTGCCCTATAACATACACAGGCCGGTGGCCTGGGAGCATGTGGCTCCCACCTTCACTTAACCTATTTTGAATAGGTTTTGATTTCGCTGTGACAGAATATCCAAAGGTTTGAGACACATTTTCACTCCCCCCCCCCAAAAAAAAAAAAAAACAGCAGACCTACAGCTTGTAGATTTGATATTTTCCAATAGTGTAAGCTAATGGCAGCAATTGATTAAAACACCAATGGGGATTCTTGCTTAAAATTGGTTAATGCAGCCGGCGTGGCAGTGTGTGGGGGGTCACAAAATAACCTTGCACCGGGCCACCTCACTCCTAGAACCGCCACTGTTCGTGGGGTGATTGTGGCTCAGGAGGTAGAGCAGGTCGTCCAACAATGGGTCGGCGGCCCGAATCCCTCCTCCTCAAGGATCCACGTGCCAAAGTGTCCATAGGCAAGACAACCAAACCCCAAGTTGCTCTCGGTGTGCTGGTCGAGGCCTTGCTTGGTTTGGTTTCCACTGCAATTGAGTGTGTTGTGAATGCATGTAAATGGAATGCACCATTTACCATGTAAAAGCGCCTCGGATAAAGGCACCACATAAATGCACCATTTACTATTCATGGGGGAGCAGGGGGGGTTGTTTTTCGACAGGAGCATCTTTGATTCCCAGAAGATTGCATTGCATTGAGGAAATGCAATGAATATGTAAATTCATCCACATTATCATAATATTCTTTGAACTTGATCACTTGTAGGGACCATATTTGGGTCAGATACAGTATATCCAAATATGTGAGTGTGACCCAAGCAAAGACTGACAGACAGACAGACACGCATGGACATTTCTGCCTTGTTTACATAGTAATCTCGCTCACTGCAGTGCTATATGTCCAAGAAAATGCATTGTCATTGTAATTTCATTAACCGTCTCTGCGCCAAGTGCGGGGATTACGTAAGTGTCTATACCACGGCTTTCATGTTTGTAACCCTTATTTTGAAGCAGCACTATAGTCTCTCATTGGGATTACCACTACAGCCTTTCATTGGAAATGGCTGGTTTGCAAAAAAAATGGACGTTGAGAGGTCGAATTCAAGGGATAGAATTTTAATGACCGTGCCCATTTTGTCTATTTTGAAATGCAACAAAACGACAATCGCCAAACTGCTATGGTCCAATCACAGCTAAGCATAACATGTGATAGACAGGCCTCTCCACCAATAGCTTTACATTGGAATGAATGAGCACAGCTGGAAAGTGTCCTAGCCTTGGGTGGACACTGGGGAGAGGGCGTGGTTTACTGAAAGGTCTATTGTGTTGTTTGAGCTTGGTGTATAGGGGCGGCTAATGTATTAACTTAATCCTTTAGGCTGTTTAATTTGGCCATGCTCAAAAATACGCCCTTTGCTTATAGGGGTTAAAAGCTGCGTGTGTTGTACTGGCATTCGTTCAGTTTAAGGAAAAGCGCTCATTAGTTCTAATAAAGCCTACGACTGTGCCTTGTTCCACCAGGGTCTGACCTTTTCCAACCACGCACCGCCCTGGAAAATATCCCCCTGCTAGGATTTTTCACCGGTTTGATGCCTCTCTTAATTGGGGGTGGGAGGGCTGATTTTGAGCCTTTATTTCTGCTGCTTTTGTCGCCGTTTTTTTTTTTTTTCTTCTTCTTTTCGAATTCAGCATGGAGCTAATGGCAAATGTCACCATGAATTGAGGCCCGCATTAGTCAGGCGAGCGTGTCATTTGCTCTGACGATGTATGTATGTATGCCGTCTCTCCGTCGGGCGGAAAACCTCCCACAAACTGTCACTTTTCAGCGTTATAAAAAAAATGACATATGGAGATAAGAGGTTTCTACCCAGACAGCGGAATGAACAGAACTAAAGTGGTGATAGGCCTCCTCATTAATGGGCAGTGTGTGGTGCGTAAGAGGTTACTTTAAGTAGAATACATTTACTTGAGTACTAGTGACGTTATTCCCTGCCAAGGTAACGTGTACTATGTGTGCTGTGCTTGCCTTCCATTCAGGCAGTGTTGCCATGTCTGTTTATAAGCAACCTTTGACTATTTTTTCTGTAAAGTCACTTGCAAATAGTGGCTGTTTTTGTTGTTGTTGTTTTATGTGTTTTGTACATGTGTTTGTGTGTGTGTGTGTTTGTGTGTGTGTGGGTGGGGGGGCGGGGTTGGAGCTTGTCTCTAAAGTGTACTTCAGTCAGGACAACTCAAGAAGGGTTTAATATTAAATTGGATCTGCTTTTTGGGTACTTAGATCAAGCGCAGCAGGCCTAACCGTAAGGACCGTGAATTCCGTACCCAAACGGCAGATCCAAATCTACAGGTGGTAGCTGGGGTGGAGGAGGGTGAGCAGCAAGCAGGAAGAGCAATGCAAACTTACAGTTTAAATAGCCTGTGTGAGCCTGTGATTGGATGGAGTCAATCATGTGAATGTGATGCTGAGGCTATTTTCATTTGTGCTTGTTTTTTTTTCATAGACCTGGCCACTTGTTTCTCTAGCAAAACTGGCAATTACAGCAAGAGATGACCTACTGGGAATTATTGTGTTGATTAAAGGGATAGTCCAGATTTGTGGAATTTAAGTTGCATGAAATAATTGGCATTAGGTGTAGGCCTATTAATTGATTGTGAGAGTCCTGTGGTGGGAGTTCTGCTCTAGTTTTGGTCAATATTAAATAGTTCTGGTCATTTTGTGGAGGTCACCGGAGCCATGGAGTAAAATTAAATGAATCCACAAAACTAATGTGATTTGTATTGTTGAATTATTTCTGAAATATAAAATACGCCCTTCATTCATTTTTTTTACCCTACCATCACATGGAACTATACTTTTTGGGCATGGTGATATGGACACAAAAATAGAGGGTGTGATAGAGGGGTAAAAATGAACGAAGGAATACTCTAGGTCAACAAGACAAATTACATTAGTTTTATGGATTAATGTACTTTTACTGTGTGGCCCCAGTGACCCCCACAAAATGACCAGAACTACTTCATACTTCCACAAAACTAGTGCAAGAACTCCCACCACGGGACACCAATTAATACAGTTGACACCACTATATTAATGGCAAATAATTTCATACAGATTAACTTATCCCTTTAAGGGTCAAAGTGGAGGTGATTTGGATGTATCTATACTCGAGAAGTACTTGGTTTGAGCCGGCTATACTTCACCCCAACTGTTTTGTGTCCGTCATCACTCGTGTCACAGCAGCAGAAACAAGGGTGTTATTTCTACATGGCTAGCTCCTGTCGTTAGCCTGTGGCCCACACAGCTTAAACACCTCTAATGAACCATACAGTGACTTACGCTGCGAAGCATCAGAGGACAACTTGACGATCACATTCAATTATGTCCGTACACCTCAAGCAGCGTGCCATTTGGCTTAAAGGTCGGCACGAACAACCCCTCGCTGCAGCCTTCACCTTCCAACCCCCTGTTTGTGTCTGTAAGCAAGAAGTACGGTCCAACGATGCTCACACATCCGAGGGAATTTATACAAATCGTATTCTTTCTTTCTTTCTTTCTTTCTTTCTTTCTTTCTTTCTTTCTTTCTTTCTTTCTTTCTTTCTTTCTTTCTTTCTTTCTTTCTTTCTTTCTTTCTTTCTTTCTTTCTTTCTTTCTTTCTTTCTTTCGGCTCTCAGGCTTTGGGAGAAAAGCCTTTCGTCCAATCAGGATGAGAGGGGCCTTCCTCCAATCAGTATCGAGTGGGGGTGGGCCTTGATGTATATGATGTTGACCTGTTGCACTTTCCTTCACTGTAGAGTGTGTGCATGCACACATCTTGCTACTGGGGGGGACCGGATTGTTTTCCAAATCACTTACTATAGACTACCTTTAATTGCTCACTGCATTCGCAGAAATCTGGTGGCTGAGGCCTATTTCACTAGGGCTGCGTGAAGGTGTTCACTACTGCATCACTACTGAATCACTACTGCAGAGAACTCAGACCCTTTATGGGTCATTTCTTTGAGTGCAAGGCCAAGGGCGTTGAACCCCTAAAGACGCATGTTTATTTTTGGTTCTGAGTAAAAAAAAAGAAAAACTACAGCAGGTCATAAACACGGCAGGCTGCACAAGGCTGACCTGACCTTGTGTGGCTCCAACACCATGGCTGCAGCCGATCAATTAGTATCGTTGACCATACACCGTGTAATCTGGCCTCGCACCGTGGAACCCCCATGGATCTGGACACACCCCTTTAGTTTAATACTTACAGCAGGGGTCTTCAACGTTTTTCAGACCATGAAGGGCCTCCTATAGCTCAGAGAGCGAGTAAAGCAGGAGCCCCCCACTGCTGTCTACCTTTAGAGATTTAACCACTATTTATAACCATGTCAGTCAGTGAGTTTGACCTTTCACTGCTCATGTTTTCCTCTGCACCAACATCTTCTCCTATACTAGCGCAAAGATCTATGCCAGGGGTGACCACACTTTTTTGACTTGAGAGCTACTTTCAAAATGACCGGCTCAACAAGATCTACACGTTAAAAAAAATCCATTTCCAGGCCCCCTAAGAAAGTTTGAGCTTTGAAATAGTGGTGATGGTGTTACTTACTGTTATAGTGTTTAAGAATAATGCACTTATAATGAAAAATGGAGTGGGGAGAATTGGAAGGTTTTCTTGTATATGCTACTACGTTTGAATACAGTATTTGGGGTTTGAGTTGACAGTTTGTGATGTTGAATTTAGTCTCTTGCACCCAAAGCTAATAACTTTCACGTTTTTGTCCACAATTGGGAAAGAGAACTGGCAAAACATGGGTCAAAATAAGTTATTCTCCATTTTCTAATTCTGTGGACTCTTGAAATTACGTAATTCAGATGTTTAAATATAAGTTAACTCTTGAGAGTGCACAAAATGAAACCAAAGTTTCATTTTAACGCTCTCAAGAGTTACAGATCTATCCATTTTAGGGGACTGCATGTGATGTACCTGCATGGCCTGTGTGATCTACTGCATTGGAAAATGCTGGCGGCAGATAACTACTATTTAAAAAAAATCCACAGGTTTTGTCGAACATGCAAGTTACAACTAGACAGGGAACGACTCGCAACCAACCTAACAACAGGGTTGTTAGGGTCGCAACCAACCTAATGACAGGGTTGTTATAGCTCTTTTCCTGTCTCAATTTTGAGGCCCGGGATGATGTCATGTGCGTCAGTTGCTTCCATTAATCGATTAATCGTAATCAAACCGATAATTTAATTAGTTAAAAAAAAAACTGTCTTATATTCAGGCCAATAGGGAAGGGTAGGCTATATATTTTTGTAAGGTCGTAATCCGTTGAATCGATTCATCATTTATTTACATACTCGGCTGATGAATCCATTTGGAAAATAATCGTTTTCCTAATAGTTGCAGCCCTAGACCCCTGACTTACAGTACTGGCTGCAACACTGTGGCTTATACTAGCATGCTGCCTTCTCGCTGCTGCAGTTTTTAACCTTGAACTGGGAAAGAAAAATACAAGAAAAATCAGCCGATATGAGGACTCTCCATGGCCCTTGGGTTTAATAGTACGGCAGATGAATAGATTCTGCTCTGTGCAAGCAGGCGCATCCTTCTTCTTTTTCTTCTTCCACTTCAAGTAGTGTCGTCTGTCTGGCTCATGGCTTAACAAACGCGAGGAGGAGGAACAATAACAGTCAGGCATCAGATTGTGCGCGCACACACACACACACACACACACACCCACACACACACACACACATGCGCGCCCTTGAAAGCCCTGCGTGATGTGCTGCGTGTCCTCGTGTAGGACTGATACTGTCTTCCAATCCGCTGGGTCGCCCCCCTCCCTCCCTCGCTAGTGGTCTCCCTGTGTGGAGATGGAGGATACGGGGAGGGAGGGAGGCAGGGGCGGATATAACATGGCCCATTTGGGGGGGGGGGGCAAGAGAACATGTTGGAGGGGCAAGAGAAAATGGTATGGGTGCGGCTTCCATTCCATTCCATGCCATTTTCAGTTACATGACTTTTATTGGACAACAACTATAAGCATCAATAATAACATCAGTTGTTGTTGCAGTTGCAACAGACACGCAGCATGCATAAAGCTAAAGGTCTGACTCAGAGAGTTTTCGGTTTTCAATGATGAAATGCTGTTGGTTTAGTGACACAGCTGTAGCTAGTTAGTAGCAGTAGTAGTGTTTCAGATCATTTTAATTATAAGCACTTTAATTTGAAATACATTTAAAATTGGGGTTGTTTTGCAAGCCATCATGTTTGGTGGGGCATTGCCCCCGCCATGCCCATGCCTAGATCCGCCCCTGGAGGGAGGGAGGGATGGGATGGGATGGGAGCGAGGGCCATTTTCAAAATGTATATTCACTCATCATCGGCTAAAACCATAGTCTGTCAGAAAACTGATTATATTTTTGCTGTTAATGTGCATCGTGGATGGGGGTGGTAAAAAAAAAAACGGCGTTGGCACTCAGCAGCTATAGTGATCTCTGTGTGCGTGTGTGTGTGTGTGTGAGCGTGTAGGGGGGTTGATACGGGGGAGGGGGGGGCTGATTAAAGTAAGATGCATGTGCCTCTGTGAATCAGAAAATATAAATCAGGAGTCAATGCGCGGCGCAGTGAGAGAGTAAACACCCCATTAGAGCGCGTGTGCTGAGCCTCCATCATCGCGCTGTATAGTATACACACCCTCTCTTCTTTCTGGCGGAAGGAAAAGGTCGCCTGTTTTGTGTGCCTTCAGATTGTGGGGTCTATATGCAACGCCTCAGCGACCTCCCTCGTCTGCTGGCCGTCGGTGTAAACGTGCTCCTCTTTAAACGTGCTCCTAACATAATATAAAGATTTGCACCACGTTTTCACGATTTTTCAAAAAATAGCAGAGATACAAGCTCATAGCGCGCCACTCGGTGGCGCGCTATGAGCTTGTAGATCTGCTGTTTTTCAATAGTTCAAACATAATGCTGAGCACGTGTCCTGTCTAGATTTCTAGTTTCTGAATAACATAATATTCAAAGATTTGCACCACGTTTTCACGATTTTTTTCAAAAATTACAAAAGCAGGTGGCATGAGCTTGTAGATCTATTTTTCAATGTTAAAACATAAGGCTGGTTCATGACACTAAGTTAAATGTCGTCTCGAGCCGGGAGGAAACCTCGTATGTCCAGAGCCGTGCTGAGTTGTACTTGTTGGATTGTATACTACAAAAGCAGCACATTATCATTATTGCTGACAGTGCTTTGAGTATGAATGAATGATGTTTTTTTTGTATTCACCCTATTTGACCCAGACATATTTCTACTTGCAAAAAAAAAAAAAAAAATGTTTTCAACCTTACTCCTAGTTTGTACTACCATGATTTATAAAATATTTTATTCATGCATATTAGGATAATTATAATAAATTAAATATGTATATATTTTGGGGGATATATTTTTAATATAATGAATGTACATGTTCTAGACATTCTAATAATCACAAAATATATTTATTGCAGGCATTTTACTTACTTTTATTAGGGTTAAAGGCAAAAGGTCAAAGGTTAGTCCAGAGATTTTTTTTTATATATTTTTTTTACTTGGGTTTTTTTATATATTTTTTTTACTTGGGTTAATTGCAGCCTTTCTGTGGGGTATTTCTATGCAAATATCATGACCAAGTGCAATGAAATTCTACACAATGAACATCAACCATGATATTTATATATATAAAAATAACAAATGATACAAAAAATGATAATTAGTAAAGTCATTAATGTTGCTAAAAGGCAACATTGGGCCTTGTCGTGTTAACACCATGGAGATTTACTCAATACTGTAAGACTGAGAACTGTGAGTGTCCAGAACTATTAGCACCCATTAAACCACACAACGTCGCCGGGCTTCATCTTAGACGTGGCTAAGATTAGCCAAAACAAAGAACCAATGATGAGGAACAAAGGGAGATAATATAATTCCTACTGGTACTATACAATAGTGTAGTCGCAAAAACGAGGGCACTTTATTAGAATTGTATAGCTTTTGATTATTTATTTATAATGGAACCGGACGACTTTAGGTGACGGACCTGCCATTTTACGGCAAGACTGTGGCAAACGAGGCGAGATCGTACAGTAGCCTCCAGGGCACCGATTTGGATTCATTTATCTCCGTCGTCTTGATTGGTTTTCATTCTTTTGTCGTCACTGTAAAAAGTAGCCAACTCTCATTCTTTCGTCTTAGTTTCAGTCTACAGAAACAATACCGGACCTTATATGCACAAAAACACACAAAGAAGGTTTTGAATAAGGAGATACGAGGTTTCTCTGCCCGACAGACAGCGACGATATGTTTCGTTATGGCTGTTAACACATCGTCTGCCAGCTTCCCTCCTCGCGTGCAGCGGGATCGCTCTATTAACTCAGGTCTGATGAACTGCGTGGCGGGTCGTCTCCCCATGGGTGTCAAATCTGCTCTGACACCACACATCAGAGCAGTGAAGGGGAGGCACTGAGAACCATGTTGACCGACCGACCGACCGACCGGTGAACAGTACGTACGTCCCACTCAGTGTTGCCAACTGCCAAAATCCAAAATGCACTAGTGGCACTTCCAAAATGCACTAGAATGCGCCAGAACAGTGTTTTTTTAGGGTCATTTCACGTTTTTACGTCATTTTGAGATCTCAAGAGTTACATATCTATAAGGGTCCAAATGCTCAAAACCACAGATCTAAAAATGCCCTATGTGTGTGCCGTTTTTGGTTCTTGTTTGTAGACCTATTGACACCACTGTGCGACGAATGGACCCTAATGGGTCCATTTGGTCCCATTTATACACCCTCAGAAAAAAAGGGCCTGAAACGAAAAAATCATTAACATGGTTGAAACTCGTCTTGACGATGTCCTGACCATGTTAATATTTTTTTTGTTCAGTCCTCCATGTTTAGGAAACAGAACGGGCCTACATTTTTTTATTATGTCCACACAACATCTCTAAGGCATATTAGTAAAATGTGGAATAGACCTCGGGTGCATGCGGGCGGCTGCTACATTATTACTTTTTCGCCCGGATGATCGCGTATGGCCTTTGTCGTTGCGCTACGCTGCACATCGGTGGCGCCAAAGCGAAGGGGAGGGAAAAAAGCGAGAAAGACATCGCAGGGACGCGCGGCACGAAACGAACGGGACGGAGAGACGCGCGCATGCACGCACGCACGGACGGCCTCCTCGGTATTCTCCCTCTCTGCTGCGTGTCTTGTCTGGTGAAGCGTGGTGAAGACCCCCCCCACACACACTGCATCTTATACAGGCAGCAGCTGAGCCAGTCACAGTGGGGTTGCCTCGCTCCGTCGCCGTCTCCAACTCGGCTTGGCGTCTGCCGGCTCCGGGGCTGACATTTCCAGAGGTGCTAAGTCACTCAGGATCTTCGTTTCGACTCCCTCTGACAAGTCGTTGTCCTCGGGAGGAGTAGGAGGATGAGGAGGAGGGGGAGTAGGGGTCGGGGTCGCGTCATGTTAGAGTCGCCGCGGCAGGCAGGCAGCGCCGGCAGTGTACTTTAACTCAAAGATATACTGAAGTCACTGATCTTCACCACGCTAGAGCCCAGAGGGCGGGTTTGTGGGTTGCGACATCTCAAGGTGTTTACGCCAGATCGAGCGAGGTGTCAATCACAGTGGCGGGCGGACGGGAGGGTGGGAGGTGGTGGGGGAGATTCTGTAGCTGGACTACGGCTGGGAACGGGGGGCCGGGGGTCGGTCCCCTTCTTTCACGGAGGGTGCCAGTCAGGTGCGAGGTCGAGGCAGGGTGGACTCCTCTTGACGGAGGGGAAGGTTATCGCACCGACAGCCCCACCGTGTCAGCGGTCGGGTCGGATCGCCCGCCCTGCCCCGGCCGAAAACCAAAAAACTTCACAGCGGATTTTTTTTCTTTCCTCGGACGCCGTGGTTTGAGGCGGACCTAGGCATGGGCATGGGGGGGCAATGCCCCCCTAAATGTTCATTCTGCCCCACCGAACAGGATGGCATGCAAAACAACCCAAGATATTTCAAATTAAAGTGGCTGTATTTAAAATGAATTGAAACACTACTACTGCTATTAACTAACTGTTGTGGCACCACTAAACCAACAGCATTTCATCATTGAAAACAGAAAACTCTCTGAGTCAGACCTTTAGCTTTATGCATGCTGCAAGTCTGTTGCAACTTCAACAGCAACTGATGTTATTATTGATGCTTGATTGCCTAATAAAAGTCCTGTAACTGAAAATGGTATGGGTGCGGCTTCATCGCCCGTGGCGCGAAGCGACGCACCCATACCATTTTCTCCTGCCCCCCCATTGGCAAATGTACATCCGCCCCTGCGTGACACGCCGTCGACTTCTTCTTCCTCCTTCCCCGGAGGCGCGGGGGGCGGGCTGGGTGGGGGTTCACAAAGCAGATCGAGGAGGGCCTGACGCACTTGTCATGTTGCACTAGCGCGTAGAGCGCGACGTATAAGCTGAGCCACGAGTCACAACAACACGGCGCTGGAGGAGGGAAAAGGGAAGGAACTGGCCGTAGCATCATCTGCACCCGCGCGGCCCGTCGTGCAGCCGTCACACAGCTGCACTGCATGTTGTACCAGCAGCGTGTCTTAAGAGGAAAGGTCATTACCGCGGCATGCTAACAGCAGAAGTACCGCCGACCGGTACAGCACAGCTAGAAGCAGTATGCAGCCTTGGTCGGGTTTTAACGGTGGTGTTTTGCTCAAGTGCAAATAACATTAATACATCCCTAAAATTGTTTTTAGTACGTAATATCACGTATATGTCCCTCAAGCTTGTTTCTAAAGGTCACCACTGATATAACCAGTCCTTGTCATTTCTTTATGGACAGTTTAGCTGCAGTACCACAATGTCCTGAGGTGGTGGGGGCGCTGATATGCAGGATATTTTATAGTGGAGCCATTATAATACTTATGCTAGATGAAACCAGGCTATTTTGAATTCCATGCCAACTTGAAAAATCAACAATGTTGGACATTGTAAACCAAGTGAAAATGCAAGTTTGAAACTGAAGACTGAAGGAGAGTAGGAATTATACAACGCAGGGTGCACTGATGACAACATTATGAGGCCTAAAACAAACAAGCTGTTCCTGAGTGCAATTCCCACTAAAGGGCCTATATGATATGAAAGACTGATTGTTCAAACTTAGTTCGTAGTTATTTCTGGATATATAAAAGCACACAAGAGCACCGAAAACACACACACACACACGCACGCACGCACACACACACACACACACACGCACACACACACACACACACACGCACACACACACACACACACACACACACACACATTTCATGTTATTTATCCCTTTCAAATAACATACAGCAGGCTAAATAGCTCTATAATTATTCCAATGACAAGCATTGCCACGTTGTGTTGTGTCGTCTTCTGTAGCTTTTCAGTAAGCCCCTCCTCAATCTGCTATGGTCCAATCACAGCTAAGCATAACATGTGACAGACACATCTCTCTCCCATTAGTTCTCCTATATGATAAATCATTGTTTTAAAAAAACACACGCACACACACACACACACACACACACACACACACACACACACACACACACACACACACACACACACACACACACACACACACACACATTTTTCACACATATTTTTCCACTGCTTAGAGCAGGCTTTGTACAACATACCAATATGTAACACCAATGTGTAATTTCCATTATATTTATGCTGTAATCAATATATCATATTGATTCCAGCTGTTCATCAGCATAAACACTTAGTCTTAAGGTGAGAAGACAGCGCGGTTTTAAACAGTCTGAAAGAAGTTATTGACCGAATGTGTATATACAGTATGTTTACCCTACATGGGACTGTAAAATAGATTTGGGTACATCTTATTTGGTGCATTGAGAGGTGTAGGGGACCATATACATACAGTACTGTTGTAGATATTGTGAATAAATTATAATCACACACCTCTGTGGTCAATGTGGAAGTGCCTCACATACAGTATATACTACATGTACTACATACAGACAGTAGACGTGGGCCCACCGTCTCAGGCAAAAGTAAGCAAATTGCCATGGTAAACATTGCAAATGTGCAACCGTTGGTGATTTAGTCAGACAAGTCACTGCAAGGGTGCGACAGCCGACATAGAGCACATTGCTACCACAGTGATGCACGAGGAGTGAATGAACAAAACACTGAATGAGTTCGTCATCAGAGGTGACTTTGAGCTTTCGAGCGGTGCCAGCGTTCATCTGCACGTGCCAGAGAACATTTTGTGGCGTAATGCCCGTTCCACACAGTGCATAACTGTCCCCTCATATTGGGGTCTATATTATGGTGTCACTTCTAATGGAGGAGCCACAGGAAGGGAAATATTAGCTCAGCTTTATGCAATGATTAATTGATTGATTGATTGATTGATCTCAAAACCAGAAAAAAAAAATCACAAACAGCATATGTTTTTTCATGTGGATACTTGTGTCTGTGCATTTAGGTAAAAACAATCCCAGTGTTAGCCGAAGATGCTATAATATGGTTAGCATCGACCGTGATTAAGGTGGATTAATCATTGGATTAAACAAAACTCGTCTTTGCAATTTTGGCAACCATTTACCAAAGGTAAAGGGGCTCTTACAACTATGGCTCTTATTCTGTTAAAGGTTAATGGTATATGTTCAGAATCTAGAGCTTGGTAGACTACAGACAACCGACATACGTGCAATGCTAAATGTATGATAAATGTAGCCTAGACAGCAGATAAACATCGGCACATACTGCCATCGCTTATGGACCAATATAACAGCTGACCCACGCTAGTCCTATCCTGACAACAGAAGAATGTTTTTAGTTATAGTCAGGCTTGACGAAAACATCGCTGCCAGGAGAAGTGTGTTCTGAGAAAGAGATAGAGAGCGAGACCAGGGGCTGGATGTAACATTTCCCAATCGGGGGGGCTGGGGCAGGAGAGAATGGTATGGGGGTGACACGGGCAATGAAGTCACCCCCATGCCATTTTCGATAACAGGACTTTTATTAGGCAAGTAAAGCATCAATAATAACACCAGTTGTTGTTGATGTTGCAACAGACACGCAGCATGCATAAAGCTAAAGGTCTGACTCAGAGAGTTTTCTGTTTTCAATGATGAAATGCTGTTGGTTTAGTGGTGCCACAACTGTAGTCAGTTGCAGTAGTAGTGGTTCGAATCATTTTAAACAGAAGCACTCTAATTTCAAATATCTTGGGTTGTTTTGCATGCCATCATGTTTGATGGGGCGGTCAGGGCATTTAGGGGTGCATTGCCCCCCCACCATGCCCATGCCTAGATCCGGCCCTGGAGAACAGCTGGGCTCCATCACTTCTCATGGTGGGGGCTGGAGGGGAGGGGAGGGAGGGGGAGCCGGTGTGCTGCTGCTGCTGCTGCTGCTGCCAGCCTGCAGAGTGATGCAGCGCTGCCTGGCTGTCCTCTGCTAATGACTGCACCATTCTCCATCATTATCCCCATCATTAGGAAATTAGGGGGACAGAAGGTATTTACTGTAAAGCTGCCACCTCCCAAGGAGAGATAAATAGAAACTGATAAATGCGAGCGGCGCGTCACCGCCGCCTGTCTATTAACCTAGCCATTCTCCAGCTCCAGCATATGCACATTTAACAATCATTAATATCCCCCTAATTGGCCGGCGAGGTATTTTATATCGGAGGGACGGGTCGCGGTATAGTATAGCGGGGGGGGGAGTACCGTATATACTTACGTTTTATACTCGAGTATAAAGAATCAGTAAAGTATTTAAAGGTAGACGTACCTGTACTTTGTTACATGTAAAAGTGCTGTTCAAAAATTAGCAGAAGTATTCGTTTCAACATGTACTTAAAGGTAATAGAGGCAACTTTTCCAGTGTTTACAAACAGAGCTGCTGCTGCTGCTAATTCAACCTAAGCTCCGCCCCCCTCCCCCCACGCTGGAGACTGCCGTGCTGTGATTGGCTAAAACGCGGCTGTTGTCGTGTGGCTGGTTATACGATGTCCCAATACTGTATTGGTAACGGCCTTTCTTTGTCATCATCGGGTCATATTGGTATTGGCAGATATGCCAGCCTAACAGATCTGACACAGGGGTATGGGGTTGACATTATGTCAGGTAAATAAAATGTTAGGGCCTGTAGAATTTGCTTTGGAGTTGCCCCAGTGCACATTTGAGTGAGAATTTTGCTATTCCTGGTTGGTGGACTTCATATTGCTCTTCTTATTTGTATTATTATATATACAGTATATTATTTTCTGGTATCGGTATTTGGTATCGGTATCAGATAATACAGAAATTGAAAAAAGTGGCATCGGGCCATCACTAGTTATAACTAACCCGTGGCTAGGTTAAAACTCACCCGTGGCTCCCAACCTGCATGCCAAGATCACTGTTTGACCATTAGCGATTCTCGAGTTACAGTACATGAGATCAGTTGCCCGCAGTGTGAAAACGATTCGCAAAATGTAAATGATTCGCAATGTTGAATTGAATTGAATTGAATTGAATTGAATTGAATTGAATTGAATTGAGAGATGCAAGCCTGCACCTCAAAATCGTGAAAGTTTAAGAACGAGTCTTATACGTGATTCCTGAAGGACATTATGGAATCAGCAGCCTCAAGGTCTGAATGGTCTTAATGTGAATCCACTCCAGAGTCTCCTGCCTTACTGTATACATGACTCTATGCACGCATAGGCACACGCCTACATGCGCACCGCATGCACACACAAACGCAGGCATGTCTGCACTCGCGCACACACACACAAATTTCTCTGGATTTCTCACTCTCTCCCTCTCCCCTCCCGCCCCGCCCCCGCACGCACTCCCACTCTCTTCCTAAAATCCAAAGCCAAAGCAGACCGTGCGTGAAGCGCTGCGAGAGAGACAGAGAGAGAGAGAGAGAGAGGGAGATGCCAGCTCTGCCGCGTCCAAAACGTTTCCAGAAGCGAGCACACGAGAGAGAGAGAGAGAGAGAGAGAGAGAGAGAGAGAGAGAGAGAGAGAGAGAGAGAGAGAGAGAGAGAGAGAGAGAGAGAGAGAGAGAGAGAGAGAGAGGGAGAGGGAGATGGAGAGAGAGATGGAGAGAGAGATGGAGAGAGAGAGAGAGAGGGAGAGGGGGAGAGAGAGAGAGAGAGAGAGAGAGAGAGGGAGAGAGGGAGAGAGGGAGAGAGAGAGAGAGAGAGAGAGAGAGCTCAGCGCACGCAGGCGAATAGGAAGTCTGGAGACTGGATCATCTGGCCTGTGATCCCCTGTGCGTGCCAGCCGGTCTGATTGGCTGCGGGGCTGGAGGGCCATCTTGCCTCCCTGGCAGGCAAGTGGCTCCTATGGTTTCATCCAGGAGAGGAGGGGGGGTGGGGGGTATGTCTGTCAGACAGACAGACAGACAGACAGAGACAGATCAGGAATAGAAGAGGGTGAAAATGTGTCGCTGTTTACTAGAGGCCAGGGCCGGATCTATAGGCATGGGCATGGGGAGGGGGCAATGCCCCACCAAACATGATGGCATGCAAAAAACCTGAATTTTCAAACATATTTCATATATGTGCTTATATTTAAAATCTTCCACCTTTGGGAAAGATTACATCCGGGCCTGCTAGAGGTGTAGCGATACATTAAAACAGGTACGTGATATGATATCGCGATATGTATCACGACATACGGTTGACCATATGATACATCGACATGGCCATGGCCTACTTGTGTGTGAGCAAAGTGAGCGACCCAAAAACAAACTACAGCCCTTCAGGAGATAATACATTGACATTAGTTCAAAAAAGGTAATGACAAAAGGTAATGACGTCATCACCTAAACCGGCCAATCAGAATATTTCGAAGGGCGGTTGCCGTCTGACCACCGACCACTGCGAAACCGATCACTTAGTAATAGAAAAATAAATTGTTAAACAAACAAATAAACAAATAATTTTGAAACTAGCTAATCTACAAATTAACACATCGCTAGTAGATCGGTTTTTTTTTTTTTTTTCCACCTATACTGTATCTGACATTGAGATGCTAAGTTATACTGTAAAGACTCTTACTGTACATACTCCAGGATGAAGTAGGTTTCACCACAGTGTCTAATATAGTGGTGTCAACTGTATTAATTGATTGCCGGGTCCCATGGTGGGAGTTCTGCTCTGGTTTTGATGAAAATTAAATCGTTCCGGTCACTTTGTGGGGGTGTCACAAAACTAACGTAATTTGTATTATTGAATTATTTCTAAAATATTAGCACATCCCTCGTTCATTGTGGACCCTCGTACCACATGGAACTACTTTCTGGGCGTAGTGATATGGACACAAAATACGTAGTTCCCTGTGATAAGAATGACCGAAGCATGTGTTAATATTTTAGAAATAGAATACAGATGAAGTTTGTTTTTTGGATTCATTTACTACATATGTCACCAAAACCAGAGCAGAATTCCCACCACGGGACTCTGGCATCAATTAATACAGTTGACACCACTGTATTAATGGTAAGTATTTCATACAGCTTACCTGAACTATCCCTTTAAAGGTATATTCCACCCATTTTCAACATTTTTTCTGAGAGTGTACGAATGCGACCATTTGTACACGAAGCATATAAAGAAATCCATTAACATTTTGAAAATACATCTTGATGATGTCATCAAGATGTTTTACCATGTTAGTGGTTTTCTTCAGACCTCCATTTCTTGGGAACACAGAATGGGGGAACTTTTTTTATCATGTCCACCCAACACCTTGAAGGTGCATCAATGACATAGTCAAATATTGAAAATGGGGGGAGTTCCCCTTTAAGGCTTCATCCTGGAGTATGTAACAGCCTTTAGGGTATACAGTACAGTATGTTGCATAGGGGTTTGTGGACTATAGTTTGCATTTGTGATCAGGTGCGTTTGGCACCATTTTTAACAGGGCAGCCAACCTCTTGACAAAAATCTAATAATCAGCCTGGACCTTTGCTGCCCAGTCTACCGGCGATTCAGGTGATAGATTGCAGCGATAAAAGTGATAAAAAGCCAATCTAATTCTCTTCTTATTCAGTCTTATTTCCACCATTTCGTTCCCTGGAATAAATGTGATTATAAAAAGATTCATTAAGACATCAGATATTAATCCTCAAAGTACTCTGTGAGACTGTGTGACTGACAGAGATCCACACTGTGTAAAGTTACATTAAAACTAAGATGTGACATTTCAAATAATAGCTTCAAGGGATAGTTTAGTTTTCTTTTTTTTTCAAGTTGAGCTCTATGAAATACTTGCCGTTAATATGGTGCTGACAACCGTGCTAATTTGTTGAGTCCCGTGGTGGGAGTTCTGCTCTGGTTTGTGTGACATATTAAGTAGTTCTGGTCGTTTTGTGGGGGTCACTGGGGGCCATTTGCATTGTTGACCCGTTTCTAAAATATTAGCACATCCTTCGTTCCCCTCTGACCCGTCTATCACAGGGGACTGTTTTTTTTTTTTTTTTATCTACGCCCAAAAAATAAAATAGTTCCCTGGGTTTTGGGTCTGTGGGGCTAAAATGTCATCACATGGTGGTCCGTGGCTCAAGTGCTGAATAAATGGTGGGCCCTGGTAAAAAAAAAAAGGTTGAAAACCCCTGGTTTATAGTATGTTCCTGTTAGACATGTACTGTTCGATGGTCAAAACGAAGTAGTCTGTTTCTGGGCTTCTGGTGCAGCTTATACGTGCATGTGTGCGTGTGTGTGTGTGTAATCAAGGCACGCAGGCCGTGTGCGTGTGTGTGCATATGCCAGTGCATTTTCTGCATTGTTGTGTGCATGCATGCGTGTGCAAGCGTGTGTGTGTGTGTGTGTGTGTGTGTGTGTGTGTGTGTGTGTGTGTGTGTGTGTGTGTGTGTGTGTGTGTGTGTGCGTATGCGTGCCATGCACACATACTGTACATCAGATGGTCAAGCCGTGGCCAGTGCCCGAGGTGGTGGCTGCCTGGCTGGTCTGGTCAGTGTGTGTATGGGAGCGAGCGGCGGCGCTACAGCGTGATGCCAGGGAAAGTGAGTGCTAGCTCTGGGCAGGGACACACAGGGTACGCTGGTGCATTGGTGAAATGTTAAACCAAGGTCCTTTGTGTTACTGCTGACATACAGTTTCACACGCACACGCACACACACACACACCGACACAGGGAGAGAGCGCCAGGCTGCTGACAGTTTGGTCTAACTTAGCCGCCGTGCTACACACCGTATATAAGACTTGCTATATAGTGTCGCGTGGCCCAACCTGTGGCCATGGCAACTGCATGTCCGTGCTCTGGAATCGGGGAGATCGGTGCTGATTGAAAACTGAAGACAAAACAATGTTTGTCGACTGCCAAAACGAGAATTACGCTCCAGAAGGCTTTTCTATACTTTTTTCCCAAAAAAGTGGTCGAGTTGTTATTTATGTTGTTCAAATTCACTGCATTTTCATCGCTCCAAAGTGCAGTTTTTTGCTATACATTGTCTCTCCACCATGTCAGTAGTGTGACACTCACACTTTCACTTTCACTTTGCGTTCGTGGGCCACACCCCCTACACAGCTGAACCACTGCTGAACCAAAATTGAGAGTGAAAGACTGAGTGACAATATATAGTGTGTGTGTGTGTGTGTGTGTGTGTGTGTGTGTGTGTGTGTGTGTGTGTGTGTGTGTGTGTGTGTGTGTGTGTGTGTGTGTGTGTGTGTGTGTGTGTGTGTGTGTGTGTGTGTGTGTGTGTGTGTGTGTGTGTGACAGCTCATCTCTGGCACTGGTCCAAATTGGCCCTGTTACGGTATAATAGTGATTTTTGTTTTCGTAAAACAACCTACAGATTCTGCCCAAAACATCATGCAAATCTCTCTCTGTAGCCATTCAAGGGAAGAGGCCTTTGAAATGTCCCATACTCAAGAAGATTGGTTTCCATTTTGCACGTTTGCTCTGTTTTGAACAAAATGCCTCAAATCATGTATAGCTATTTCCAGACACATGCCCACTAGGCCAATGAATATATTCCACTTGAACATGTACAAACCCAATATGGTGACACTATACCGTATACCTGCTCATGTTTTTATCGTCTGAGGATGGAACTTCAAAATAAAATACCAAAACTTAGCATTTCACTCAGTCAAAACAAGTCAGAATGACCTACATTTCAGCAGTGTTGGGACATGTGCACTACGTAACTTAATATATTACATAATATATTACCAAAATGCAGTAACTTGTAATATAAATATATTACGTAACAAGAAAAATCTAATATATTATACTTTTCTTTCTGCATTACTGCATTACTTTCAATATTACTTTCTGTCAATCTGTCTGGTTGAAAGTGTTCTTGTGAAATTATCTTTACAACTGCAGAAGTTAAATAATTACGTATTTTCTATAATTAGCCATCAAATCTTTTACTTGTGTCCATGAATTCAAGGAATACAGTACATTTAACTTCTGTGTTAACTGTCCATATAGCTGAATAGGATGAGGCAGGTCTACGCCAGTACTGTTTTCAGGAGTGACGTTTTTTCAAGTTGATTTCAAATAGATTTGGCCAGATAGCCAAGTGTGCTTGCTTTAGTAATATGTAATAGTAATATTAATATATTACACTTGCTCAGACAGTAATATTGTTAATATATTGCTTTAAAATGAAGGTAATAATTAATAAGTAATATATTAACAAAGTAAAGTAATATTCCCAACACTGCATTTCAGGTAGCATGCAATTCTGAATCCATGCCAAGCATTAGTTGCACACGGAAAAAAACTCCTTGGGCTGAAAATGTCCATATAGCTGCCATCACAAAATGTGATGAGGTCAGCACAAGGCAGAATTTAGTCTAAGGTGCATTTGTTTAAATAACATTTTGAAACTGCCACTATACTAGTGCATTTTGGATTTTGGCAGTTGGCAACACTGAATATAAGTTTCCTTTGTTTGGTGAGAGATCGAGAGAGGGAGAGAGAGAGAGAGAGAGAGAGAGAGAGAGAGAGAGAGAGAGAGAGAGAGAGAGAGAGGGAGGGAGAGAGAGAGAGAGAGAGAGAGAGAGAGAGAGAGAGAGAGAGAGAGAGAGAGAGAGAGAGAGAGAGAGAGAGAGAGAGAGAGGGAGAGAGGGAGAGAGAGAGAGAGAGAGAGAGAGAGAGAGATGACATCATCATCAGGGTGATAGTGTTGGCCTCATGGTGTCACCACAGCACCCAGATGATGCTCCCCTGTGGAGAGCAAGGTTACGTCACGTGTCACCTTCATCACTGTGGGCCAAGGAGATGCACGTACATCTGCACATGCACACACGTACGCACTCGCGAACACACACACACACACACACACACACACACACACACACACACACACACACACACACACACACACACACACACACACACACACTCATCAAAGAGGTCCTTATGTCCTCTATCTTGGTTCCCAAACTTTTTCACGTGAAGGACCCCCAAATTGACCCTGTAATTGGATATCAGATCTTTTGAAGTTATGTATCAAATACTTGCCATTAACTCATTGACCGCTAGGGGGACCTTCTTTGTTTCCTCTCCATTGCCGCGGCTCAAACCAGTTCGATCGGTAAAAAAGCCCTTATTTTGAAGCTCAGATCTCCTAAACAGGATGTGCTGTTTCTGTTATGCTGTGTCTGTTGTCTTGCCTAATCGGTCATCTGGCGATCTGCCCATATACATCCGGGTCACAAGTCAGGAAGAGCCGTGTAGCGCTAGTTGATTCACCAGTGCGACAACCCCATTCAGAGCGAAAACACAGGAGAGCCGTTTGAATGCATTGGATTGAATGGAAGTGAATGGGACAAAAAAAAAAGAGTTGTCGCTCAATTCTGTCCCAAATGAAAGTCAGCAACGGGATGATCATCAGACGATGCGCACGGACTAATAGTTGGATTAAAGAATGAAATCTACATCTCGTCGTGATACGAGCCGTCCGCGTTACCGGCAGTGGGGTTCTAACGGGATGTCCACGAGCCCCGCGTTATCGGCGCGAAGAGAATTAATATAGTGGTGGCAAATCTATTCATTGTTGTCCAGAGTGCCATGGTGGGAGTTCTGCTCTGGTTTTGGTTGTTTTGCGGGGTCACTGGGTCAAGAGAATTAATCAAAAAACAAACAAAAAATGTAATTTATATTGTTGGCCTATAACATTAGCACAACCTTTGTTTTGTTTCCATATCACTACATCCCAAGAAGTAGAAATATTTCAACTAGAGTATATAAACATAACACGTGCCAGCCCATTCGCCACATGATTGACAACAATGTCTGGTTTGACGTCATGTTCAGGCACGACGTGATTGGGTGAGGGAAATTGGAATCCCCTCCCCCTTGACATGGCTCAGACAGGAGACAATGCCAGACTCAAGCTTCAGGAGTCTGATAATCAGGCTAGCGCCGTACGTCCCTCTGGAGCCAGAGAGGGGCGCTAGCCTGATTATCAGGTTCCAGCTGCGGGTGTACTGTGTGGCCGGACTCTCTTGTGGCAGGTGATTAAGTTGTGTGTATCAGGGGCGGATGTAACATTTCCCAATTTGGGGGGCAGGAGAAAATGGCATGAGGGACGGCTTCATCCGATGAAGCTGCACCCATACCATTTTCAGTTACTTTTATTTTCGGTTTTATTAGGCAAGTATAAGCATCGATAATAACATCAGTTGTTGTTGAAGTTGCAACAGACATGCAGCATGCATAAAGCTAAAGGTTAATGGTGACACAACTGTAGTTAGTTTAGTAGCAGTAGTAGTGTTTCGAATCATTTTAAATATAAGCACTTTCATTTGAAATGTCTTGGGTTGTTTTGCATGGCCATCGTGTTTGGTGGGGCAGTCTGGACATTTACGGGGGGCATTGCCCCCCCATGCCCATGCCTAGATCCGCCTGGGTGTGTATGTGTGTGTGTTTGGGTGCATAGTGCATTTGTCCAAAGGCTAAATGCTCTCTGTTCACACAATGTCTCTGTCTGGGCACCTGGCAAACAACAACGCCTGCACCACATCGCTCCCTCCGCCCGGACTGGGGGACTTCTGTAGACAATGATACACGGTGTCACCTTGGAGTGTTTGCACTACTGTTCTGTTGCTATTCTTATTCACAAGTTTCCTACAATCCCACAAGTCTTTGTGTGTGCATAAGTTCCTGTTCTCTCTTGACCTGTTGCCAGCTTTGCAAGAGACACAAGTGGCCAGGTCTGTGGAAACAAGCACAAATGAAAATAGCTGATCTTACAAGCGCAAAGCGAGACATTGTAAGGTAGCGCATCTGTAATTTAAAACACAGAAGAAAATTGAAATCTTTGGAATTTTAAACATTAGGAAGCAAGCCCAAATACTGTACGTTCTACATGTACAGTACATTTTGGAAACAAGCACCAAAAACATCAACCAGCAACTATTGGCAAGTGACTGTACAGAAACAAACGAGTCAAATGTTACCCCACCAGTACGTTGGTGGGGAAAAGTCTCCATAGGTGTACTCACTCCCAATGGATGCCAACCTGGTTGCGACGGATGCGCCTCCCCCGACCTTTTTAAGAAAAGGTTGCAACATTCCTAAATGCAACTGTTTAAAAAGGGAGAGTGGTTTAAGGTTTCAATGGTTTGGGTAAAAGGTTGATTGATTGTAAAACAGTCGCTGAGGGTTCCCGACGGACACGGTTGCGGTCGCAAAGTGATTTTACTTAGCCTGTTCCATTCCGATTACTCCATTCAGCGCATTGGAAATGTCACTTCGCAAATCAGTCTGGACAGAGGCGGCTTGACTTGCATTTCACCTGTTAATTAGCCACGTTGTTGCTGGTATGTCAACAGTCAGCGCCACTCCGTCCATGTTCTCACTGTTGACAAAAATAGCTTCGTTCAAGACTTGAGAGTAAAGACCTACTGTAAAAAGTAAACAATTCTGTAGTCCACTGTCAGATTTATTAGTATAACAACAAAGTGACGCCTTTGAGTTTAGTGAATTAAGGGGACAACAGTAGCTGCACAGTGCACAACTGGTGTTATAGTAAAAATAAAACTACATAGGTGACTATAATCTAGCTAGGATTTATGGTGTAGGACTTAAAAAATGTTAATAATAATAATACCCTCATTTGTATTAATATCTTATTGACTAGTCAACTAGTAACAAAGAAGTCGACTCGTGGTTTTACTAGTTGTCTAGTTGGTTAAAGCCCTAGTCACGCCTGCTAGGTTAGGCTTAGGCATAGCTTTTACTGAGGTTAGGGTAGCAACCGGTAAAGAACAGTTGCGACCGTTGGGACAACAGTCGCGACTTATTATATTGAATTGAAGTCATTCTAAAATATTAGGACCTCCATTGTTCATTTTGACCCCGCTGTCACAAGGACCTACTTTTTGGACACAAAAATGTAGTTCTAAAGGACCTTACTAACATCCTTTGTATTTTGAATATAAAAGTAAATGAATCCAAAAAAATAATGTCATGTTAGTTTTTTGGATTCATTTACTTTTATTGTGTGGTCCCAGTGACCCCAACAAAACGACAGGAACTACTTAAAATTCACCAAAACCAGAGCAGAATTCCCACCATGGGACATCAATTAATACAGTTGACATCACTACAGTATGTTAATGGACAGTATTTCATACAACTTAAGTAAAAAAAATCTGAACTATCCTTTTAAACATGACTGTACAACATTGGAAAAAATACAAGAATCAGGGCACTCCATCTTTAAAGAGCCATTTAAGAACGGTTTCTTTTTCCGTGAGCAGGAGTATAGGCCAGGAGCCCATGCATGCATCCTCGGCTTGATTCAGTGGGAGACAGAAAAACAGATGGCCACCCCCAGCAAGACATTAGCAACGGAGACCTGAAAACATCTTGGGCCCCCGTGGCTGCAGAGAGCATGGTCAGGAGGCTAATGCGACAACAGCAAACAACGCTAGGAAACGGAATGCCCGATTTATACGCTACTGCGCTGTCCTTTGCACCATGTCGCACAGCCAAAGTGCACAATATCGCGACGTGTTGTGAGCTTGTATGTGCTGATAGTGAGCCCCTTATCCTTCAGTGCTCATCTAGTCAGGTTAAATTTATCCAGCAAAGCGAGGCACGGAGGGCAGAGGGTTTATTATATGTTTCCCCTTATTCTCTATCAGTAATTCATTCTGTTTCTTTAAATCAGCAGTCTCTCTCTCCATGTCAACTCCCTTTGCTCTCAATGGCTGACTGCTAAGTCACTCACACCAACATTCAGTCATGTTCTTTATAGAGAGACAGCGAAATCAATTTGCGGCCGCGGCAAATAGTCCCGTCGGGACTATTTGTTAGCCTATAGAGATGCGCAGTGACGTCACCGCCCCGGTTCCGGAAGTCTTTTCCCAATTCATTTTTCTCATAGACTTTTCGAAAATAATTTATATCAAGACGATTACGCCGCGGACACAGCCAACTCGAGTCGTGACGAATCATGATGACACACACAAACTTTTGGGACAATAAAATAATTTCAAGATGAAAAACGAAACAAAAGGGGCACGGTGGCACGGTGGTTAGTGCTGTCGCCTCACAGCTAGAAGGTCCTGGGTTCGATTCCCGCTAGGGGCGCTGCTGTGGGTGCTGGCGGCGTGTCTGCTCCTCCGCGTCATCAGTGCCCATACCCGAGGCGGGGTTGGTGAAAGGGCCTTTCTGTGTGGAGTTTGCATGTTCTCCCCGTGTCCCCTAGGGTAGATGCCCTCACAAAAACATGCTGTAATCCTGGACTCTAAACTGCCTCCCCCTGGCCAGCCGGGGCGCCTGATGGAGGGGACTGGAACTGGTTGGAATAACGTGTTCCTTCCACGCGCTACGTCCAGCCAGGGAAACTCCCCCCTGTCAGGTGAAAAGAAGGCAGCTTGGACTCCTCATGCATTGAAGGAAGCATGAGGCCAGTCCGCTGCCTCCCCAGGTTGGTGGAGGGTGTGTAGAGCCCAGGATCACATTAGGAATTGGCACTGGGTGAAAAAATGGGTTGCAAAATCGTGGGATGAAAAAATATATTTAAAAAAAAGAAAAACGAAACAAAAAGTCTTGTATCATGCCGTTTTCTACTTCTTCCCAATTAGGCCCTATATATTATATGACGATATTGTGTTTGTTGTCATGATTTGTCACGACCTGAGTTGGCTTTGGCCGCGGCGTAATCGTCTTGATATAAATTATTTTCGAAAAGTCTATGAGAAAAATAAATGGGGAAAAGACTTCCGGAACCGGGGCGGTGACGTCACTGCGCATCTCTATGGCAAAGCTCATAGAGGTTTTTTGGAGATGATCTAATTAAAGGAAGACTATGAAAACATAAGTTGTAATTATAATTGTGACCATAACATTACATAGGAGCTTTAGAATGTATCGTTACACCCCAAGTTGCGTCGCACTACCAGCAGTGGCATTTCTAAGCAAACATCTCCTGTAAAATGACACCCCCAAGGGATAAAATTATGAAGTATTTTTAAACTAAAGAACATATTATACTGTATGTGCTTTAAATGTTCAATAGTTATGGGGGATAAGTATAATGTATTTATCCATATTAGGTATCCTTTTAAGGAATGTCTGGTGGTCGCCCCTTCCCCTCGCCCCCCTCCCCTCATGGCGCCCAAGGCAACTGCCTAGTCTGCCTAATGGCAAAAACGCCCCGAATGACTACAAGGTAACACTCCCGTTTCCTTTTTTTTATACATCCGAGAGACGTGGGCTAGCTGGGTCCGGCCATAGATCAGGGTAATTGTGTTATTAGACAGAAAATTGGAGCTAAAATAACCAGATATACAGGAGACGACAGGCGTGTCACGCTCGCCGCCACGCTGGGCTCATGCTCCCAAAGTTCAAGGAGAGTTCAAGCGGAGAATCGCCACCGCTAGACGTGCAGGGTCAAGCGTAGAGATAGCCCCCCGTCCGTCCGTCCCGTATATCCACCCCCATCCCCCCGCCTTCCGTTCCCAAACCAAATTACCTTCGCAAATACACCATTTCCGAAGGGGGTAATTGTCTTCGCACTTATGGTTATGCATAGCTCATTTGGTTTTTCCATAAGTCTTTATTTTCCAGGGCCCTATTACAAGGGTATTTTGTACCTGCGGCGGGCCATAAGACGGTATGGCCACTTTCGCCAGGGCTAGATTAAGCCGGAGCCAAAGCAATTCCTGTCAATAGGAATTGTAAGCGATGCCGGTCCCGTAAAAAAAAAAAAAAAAAACTTTTACTGCCGCGATAAAACAGGCTTTCCCCCGCCGGCGTCCGCCTCCGCAACATGGGGCACGCCATTGGCCGCTGGGTGTATATATAGACGCTGCCGCGGCGCCTCGCATCACATCAATCTTCACTATTTTTATTCTTTTATGTGAGGATGACGTTTCTCGTACCAAATGAGCCCTGGAAATCAGGTAGTCGCCTTGTCCTGCCGTGACATGGAGGTGTTATACCGTTTTATGTGGCCATTTAGCAATGATGAACCAGCCCTAGATAGGCTAGAGCAGGGGGTTTCAACCTTTTTTCATACCAGGGACCACCATTTATTCAGCATTTTAGCCACGGACCACCATTTGATGTTGAGCTTAGTCTCCAAGTTTAGATCTCCAAGTTTTCGTCCACAATTTAGGAGAGATAACCAGGCAAAACGTCTTCTACGTTTTCTAAAGGTGTAGATTCTTGAAAATTAAGTAATTCAGATGTTTAAACATAATTTAACTCTTCATTTTAACCTCTCAAGAGTTACAGATCTATACAGGTCCATTTAGCTATCTGGTTAGCTGGGGACCACCTGGAATCCTCTCAGGGACCACTGGTGGTCCCCGGTCCACCTGTTGAAAACCCCAGGGCTAGAGCAGTCTATAGGAGGTATACGCTGTCTCTCATGACGTGATAACAGCGAACATTAACACAGAAATAGCCCAAAGCTCACAGCGCTTTGCAAAGGGATTCAGTGGTAAAAACTGAGGGACCATGTTCAGAGCCCTGCGTAACACTGGGTAACAATGAATACAAATAGCCTATTTTAAGGTTATTTTACCGCATTGTCCCGAATATAAGATGACGACCTCCCATTTCCCTAGATTGATTTGTGGGGAAAAATAACATTGAATGTCAAATACTTCCCAATTACTGTACAGTTAAGATACTGCACAAAAATATCACTTGGCACAGTTTGACTTTTTTAAGGCGAACCACCAGAGTGGTCCTCTCAATTACATCACTTCATTAGCTCCTACAATGGGACAATAAGTCCAATTACCCAGAATCCCCAGCCCTGCGCGATACAGCTCCATCGCCAGGCCGTCTGTGGGGCTTGGCTGGGCGCCAAGGTGCATTCAGCGTGTTCTGATTCGCTGTAATTATCTAAAACGTTCATTATTTAGCCATTCATTCATTCACACTCTGCCGCAGCATTATCCCAGCTTTTTTCACGTTCCAATTAGGTCTTCATATAAT
>CM076972.1:46760906-46845309 GCA_039105355.1 Benthosema pterotum
ACTCAGGCCCCGGCTACACGACTCCTGATCTTTTGTCAAACGCAGAAATATTCCTGCGTTTGGGCCTTTCCACTACAAACGGAGGAGGAAAAGAACACATATTTTCCTCGTGTAGCCATGCTGACTCAGTCTCCAGCCTTCAAACAGGCAACAAGCATGCAGAACCTGCAGCTCCACCACCAACCACTTTGAAACAGCCATGTGTACCTGACCAATAAGCTTTTGTCTGTATTGACTTGACTGTTGTATCCTGTCACAGCTGTTAAGCCTCAACTGTTTACCATGTTCATGTTCTCTAGCTTGTAGCCTATTGAATTGCCCTCGCAACATCTTATATGGTCCTTTATTGTTAAATATCTATATGTACTGTATCTGCTAACTTGGTTATAATAGTTCTATTTTATAGAAACCATGGCACATGAATAATCTGGGATAAACCATCTTATTAAATGTTCTTGATGTCACGCTACTTCTTTCCGACCGGAGAAACTTGGGCGGTCGGCTCCTAATCCCAACACAACCAGCTAATATTTATTACATATAATATGTTCTTTAGTTTAAAAATAAACTAAAGAACAAGGGATAACATTATCCCAAGGGATAATTTTATCCCTTGGGGGGCACCCTTTTACTGTGCCTGTCATACCTGGGCTGGGGCTCCAATGCCTGTGGCTCCAAATAGCTAAGAAACGCCACTGGGTGAACACTTTTTGGCCTCGCTGATTGGGGATTTGCGTGTTTTCCACGTGTCAGCTCTCAGACCGCATGAAGTTGATCGAGAAGATCGGCTTGATAAGCAACCAACTGGGATATTATCGCTTGATGATGGTTGAAGTGTTTGTTGTGCGTCTGTCTTGACTCTGCAGGAGCGTTTCTGTGTGTGTGTGTTGGGGGGGTGGGGGGGGCGAAGTGATCCCCCACCCCAAACCCCACCTCCCCCAACGTCAGCCAGGCTCCGTCAGCTGTGAAACCAAACCTGGGGGGAGGGGGCATAGGAGAGGGGAGATGATGGCCCGGGTGCATGGCGAGGAATTATCCCGCAAAGGTCGTCCTCAATTTCTGTCCAGAAATGATCCTTTCCCGCTATGTAATAAACATTTGTCTGATCCCTTTATTGGCTTTATTGGATGTGACAGTTTAGTTAAGCCATTTCCCTCTCCCCCTGCCTGAGAACCCCCCCACCCACCCCCCCGACAGCCACACCGCGCAGCCCCGCCCCAGGGGTCACTGCGGTTACCGTGGTGAGAAAGTTTCCGAGAGAAAGAGGGAGAGACAGAGAGAGAGAGAGAGAGAAAGAGAGGTCAAGGACTCTCAGGTTTTCATGGCATGATTGGCATCAGCATTACCAATGGGAAGCCATGGCTCCGCGGGGCGAGTCAACACGTTTTAGAAGGCCATGAAAACTATAACAGGCTGAGGAATATTTTGGCCAGTTTGGGTTTTGGGAGAAAAGCCTTTCGTCCAACGAGGAAGAGAGTGGCCTTCGTCCAATCAGGATCGAGTAGGGGTGGACAGGGTGTACAAAAGGGACACAGACGGATCACTAAAACTATGACAAGTTGATCACATGTATTGTGACGTTACCACGTTGCAACGCTCTCAAGTAGGCCTTGTGTTTTGTGTTTTGTGTGGCGTTCCGGTGAATGCTGCAGCGCCAAGAGGTCAGCCAGATCTCATCCATGTTGACCCAACCCGTCTCAAATCAAAATAGATCCACACAAAATCACAAGACCTGGTTTTGTGATCCCACAGAACAATCAGCCTTTTATCTTTCCCATAGGGACAATATACTGTAGAATCCAGTGATCTAGTCTCGTGGCAAATTATGCATATAAAACCATTGATTGATGGCACGGTGGCACAGTGGTCAGTGCTGTCGCCTCACAGCAAAAAGGTCCTGGGTTCAATTCCTGCTAGGGACGCTGCTGTGGGTGGTGGAGGTGTATCTCCTCCTCCGCGTTATCAGTGCCCATACCCGAGGCGGGGTTGGCGAAAGGGCCTTTCTGTGTGGAGTTTGCATGTTCTCTCCGTGTCCCCTCAACTCTCTAAACTGCCTCCTCCTGGCCAGCCGGGGCGCCTGATGGAGGGGACAGGAACTGGTTGGAATAACGTGTTCCTTCCACGCGCTACGTCCAGCCAGGGAAACTCCCCCTGCCAGGTAAAAAGAAGGCAGCTTGGACTCCCCATGCATTGAAGGAAACATGAGGCCAGTCTGCTGCCTCCCCAGGGTGTGTAGCCCAGGATCACATTAGGAATTGGCACTGGGTAAAAAAAATGGGCTACAAAATCGTGGGATAAAAAAAAAGTTATGTAGGCTTGTGGATTTACTGGAAATGGAGAACAAGTTTCTGCAACAACAGAATATATAGGACAAATGAGCGTTTAAAAAAAAAAAACTTTAGTGTGTCGACACTAGTCCGCGATGCAAGTTCTGCTCCTCCGTCTCATCGCCGCTAACCGACGGTGACAAACACTTTAGGAACGCCAAACAAACGTCGCATTAAGATGTATGCCGCGGAGTCCCGCTCAATGATGATAGCCAATCCCGCCGTTACGGCGCGGCGGGCGGCTGGGCCGCCGGGCGCATCAGTATGCACCGATAATGTCGGCCGATGCCGAGCCCCGCCGGAGCGCTTGTGCTTGTAAACAGCGTCTGTCATTCAGTTTAATAGACTTTGGGCATTGTAATGGTTTTATATACCCCCGCCGCTCTCAAATCCACGGCTCCGCGAAGCGATCGTTTTACCTTGAAAATAGATTAAATAAACCTTTCATCTCTTTCACGGCTTTATCTTCAAGGGCGCTCTCTCTCTTTCTCTCTCTCTCTCTCTCTCTCTCTCTCTCTCTCTCTCTCTCTCTCTCTCTCTCTCTCTCTCTCTCTCTCTCTCTCTCAGACTCCACAGAGGAGTGCGTATTACACTCCGTCTCCGTTTCAATCACCGACGCCTTCGAGTGACAAAAGCCCTTGGAAATGAATTCTTATTTGTCTATTTGAATGTTGGTGTATTTATTCAGCTGCCGTTGCGGTGGAAATGCGCGCTATCTTCCTCACATTAACCCCCCAAACACACACAGACACACACACACACCTCCCACAACCTTGGCCTGATCAGTGCCATCTAGTAGAAGAGTTGCGATACAGACAAAACAGCGCTCAGGTGTTGTTCGTGTAGCCTTGAACTGGGACAAAACCGG
The DNA here is from genome assembly GCA_039105355.1 of Benthosema pterotum. NCBI lineage: Eukaryota > Metazoa > Chordata > Actinopteri > Myctophiformes > Myctophidae > Benthosema > Benthosema pterotum. Next base: position 46,764,102 of record CM076972.1, read on the forward strand.
AGTAGGAAATACCTTGTTTTCAACAAGCCAATAAACGCTATTCTCAGTGCGTGTTGACGCCCAGCGGTTCGAACTCTTGGGGTCTCCCACATGAATTTCCGACATCTGAAACACTAGATCATCCCCTTGGGACAACCCCTTTTTGACTTTGACTTTGAAATTCAGTTTTTAAGAACAGTCGGTGGAGAAGAAGCCATTATTCCCTGCTTTGCGTGTCTATTTTCTGCATTTCAAACCCTTTTATATAAATATATGTGGCACCAGATAGCAGTGTTGTTCTTCTGAAAGCCCTAGACAAGCCCTAGTAAGTAAGTAGTAAGCGATGGCTCCACATGCCACACAAGGTGCGGCGTGTTCAAAATGTCTGTGCACGCCACTGACATGTCCACTGCAGTTTAAAGGGGAATTCCGCCCATTTTCAAAAAATTTTCTGAGAGCGTACAAATGAAACCAAAGGAACCTGTTAGGCTTCATTTGGTTGCGTTTCGTTGCGTCCATTAACATGGTGAAAATACATCTTGATGATGTCATCAATATGTTTCACCACGTTAGTGGTTTTCTACAGACCTCGATTTCTTGGGAACACAGACTCATGTCCACCCAGCACCTCTAGGGTATACTAATGACATATTAGAATGTTGAAAATGGGTGGACTCTTCCCCTTTAAATACCTCATATTCTGAATCATTTTATCTCTTATCTAACCTTTTTTTGATATTATTCCCTGACTGGGGCAAAGTGAGGTCGTAGGAGACTGAGAAAACAACAGTACGTCTCTGGTATTTTTCAAGGGACCGGGTCAAATGTAGAGGCGGATGCCCGCCCCCACGCGGACCGTAGTTTGGGGACCACTGCTCTATATAACCTTCCCTCCTTCCCTCCCTTGGCCTGATAAGCAGAACTACACATATTTTCACTACTTTACCAAATAACGACCGTGCGGCGCGACAAGGCGCAGCGTGGGTACCGGCCCCGTGTTTGAAGAAGAGCCACTTAGCGAGATTTATGGCGGCACGGCGTAGCGCCGCACCGCGCCGCTCCTCCAGCGGCCCCCAGCCAGTGGCTTCCCAAGGTTAATTAGGTGATCATGCCTTTAAATAGCGGGATCACGTTGCTACCTTCACTTATTACAGGCTTGGCTCGGCGTCTCGACTCCCCCCACCTCACTCCCCAAGCAACCCCCCCCCCCCCCCCCCCCCCCCCCCCCCCCCCTTTCGTGTGCCGTTTCAAGAAGCCATGTATGGGCTCCCTTTCAAAAAGCTGTCAGGATGCATTTCTTTTTTTTTTTTAATTCTCCGTGTTTGTTTTTAGTCCCCTCCCCCACTGCACTGTCAGTATCTAACAGATCCACAAGCTCATAGCGAGTAGTGTGTTATGAGCTTGTAGATCTGATGTTAGAAAGCTGAGCTTTTATTCAGAGAACTGTCCGGGTTTACAACACAATTTGTAGAATCAGTTTTCACGTCCAAACATGGGTTAAGTGAAGGTGGGCTACCAGCACAACCTGTGTATGGTATAGAAGGATACATAACTACTGTAAATCTCCTCCCTGTGTGGCCCTAAGTGACCGCTTCTATTCTCGTCAATATGTTTTCACTCAGGTTAAGTCACCTGGAAAGTGTCAGTGTTAGTCGACTTTCCAAATCACCTCAAATCACTGAATGCTCCTTTATTACTGTAAATGACTTGTATTTGTGGGTCGAAGATGGTCAATTATATTTAGGCTTATAGTTTTTGTCATCATATAGGTTAGTCTTCATCATTGTTGGGCAATATTACTAAGGAGAGTAATATCTTTACTTTACTTATGACCCCTTAGAAAAAGTAATTATATTACATGACTCATTACTTGGATCAAGAATAATATATTACAATATTACTTTCTAGTGGCAACAATATTACTGTCTAGTGGCAACTTGCGACAACTGCAATAGTGTATGTCCAGTGTGCAGAATGCTGCAGTGCTGCGGTGGATTAGGATCTACAAACTACAGTGCATCTCTGTTGTTATCTGTTGATATATAGCTTGTGAATCTGTTCCATTTTCACATGCAACAACAAGCTCAAAATTAAGGAGTAATGAGGCACGTTTTGGCAGTAAGTAACATTACTAATGACACATTTTGGCACGCTATAATATCTTTACTTTTGCTTTGGGAAAACGTAATAATATCCCAGCAATATGTAATATTTAATTAGTTACTGGTCTTCATATATGAAGACCAGTAACTACCAGTAACTAATTAACAAATCCACTCTATATATAGAGTGGATTCCATTCCTGAAAAAAGCTAGTCGTAGCTTTCAGTCAAAATCAACATGAGGTATATGTAAGGCCAGGGGCGGATTGGCACATATTTTCAGCTGGTTAACCAGATGTAACTCTTTGAGAGCGTAAAAATGAAACCAAATGGACCCTTGCGGGTCCATTTGGTTTAATTTTTACACCCTCAAGAGTTAAAATATTCATCATGTGAATTAGCCCAACTTAGTCTACACAACTAGAGAATGTAGAAGATTAATGGTCATTTTGATCTGTATGTTCCAGGCGAGCATCTAGCACATTCTAGTGCATTTTGGAAGTGCCACTATAGTGCATTTCGGATCTTGTCCAGGCCACTAGGTGGCGCAGGCCACCGGGAAAACTCCCTGTACTCCAGATGGCCAATCCGCCCCTGCCGTACAGTAGTTTCCATTCCTGAAAAAAGCTAGTCGTAGCTTTCAGTCAACCAAATCAACACGAGGTATATGTAAGGCGGGCGGAGGGGGAGGGGTGGTGGTGGTGGAGTTGCTAGTGGTCCTACAACCCTCACACACACACCCCCACCCCACCCTATACCCCTATACACCCACCCTCACTCTCACCCACGCCTGCCTCCGATCCAGACCATCTGTGGCCCCAGCTGGAGCGCCTAGCGATGGTCTGGCACTTGTACCGCGCCATATTTACAGATCTAAACACAAATGGCTACTGCCTGATTGTTTCACGATTCATTAGTCAGACAAGCTCGGCTCTCGTGCCAGCCCAGCTGTTGCAGAGTAAACCTTTGTCACTTAATAGGGCTGCTTATTGCTTCACCCCCCCCGCGCCACCCCCCCCCCCCCCCCCCCCCCCCCCCCCCCCCCCATCAAACCTATTGATCTGTTGGGGGTCACCTGACCTCGTCTTCATGAGGTGAGGTGACCGGGCTGCCCGGGGTCCCGTGGAGGACACGGCGACCGCTATAAGCCACCCCCCTCGGCGCTACACGTCAGTTAACCGCAGTGAACTCTGCTATAGGGCGTCCGTCGTGTTGAGCGACGACACGCACGAGGATGGGGATGGGGCCGTGGATCCGAGATGATCAGAGATGTAGTGTAATCAGAAAAGATGGAGATTAAATAAACAATAATTAAATAATAATAATCCGGAGGCTGCCTCGCCTGGTTTGCGACAGTCTTGCTGTAAATCGGCAGGTGCGACATCCAAAATCGTCCGGACCCTTTATAACTGAAGGGGAGAAGGATCTTTGAGTGCTACACTAATAACTTCCTGATCTAAGTAAAAAGCTATAAAATCCTAATCCAGGGGTGGCCAACCAGTCATAGACTAATAGCCACGTTTTTCACTGTGTTATTGCAAAGAGCCACATCAAGCGGTCACAACGGTTATAAAACCGTTGCGATGGCCGTCATGGCCACAAATAGATTTCCCCTCTCCTGCCATAAGACATAGGCAAAGACACACTATTAAAACATATAGACATGTATTTAGAAACAGGGTTTACAATCCAAAAATGCATATGACAAGTCAAAAAACATCCGCGGTCAACTAGGAATCAGCCCGTGGTCGAGTGGTTAGGCACCACTGTATAGGGAATGAATGACTGTGCCATGCCGAGCGTTTTTGACGGTTTCATGTGGAAGCCCCTTAAGAGCCACATGTAACCAGCTGAAGAGCCACATGTGGCTCGCGAGCCGTGGGTTGGCCACCCCTGTCCTAATCAAAGTGGTGTTTTTGACACTCATATATATAGCTGCACTGTCGTTAGTCGTAGTCGGAAGTATATGACCTCCCTTTGTTCCCCACCGTTGGTTCTTTGTTTTTGTATAATCCTAGTCACCTCCAAGGTGACGCCTGGTGAAGGTGTGTGCGTCTGAAAATCGGTCCGGGTGGAAACGCTCATAGGCACACTGATTTAATGACCCCTAATGGTTCCAGGCACTAAACGCGTTAACTACTTTGTCGCAGGACGAAACAGGGTTAGAGAATGATCAACATCTTGATGTCATATTCAAAAAGGGTTCAGGATTACAATTCAAATATCGCAAACACAGTTGATCAACAAGCTCAAAACGCATCACAGGAAGAGAGACAACAGAAAGCCACATATTAGGTCATTTGAACGCTGAATCACAATGTGGGATAGGCAGGGTCTCAATTTGTGGGGTGAGGTGCTGTCCCAAGCAAGGTACTGTCCCAAGCAAAGAGGTACATCTCTTGTGACACATAACGAGCTATAGTATTTTTGGTATTTTAGGTACATTTTGTTACACGTTTTGTGGGCCTTCAATTTCCGGACGTAACTCGGAACAGATTGTTTTTACATCGCAGCACAGCTTACTTACAATAGAGTGCCGCAATCAAAGGTATTTATTTAAAGACCTTTTAAGCATTGTACAAAGCCAACTCGAGCAGAGACAAAAACCATGACAACATACAAATTACAATTACAAAAAACAACGAAAAAAAATCCAAAAAAGCTGTTGTTTTTTCATCTTTCTAATGATTTGTTCGACTCAAAAAAAGAAAGAAAACATGGTATTTGTTGTCATGGTTTGTCACAACCCGAGTTGTCCTTGTCTTTATATACCGGTAAATACCTTTTGAAAAGTTTATGAGGAAAATTAAAAAGGGAATTCACTTCTGGAAGGGGCGCTTGGGGGTGGGACTGCACAGCTTGCATGGTTCTTATTGGGTCTATGGCTGAGGAAATAGAAAGTGTCCTCTAGCTTATGGAAGCATTCCCAGCAGGGGAAAAAAGAGAGAGGGAAAAAAGATGGAGCCTGGAGAAGAGATGGGTCAAGTGTTTTACACCAATGAGGAGTGTATTGATTTCACATTACGGAGGAATGAGCGCGATAGCTCGGCGCTATCAAAGTAATTCACCGATCCGGGCATCGAAGACGGGGCTTGTCTATTGGCTTTCTGCCATTTCCCATCCTCCTCGGCGGTATGTCTGTCCGTGGCCGATGCGTGGCAGCCGGTGGCCGTCGACAACCGCAGGTGGCCAGGCCTCAGCCCGACCGATCGATCTCCTTGTTGTGAAAGTCTTTTTGCTGCGCTAATCGGTGTACGGCGATTGATTGCGGCGGAGGAGAGGGAGGGGCCTAGTTAAAAGATGTGATGAAACGACAAAAGGTGTGGAGGGGAGGGGTCATATGCTACTGTATGTGGTCCTATGGAGTGAGGGTGGAACTATTATAGTTGTCCTCTGGAGTGAGCGTGGAACTATTATAGTGCCCTCTGGAGTGAGGGTGGAACTATTATAGTGGCCCTCTGGAGTGAGGGTGGAACTATTATAGTGGTCCTCTGGAGTGAGGGTGGAACTATTATAGTGCCCTCTGGAGTGAGGGTGGAACTATTATAGTGCCCTCTGGAGTGAGGGTGGAACTATTATAGTGGTCCTCTGGAGTGAGTGTGGAACTATAGCGGTCCTCTGGAGTGAGGGTGAAACTATTATAGTGGTCCTCTGGAGTGAGGGTGAAACTATTATAGTGGTCCTCTGGAGTGAGTGTGGAACTATCATAGTGGTCCTCTGGAGTGAAGGTGGAACTATTATAGTGGTCCTCTGGAGTGAGTGTGAAACTATAGCAGTCCGGACTCCCTTTTGAATACAAAATTCAATTCAATTCAATTCAATTCAATTCAATTCAATTCAATTCAATTCAATTCAATTCAATTCAATTCAATTCAATTCAATTCAATTCAATTCAATTCAATTCAATTCAATTCGATGGCTGTATGAGAAAACGTACGTTTACATTGACACAGCAAAAAGCCCAAGACAAAAAAAATGTACATTTTAAAGTCAAGGGGAAAAAAATCTCTGTACCAAGATCACTTGATTCAAGAATACACACAATGATTAGTATTTAGGGTGATTGTGTTTCATTTGATATCCTTCTCTTATCACAGCAGATCACACATCATGCTGCTGTGTTTTGCACATTGTTGTACTTGGGACCTTTTCCGTCATGTTTTCAAAAAATGTGGGAAGTAAGTACGTGTCTCTGATGATGATGGGTGCATGTTCACTCTCAGGATACAGATCCTCCATGGACTAATAAATTCATGCTGTGAGTGGTGCAGTCATCATGACAAATTAGCTCTCACTATGAAGTTGTCTTGCACATGCATGCGCACGGCGTGCGTCGGGAAGTTGAGTTGTAGAGCGCTATAAAGTGTTATGGCTTCCCGCAACCCAATCTCCATCTCTGTCTCTGTCGCTACACGCCAGAATAAGCATTACATGTCTCAGAACCTTAATTCATTGTGTCCTGTCTAGATTTCTAGTTTCTGAATAACATAATACCGTATTCAAAGATTTGCGCCACGTTTTCATGATTTTTCAAAAATAGCAGAGATACAAGCTCATAGCGCGCCACTCGTGGCGCGCTATGAGCTTGTAGATCTGCTATTTTTCAATAGTTAAAACATAATGCTTAGAACACCAAAAAGCATTACATGTCTCAGAACCTTAAATACCTGATTTAATTAACATGTTATTAGCTAATTAACCCGTGTTGATTAATGCCCTATATATATTCATTCTCAGCGGACCCAATTGAATCAGCGGCGGCTATTGGACAATAACGAGGCAAATTGGCTAATTACAGGCCCTCGCTTGCTCATTTGCAGCCTTTGTGAAGACGTGTCCGCCATAAAAAAGATTCTTCTTGCAAATAATTGAAGTTTGACTGTCCAGAAATCAGTGAACAACTCTCTGTGTGTGAATGTGTGCGTGTGTGCATGCACGTGCGTGCGTGTGTGCGCGTTCTAATGTAAACGCGGTGTGTGTGTGTGTGTGCGCCCTAGGTCTGCCATGATTAATCGATTAATCATAATCAAATAGATTATTCCAGTAGTAGCAGTAGACACCATGCGTTGCTTTAGTTAAATTAGTTTGTCTTTTATTTCAATAGTAGCCTCATCATCAGTTCGTCAAACGCATATTTTTCAATAAATTATTCATCTTTCATATTTATTTTGTTGGATAGAACATGTCTAAAACAACATAAAAAAAAAAAAAATATATATATATATATATATATATATATATATATATATATATATATATATATATATATATATATATATATATATATATATATTTTTTTTTTTTTTTTTTTTAGGTGATGGATAAATAAGTGTCATAATCCAATTTAATAAATGAATTGTTTAAATCAGGGGTTTTTATTTTTAGTCCCGTGGGCTGACCAGGGCTGTCACATACTGTATCTCGCGGGACTGTCCCCAAATATCACTATTGTCCCGCATGCCTCAAATCAAAGATATGGGAAAAGAATTGAGGCCTAAATGGCTTTTGTTAAAGCTGTTGTGTATATACAGCAGGCTAAATTTGATTATTTATGAAGAGACATTCATAAATAATGCACTTTTAAACTCAAGAGGATAATTGGCCAAAGTTGATGAATGAAAAAAGTTGTTTTTTTTCCTCCCTTTTTTCTTCGGGGACCACCTGCAATACCTTGGTCCGCGGACCACCGGTCGAGAACCCATGGTTTAAACCAGGGGTTTTCAAACTTTTTCATCCCAGGGACCACCATTTATTCAGGATTTGAGCCACGGACCACCATTTGAGGATATTTTAGCCCCACAGACCCTAAAACTAAAGATTTATTTTGCTTTTGTCCACAAACCAAATCTGGATTTCAGAAACAAAACAAGCAAAACATACATTCCAAAATGGCTAATTCAGATGATGAATATTATAATTCTGGGGACCACCTGGAACCCTCTCAAGGACCACTGGCGGTCCCCAGACCACCTGTTGAAAACCCCTGGTTTTAAACCATTCTCTACTGAACTTGTAGTGTTTTAACTTTCATTGAAAAATGTGGCGCGCTATGAGCCGTGAACGCCTGCAATTTTTTGGGGAGAATGTAGCACCAATCTTTCAGAGCGAATGTTTTGTAGAATCTACATTATGTGTGTGCATGTGTGTGTGCATGAATGCATGCGCGCGTATGCGTGGCCCTCAGAAGTGCGCTGGGCCCCAGCAGTGCATCCATCATGGAGCTGACAGGCCCGTCCCCACGCACTGTTCAAAGTGAGCTCTTCAGTATGGCTGCTTAGCAAATAATTGATGGGGCGCTTCCCTTCCCCGCATCTTAAGGAGAGAGTCGGGGCTGTTATGGACGCCGCCGATCCGCTTGACGAGCACCGGAATACGATATGCGCGTGAATCACTTTATTTCATGACCCATAAAGCCATCCGAAAATCCCAGCGCTCGCTCACACACGCAAGCACGCACGCACGCACGCACACAAGCGCACACACACACTCCCTGCTGGATTCCTGTCGCTGTTGCACTCACTGTTTTCCATTTCAAGTGCAATTAAAATACATTCTTAAAGATAGAGTGCCGTGATTTTTTTCTACCCTTAAACATGATTTTTTCCCCCAAAAGGTGTACAGTGTTTGTCATTTTTATTATTCCACCCTACCAGTTCATTAAGTATGCCTGGTTTGCCTGGTGGGTGGTGATGGGTGGAGATCCACCTGAACTGAAGCCACACCCACAGCTTTAGTTACATGATAAAGGGATAGGAGTTAGGGGAGGGGCTGAGCATGTGATGTCACTATATTGAAGTTTTTTTCATTGGCATGTTTAACTGGAACGGTTTCAGCCCCCAGGAAGAAACTCTAAATACAAAGGGAAGACATCATTGCACATAAAAAAAACACACCAAGGGGTCTATTTACATACTGTCACCTCTTAAACATGTACAAAAATGGAAAACTACAAAAATCATGGCATCCCCTCTTTAAAATATATTTTTCAAAGGTGGAATGAAGGTGGCACTTCCTGGCGCTGTCCAGAACGGCTGATTGACTTCCAAAGAGACGGGATAGCATACTGTACGTGGCTCTATCAATCTGGCCACAGACGAACACGATAAACACCCGGAACCATTAGCGCCTATTAAATCAGCGCACCTTTGACCGTTTCCATCCGGATTGAGTTTCAGACGCGCAAACCCACAACGTCGCCGGGCTTCATCTTAGAAGTGGCAAAGATTATAGTCAACACAAAGAACCAACGGTGGGGAACAAAGGGGAGGTCATATACTTCCTATACTGCGACTCACGATATAGTCCTGGTTTTATTAGAATTTTATAACTTTTGATTTGGATTAATAATATTCTCCATTTTCTTGATTGCACTCCCATCTCTGATCCGCTCACTACGCTTTTTATTGGGACTTAATTAAACACAGTTCTCCGTGTATGCATGCGGCTTAAAGTGTTAACTGTGAGAAAATAACACCACAACAACTCTGTGAGTGTGTGGACTTGTGTGGGGGCGCTAATATATTCATTCAAATGTATTCATAAAAAATGCTAATCGCGATGGAAGAGGAACCCGCAGCTCGGAGGATGAGTCAATAAAAAAGCAAGGCGAAAATTGACAAGCGCTTGTTGCAAATGGTCAGTGCAGGGGAAATCTAAAGACAAAAGAAAAGAACTGGACTTTGTTGCTGGACTTTGTTATTGTGACCTTCCGCCTCAAACCAACGGATCACAAAAAGCACCAACGGTGTAGCATTTTCAATAAGTGGTCCCGGGGACCACCAGTAGTCCTTGAGAGGGTTCCAGGTGGTCCCCAGCTAAGTTGATGAACCAAATGTAACTTTCATTTGCACTCAAGAGTTCAAATATTCCCAATCATACTTAGCCCAAGTCTACACAACTAGAGAATGTAGAAGAATAATGGTCATTCTGATCTCTATGTTTGCCTGTTTTGTTTTCTCCAGCCTTGAAATCCAGCCTGGAATTGTGGACAAAAGAAAATAAGTCCTTAGTTTTGGGGTCTGTGGGGGTGAAAATGTCATCAAATGGTGGTCCATGGCTAAAATGCTGAATAAAGTGGGTCCTGGTATCAAAAAGGTTGAATAAAAGCCCCTGCCGTAACAGATGGATTGATCACACCAAAGTGAGAGAGTGTGGTAGAATTTCACACAAGCACGCTACGCTACTACGGCTAAAAATACTAAAAAGAATTTAAATTAATGCTGATTAACACGAGGACCGCCCAGAAAACCACCAGCGACCTCGTTTCCATCCGGATTCCGGTGGGATTTTCAGACGCATATGCGTGGCGTCACCAGGCATTCCTACTGCGGCTAACGATGGGGCCGCCAAAAAAACGAGTGCTCTGATTAGAATTTTATAGCTTTTGATTTAGAATCAGGGATTATTAACATTCAAAGATATTTCTCTATACATTGACTTGGCTATAGTGCCAGGTGACTTTGGACGGCGGACTTGTTATACAAATCAGATTGCTGTCGCACAAACAAGGCGATATCACACGGATCTAGGCATTGGTATGGGGGGGGGGCAATGTCCCCGCCTAAATGCCCTGACTACCCCACCAAACATGATGTCATGCAAACGACCCAAGATATTAATATATATATATATATATATATATATATATATATATATATATATATATATATATATATATATATATATATATATATATATATATATATATATATATATATATATATATATATATTAGGGATGTTGAATGATTAAAATTTTTAATCAAATTAATCACAGCTTCAAAATTAATTTCCACTCTTTTGCGTTTTTATTAATCTCCATCCTGGCCGCACTATATGGGACTTTTTTTTTTACCAGGACGGAATCTCTGAAACTGTTAATTTCATGCATATTTTTCCCCTCCCTTCACTCGGAATTGCACTTTGTTTTGCTTTTCGGCCACATTTGGCGTCGTCTGTCTGTCTGTCTGTCTGTCTGTCTGTCTGTCTGTCTGTCTGTCTGTCTGTCTGTCTGTCTGTCTGAACGCGGGGATGTTTAGCAGGGAGCTGGACGAGGCTCAGACGTGGATGAATGTCGGCCATTTGTGCTGGTGTTTGACTCGCTAATGGCGTTCTCTCAGGCCAGATTTGTCAGCGTAAAAAAAGAAAAAACGACAACAGACGAAGCCAGTTTCATTTTCCATTTCGATTTCCAATTGGCCGTGTTGTTCTAGTCCAGTGGTTTTCAACTTTTTTGATACCAGGGCCCACTATTTATTCAGGATTTGAGCCACGAACCACCATTTGGGAACATTTTAGCCTGCACAGACCCCAAAACGAAAGATTTCTTTTGCTTTTGTCCACAATTCCAGGTTGGATTTCAGAAACAAAGCAGGCAAACCTACAGATCAAATAGACAAATTGTGTAGTCTTGTGCTAATTCTGATGATAAACTCTTACATCTGGTTAACAAACATTCCATCATTTAGCTGGGACCACCTGGAACCCTCTCAAGGGGCACCAGTGGTCCCCGGACCACTGTTAAAAACCACTGTTCTAGTCAGCTGAAACTAAAACTAAAAATGCTCGTTGACTACCTTTTTCATTTGCCAGTGACGAAAACAAAATAAAAGCAGAAATAAAATGAGCTATACGATGATTAAACTATACTGTGTAATAAAGAGTCTGGCGATTTTGTCAACAAATCAAAACTATACTAAAATGCCAGGGAGGGTCTAGTGGATGAGAGATCCGGTAGAGTGAAGACAAGTGGCTTTATGTTTAAATGTTTAAATGTCTGAATGACTTCTAAATGAACTATTCTATATGCTTGCAATAAATTGTCATCAATATTCCTGTGACTCGTCATGGTCACAAATACATTTGCAGATTCAATCAAAGCATGTTCCATTCCTGAATGTATTCCTTGAAATTGTCTAGATTATATGCTGACCAAAAATAAAGTGCAAAAATAACCGGCAGACTAAAACTATAGACTAAAATGTCAACAGTTTTTTGTCGACTATAACTAAACAAATACATTTAAGGGGTTCGTAGACTAAGATTGAGACTAAAATACTTGACTTTTATTCAACGAAATGTGACGAAAAATAAAAATACGATATGTTCGACTAAAGATTATAAAAACTAACAAGAGTGTTCAAAACTGGACTAAAACTGGTTGTCAGGGCAAAAAAAAAAGGCGCTTGCAACGGTCATATACTTTCAAAAAGGTATGTATTTACACGTAGTGGGGAATTTTCTTTCGTGCCATGTTTGCTGGGGTAATGTGAGAGCAGTCGGTGGTCCTTTGGGGGGGGGTGGGGGTGGGGGGGTCCTGGGGTGACCCCGCCACATGGCGCCAACCTCATCAAGCGGGCAGGCAGGCCCACCTGGGCACAGCACCTGTCTCTGACGCTGCAGGAGATGATGGCATGGCCGGGTGGTCGGGGTCAGGGGCCACTGGTCTATACAAGGTGGGCCTGTGTGTGTGTGTGTGTGTGTGTGTGTGTGTGTGTGTGTGTGTGTGTGTGTGTGTGTGTGTGTGTGTGTGTGTGTGTGTGTGTGTGTGTGTGTGCACGTGCACACATACAGTTTGAATAACAAATTGAATGAAAAGTAAAGGTACAGTACAAGTTAACTTTTTTTCCATTAAAACTAATCTTAAATTTGATATCCATTCTGACATTCCCCGGATTTCAGCCGCAAAGCCTGTTCTAAATATGTTTTCTATTGAAAAGTGATGATGGGGCACTATTTCCCGTGAAAATTATATGTCACACACATGTGATTGGTCCTTGATTACAAGGACCAATCAGGAAAAGTGCAAAGGGATGCTGGGAAGTGTAGGACCCAATCTAAAAGCTGCAGTACTGGCTGTGACCACCAGTCAAAGTTAAATACCAAGTACAGCTTTAAAGGTGCACACTATGAATTTTACCATTTTTCAAGATGGAGTGGTTGCGCCAGGCATCCCACAGGAACACACCTGCCTGCGTGCCTGAGTCCGTGCCCGGCTTCTCTGGAAAGCAACCATGCCTCAGAGAGACAGGCAGGCAGGCAGGCAGGCAGGCGGGCAGGCAGGCAGGCAGGCAGGCAGGCAGGCAGGCAGGCAGGCAGGCAGGCAGGCAGGCAGGCAGGCAGGCAGGCAGGCAGATAGGCAGACAGACAGATGGGCAGGCAGACAGGTAGGCAGGCAGAAGGTGTACATTATACCTAATGAGGCCTCACCAAGAGTTGCTGAGTCTGAGGCCAGTGGTCCCCGGACGAGAGAGATATATGAGAGAGAGAGAGAGAGAGAGAGCTGGTGGTGGTGAACTCAGCTGTGATGTCTTGTTGCTCCATCAAGGTCAGTCTGGCAAGCCCCTACTGTACTGTATATATCCAGCAGCATATGCACACCACACACACACACACACACACACACACACACACACACGCACGCACGCACGCACGCACGCACACACACACACACACACACACACACACACACACACACGCCACACACCGCACACACACACACACACACACACACGCAGACAAGCCCAATCATGCACTCAGCACTGACATTGCTGCCCGCAGCTGCACACACATTGACACACAAACATGCGTGTACAGAAAAGCAAGCATGCACACACTGTACAGGCTGGCAGATGCATGCACACGGACACACGCGCACAAGTGAGTGTACTGTAACTGCAGTGCGCCTGGCTGCCGCAGGCCGGTGGTGAGATGTATGAAAAGACATGAATATTTAATATTTAAGTGTTGATATCAATTATTCAACTAGCCCTCACTTTGCAAAATGGATTAATTTAATCATGTTGATAGAAGTAGACCGGATTTTGAGGTTGATATAATAATGTTTGTATTGCATGATTTTCCCTGTAATGGATTCAGAGTGGTTTCCTATTCATTGGGTTGGTAGACAGTTCAAAGCTGCCTGGAACTCTTAGATGTAGGATTATTAAGGTGTTACAGTAGACATGTTGGACTGACTGAGTGACTATAAGAGTGGTGGAAGAACGCAAGTAAACTAATCCTGTATGCAAATCTAAACATAAATTGCCTAATATTATTAAAGTAGTACAGACTAACCATCGCTGACAGGGTCCATGCAATTTTGTCTTGTATTTTGTCTTGCCTTTCTGAGGATAACCAAACATATGGCTTTCTTCAAAAGATCCATAGTGTCTAATACTATAGGTTAAACAGGAATGATATGTGATTTCAATGGGGGAGAACTCACCACTTTTCAACCTAAAGACATCACCAATGGCATAATGGTGATGATGAAACAACCACAAAAACATCTACTCTGTGTCGTGTGGCTTTGTCGATTTTTACCCCTTGTCGACAAGGTTTTCTGTGCTGGTTTCTCAGAATAATCCATTGTGTTTGTGAAAAGCAACCTCCATTTAGTTTGTTAGTGTGAGTTTTTGACTGCATCGTGGGGAAAATACCACCGACTGGAACCAGAGAACACATATCAGACTTGTCTGATCTTGTTTACTTCCTCCCTATTCTGGCACTGCATTACCATGATATTATTTGGTTATTTGTATTTTTAGTGTTTTACCTACTATTTCCTTGTGTTTTTGGAGTATTATGTTCCTTGGTTCCTTTTGTTGTTCTTGCTTTGTGTACCTTTATTTTGTAGTAGTATTTTGTGCCTTCCTGTCTACCCCTGTAGTTCTGTGCCTGCCTTGTCTACTAGTCCTGCGATTGCCTGTGTTTCCACCTGTGTCTCCTTAGTTTCCCAGACAATCCCTGTGCTGATTTTTGTTAGTGGTTCGCCTGTGTATAGTTAGTCCTTGTCTATTTATATGCCCTTGTGTGTTCAGTTCTTTGTTCGTTCGTAAAAGTTACAGCGTTAATGCTTTCCTTGTGTGTCCTTAGCTTTGGTTTAATAGACCTCCTTGCAATTGACCTGCCCTGTGCCTGTCACATCATTGGCCATTTGTCTGCAGTTGGGTCCAACACTATAGCCTGCCTTGAACTGTGACAGTCACAGCCCTCCTCTGAGACACAGAGTGAATAGGAAAAAACCTTTTTTTTTTTCCATTTCATTTTTTTCAAAACTTCATTTTATCATTGTAGATTAGTGAGGGCTGTAGACATGTTGAAAAGTGGTGAAGTGGTCCTTTAAGCAGTAGCGACCTGATGGAGGACTTCAGCGGCACTAAAAGTTTGAAGTTAGCAACACTCCCTAAGCCATAATATCCTCACACTGACTTGAGGGGGGAGAGAGCTGGGAAGCCATGGCTGCCTGCATGGCCGGCATGTCGTATACCCACTACAGCAGCCCATATAGAGGACATTAATTGGCCAATTACAAACCCCCTTCCTTCGCTTTAACGAGCGCAAAATGTTAGTGTCCGCTGGTAGACACACACGGCGGGTATGAACGGACGGACGGACAGACAGATTGTCCAGTCAACCTAGGCGGGAGCCCCTCATATCCCATCACAACCCACACACGCTCGTTGCACTCTTGACTCCCAAACGGTGTCACGCCAGGGGAGGCACGCCCCCCCCCCCCCCAACACCCCCCCACCACCGCCTGAAAAAAAGACGAGAGCGAGCGAGCGAGTTTGAAGAGGAGTCAATGACCATGCAAGGACAGAGGGAAAAGGGGTGGAGGAGAAGGCGGAGGAGTGTACACTTGCGAGCGGCCAGACCGTGACCTCCTGCGTCCCCCCCCCCCCCCCCACCCCACCCGTAGTCGGCGGCGGCCCCACCGCACGCCAACGCGCATTCCTAAGCCTTTAAACCATTCAGGACGGTGGGAAACCTCCATTTGGTGCTTTCAGCAGTTGCAGACAGGTATATTATAGGCAACTTTAGCCAAAAATCTAAATGTATGTATAGCTACCAGGGGCGTTTTTGCCATTAGGCAGACTAGGCAGTTGCCTAGGGCGCCATGATGGGAGGGGGGCGACCATGAGGGGAGGGGGCAACCATGAGGGGAGGGGGGCAACCCATGAGGGGAGGGGGGCAAGGGGAGTGGAGGGGGCCACCAGACCATGCTTTAAAAGGATACCAGGCTAATAAGCCTAATATGGATACATTATACTTATCTCTATAAACTAGAATTAAACATTTATGTTAATAAATATGTAATATACCTAATATGTTGTTAAGTTTACAAATAGTTCATACTGTAATTTCATCCCTTGGGGGCGCCATTTTACAGGAGTTCCGGATTGCGGGCGAACCTGGGCGACTTGCCCAGGGACACTTCAACAACATGGGTTTCGAACAAACTGGGTTCGAACCGCCGACCTCCAGGATCATTGATCCACCTTTTTTCTTTTCTTAGAATCAGGTCTAAACGGATTAAAATCATTTCCATTCGCCCTGGTGCCAGTGCCGCCGCCCCGTGCGCGCCCGCATATAAATTTTCCTCCGGTCTCATCATCATCGCCGCGGACCCCCCCTCCACCCCCCCCCCCCCCCCCCATTCGCGCTCAGCACGGCGGGTTCTACCTCTTATGACTGATATTGGTTCATCATACTTAATCTAGGGTGAAATTTCCTAGTCTGTGCTAAATGACTTGCAGCCTTCGCCAGAGAGAGAGAGAGAAGAGATATTTATTTTTCTCAGGGCTAATGACCTGTCCCCGGGACCCACCCACTGATGGTTATTTACTAGGGCGCAGATGCTTGGGCTCAAAATGAGTGGTAATGTCAGCGGGAGCCATCCCTCATTGAGGAGGGGTTGGGGGGGGGACACACCCCCCCCCCCCCTGATTCAATCCCAGTGATCCCATTGACATTGACTCGGTGACTTTTAAGGCCATTACCTTCCGCCGCTGCGATGATCACCTCATCATCGCCTCGGAGCTGACAGCTGATTAGCAACAAATTACTGACAGGAGAAGGGCTCTGACACGGGGGCCGCGAGAGGTGGCGGGAGGGCGGGCGCAGGCAGGCGGGCGGGCGGGCGGGCGCACGCACGCGTCGCGTCTGTGTGTGTGTATGTGTGTTGAGGAGAGGTGTGCGGTGATACAGCTCTAGCAGTAGTATCAGCAGGGAGCAGATGACAAGGAGTCAGGGGCGCGGACACACACACACACACACACACACACACACACAAACACGCGCACACAGGACGGGCTACAATTGACCCTAACACATCCTCCTAGCAGATTTATACGTTTGCATTGCGCTGCGGCGCAATGTGATATGTTAGCGTATAGAGGTCTGCCATGACTACAATAGCAAACACACGCGTGCATGCACACGCGCACACACAAGAGGAAATTGGAAATTGGCCTCGCTTATAGTAAACTTATAGTCATTTTTTCAAATTTTGCTATACTTCTGGGGACATTTGGCCTTCAAAATCAAAGCGCCACACACACACACACAGGCGCACGCACGCACGCACACAGCTAAGAGTAATAGACACTCATGGTAATGTAATAAATGTGATGGGGGGTTGGGGGTGGGGGGGGGCGTACGGTTAGCTTTCCACCATAAAGGAACAAACAGCTGCTTCTCATTGGAGGAAAATGAGCGCTACTTCATTCCACTGTCCTTGTGTTTCAACCGATTCGATTATTCCCAACAGACACCCGGGTGCCAACAGACACCCGGGCAGATAGCCGGTTTAGCTGTCTGCATTTCAATGGACTTTTAGGTTGGATTTTCCTTAGCCTGGCAGTAACTGTAGGACCACTAGTTGAGTAGGCTACACAGTTTTAGTTGCATTTGGTTTACTTGAGTAATTACTTGAGTAATTTCATCATCAATTATTTAATTGTACTACATCTTGAAGGCATTTTTTTTTACTTTATAGGCTACTCAATGCTGCCTGCAATTATTTTAAAACTTTAGTTACAATTACTTTGCATATTTATAATACCAAACATTTAAGTTCTAAGTTGTAGCTGTAATCTCATGGATCACAACTGGGACAATCTGCACAAGGAGTAGTTTTTACTTTGTTAGTGATGACCTGTACTTTTAATGATGAAGAATCTTAATCGATTAATCACAGCTTCAAAATTTAATTAATCGTGATTCATCACCAACTATGTCCAAAATGTACCATATTTTCCATTTCCACATTTAATAAAGGAAAAAAATCTGGTGAAAATAGATCTGTTCATTTGTATTGTTGTTTTTTATACATCAAAATAAGTGATCTACAAGCCCCCAATGCTTGTAGATCCCTCGAGCTATACTGGTTACAGGGGGACACACAGCTATTATGTCTCCGTAAAAATATACCAATGTTTTTGTCAAAGAGAAAATGCTAAGTGGGTTGAGTCAGTGTGATTAAAACGTTGATTAATCCGATTAATTTTTTAAATCAGATTCAACAACAAAATGAATGAATCCAGGAAGCATTCCGATCAGGACTCTCCTGCACATCTTGCACAGAAGATGATGATGATGATGATGATGATGGGAGTTGAATTGGGAAGGGGGTGGGATGCATGAGTGGGTCGGGTGCTCCATTTTTAATGCTTGCATTATAGACCTGCTTTAATTACTCATTAGACATTAGTCCCAGCGGTAGAACGAGCGAGAGTCACGGATGGGAGCAATCGTGAGCTGTGGGTGCATGGGAGTGAGGGGGTGGGGGTGTTTTTTGGTGGTGACCGTGCTCTGTAAGCCTCTTGGGATTTTGAGTGGGGGGGTGGGGGCCTTCAGTGAGATACCGGGGGTTGACAGCTGAGATCTCCCTATATAACTCTCCCCGCGGACGCTGGAATTCCAGCATTGAGTTGTGGTGGAGGATGAGAACCCTCCTCACTTCTTTCCCAAAGGATTGGGTGATGGAACTGAACCGTGGTTTTCCCAAAGAGGGGTCCTTGAGTTAAGTTCCAGGGGGTCCGTGGATAAATGATAGTTTGGATGCAAATGAACTGAGAGTGCAATCCCAGAGTTAGATTTACATTGATTACTTGCACGAGCAGAGAGATCTCTGAGTATCACTTTGAGAGTGAGTATGCAGAGAGATCTCTATGAGTATCTCTTTGAGAGTGAGTATGCAGAGAGATCTCTATGAGTATCTCTTTGAGAGTGAGTCTGCAGAGAGATCTCTATGAGTATCTCCGGTCGCTCACTCTAGTCATGCACCATGAAGTAGGCCATGGTCTACTTGTGTGCAACACAGAAGTTTGCACACAAGTAGACCCACCAGCTGGACTCTGGGCCTCAATTAACACCAGACACCATATATATATATTAATAGCAAGTATATCTGCAGCTTAACTTAAAAACCTCTGAACTATCCCTTAAATTAGGGGTGTCAAACCCAAATACAGAGTGGGCCAAAATAGAAAAATTGGTACAAGTCGAAGGCCGGAGATACCGGTCTGTGTTTCACACCGTTTACAATGCTGTCCCTGTCAAACAGCAAAAATCAATTTCTCCTAGTGGCAAGATAATTGTAAAGACGAAACTGCCTGCATTAAAACTGTTTTAAGTTTTAAGGTGTTCACGTCTGATAGCGCGCCACAGAGAGTGGCGCGCTATCAGACGTGAACACCTGCTATTTTTCAGGGATTTTTTTCCTTCTATGATCCTCACCAAGTGCTGCTTTCATAGTTAATTGAGAAAGTAAATGAGACTGAGATGAGGAAGTAAAACATTTAGTTGCATTCATTCACGGGCCTGATTTGGCCCCGGGCCTTGAGTTTGACATCTGTGCCTTAAATGGAACAATTGAGTACTTTTCCCAACACTAAAGGAGACGAAGCGACAGGGGCGTGAGTCACGGAGTGTCATGGTACACATACAGTACAGTGTTAACACTGCAGAGCTTGCTGAACGTGTGTCATCTGGAGTCAAGAGGATCATGCGAACTAAACCCCAGGAATTGCCTCATATAAATGGAACGATGACATGAACTCCATGTCCGCCCGCGCATCGCATACATGCGACCCCCCCATGGCTCTGCTGCGGTTGCTGTGATTGCACTGGAACTGGCATTACGTCGGCCAGGGGATGCAGAAGGCCAAGGGTTAAGATCATCATCTTCTCAATGTCTGGGAGGCAGGAGCATCGCGAAAGCGCACCAGGAAACCTTATAAGACAGTGACAAACAGTGTTGTAGTGGGACTTTTGGAAGTAAGGGGACGCCTCTTAAAGGGAAATTCCACCCATTTTCATTTTTTTTCAGTGTACAAATGTGAACCAAATGGACCCTAGCGGGTCCATTTGGTTCCATTTGTACACTCTCAGAAAAAAAGAAAACTCATTAACTTTTTTTTTTTTTTTACCATGCCCACACAACATCCCTAAGGTACTGTATATTAATGACATGGTAAAATATTGAAAATGAGTGGAATTCCCCTTTAAAGATGGAGTGCCATGATTTTTTTCTACCTGAAAACATGATCATCAGGTATTAATGTTATATGAAAAGTAAGATTTCTTTCCCAAAAGTGTACGGTGTTTGTTAAACTGTAATTTTTATGATTCCACCCTACCAGTTTTTGAAGTATGCCTGGTTTGCCTGGTGAGTGGTGATGGGTGGAGATCCACCTGAACTGAAGCCACGCACACAGCTTTAGTTGCATGATAAAGGGGAGGAGTTAAGGGGGGCTGAGCACGTGATGTCACTATATTGAAGTTTTTTTCCATTGGCACGTTTGACTGGAGAGGTTCAGCCCAGGAAGAAACCCTAAATACAAAGGGAAGACATGATTGCACATATAAAAACACAGCCAAGGCGTCTATTTACATACTGTCACCTCTTAAACATGTACAAACACGTATAGCATATGAGAAAGATTGTTTACAATGCCTAATTGTGTCCATAAAAGTAAATGACAAGACAAAAAACATAGGCTACTTTTGCCCAAAAATATTCTAGATGTGAGAAGTGGGGCGACACCCCCCCCCCCCCCCCCTCCACTACACCCCTGGTGACGAAGGTCCCCTCTGTTGGACCAGCACCAGGGTCATGGTACTGAGCCATGGCTGGTCAGTGGTTGTCGGAGTGCATGTAGTACGACGTTGGGTTTGACAGTCCGACAGGCCTTGATTCCGGTTTAGAGTCACGTTTGAAACCCTGATTTTTGAGGCGACAGATGTGCAAAAATATCCAGTGCACAGGTCCCCGGATGGACTGCTGTCTCTCATTGGAAATAGATTTTAAAAAATGTCATTGAGGGGTAGAAACTGTGATAATGCCGTTGACATGCATGGGATACAATGAGCCCAGGGGCATTTTTTTGAACGCACCCTAGGTTTACGAACGAAACGCCGATCATTTGCCCGATCGTCGCTATGTTGCATTGCATTTGGGAAAGCGGCAAAAAGAAGGTCGTCAAACGATATGTTCAGATCAATTCATCTTCGCGCCTTCGAGTTTGGGGACAGTGAACAAGGGCAAGTAGGGGCGGTGAATGTATTAAAATAAAATGCCCAAATTAACCATTTCACTGCACCCTTAAACTTTAAAGGTGCACTCGAAAGGCCATGGTTCACCCGACACCCTACTGTAAAGTTGAAACCATTTTGACCTGAAATAAAATTTGTTGCACATTTTCAACACATTTTCACCATTTTCCCAAAATATCAGATCTACAAGCTTGTAGCTTGTAGATCTGAATTGAACATTTAAACAAAGTTCTTTAGTTTAAAAATATTTTTATCCCATGGGGGCCGCCATTTTACTGTGCGTGCCACAGGGATGACGTCACAGGAGTCATGTAGTATAGTCCAGCTATAGAATGTTCCATGATCACCCAGCATTGCAATGTAAAACATCAACGTATATACACTGCTCTGTTTGTAATGAAAATGGCGACCCCCACTGGTTAAACAATGGACTTTAAACATCGGGGTGACCTTACTACGTGGACCAAATATATAGTTGTTTGATGCATTCCATTAGTTCTACTACAGAGCGATCTCTTGTGACGTCATACATATGACAGGCACAGTAAATGTACCATGATGTAGCTAAACAAGTGTTATCATTATTATCATTAGTATAGTATACCATTCTTTTTTAGGGCCAAAAAAGTATATACTCAGAGCTTGACAGTAACACTTGCCCGCTTGCCTGGGGCAAGTAAAAAAAAAATGGTGGGGCAAGTGAAGACTGCTACCTGGTTGCCCGATCGGGCAAGTGTGCAACTTAGTGCACTATAACACAACACAAGATACATTTGTCTTGAAGGCAGTCATTGCACTCTGCCTCTGTGTCTTTCCCTGCTTTCTAGCTATCCACAATTCCAGGCTGGATTTGGGAAACAAAACAGGCAATTTAACTTTCACATCAAAATGACCTAATCTTCTACATTCTCTAGTTGTGTAGACCTGGGGTAATTAAGATGATGAATTGTAACTCTTGGGAGCCTAAAATGAAACCAAATGGACCCGCAAGGGTCCATTTGGTTTCATTTTTACGTTCTCAAGAGTTACATCTGCAAAATTTACAATATATTTTAGGGGGCAAGTGACCATGAGCTGAGGGCAAGTAGAACCTGACTGCAGAGACTCTGTCCGTGGTGCTGAAATGAGCTTTCTGTTACTCTGTCCGTGGTGCTGAATGAGCTTTCTGTTATGGTAGCTGTAGTGACTCTGTCCGTGGTACTGAAATGAGCTTTCTGTTACTCTGTCCGTGGTGCTGAAATGAGCTTTCTGTTATGGTAGCTGTAGTGACTCTGTCCGTGGTACTGAAATGAGCTTTCTGTTGCTCTGTCCGTGGTGCTGAAATGAGCTTTCTGTTATGGTAGCTGTAGTGACTCTGTCCGTGGTACTGAAATGAGCTTTCTGTTACTCTGTCCATGGTGCTGAAATGAGCTTTCTGTTATGGTAGCTGTAGTGACTCTGTCCGTGGTGCTGAAATGTATATTTACTGAAATGTATATTTACTTGCCCCCTATATATTTTAGGGGGCAAGTGACCATGAGCTGAGGGCAAGTAGAACCTGACTTGCACTTGCCCGATGGGCAAGTGCCTCCGAGACCTTAGTGTCAACCCCTGTATACTGTAATAACATTAATAACATGGACCATGCAGGGGAATCCTTTCTCTATCTCTCTCACACACACACACACACACACACACACACACACACACACACACACACACACACACACACACACACACACACACACACACACACACACACACATACTGTAAAACAAAACAAAAACTGTAATGTAATTATTATTTTGACCATAAAAATTACATATAGGAGCTGTAACACGAACGCATGTGTGCGCACACATACACACACACGCGCACACACACACACACACGCACCACACGCACACACACACACACACACACAACACACACCACACACACACACACACGCACACTCGCGCGCACATATACACACACACACACACACACACACACACACAACACACACACACACACACACACACACACACACACACACACCGAGATGAATCCTGTATGCATTACATCCAGACTGACATGTCAAGAGCCGTAGATTAACTACACCCCCTCCCCCCCCCCATCCCCCCCCCGTCCCCCTTCAACTTCCCCTTTATCCCCTCCGTTCCGGGGGGCCACGCTCATTTACATAAACAGATAATCCTTGATAAAAATTTCCATTAGACAAAGGTGAAATGGATCAATTTCCGCTGCCAAGATAAATCTCACAGGGTCCCCCCCCCCTTTTTTTTTTTACACCGACAGGGTCATTACACAAGCCACATTTCAAGAAGTAATGTATTTTTACAAAGAATTCCGCCGAGCCGATAGCGGTGGCGGCGGTATAGCCCCCCCCCCCCCCACACACACTTTTTCCCGGTTTCCAATTACCTTTAAGAAAAGCTTATTCTGTGGACAATAAAGCACATTACGGCACAATATGATACAGTCCATAAAGACCAGAGCGTTTGATGACGGGAGGTGGTGGTGGTGGTGGTGGGATCGTGGGTGGGTGGGTGGAGATGGGTGGCTGGTTGGTGGTCGAAAGCTCAGCATATTTCGGGCTGCTCTGCGGACGCGGTCGCGGCAGTCACGCACCCGCGCGCGACCCTCAGCAGTAGCCGTGCGGTTTGACGCAGCATGCAGGCACCTTCGCTGTTCGCGTGTGCTCTGCCATGCAAATTGTCCTATATTCCGGTCCAGTCCACATACATTAGGCACTTTAAACTCCCGCATTTTCAGAACGGCACCCCTTGCACCGGAAGTACGGCTGCCATGACGCAATCGGCGCAGCTGTCAAAATCATTAAGAGGATCCCTGTCTAATAAGACAAACATTGCTTAAAACATCATACTTCACCTATATCAGGGGTTTTCAACAGGTGGTCCGGGGACCACCAGTGGTCCCTGAGAGGGTTCTTGGTGGTCCCCAGCTAAGTTGGTTAACCAGATGTAACTCTTGAGATCGTAAAAATGAAACCAAATGGACCCTTACGGGTCCATTTGGTTTCATTTTTACACTCTCAAGAGTTAAAATAATCATCTTAATTATTAGCCCAAGTCTACACAACTAGAAGATTAATGGACAGTCATGGTCATGGACAGAAGCAAAAGAAATCTTTAGTTTTGGGGTCTGTGGGGCTAAAATATCCTCAAATGGTGGTCCGTGGCTCAAATGCTGAATAAATGGTGGTCCCTGGTGTCAAAAGGTTGAAAACCCCTGACCTATATAACTAAAATAAATAAATAAAAACAGCATTGTCATCTTATTTCTTTCATAAATAGAGAATATTTCACTCAGCAGGAACTGCTCCTGTCTCAGGATGATGATGTCACGTGCCCTTGTGTGGTCTAGCTCTATGGAATATACAGAATGCACATGCTCATGTGACATCATCATCCTGCGACAGGAGCACTTCCTATTGAGTGAAAGATTCTCTATTTACGAAAGAAATAAAGTATTGAAGGTGTTTTTATCTACGTGTTTTAGTTAGAGAAGGCAAGTACAGTGTTTTAAGGCATGTTTGTCTTATTAGCCAGGGACCCTTTTAAGCAAAACAGCCATCCAAAACGGGCGTGTCCACAACAGGCGTTGTGGACACTATGTTAAAGTATAGGTTCAGCCGTAGTAGGAACGGCTGCTACGGCAAGCAGGTTTATCTATCGAGCATAGATCGAGTTACTGTTGCCGTAGTAGAGGCATCTCCGTCATATGGCTTAAAGTCCCTAACTCATTCGCTATGCGAATGACCCCCTTTTGGTCTTTTAAATCAGAGGTTTTCAACCGGTGGTCCGGGGACCAACAGTGGTCCTTGAGAGGGTTCCAGGTGGTCCCCAGCTAAGTTGGTTAACCAGATGTAACTCTTGAGAACATAAAAATGAAACCATTCATTTTTACGCTCTCAAGAGTTAAAATATTCATCATGTGAATTAGCCCCAAGTCTACACAACTAGAGAATGTAGAAGATTAATGGTCATTTTGATCTCTATGTGTTTGACTGTTTCCCAAATCCAGCCTAGTATTGTGGACAAAAGCCAAAGAAATCTTTAGTTTTGGGGTCTGTGGGGCTAAAATGTCCTCAAATGGTGGTCCTCTGTGGCTCAAATTCTGAATAAATGTTGGGCCCTGGTATGAAAAAGGTGGTTTTCAACCATGTGGACGCCAGGGTCCAGTATTTGTTCAGTATTGTAGCCACGCGACCAACCATTTGATGAGGTTTAGTCTCTCAGTCAGACCCATATTTTGTTCCCTAAAACCAATATTTTCCCCACAATTCCATGCTGTATTTAGAAGAGAAAACGGGAGAATCGAATCACATCAGAATGAAAACATTTCAGATGTTTAACAATGAAGTATCTTGAGAGTGTAAAAATGCACAGGGTGTAGAGGTGTGTGTGTATGGGGGGGGTGGCGGCGCTAGTTGGGACTGACAGGATGGTCCGCGGGTGGGAGGGGAGGGGAGAGAGGGGGTGCATGGTGCTATAGGGGGAAGGTGAGATGCCGCCGGGTGATGTTTCGCCGTCGGGGGGCCATGCAGGCATATCAGGCACGAGGAGAGGAGAGGATGGAAATCTCATTAAGTCTTCTTCCTTCCAACCCCAATTGGCGGCGATGGCCCCGTGCTTTTTTGACCTTGAGAGACTCACCCAACCCCCCTCACTACCACCACCACCACCACCACCACCACCCCTTCTTCCCTCTCTCCATTCCATCCCCTAGACTTGAACTGTGCCGTGGGTGACTAGTTGGTTTGACACACACGCACGCACATGCACACGCACACACACATCCTCAGTCAGTCAGTCAGTCAGTCAGTCAGTCAGTCAGTCAGTCAGTCAGTCAGTCAGTCAGTCAGTCAGTCAGTCAGTCAGTCAGTCAGTCAGTCAGTCAGTCAGTCAGTCAGTCACTCACTCACTCACTCACTCACTCACTCACTCACTCACTCACTCACTCACTCACTCACACACTCACACAGGGGTGGCAGTAGATCAGTAGATACATCCTTAAAGTTCAGTTTTTTTTTTAAGTTAATCTGTATGAAATACTTGCCATTAATATAGTGGTGTCAACTGTATCACTTGATGTCCAGAGTCCCGTGGTGGAAGTTCAGCTCTGGTTTTACTGAAATATGAAGTAGTTCCGGTCATTGTGTGTGCGTCACTGGTGGCCACGCAGTATGAAGCACATGTATAAAAAAAAAAACATTGTTTGTATTGTTGACCCATGTCTAAAATCTTAGCACATGCTTTGTTCATTTTGACCCCTCTATCACTTTTTGTGTCCATATCGCTATGCCTAAAAAGTACTGTATTTCCATGTCATAGAGGGGTCAAAATGAATGAAGGAAGCCCTAATGTTTTAAAAATAATTCAACAATAAAAAAGCCATTAGCTTTGTATATTAAAGTACTTTTACTGCGTGGCTCCAGGGACGCCCACAAAATGACCGGCACTACTTAATATTGACCAAAACCACAGCAGAACTCCCAGCACGGGACTCTGGACATCAATTAATACATTTGACACCCTATACACACTATATTAATGGCAAGTATTTCAAACAACTTGTTGTGTGTATGTTATAGTGTTTAAGAATAATGCACTTAATAATAATGAAAAATAAAGGGGGGAGAATTGGAAGGTGTTCCTGTTTATGCTACTACTGATGTTTGAAAACAGTATTTGACAGTTTGTGATGTTGAGTGATGTTAAGAACTGTCACATTTTTGTCCACAATTTGTCCACAATAACAGTTATTCTCCATTTTCTAATTGTATGGACTTTTGAATAATTCAGATGAGTAATTCAGACGTTTAAATATAATCCACTCGCGATTATCGGCCTTGTATTGAGTTGTGCTTGAAATGTAGTACCAAGTTGATACGATTTTCAATCGCGCAATCACCCAATCAATCAAGAAGCCTAGCAAAATCACACCCATGTGAATTGAGGGGGTGCTCTTAAACACCATATGTACAGCTATCCTCTGCATGTACTATAAGTTTTTTGTGTTTCAACGTTTTGGAAGGATGTGGGATGGAGATAGAGAGGTGATGGAGGCAATTCTGGTTCGTGTTGCATCCATTTACACTGCGGATCCCATGTTTGGAACATGTATGATCATACGCGCGCGCGCACACCCACACCCACGCACACGCACATGCACACGCACACGCACACGCACACACGCACACACACAGAGAGAGAGAGAGAGAGAGAGAGAGAGAGCACATCCATTATCACACACATACAGTAGCTAATATAACGATTGCATCTGATTGCATATGAACCAGCAAGGGTCCATTTGGTTTCATGTTTACACTCTCAAGAGTTAAAATATTCATGTGAAGTCTATACAACTAGAGAATGTAGAAGGTTAATGATCTATACGTTTGACTGTTTTGTTTCCAAAATCCAGCCTGGAATTTTGAAGGCAAAGGAAATCTTTATTTTTGGGGTCTGTAAATGGTGATCCGTGGCTCAAATGCTGAATGCATAGTGGGCCCTGGTATAAAAAAAAAGGTTGAAACCCACCGGTATACACCGCTAGCTGTTCACTGTGCCGCTGCCGCCTGCCATCCACGGTGAGGTGAGAAGAGTGCAGCCTAGGTCTGTCTGGCATGCTGGGATTTGACGTCTCTATGACTGATAAAATACCGAGGTACCATAGCACCCCCTGCTGGACTGCACACTGAATTGCAAGGCAGTCCATCTCAGTGACTGCCATGCATAGAATAGACCTTTAGGTACAGTAAGCCTCTCCCCAAACTGCTATTCTCCAATCACAGCTAAGCATGACATGTAATAGACAAACCTCTCCACCAATAGCTTTACTATATGATAAATCATTGTTTAAAAAAATAAATGTCACACACACATTTTTCCACTGCACAGGGCATGCCTTGTTGATGGATTTGGAAGAGATTTTGAAGGTCTGGTTCCCAAAATGAAGCCGTATTTATTGTGTAAAAGTCCTTGATATTTGCATTGGAATGAATGGGCCCAGCTGGAAAGTATCCTAGGGTGGACAAGAGGGCGGGGCTTACCTAAAGGTCTATTTCCTTCAGTTTGTGTGTGTGTGCATACATACTGCTATAGAACAGCCAGAGTTCTGACACTTAATTCATTCATTCACTCATTGTTTTTATATTGTTTTTTCATGACTTTTAGGTATAGTGCAGAATTCAGACCTAGGCTGAAAGCTGCAGTCAGTTCCAATGACACACTACATACTTGAACACACCTAAACTGGACAACCAAAGTACCCCGAGGGACCGCGGAACACCGAACACCACGCACTGTGCACCAATCGCTTAATAAAAAAGACCATACATATAATTTAATACCTTTATTAATCCTATAACATAGACTGAAGAAATGTATGTAGGTCATGTTTGCATAATTCATTGTAAAAGCTGAAAGCTAACTGAAAACTAATCAGATGAAACTAGATCAGATAGGTATAGCGATGATCTAGTTGTTGCGGATTGTGCACAAGTAGGCCATGGTCTACTTCTGCGTGAGCGGGGTGAGCTAATACTTATGACTTAGTTATAAAGGCCTTTTACTTAGGTCACCATTACACCATCCACTCACGCACGAGTAGGCCATGGCCTACCATGGTTTTTGTAGGACCAAGGATACATGTGCAAATTGGCATCGCCATGCAGGAATGCCTTGCAGGAATGCCTTGCATGTGACGTCACACACAACACTGTCCCTGTTCTACATTCTTATATAACATGCCGAATGTGACCCTTGGAGTGCTTTGTCAATAACCAACGGACGTCGAGGGACGGATAGTGAGGTAGAGAGACAGAGGAGAGACAGAGAGGTGAGAAAGAGGGAGACAGAGATAATAAAACAGAACAGCTTGCTCGAAAAAAATCAAAGTCAACCAAGGCGCAGTTAAAGATGAGCAACGACGAGTGCTTTGGGTGCGGCCAGACCGGCCACTGGATCAAGAACTGTCCCAACGCCGGGCGAGGCCGGGCCAAGGGACGAGGCCGCGTCAACTGCTACCGCTGCGGCCAGCCCGGCCACGTGGCCCACTTCTGCGTGAGGACCGTGGACGCCTGCTACAACTGCGGCCTCGAGGGGCACATCTCCCGGGACTGCCGGGAGCCCAAGAAGGAGAGGGAGATTGCCTGCTACACCTGCGGCACGGTGGGCCACATGGCGCGCGAGTGCGACCAGGCCACCGAGCAGAAGTGCTACACCTGCGGAGGGTTCGGGCACATCCAGACCAGCTGCGTGAAGGTCAAGTGCTACCGGTGCGGCGACATCGGCCACGTGGCGGTCCACTGCGGCAAGCCGGCGACCGAGGTCAACTGCTACATCTGCCACAAGCCGGGTCACCTGGCCAAAGAGTGCAACAGCTCCACCATCGAAGCCAACTAAACACCCCACTAACATGACAACTCGGGCCACTGCCTAAATATTTACTGCATGGCCCTGTGAGAAGTGAGACTCTTTTGAACTATTCATGGTTCTCATTTGTAGTTCTTTAGCGGCCATGTTGTGGACCAACATAGGCCATATAAGCTGTTGGTCCTCAATATAGCCACTACGGATGAGACCCATGAATCCTTTTTTTTCCCCCTGCTGTCAGAGCTCATCTTCTGCCACTCGACACAAGATTTCCACACCATCTCCTACTGGAGGCCAAGGATAGTCAACAAATATGGATGGTCCACAAGAGGGCTGAGATCCTTGTGGGACGATAGTAGGCTGAGGCAGAGGCCTAACTCTCCAGTAGAGATTTTTGTTACAGTGGCAAGGACAAATCATCTGCCGTCAGCGGGTCGGTGTGAAACCATGAGATGAGTTTTAAAAATGGAGGGTTTAAGGTGGGCACAAAATGGACAACAATGATGGAGAGGAGAGAGGTGAGGGGACAAAACGACCATACTATGTCAGTAACTATGACAATAGCATGGTAATAAAACCGTCAGCAGTCAAAAATTCCATGGAAACCTCCCATCCACAGCAAAGGGAGCCTGAGATCCATGTGAAGCTGCGAAATCAACAAAAAAAGGGATTGGAGGAGACGAGATGGGTGGAGGAGGAGGAGGAGGGGAGAGGACTGTGGAAGAGGAGAGAAAGATGGGAGACGGAGAGGGTGGGGAGAAGGGAGAGAGGAGGAGAGGAGCTTGGTCCACCCACAATCTATGCCTATATAGGAGCATAGCTGTGGGCTAGCAGCCCCCTAACTGAATTAAAAAGTAGCATAAAAGGTAAACGCACACGTTAGCCCCCAGATCGGGATCAGCTCTGCTACTGGTCTGCTCATGAGGGGCGTGACGATAACGCCAGCACTAAAAAAGGCTAAACGGAATCCATCTCTGAATCGCCAGGGCATGCACGAAAAGAGCATGCCGTACACAACAAATTCACAGGACTGCCCGCATGATCACACCGCAACTTCTCGGCACAAAACGCAGGTCCTGTTGAACATGAATGAGAGGAGAGTTCCAAGATCTGGTAGTGCCTGTCCAAAAGAGGCATTGTATCCTATTCTGTATTTTACAGGGAGCCACTAGTATAGAAAAACATATTCTCTACTAGTCCCACTTGGTATAGTATAGTAACCGGATATGTTTTTATTTGATCTTCGTTTTGGACCAAAAAAAGTGTCTTCTAGTTCATTATGGCAATACAACTGTAATCGGGTTGAAACCTCTCACCCAAATTTGGATTCATACAGTAGTGTATGCCATAGATCACTGTCATAGTTTTGCCACATGAAGTCTAGTAGTATAAGCCTAGTATATGTTATCGTCACTGCTATGTTTTTTATTTCATATTATTAATTTCATTTTCGTTTATTAATTTCATTTTATTTATTCACATTTTAATGTATTTTTTTTTTTATTTGCAAAGAAAATTGGTTCAGAGCCCGGCCTTTTCGCTTTAACATTTTCATTGTTGAGTGATGATTTTACAGGCTGAGCATTCAGTTTTGTTATAGAATATTTTTATAGTGCCTTTCCACCAGTGTTAAAGCAGTGCCATTACAGAGGCAGGAGGTGGAAATGGCTTCTTATAATGACAAGAGAGCCACTCTATGTGTGATTTTTATTTTATTTTTTATTTATATATTTTTTAAATTGGCATCCACATCCTCAACTTGTTGAATGGTGACAAGGCAACTTCGCTTCCCACAAAAAACAAACCAAGTTCTGAATCAAGCAATATTACACAAGAGGGTGTGGATTAACGTGATTATTAGCACGACAGTGATACGGTCAGGAACTTGAATTAAGAGCTGCATGATGTAGACCTATAATGATAAGAGTAGCCCTAACTTTCACACAGGTGTGATATTTGAACATTAGTACTAGTACTGACACTGGTCAGTACTAGTCAGTAATATGGTATTGACTATGACTATTCTAGCTGCAAATGTCTGTTTTATGTCACAATTGTCTACCCAAGTGGGTAGCACTTTATAATATTAATCACCATATTTCATATTCCATTCTAATTGCCAACAATTCGTTTTCAAACAAAAAAACAACAACAAAAAACATCAAACGATGACCACAGCAGGCAATTTACATAAAATCTGTAATGCTTGTTATAGCGCCACCAACAGGTGGATATTTGGAAAAATGTCTCACATCATCCAAATGCCGAAGTCATTTCAAGAAGAAACGGCACCCTTTTACCATTGGCTTACTATAACGCCACCAGGAGGCCACAACCTGACCTAGTGGAGACCTGCACTTTTCTATTTTACTATTTCCATGACTTTTTATGGAGGACACCGATTGGCTGGTTAAGTTGATGATGTAATTATAAGTATTGTCATAATGGACATCGTTATACGTATTATCTCTTAGAAGTGCCAGGGGTACTTGCCTACTATTCGCCTGGGCACAAGAGTTTCATTGCACACAAGTAGCTGATATTTTTATTCTACTCCCCACATCTCAAATGTTGCACTTGAATATTGTTGGTTATTTAAAAAAATAAAACATGTATATCCGCTATACAATTTGAGCCATTTGACAATAGCCAATCTCCAAGATCACATGTGTTGCGATGTGATATATTGAAATGGGATATCCAACCTGCACTATACTTTTGTACTTTTCTCTCCTGTGAATTCTGAATTTTTGCTTGTAATATAGGGAAATTCTTCGCTGCATGCATTTTTTCCTACCACAAATAAATATTCAGATATATGGGCTCCATTTTGCTCAATGCCATACATGAGCACACCACTCTGTAGCACACTATGGGGCTATTTTGGGGGGAAGTCTTGAAAACACAGTACAAATCTTTGAATATTATATGTTCTTTCAGAGCGAACGTCTATCTATATTGTCAGGTGGGTTAATGAGCCTACTTTTAAAATCGACTGGCCAAGTTGTATTGGTCATGATGGCGATTAACTGTACTGTAATCATTCCCAACACAAAGAAAAGCATAATGGACAATATTGGCATCAATGCGTGATGCATAAGCGTAACAGACAATCATTTCAACAACCAGCACTAGCTGTTTTCCTTCGAGTGGGACTAGTTTAGGTGGCCGTGTCACATCCGTTTTATCACAATATTGATTGGAAAATCGTGAGAGTCAATAGTCTCGCAACGTGAGACTACTGGCTCCCTGAAAAACAGAATGGGTTATAAAAACAAAGGTTTTCCTCAACTACAAAGCCATTAATCAGCCAATGAGCTTTTCTCAAAACCGCACCCTATGGGGTAGGGTTTAGTCACTGTTCAATGCCAATCCAAATACTTAAAAGGTGCATTTGTACAGTGCCTTTATCCAAGGCGCTTTGCATTCACAGACACATGATGGTGGAAACCATTCAAGGAACAACCAGCACATGAGGAGCAATTACAGTAGGGGTTCAGTGTCCCGCTCAAGGACACTTCGATGGCAACTCTGCTGGAGCCCGGCTTCGAACCAGCAACCTTGCTGTTGCCATCCAGCCACTCACACAAGTGCCTGTTTTCATTGCAGCTCAAAAGGATTACAAACCCCAGAAAAACCTTGCTGGGGCCAGTGCACACCATTGCACCACGCACCTGAACACTATTGTAAGTATGTGTTCGGGCCAAAATACTATGTTAATTGTCATGTTAGTTACAAGTTTAAAAAAAAAGGAAGATAGGAAAATGCTGGCACATTTGGTCTGATATTTTGTAGTCCATTTTTTGGTTTGTTTGTCATGCTATCTCATTGTTCCGCTTGTATTTTGTTGTCATCTAGACCCCTCTTTTTCCCCCTCTCTCTTTACTTGGTGAACGGAGTGCTCGCTCCGCTCACGCACAAGTAGGCCATGGCCAACTTGTGCGCAACATACGTTTGCACCTGCCGAGTATATATAAGCAATACATGTCAGAATTTAAATGACCTTTTTCTTTCTTTTTCTAAAGCCGTTCCATTATTAGATCAGTTCCTGAAAACATCTAGTATCTATGACAACCACAGGAGCTGCAGTGCCCTTTAAAAGCTAACATACATATTCCTTCTGCCAAAGCTTATAGGAATTTCTTTGGAAATATATTAGATTTTGGAGATTAATTAAAGATCTAGATCTTTGGAGATCTAATTAAAGGAGTTGAAAAAAAAAAAAAAAAAACATATACATATAACAAAAAAAACATAATAACATATAGGAGCTTTAAAGGTAGGGGAAGTGTTTTCACTTTTGTCAGATATCACCCCAAAAAATTGTTTTCTGTTAAAATGCTCTATTATAAGGTGTGCAGAACATATATGGAGTTTCCCCCTCCCCCACGTTAGCAGAGGAGCTAATAAAAGTTCACCAGGTGGAGGGTGAATTCTCCTCCAATCAGGATCGAGCAGCAGGTTCACACAGTGTAGCTACTCTTGGGGGCCCCTAGTGCACCAGGCTGGTACTACACCATGAATTTCAAATCACTTACCCTACCTTTAATGTGAATATATGTGAAACAATAAAAAAATCGGGTCACATGGCCAAGGAGTGCAACAGCTCCACCATCGAAGCCAACTAAACACCCCACTAACATGACAACTGGGGCCACTGCCCGAGTTGAATATATGAGAAACAAATAAATAAAATAAAATAAAATAAAATAAAATAAAATAAAATAAAATAAAATAAAATAAAATAAAATAAAATAAAATAAAATAAAATAAAATGGCTTGCCCCCCATTGTGAAGTAAGGGGCACTCTTTTCACATTATCATACATTATCTCATACTGGCCAATCAGAATTCCTGGAGTCACAATCTACATCATATCAGATCTAACTTCTTCTGTCATTGTTGATAGCAAATACTGGACATAGAGGGCAATATCCCTTTACTTGTCTATGGCAATTTAACTTTTTTGTAGTGGACATTTTGAGCGGGACAATGATGCTGTTGCCCTCAAAAAGTTTTGGACTCACAGACACACGGATCACATGCGATGCCTGTTAATGTTTATTGAAGCAGTTTTACAAACAGAGGCAACCGAGACTCCTTCCTCATGTTTGTTTCTGGCACTATGCATGACATCATTCATTAGCCATGTTTTTAGACTTCCGATGTTCATTTACAGCGGTTAAACACCGACAGCGTAATGTCCTGCAGCCAATATGAATACATCTGGTTTATATTTACACACGTCGGTAATAATTTTTAAAGGAGTGAGGCGCCTCTCTATTCACTCACTTCCCACACGTGTAATTTTTGCTGTTGCCTCTTGACATCTTTTCCTCAGAAATTTAACTGGCTCACCCGAGGTTAGACAAGGTGACTTGGTCCTCCTCCCGGAGGCCATCCCAGTCTGTAGGACTCGGAGTAGTTGACTCTATGCCTCAGACACCTTGGTGCATTGAACCGCTATATGCCCAATCTCTTTACATCGGTAACATACTTTAGGATTGTTGCAGCCCTTCGAAACATGACCAGCCATGCCGCAGTTATAACAGGCATCTTCGGTCTTCTCGCAGTCCCTGGAGACGTGTCCTTGTTCACCACAGCGATAACAGTATTTTGCTCGTCTCCTGTCCCTCGGACTTGTCAAATGTCCCGCTCCTTCCTCAACAGTGGGGCAGTCCCTGGACCGGTGACCTACTTGGTTACACAGAAAACACTGCATAACTTCAACCACTCCACGTGTGATATTATACCTATGTTGTTGACCCTTTTCTCTGTCTGTAACCTCACCGACAAAGCTATTTGCAAGTTGTCTTCAGACGTTTATATAGGCTGACCAGAATGGAGAGTTGCCGTGTAACCCCAACAGTACCGACTTGCGCAGGAGGAGAACTCTTTCCTGGGTGCACCTGTTGCGAAGACGTCACGTAAGTGATGTCACACACACACAACAATTAACACTCTAGTTCTGGCTTATATGTGAAGATTGCCTTGAAGATGTTGACATTGTCTGAACTGAATTTATCCACATAAGAGAAGTGTGGCTTATCACACGTGACAAACCATAACCTAAACCAACAGAGAAACAAGAATTTGAAGTTCAAGATGAGCATCACTCCAAGCTCTCCTCCCGAGAGGGAAATAGATGATTTTCAGTTTCGGCAGATGAAGAAATTGAGGGTTTTTGACAAACCTGTAGATTTGCCAAAATATAGATGCAACTTGCTTGCCCTGTCAAATAAATTTGGATTAACATTTGTGGGTCTAAACGAAATCCTGAAGGTCTACAGGACCTCAGACATTCTCGCCGTGGATGTGCGTGATGGCAATTCCAACGTCATAATAGAAGGGCTGAAGGGGATGGTGGAATTGGATGTACAGATGTCCATGCATCATGTGGCCCTCAGCAGTGATGATCGGACTCTGTCGGTGTCCGGAGTGACTGAAGAGGGGCTGTTGATTAATTTCTATGACACCCGCGCCTTCCTGAACAAAGCCAACAAAAGTAAGTCACCTTTCGCATGTATACGGCCAGAGGTTGACCCCCACACCCGCGTCCAGGACCTGAAGTGGAACCCTATCCAGCCATCCTCTTTGGCTCTCTGTCTGTCCAATGGCAGCATGTGGATTTTGGAGGTTACAGACCATATCACGGAAGCCCACCTGCCACCTGCTTCAAATGGTGTGACATGTGTTTGCTGGAGTTCCAGCGGGAAACAAGTGGCCGCTGGGAAAATGGACGGCACAGTCATCCAGTATTCACCAACGCTGGAAGAAAAGAAAGTGATTCCCTGTCCAGGCTTTTACACCTCCAGCAACCCGTTCAAAGCTTTGGATATGCTGTGGCTGAGGACATGCGAGCTTGCGGTGGTGTATGCTTCAGCTGATGGCTCGACTTGTACCCCTCCCGAGCTGGTGATGATGAGCCTTCCTGAAAAGGAAGGGAGGACCACTGAGTGCTATCTGAACTTCAAAGACCTGGTGTACGGCACCTGTACTGAGAGACAGCACCAGTACTTCCTCAGCCATGTAGAAGACTGGGACATTGTTTTTGCTGCATCAGCAGCTTCCGTGGATATCGGCAGCATTGCTTTACAAGACAAGACCGGCTGGGAGGTATGGATTCTGGATGATGCCAGCAGGGCAGAGCTGCCTGCGTCGGACAATGACATCACCCTCCCACTTGGGGTAGCCATAGACCGAACCAGTGAGCTTGAAGTAAAGATCAGCGAGGAGAAAATATTGCCCCCAGCCCCCGTTATGCTGATACTGTCCACCGATGGTGTGCTTTGTCCGTTCACCTTGATCAACCTCAATAAACCAGAGAAGCTGGTGTCTCCCCCCGTCGCCATCTCCTTAGAGGGAGAGAGAGTTCCCTGTGAAGGACCTCGGACTCTAGCTCAACCTAAAAACACACTTTTAGTAGCGGACACTCCAGTGGCAACTTCACAGTCTTCTACCTCAAAACGTAACGTGTCAAAATTGGCAATACCTGAGCACGGTAGCCTGAGGATTCCTGCCTTAGTTGAGCAGAAACTCCCCCCAACACAGTCTGCCAACACTGCCACTCAGCCAGCCTCTAATGTTGGGGACCTGAAGAAACAGCTTAATCTGAAAGAAGCCTCTGATCCCATTGTGTTGGGCACACTGGAAGAGATCACCCACTTCCAGAAAGAGCTGGATGACTTAAAGGCAAGCATCGCCAAGGCCGACTTTCAGGTGGGCAACCACGAGGAGATGCGGAAGCTGAGGAAGGAATTAAAAGACCTCCATGTATCCATGCTGGATATCAAGAAAACCACAGAATCTATCCACGAGGACATTGGCACACTTAAGGCGAATTTGCTGGAGTGCTTTGCGGGAGCAGTGGATGCAAAGTCCCAAATTAAGCTTGGCGAAGACAGAAACTACCTGCAGCTCCTGTCTAAGAAACCTCTTGATCCTCATAGTGAAGAGCAACTTAAGGAAATCCGCAGGCTGTATCAGTCTGTCGTGAATGCTGTGGAGGATGTCAATGATGTCCTGGATTTGGAATGGGAAAAACATCTGGAGATGAAGAAAAAGCAAAAAGACATGGTGCTCCCAGGACGTGAGACCCTGTTTGCCACGCTGAATAACAACTCGAAAATCATCAATCAGCAGAAAAGCAAACTGGATCAACTGACCAAGGAATTGGGCTCTCTGCGCCTTTACAACACAACCTCGACTCGGAGCACTGATACAGCGGAACCAGAGAGGCCGATGACCTCAGCTACACCTACCGGATTGGACCATGAGTTAGAGAGTTTGAAGAATGCCCTCCTGAACTTCAAGCTGGATGTCACACCTCTAAAAACTGGAAAATCCCTAGCGAAGATATCATCTGCAAAACAGTCCCAGCTGCATAACTTTCTCTCTAAGGGAATGCTTCGAGTTCACTCCACCATACCAACCAACCTGAGCCGCTCAGCCTTCTGCTCCACTAATAGGTGTAAAGAGTTGAACAAAGTGAGCTCTACACAATCACTGCCACAATCCCATG
Organism: Benthosema pterotum; assembly: GCA_039105355.1. Classification (NCBI taxonomy): domain Eukaryota; kingdom Metazoa; phylum Chordata; class Actinopteri; order Myctophiformes; family Myctophidae; genus Benthosema; species Benthosema pterotum. The sequence goes on from CM076972.1 coordinate 46,802,428, forward strand.
ACATGCATCCTACTGGACTAGGGCATGAGGAAGAAGAGGGTTTGGAATCAAATCCCCCTCGGGGGCAACAGTCCAGTGGAGGAAGTAGCTTTGGACATCAGCAATCCTCATTAGCAGACAGTCTATTTGGTTCAAAATCAGCAAAGGCAACACCCCGTATCTTCGCTGGGTTTACCACCGAGGCCAATGCAACAACCAGTTTCAGTGGCCTTGGTGGTAAACCCAGTGAAGATGCAGCCATAAAGAGCCCATTGAAGGCTGAGCCTGTCACCATTCCACCTCAACAAGCTGCAGCCACAGCTGCTCTGCGTAGACAGACGAAGTCCACTCCAAAGACTGTTCCTCAGGTAGTTCAAGTTGAGGAGCTCAAGGACAATAATTTTGTCAATAATTTTGCATGGCAGTTGGAAACTGTGACCAAAATCCATACCGAACAAAACACCCAAGACACCCCGAATGATGAGCTGAGCAACAGTAAATGCGTCTTTTCAACTACCCCTACTCCAGTCCTCACTACACCCACATCAGCACCAGATGAAGAATCCCCTCCACCAGAGAATTGTATTACAACAGCTACAGGTGAGCCAAGCCCAGAGGATGCCCCTTCTCCCGGGGCATTACCAGCAAAAGCTTCTCAAGAAGCTCTTTTCCCACCAGCCACACCATCTTCCCAGACCCCGAGTTCAGAAAAAACGGCTTCAATCGTCACTCAGCCTTCTCTTTCAACAACAGTTAGCCCCACTTTAGGGGCCACACCCCTTATGATCAAGGTTTCACCTCCAGATGTGGACACGGTTGCCTGTCCATCCACCACCCCTACTCCTATCCTTCCGAGCAACAGTGCAGCCACTGTCACAGGGTTCGGGCAGCCTGCCGCGGCTCAAGCCACATCTGCTCCAGGAGTTACAGAGTTTGGTTCAACTGTGGTAGCAACTGCTTTTGGTAAGCCTGATCCAGGGGTAGCAAGCTTTTCATTTAACCAGGCAGCAGCGTTTGGAGAGAGTTCCAGTGGTCCCATCAAGGGACAGGACAGTGGCATTAGTGGCAGTATATTTGGAGCTTCCACAGCACAAACTGCCAGCCCCATCTCCTTAGGCACGAGCAATACCGGAACAGGGCTTTTCAGTCAAAGTTCTACCCCAGCCCTCGGAAAAGAGAGCACCGGTTTTGGAATAGGGTCCGGATTTGGCAGTAACACCACAGCGCCACCTACCACGTTTAGCTTCCAATGTTCTACACCAGCCTTGGGACAGCAGAACACCGGCTTTGGACAAGCATCTGTGTTTGGTGTCAACACCACCACCACAATCTCACCTATCACAACTAGCTTTGGACAACCCACAGCCTTTGGAACGTCTAAAACTTCATCTGAGCACGGCCAACAGTCTCCCAGTGGGAGTGTCTTTGGACTAAAGTCACCACCCGGAGACGGTCTATTTAGTTCAAACTCGGCAGCAAGCCTTTCTGTCGACGGATTTTTCACTGGCCTGGGCAGTAAACCCAGTGCAGATGTGGCCAAAAAGAACTCATTCGAAACCATTCCGTCAAGCCAGCCTGCCGGTGCCGACGCCACAAGCCTGTTTGGAAATGGCGGCACTAATACATTCGGATTCGGACAGACCTCCTTTGGCGGGAAGCCTAGTGGAACTTTCAGCACAGGAGCAGGGAGCGTAGCGTCCCAGGGGTTCGGCTCCTTTTCTACCCCAAGTGTCTCGGGCAGCAGCCAAAGCTTTGGTGCTTCTCCAGCATTTGGTGGAGCTCCAGCATTTGGCGGAGCGCCAGCATTTGGCGGAGCGCCAGCATTTGGAGGAGCGTCAGCATTTGGTTCAAGCCCCTTTAGTAATACAGTAAGCGCAGCAGCAACTCCTAGCACGGGAGGTTTCGGCTTTGCCACGCCCCTCGGTGGCCTCTCCTTTAGCTCTCTGGCCAATCAGAGTGCTCCCTCATCTGGCGGCCCGGCCCAGCAAGCTCCGGGTGTTGGATCAGGCAGCTTCTCTGGGTTTGCCCAACAATCTCAACAGCCTCAGCCTTTCTCTTTTTAGTCCCCCAAATGCGTTTCCGGTAAACGTATAATACTTTTAAAAAAAAATCACACACGTGTGTGAAGTGAGGGTTCACTATTATCATGCCATCGTCACACATTCACACAAATACAAAGCTGTGCACATCAAATTTGGTAACGACACTGTTCTCTTTTTTTTCTACCGAGAGGGGGGGTGCGTCTATAACTAACTATAAGGCTGGGGCGGGCTACCGGGCTGTTTGTGACTTCTTGAGGGTCAATAGCCCCTGCTATTTCCAACATAAAGTTTGTTACACAAACATTGAATACCGTTGACAAAACAATTAAACGTTGACTGAACAATTGTGAGTGTTTGTGTAATCCACAAAAAAATGGGGCACGGGTCTCCACCGTCTCAGGTCACGTCACCCTGTGAGGGCAACTCACTGGTGGTGACCCTCACAGTCACCACCAGACAACTGTCACCCCTGCAGGGAACTGTTACGTCACCCTGTGGGTGACGTAACAGCATGCATGGCCAACTCATGCATGAGTGGAGCGAGCTAATACTCATGGCATTAGCTATAAAGGTATTTTTTTTGTCTCCACCGAAGGTGGGGACTATAAAACGCCCTCCGTCCGTGCACGTCCTAAGTCTGTCTGTGGCACGACGAATCTGTCCGTCCCATGATTACAGCATGATGAGGTAATCTCATCAAGCATCATAATACCATCATAATACCAGTGAACGTTCAAAGCTGAGCACAGACGGTGGAGACCTGGGTACAGGTATAGGAGGAACCCTGAGCTTGAGAAGCTTGAGATGACGTCATGATGAGGTCATAGGTATGAAGGTCATAGGTTATGGATATAAAACGCCCTCTGTTCGTGCAGGCAGCCCGTCCATCCCCCGAATCTGTCTGTCCCACGACTGTCTGTCCGTGCACGCAGGCCGTCTGTCATGAGGTCATGACGACATGACCTCATGACTGACCCCAGATATTTTTTTTCTTGAACTCTTCCATAGAATTTGAATGATTTTTTATTTGCAACTGAAATGAAATAGAAATTTCAAATTCAGAAAAGACATTAGTATTTTATATATATTAGAATAATATCATCAATTCTTGAGCCCGGACGGTGGAGACCTGTGCCCCGTAGGGGCACAATCTTGTTTATATATAAATTTGTTTATTGGATTTTCACAGAAGCATAAAATACGGTTTTGTTGGCAAAAAATAAAAACAATGGCTTCTCTTCATTAACCCAGCAGTTAATGTAAAGAAGATTTAAAAATTTACATTTTCGCCCTCCCACCCCCCACCCCAAAAATAATAAAGAGAGAAAAGTAAACAGCTAGATAAATAAATAAAATGAAATAAAATAAAATAAAAGTAAACAACAATAATAATAATAACAATAGTAATAACAATGGGCAAGTGAGAAGAAAGAAAAAAACAAAAACAAAAACAAAATCAAATTACAAAAAAAGTAAATTAAAATAAAATAAAACAAAGACAACAAGCTTATTATATTATATAAGGAGCTACGACATCCAGCAGATAAACCGCCATTTGAACACGAGACGGAGTCCAAAGTTTTAAGTGCTCTATAGTTTCACATCTAAAAGACCTCATCCGCCTCCAGCAAAGAGGGGTCCATTTTACGAATAAATTGAAAGAACGGGCTCCAAACTTCCCAGAACTTATCAGAGGAACCATTCAGTGAGTATCTAATCTTTTCCAGCCTTATGCAGTACATAACATTTCTAACCCAGTGAGTGTGAGAAGGAGAATTTGGGGATTTCCAATTAAGCAATATGGAGTGTCGTGAATTTTTTCTACCCTAAAACATGATCATCAGGTATTAATGTTATATGAAAAGTAAGATTTTTTTCCCCAAAAGTGTACAGTGTTTGTTAAACTGTCATTTTTATGATTCCACCCTACCAGTTCATTAAGTATGCCTGGTTTGCCTGGTGGGTGGTGATGGGTGGAGATCCACCTGAACTGAAGCTTTAGTTGCATGATAAAGGGGGAGGAGTTAGGGGAGGGGCTGAACACGTGATGTCACTATAGTGAAGTTTTTTTCATTGGCATGTTTGACTGGAAACGTTCAGCCCCCAGGAAGAAACCCTAAATACAAAGGGAAGACATCATTGCACATAAAAAACACACCAAGGGGTCTATTTACATACTGCCACCTCTTAAACATGTACAAAATTGGAAAAAATACAAAAATCACGGCACCCCCACTTTAAGCAATATCAGTCTCCTGGCCAATAAGGTGATAAAAGCCAATACATCCTTCTCAGATTTGGAGAGAGAGGGGATTGAGGGGAACACCCCGAACAAAGCCCCCATAGGCGTGGGTTCAACTCTTTGACCCAATATTGCTGACAAAGAGTCAAACACTTCTGTCCAGTATTTGAATAGTGAAGGGCAAAGCCAAAACGTATGGATAAGGTCTGCAGGAGATTGCTTACATCTATTGCATTCAGGAGACACATCATTATAGATTTTGGACAACCTGGCCTTGGTGTAGTATACACGGTGCAATAATTTACATTGAATAAGACTGTGCCTCGCACAAATGGAGGACTTATGTATACGAAATAGAACGGTATTCCACACTTCCTCAGACATCTCCTCCCCCAAATCGACCTCCCAGCGAGTTTTTATGGAGTCCAGAGATTCCGGACGCAGCCCACAAATTTCGTCATATAAGTAAGAGATTGCACCCCTCAGAGTCGGAAACGGAGTCAAAAAGACATCCATATTAGCAGTGTTGGGAAAGTTCTCTTTTTTCCTGTTCAGTTCAGTTCATAGTTCCTACATTTAAAAACGAACTAGTTCCGTTCATAGTTCATTGCTGAACTTTTAGAACTAAAGTTCATGGTTCCAAAAAAAGAACTATTATAGTTCTTTTTCGTTCTTTTTTTTCCCTCCCTCTTTTTTTGTTCAAAATGATTGCAGCCCATAGCCATATACAACTGAAGATGTCCTTAATTGATCCTCTTTATTATGGGTCAATCTGTCAAAGTTTTTGTTTGTGAAGATTTTATTATGAAGGCGCTCAGTTCAGTCGAGCCCTCTGCATCTCTGTGTGCTGAAAATAGAGCAGAAAATATCAGCAGAAATAGAGATCAACAAGCTCAAAGTGCGTCACTGAGTTTGTAGATCTGCTCTATTTTCAGCTCATTCTAGTCTCACTCTTGAACAGGGCTCAATGCTTAGGATTTTTCCAAGTAGGCTACTATTTTACAATATCAATATATTCACATAGCCAGGTCGACTGAAAGCCCGACCATCAATTATGCAAATGAGCCCGGGCCGTCGCGGGTATTGTTTTGGTCGGGTATTGCAACTCTATACAATAGCCCATATTGTTATATTAATGACAATGTGAAAGGGCCCCCCAAACCTTAAGGCCGTTGTAGTAGGCTAATTGTAGCCTAATAGAAATGAAAATGATCCGACGGCAAATCAGTCAATGATGGTAAGAATACACTATTGTTGTGCGTCCGAGCGCGCACGTGCATGGTGCGTTATTTATGATTAATCACGGGATAGCTAGCGGCACACGCGCGTGAGGCAAAAGGTTGCTGCGCAGACAGTATATGATTCAAATACACGCATAGCGCAAGAAGATTATACATTTCACCAACATGAACAGCTTTAGTAGCTCATTCAGCGTGTTGGAGAGAAGCGCAGCGTGTTGGCTGTCTGATGCTGTGCGCTGCCAGAGGGAGGGGCGGGGCGGTGGGCAAGGAGAACAGATCTCCAAGCTAAGGATACCTCGAGCCTCAACACGTTGTTAGCTTGTATATCTGCTCTATTTTAGCGAACAACACCGCCGTACTAAAGTAATATAAATTTAGGTAGAGAACTGCAACTTTTTACTCACAAATGCGAGCCTGCCGAGCCCTGCTCTTGAACGAAATAGAACGCAAGAAAAGTGACGTTCACTCACGCCAGAAATGAACGAGTTCACACCGCCGTTCTTCAAGCAGATATAGGGTCCGTTCGGTTCAAGTTTGTTAAAAATATGAACGGTTCAAAGAACTTTCGTTCTTTGAACGCGTTCGGGTACAACTCTCCATATTAGAGTCAGCAGGAAGATTAGGGAACGAGGGAAATGTTTTCTGAACAAAGCTACGCACCTGTAAATACCTGAAAAAGTAGCTATAAAGGTATTTTACTTGTCACCAGTATGTTATCACCTAAAATGGCCAATCGGAGTACACCAAGCGACTCCCGAACACCGGCCACCGATCGCCTAACTTGCACCCGCACCACTCACGCAAGTAATTAAACAATGTGTCTGATGCCTACACTATGTGAGCCAGGCAGTAATATCTGGCAAACACATGTGTCTGGCAAACACTCCGTATTTGGGTTCCGCAACACACAGCCCATTTTGGGCATGCGAACTTCATCTGCTTCCCAAGATACAGTGGGATCAACGTGCGATTGGTGACATACTGAAGCTGTGTCGCAGTGCAAATGTAAACAGCAACCCAACAAGACTACAACTACGAAATTACTACGGAGAGATCATATTTTTGTCCCACTGTTGCCCCGCACCATTTCAGCTTGAGCGTACCATAAACATACAATAGCCTTTGAGAATTGTTACTGTATGATGAATGAATCTAGAATATATCTTACTGCCATATCACTATTAAACCGCCAGGTTAAAAATAAAAATCGATTTGGCACCCTAAATATCGTTACCACATTGCAAGTTAAGTGAATCGTTCCACCCCTAGTATAAAGGCTAACTCCGCCCATTTTCAACATTTTTTTCTGAGAAAGCATACAGTAAATGGAACCAAATGATTCCATGATGGGTCCATTTGGTTCCTTTTGTACACTCTCAGAAAAAAAGAAGTCCTAGAAGGAAAATCATTAACATGGTGAAACACAACTCTAGGGGTTCCATTTTCGTCACGTGCTAAACCCCTTATCTCTAGCTTCTTTACCTTTTTTACTATTTGAAATACTTTTTGGAATAGTGCCAATCTATTGACACGTTTTGACATTGTAGACTGGCCATTTTAACTATTGATTTTTTTTTTAAATTGTTTAAAAAGGCAAAGAAGTTTAGGGATAAGGGGTTTAGAGGTGACGAAAATCTAGGCCTATGGGTCTCTAGGCCATTCAGCAGAAGATGTTCCAGATGTAGTAGTCCTTATATATCTAAAGTGTCCTTGAAATAGCATTGGTCCGTGACCAGACTTGCAGACACCAAAACAAAACAACAACCCCTCTCACATCAAGTAAACGTCGGCGGAACCCACAAGACACGACCCGCTGCGAAGCCTCCCTCTGTCCACTCGCGTTAGACCAGAGGTGCAGAGGGAGGGTGGGGGGGCTGCAGGGGCGGATATAACATGTCCTATTTAGGGGGGGGGGGGCAAGAGAACATGTTGGAGGGGCAAGAGAAAATGGTATGGGTGCGTCTTCATCGCCCGTGGCGCGAAGCGACACGGGCGATGAAGCCGCACCCATGCCAAGTTGCACCCATACCATTTTCTGTTACAGGACTTTTATTACGCAATTAAGCATCAATAATAATATCAGTTGTTGTTGAAGTTGCAACAGACACGCAGCATGCATAAAGCTAAAGGTCTGACTCAGAGAGTTTTCTGTTTTCAATGATGAAATGCTGTTGGTTTAGTGGTGCCACAACTGTAGTTAATTAGTAGCAGTAGTAGTGTTTCAAATCATTTTAAATATAAGCACTTTCATTTGAAATATCTTGGGGTTGTTTTGCATGCCATCATGTTTGGTGGGGCAGTCTGGGAATTTAGGGGGGCATTGCCCCCCATGCCCATGCCTAGATCCGCCCCTGGGGGGGCTGACACCCATTAAGAGGAAGCTGCTGAGATAGCATCTCTTGCCGCTCGCCAACACGTTGCCTTTGAGCAACAGCACTGACAAGCTCCCTCTGTGTGGCAGTGCCCGCGTGGACACGGAGACGCGGCTACCGTCTGCAGCAGATGTCTCGTGGCGCTGGCTATAAATAAACACTGCTGGAAAGTAACTAAGTACATTTACTTAAAAGGGTCTTGGAAGTAGTAGTTTTGGATATAGTTTTGGAGCAGTTTTGGATATTTCATTTTAGTTTAGTTTTTAGTTAGATTTTAGTTTGTTTTCAGTGCAGCTTTGCTAGTTTTTTATTTAGTTTTTATTTTGGCTCAGCTTTAGTTCAGCTTTAGTTTCGGGTGTTTTGTTTTTCCCTACTTCTATTTAATTGTCTGGTATAGGGTTCAAAAATTAGAAAAGACACCATAAACATAATATTTCCAACTTTGTTGATACCAATTGGTATTATATATTTTAATGGCTGACCTTTGTCACCTGTACAACAATACATTTTAAGGATCAGAAATTAGCAATAACCTACTGCTAAGCATTAGAGGTGGGACGATTCACTTAGCTCACAATATGATACAATATTGATAGGCTTATGAATTGATTCATATTGCGATTCTTAATTATGTTGTGATTCGATTTGATATATCGATATATTGCATCTTTTCCCCACAAATGACTCAGCTTTTATTATACTCTCTAAATATTGTTGGGTAGACTGGGCTACCTTATTACTGGTTAGGGCTATTTGGGTAATTTAATTTAGTTATTTTTACTTTAAATGGGTAGTCTCATAACCCAAATCTCAAAGTTGTTGTGTTTGGTATGTAGTAATTCTGTATTGGGTAGAATTTCCAATGGAGTTTGTTGGGTAGACTTGGTTTACCCAAAAAGGTAGTTAAACTACTTGGGTATTTACCCAGTTTGTTGGTTAAATTTTGAACTTCGGGCATGCGCATTGTGCAGTCCGAACAGCAGGTTATGGAGGGAAGCCAACCGTGGTTTTGCTGTGTTTTTTTGTAGGAGATATTGCATTTAGCAAAAAATGAAACCTGTTATTTGTTGACGGTCCCTAAGATTTGCCAATATCTATCTGGGTGGATTATTCAACTTGAATTTAACTTCACCGCGGTGCAGACTGCAGAGCCATTTGCTCTAGTGGAACTGATGTCCAAACTCAACACATGCTACGACAGCCGGAGGAGGATTGGGAAGTGCCTTTTTTCCATGAAGCAAGGTTTGTTACATACATTTTGTTATTATGTTTTATCACAGGGGGTTTCAACCTTATTCATCTCAGGGACCACCATTTTTTCAGAATGCGCCAAGACAGTGTAGACTTCTTAATTAAATATTGCTAATTCAGACGATGAAAGTTTTTAACTCTTGAGAGTGTGAAAATAAAACCAGAAATGGACCCGCAAGGGTGCATTTGGTTTCATTTTTACACTCTCAAGAGTTACATCTGGTTAACCAACTTTCCATCATTTAGCCAGGGACCACCTGGAACCCTCTCAGGGACCACATGTGGTCCCCAGACCACCTGTTGAAAATCCCTGCTTTATCATATCGTTGACTTGATATTATATAAAGCTTGATGTTGTCAGTTCGCAAATAACTATAGGTTACAAACGTAACACCGGTTCTTTAATAATACAAGCGAGGTGACTAGCCCTGTTGTGTCCTACGTAAACACCAGAAATCACAAGTTAACTGTTCGTCGAGTGTCAAGCCGGGTCGGCTTCTCTCCGTTGTCCCCACAAACCCAGCTCCGAACGCCGGCGGAGGCCGTGAGTTCTCCCCCGACTCCCCGTCTCCCTTCTATCAGAGCCATCTAGTAGAACTGTTGCGACATTGAGGGGGCAGAAACTGAGCGCTCGAGCGCAGTTCATGCAGCCAGAATAGAGCGCTGTTCATGCAGCCAGAATAGGGACAGACTGGAGTTAGAAAAGCATTGTGTTCAACATTTGTGCATGTGTTCAACATGTAAACGGTATTGTTCAGTAACAATGTTACTGTACAATAATGTTTATGTTGCACTATTACTAAAACACGATCTAAAGTAAAGCGATCATTAACGCTGGGCTCTTGCCTGAGTCCGATGCATTTCTGCCTACTTCAGGTCCAGGACTTGTCCCCATTCTCTATTGAAGTCTTAAGTAGAAGAGCCGCCATTGAACTGGCCCCATGAAGTGGACACAGTTGTCGTAACTCTGTCTATACTCTATGGCTCTGCCTAAACACAGCGTGTGTGTACCAACACACATAAACACACACACACAGAGAGAGGCATCGTCAACAGACACTGCACTTTTACTTCAAGGAGAAGAGGTAGCCTACTCGGCCTATTGCTCTAGCTCACCATAAACTTTAGAAACAGAACAGAGGATTTATTTGGAATTAGCCTAGAGTAGGAACTGTCTGTGTACTGTATGGACTATGGAGCACTTGTCTCCTCGACGCTAGCCATTAGCGATTAGTGCTAGCGTCTCGGCAACGGGACAGGTGGTCCCCAGCTAAATGGAAAGTTGGTTAACCAGATGTAACTCTTTGAGAGCGTTAATATGTAACCAAATGGACCCGCAAGGGTCCATTTGGTCTCATATTTATGATCTCAAGAGTTAAAATATTCATCATGTGAATTATCCCAAGTCTACACAACTAGAGAATGTAGAAGATTAATGTTGGACTGTTTGGTTTCCCAAATCCAGCCTGGAATTGTGGGCAAAAAAAACCTTTGGGTCTGTGGAATGAAAATATCAAATGGTGGTCTGTGGCTCAAATGCTGAATAAATAGTGGACCCTGGTATCAAATAGAGAAAAAACGTTTACCAAACAAGACCAGAAAGCCAATTAAACTAAAAGGTAGATGTTTATAACAGTGGTTGTCAACCAGTGGTCCAGGGACCACCAGTGGGCCTTGAGAGGGTTCCAGGTGGTCCCCAGCTAAGTTGTGGAATGTTGGTTAGCCAGATGTAACGCCTGACAGCATAAACATGAAACCAAATAGACCCTTGCGGGTCCATTGGGTTTCATGCTTACTGTGACACAAGATGTTTTGAGCCAAGGTGCCCTGCTACGAGCTTGTAGATCTGTTAATTTTGACATAAGCCGAGCGTTGCAACTTGCAAAGGCTGGCTAGCTGTGTCAGTGCAGTTGTAGTTGTATCCTGATATGGACGGAATCATAAATATTCATAACCCTGGCTTTCAAAATGTACTATGAGCATTGTTAAAGGGGGATTCCGCCCATTTTCACTTTTTAATTATGCAATGGAATATTCTTATTATGCACTAGGTCAGTTGTTCTCAAACCTTTTCAGACTGTGATCCCCCAAAATAAAAATATTTGAACTGGGGACCCCTCAATTTGGTTTAACTCTGTTCCAATGATAAATACTGTAAATAGCAGATCTACAGGCTCAGAACGCCTCACGTTGGAAGGTGTTGTGAGTCTGTAGATCGGCTAGTTCACGATTTTTTTGCCTTTTTCTTACCTATATATTTAATTTGACAACTTTCTCATTTTTTGCCTAGTTCGTTGACTACTTTTGATGCAGTAATGGTCATTTTCTTTAGGGGGTCTAGAAAGTCCTTAAATTATCACTTCATCATCATCTGGGGACCCCCAATTTTTTGGGCCGACAGCTTGAGAACCACTGCACTAGGTATATTTGTTTGTATAGTCATATTGTCTACATGACCTTGTTTCTGAATTTGTCCCCATATTTTAGATCGCACAAGACTTTTCAATCCTTCATGTAGAGGCTGCACCCAAGCTCTTTGAAACCTGGGTTCCTTGTTTGCTGACGAGATCATCCTTCCGGCAAAACTGGAAAAGAAGCTCCCAGTTCCAGAGGAAAATATCCCACAAGGTTAGTTACTTTGTCTCATAAGGCGTGTTACTTGCTTGGTGATGTTGTTGAGCAGGTTGGCATTTGAGGAGGCTGCAAGTGATGGAGTGATATCAGTCAGGTATGAGGGGGCTTTTTGGTGGTGTGATTTTTATGTTCATGTGTTGGTGTTCTGGTAGCCAGTTGAGTTGATTGGAGTCCTGTATTGTCTGGAGTGGGAGTGACTGAGCAACTTGGGTGGCTGAGGCCTGAACATAGAGGCCTGCGCAGTGACGCCACCGCCCCTGTTCCAGAAGTGGATTCCCCATTAATTTTCCTCAGACTTTTTGAAAATGGTTAATAAAAACATGATTGCGCCGCAGGCAAAACCAACTCAGGTTGTGAAAATCATGATGACACACACAATCCTTTGGGACAATCAAATAATTGATAAGATAAGATGAAAAACGAAACAAGAAGTGTTGTCTCCTGCCGTTTTCTACTTCTTGCTAATTAGATATTATATGATAATATTGTGTTTGTTGTCATGATTTGTCACGACCGAGTTGGTTTTGTCCGTGGCGCAATCGTGTTTTTATTAACCACTTTCGAAAAGTCTATGAGGATTCCATTTCTGGAACAGGGGCTATGCCGTCACTGCGCAGGTCTATAGTATTAAGCCAAGACGTGATTGGAGCACAGCGACAGATGGGGACTAGGGTTGGGTGATATACCGTTTAATACAGTATAATTGTATCACCAGGGTTTCGTCGGCTACACCGTCGAAAAGCTGTATGGAATGCTTGCCATTAATATAGTGGTGTCAACTGTATTGAGTGATTTCTATAGTTCCATGGTGGGAGTTCTGCTCTGGTTTTGGTGAAATATGAAGTAGTCGTTTTTGGGAGGTCACTGGGGGCCACGCAGTGAAAGTAAATGAATCCAAAAGAAACTTTATGTTGTTGACATATTTCTAAAATATCAGCACATCCTTTGCTCATTTTTGACTCCTCTCACAGGGAACTATGTATTTTGTGTCCATATCACTATGCCCAAAAAGTAGTTCGATGTGGTAGGGAGGTCCTAATATTTTAGAAATCATTCAGCAACACAATTATGTTAGTTTTGTGGATTAATTTACTTTTACTGTGTGGCCCCAGGGACCCCCACAAAAAGACTACTTAATATTGACCAAAATGAATGCAGAACTCCCACCACAGGACTCTGGCAATCAATTAATAGTTGAAAGCACTACATTAATGGACAGCACTTCATAAAGCATTTCACAAAATCCGGACAATCCCTTTAATGAGAAGACAAAGACAGGAACATGGATCCTTCCTTATCGATCAGAAAATGACATATCCATTGCATTAAACCATAATTGTCCTCCTGCAGGTGCCACTGCCAGGAGAGAATTTGCGTTGACACTGCTGCCTTTCCTGCTTCCTCCTCATGTTTTTAAAGAAGACAGAAGAACCATCCATACAACTGTGCAGGAGTCACTGAGATCGTTCATTGCTGTAAAGCCTGTAAGTAATTTACCTACGAAATTAAATCATGGCACTAATGGTCGGCTATGAGCTTGTAGGGTATTTCTGAAAAATCGAGAAGGCACGCACATGTTTTAACATGTACACACTGCGTATAGTTTTTTCACTCAAAACTCTGTTTCTTGGAGGTCTCCCTGAAACACATTTTGAGAGGAGGGGTCCGGCAGTCAAATTACATGTAATTCTGGAGGTACTTGACATGAAGAAGAAAAAGGGTGCTCTGACTGCTTACTCAGCCTGACTTGTTACTGTATATACAGTGCAGTATGTTGCATAGCTCTAGCACCCAGCCTACATGCCCGGTACAGGTGTGCGTGTCCTGGCTAAGCTTTTCCTTTTAGTCTACGGACCACCATTTAATGGCATTTCTATCTCTGGGACCCACAATTGTACAGTAAAATCCATGTGTTAACTCTGGGAGTGTACAAACCTCTGCACTTGCAGAAATGCTTAAAGTATGTCTTTATTCCCTTTTAAATTATAGGTCTGAACAAACATGGTCGAGTATTTGGAGGGAGTCAAGTCCAAGGCGTTGGTGCTGCTGCTGGGTGATGGGATGCTCTGCTCACGAGCCTTTGCTGTGATCCTGGGCAAGGCTATTGGAACTGAGACGGCGCTCGCAGCAGTGGATACCTGCTTCACTGCTGACACAAAATATCCGGACCAGTACAAGCCGACGTGGGAATTTTTCCAGTAGCTGGTATTTGATCTTGAAGGAACAGTCACACCTTCACTGAACTTTCTCAAAACTCGGATGCAGCTAGATTGACCTGTACCCCACAGTGTCACATTGTCATGCCTAAAATCAAGAACTGTGACACCAGTGCTGCAAACAGACGGCTCTACAAGCTCTTAGCATGTACATTTCAAACGGCAGTGTGGTGACAGGCGCGTTGCGGGTTCTAAACGTGCCGCGTTGGCAACGCATTTGAGAGCTTGTTGGTCTATATGTCTACGCACAATGAGTATAATAAATAGATAATATTACCAATTTTATCTTTCAGTGATAATTACATGTAATTAAATGTAAACCATTCACATTCTTGTTTTATTTATATTAAGCACCATGGTCATTGATCCTGCTCATTCATAAAGTCACTGGACTGTTTTGATATTTGCACTTTTATTATTTATTAGTTTATTACAAGACTATACCAAGTCTGAGTAATGGGGCAATACAATTTCATTTTAGTACCTTTCACCCACAAGTACAGTTCATTTAAAGCCTGATTGACTGATATCTTTGAGTATGCAATGTTAAAGTGTTTTATTTTTAAATTTAACCTAAAGATGGCTATAGTTGGGATATTCCTAATGGTCTGAAGTATTATCACAGGTTTGTGGTGAATAGTAGTGAAAAACTGTTTAAAAATTCTCATTTAGTGAAACATACTACATTTCTGTGGTGTAATGTTCGATAACATGCGTGACATAGTGTCTGCACACAAGGCCTGCGATATTCACCTGCATTTAGGCACAAACTTATAAGCTTTAATTATAAGTAAGCCAAATAAATTAAAGTGATGCACTGTATCATGTTTTAGGACTTTTAAGGATATTTTATAGACAAAAATGGCAAACTGTTGTCTTGAATTTAATAAATGTTTTATATTGTTACATTTTGGTGTGAGAATATATTTAATTAATGAATCAACTGTGATCATATGATTATAATTATGACAAGTGTAACGATAACAAAATTATTAGTCATGAAAAATATATTATTCATAATGAAAAATAACTATACATTAACAACCGAACAAGGTGTTAAATTTGGAACCTCATTTGGGTTTTCTGAACTACCCATTGTGCTGTGTTAAAACAACCCAACAAGGTGGTAAATGTGGACCCTTATTTGGGTTTTCTGAACTACCCAATGTGATGGGTTAAATAATCCCAACAAGGTGGTAAAATTGAACCCTTATTTGGGTTTTCTTAACTACCCAATGTGCTGGGTTAAATGAGCTACCCAATGTGCTGGGTTGAATCAACCCAGCATGTAGCAGGTCCAATATGTAACCAGGGCTGGGTTGGGAAACAAACCAAATTGGGTTGAAAACTACCCCCTTCTTCTCTGTGTGAGAAGATTTTTTCTGAGGGTGTACAAATGGAACCAAATGGACACTAACGGGTCCATCTGGTTCCATTTGCACGCCCCCAGAAAAAAGGTCCTAATAGAAAAATCATTAACAAACACAACCCAAACACAACTTGATGATGTCATCAAGTTGTGTTTCACCACAAGGTCAATCAACTAGAACATTTTAAAGAACAATATACTGTAGATAACAAAAAGTTTAATCACACACATCAGCGCAGCCTGATAACGCCAGTCAGTCTTTCTGACATGAACAAATTATTGAATAGGCCTACATGAGTATATAAAAAATGATTTGCGATTCGATATTGATATCATGGCATTTAGCATTGGAATATATTGGCAGATCGATTTTTTGCCCACCCCTATGTGTGTGGTGCATCCATGAATGTGCCAAAATGGAAATTTGTTGGTATTCAACTCTTGCATTGAGTTACTTCGTAGACTGGATGATTGTATTCTCCTGTAACATTATTCTTACATTCAGTGTTATGGAACTCAGTGGTGGATAGAATATCTCGAAGCACCAGCTCCTCATGCTGGTCAACCTATAGGCACATTTTGAAAGGTTCATATAATAAATATCCAAAATGTATATAAATGTTGCTAATGGCTAAGGCATTTTGTCTATAATTTCAGTTAGTTTTAGTTAGTTTTGTGAACACACAATACAGTTCCCCTGGGTCTCTGGGCCCCATGCATGTTGAAGAGCCATGGATTACGTGGCATCATTTTTCAGAACATTGTTTACTACATAGCCTACTTGGAGGATGCCAGGCATAGCTTTCCAGAAGCGCTGATAGACGTCGAGCTGAGCAGCAGGAGGACAAAAGCAGGCAAAAGCCGTCATGATCTAGACTTTGTACAAATTTAGACCACAAGAATGTGGACTCATGAGCGGTCTTTTAGCGGGTTTTAGGTGGGAGGATGTCCCCCAAAAAAGTCACCACGGGTGATAATTGGTTTAAGCTTGAGCTGAGCTAATCTGTATAAAGCCTGAATCATCCTCCTGTCTGCACTGTCTGCTAACATTCTAAGCCACTGTGAGCTTGGAGGATGGAGGCTGCTGTTATTCTGCGTCCCCACCGGGAGGTGCTGTTGTGTTTGTCTCTAGGACAGTGGCGCTTTGAAATATGACTGATTGCAATCTGATTCAAGGTCAAAATAAACTTTAAAAGATCCACAGAGAAGCAAATCGACAGCTAGGCAGTCTGATAATTATCGATTTCAATTCAATTCAAATGGCTTTATTGGCATGAGAAAACAACGTTTACATTGCCAAAGCAAGAAATGCAATTAATTATCACAGAAGATTTGAATTACTGCAATGTTTCGATTAATGTTTAGCACAGAAAGCAGAAATACAGTTAAAGGGGAATTTCATCCATTTTCAAATGTTTTTTTTGTACAAATGTACAAATGGAACCAAATAAACGGGTCCATTTGGTTCTATTTGTACACTCTCAGAAAAATAGATCCTAAAAGAAAAATCATTAACATGATGAATCACAACTTGATGATGTTTGATGTTAATGATTTTTTTTTCAGACCTCCATTTCTACAGAAGGGGGACTTGTTTTATCATGTCCACACAACATCTCTAAGGTATATTAATGACATTAATAGTGACGTAAAATGTTGGAAATGGGTGGAATTACCCTTTAACTCTGTCGTTTCTCGACCGTTTTGGGGGCACCACCCATGCAGGGACCCTCACACCGCAACTCTCATTTATCAATGGTTTCAGCGTGGTCGACCTGCCAGAAGAAAGCAGCTCTGCTGGGCATGTTCCAGCGGGGCTGGATGTTGCGGGGACACCCCTGGAGCACCGCTCACTTCACACACTGGTGTGATTTGTTTGTTTGTTAAAGAGCTGGAGAGACAGCGAGACACATCTTAATGAATACTCTTATAGAGGCTGTATTATTATACATATTTAGATTTTTGATTTCTAACTGTTCATATAAGGCCTATCATGTTTCGCCTAGGAGGCTATACTGTAGGCCAGGCCTGGCCAACCTGTGGCTCTTGAGCCGCATGCGGCTCTTTGGCTGGTTTCGTGCGGCTCTTAAGGGCCTTTCACATGACAAGTGTCAAAATTGCTGGGCCTGGCACAGCCATTCATTCCCTATATTATGATTATAAAATCGATTTTGTGTGTGTGAGCTCATAATGTTATGTTTGTGGAACTGGTTCAACTGAGAGTTTGTGTGTGGGAGAGTGCACACAATGCTAATTATTGAAAATAACTGGCCTACATAATACACTCATTTTAAACCGGTTATCCGAAGTCAGGTCGTGGGGGCTAGGAGTCATTATCATGTTGGTGTGTGACGTTTACAATAAATGGTCTGTGTGTGTGTGAGAGAGGAAGGGATGGGGTGATGTTCATGTGTGTCCATCTGTATGATGTGGCTCTTTGCAGCAACACGGTAAAAAAGTGGCTCTTAGTCTCTAACTGGTTGGCCACTACTGCTGTAGGCTATGTAAGGTATTTATTTTGTCCAAGGAAAGCTTGACCTGCAACAGTTGCTTGGATTGGGCAATGACCCAAAGGGTAGGGGTTTGAGAAGGGCTAATTGTTGTTTGATGGGTTGAGTAGGTTACAATATACTGTAGGACCCCAATGGAAACAGGCCACACAGAGTTTATAGGCTGCCTATATAACAGGGCTGGATCTAGCCATGGGCATGGGGGGCAATGCCCCTCTAAATGCCCTGAATGCCCCACCAAACATGATGGCATGCAAACAACCCAGATAAAGTGCTTACAGTATATTTAAAATGATTTTACTTAACACTATGCTACTAACTATGATTGTCACACCACTAAATAAACACCATTTCATCATTCAAAAAGAAAAATCTGAGTCAGACATTTAGCTTCATGCATGTGTGTCTGTTGCAAATTCAACAACAACTTATGTTATATTAATGCTTACTTGTTTGAAACGCTGAGGAAGGCCCAAGCGTCTAAACACGTACGTTTCTATAGACTACTGCGGGGTTACGGTACATTCTGAAATAAAGAAAACTCATGAACTTTATGTGAGTGTGGATATTTCCTCCCTACTTTAATGCTTACTTGCCTAATGTAAATCTATATAGCCTATATAAGATATAAATATTGTGGGTCTCAGAACTAAATAAAATATATAAAATTAAAGATAGATTTTGTTTTGTTCTTTCTGGTGTCATCCACAGTTATCAGCGTTGGGCAGTATTGTAATAGGCCTATTATTACATTTTCCACCAAAAGTAGGCCTAGTGTAACAATATTATTCTGAAAAGATGGATGGCCTGTAATAGTTTAAGGTTACTCTGCCAAAACACGGCCTCAGCGGTGTGCAGTAGTTTGTAGATCCTTTGCACTGAAGCATTCTGCATGTACACTACAACAGCTACAAGTTGTCGCTCATTATCAAAATGCAGTAACTTGTAATATTAATATATTAGGCTACTTAACAAAAATATTATAATATTATAATATTATATTATAATATAATATTATATATAATATATACTTTTCTTTCTGCATTACTGCAGCACTGCACTACTTTCTATATTACTTTCTGTCAATCTATCTCGTTGCAAGTGTTCTTGTGAAATTATCTTGACAACTGCAGAAGTGAAATAATTACTTCTTTTCGTCATCAAATTATTTACTGGCTTCCATGAATTCAAGGAATACATTTAAATAACTGTCCATAGCTCAGTAGGATGAGGTAGGTCCAAATGGATTTTCCACAAGCCTACGCAATATTTGATTAATACTGATACAAATATTTAATTATATATTTTGTAAAACTTTTTAAGAGTAATATGTAATAGTGATATTAATATATTACACTTGCTCAGACAGTAATATGTAATATAAATATATTACTTTAAAATGGAGGTAATGATTAATAAGTAGCCTATTAATATATTTTAGAAAAACAAAGTAATATTCCCAACACTGGGAACACAGATTGTGTTAGACCTACTCTTCTTTTATTTGTCTGTGACTTTTTTTTTAATCAGGCAAATGTTGAGGCGTACTCATCCAGTGGTGTGAGGGGTCCTCCTGGTTCCTGATGACGTCACGTCTGTCTGTGTGATGATTTGGAACTGGAAGATGAAACTCGACGAGGAGGATCATATTATTGGCTGTTTATATGGTGGTGGTGGTGTTTTGTTTTAGTTAAAACGTCGTCGAAGCTCTTCTACCCATGTACAGCCCCTACCAGACCCCCAATGGCTCCAACAAGTGTACCTACAGCAAACTGAAGGGTGAGTTGTACTAGTAATGGTCTACCCCGTTACTTGAAAGAAAGAAAGCAGCGACGTGTGGCTAATTAACTAGCCCCACGTCGTGTCGGCCTTGGCGACATTGAGGGGTCAGGATTTGAGCGCCTCGAGCTGCTGTGTTCATGCAGCCCGTGTAGGGACAAACTGGAGTTGGGAATGCATTGTTTTCAACGAGAGCGACGCAAATAAGAGCCATTAGGGCATGCGTGAAAGTATTGTACAGTAACATTTCTTGATGTTGTGCTATTATTGCCACAAAACGATCTAAAATAAAGGGATTTTAGGATCATTGAAGCTGAGCTGGTGTTGTCTCGCTTCTCAATAGAAATCTAAGTAGAAGAGCCTTCATCGGACTGACCCCATGAAGTGAACGGTGTTGGCGTAACACTGTCTTTACTCGAAGTCTCCGACTCTAGCCTCAGGCTCAACACAATGCGATTCAATTCAAAGGAGCTTTATTGGCAGGAGAAAACCATAGTTTACATTTCCAAAGCAAGTGTCTCAAATACAATACAAATAATAACATGTTGATAATAGTATAATACATACATATAATACAGCTGGAGTGGGTGTGTCACATTGCATTGTTATATACATGTTATAACTGGGTGTAAATACTAAATACTTAGCTCTGGTCCAGAGCTCCACTGCTTCTAAGTCTGACTTGCATTGGAGCTCTGTTGGTCTCCGTGCATTCGGCCATTACTGCACCCGACCAGCCTCTCTTCTCTAGTGGATATATAAAGAACGTTTTACCTACTCACCAAAATAAACACGTCTTGTGTCATTAGAAAGCCTACTTACCTTGGTGGTCGCACTCTTAGCCCCCCACCACACGGATAAATTGGACTTTTTGGCCAGAACGTGATCGTTTTTCACCGGAAAAACAACCAGGATTTGCGCCCTCTACCAATATTGCCAATAGAAAAGTTCCATAGGAAATATTTTTCCTTCAGTGAAAAACGATCGCGTTCTGGCCAAAAAGTCCGTTTTATCCGTGTGGTGGGGGGCTAAGAGTGCGACCACTAAGGTAAGTAGGCTTTCTAATGACACAAGACATGTTTATTTTGGTGAGTGGGTAAAACGTTCTTTATATATCCACTAGAGAAGAGAGGCTGGTCGGGTGCAGTAATGGCCGAATGCACGGAGACCAGCAGAGCTCCAATGCAAGTCAGACTCAGAAGCAGTGGAGCTCTGGACCAGAGCTACTAAATACTTATTATTCTTTAATAATTGGACTGAATCTAGAGTTGCAATACGCTCCATCCGCTCTCAATGACAGGCATTTTCATCTGCAACTTGCTTGTTTGAAACGACATTAAACTCACCAACTTTGCAGCTGTATAGAAAGCTTGAATTGTCCTCTTTCTATCTGCCAAGCTTTTGTTACTCAAAAATCCACCATAGACGTGTTATGAGCTACCTTCTGGCCAAAATATTCCACAAGCAACAACACCCAGCCGCCATCTTGACTTTTTACAGAATACCATAAAACAAGACCTGTGGGAGAGTGCTTGTTTCATACACACACTGCACGTGCAGTGTGCATTGTTGAAAGCAAAAAAGAAGAAATATAGCTATATACAGTATATATAGACTTTAGTTTTTTTGCTAAAAGTTCCCTATGACTCCTATACCTTTTTAAGGAGTCAGATATTGTCCACCGTTTCATTTCATATCCACTTGAAAGTTTGCACGTTGGAAAGGGTACATTGAAAGGGTAAAGGCGCTATATAAATGCACCATTCACCATTTATTTGTGGCAGAAAACATGCATTTACTTGTTATATATTCACTTTGGAGGTTGCCCGTTGAATTTTATTCACCCAGAGAATTTTAATGAGCAGCTGGACTGAATTTATTAAAACCTCCTTGGATGATCATATTCATTGAATATACTTTCAAAAGGTACCGAGTCACCAGAAAGCTGCTAGGCTCGTTTCCATTGTGGTTCTTGAGGAAAGGGGATGGGCAGTCAATGATACAATACAGACAAAAACAACACCTTTCACACATTCTTACCAGGAGACATAAAAACAAAGAACAAAAAAATACAAACGGACAGCTGCTTTTCTCGCAGGTTTGCAGTTTAGGAGCGCCCATGGAGTAGCTGCTAGCTACCAAGCTAGCTATCAACACCTATTTCATCTGTATTTTGAAACTATTCAACAAGGGTTGCCAGTTCAGCAAATAAACCTGGCATCTGTCTTTGTAATGTATTGTATGCTTTGCAGACTAAGACTGAGACTCGTCGATCAATGTCGAGGCTAGGTCAAGTGCTAGAGGCTAGGGCGCAGTCTGAGGAGCAGAGTTCTCAGATTACGGCTGGAAATTGGAAGTCGGTCAATCTACAGTTAATTGGACCTCAAAACAACTGCAAGACCATTTTCAAACCTTTCCCGACAGACAATTCCAGGCAACTTTTTTCTATTATTCAGGATATATTAAAGGTATATTAAGTGTTTTGGTGATTTGGACCCTCTTGCCCCCCACTAACAAGATGTGCAGACTTTGTCCCACGGGTTGTGAACCATAAGGGAGAATCTGGGACACGCTATACGTGCAGCATTATCCCAAGATGTTTTGAGGGAAGATTGGGGCAGCTTGCCTTCCCTGTGTTGGCTGATCTGAGTGAGGAAGAACAGTAGTGGTGTCAGGGCTTAAAGTTCTCAGTCCTGGGGTCTGATTTCAGTCCTGAGGGTTTCATAGGGCTCATTTAATAAGATCAGTGCTGATTTTCAGACTTTCAGTCTTGAGATTTGTTTTGGCTTTCAGCCCTGTGGTATACAGTCATCTCGTTGAGAATCCAACTTGCCGCGGTTAGTGCATTTTTGTCTTACTTCTAAAACACCTTAAACAATTATTTTAATTGCATTGAATTGAGTTATAAAGCTAGTTGTTTATCGTTCAAACTAGGTGGAGTAGGAATGTAAAACTTTACTGAAATTAACTATTATATATCTGGGTTTAACAAACTAGATTACAAATAATGAAATTGGTTCTTTCGACTTTTCACCGAGAACTGTTGGATTCTTGGCGAGATGACCCGGTATCTGTTGTAGTAGGGTTACCGTAACTTTTTGTTCATTTTATGGCCAGCATCAGTGCTGGCAACGCTTAACAGTATTGTGCTGTGCCGAAACAACATTCACAGTCCCATTGTAGTATTATATATAAATAATGTCCGTATTTTATTATGCTTAGTTTGACCTGCAACTATCCAGGAAAACAAAAAAAAAACAATATGCAGATTAGAATCAAGCAAGTACACACAATCACAGAGTGGCTTTACGACACTTAACAGAACATCCTGATAACAACACATGGATGACAGTATTATCAGTGCAATAACCACAGCCTCCAGTGTTACCGGGGAATTGAACACAATACACTGATGATATCATGAGTCAGTGTTGACAGTGTCTGCTATCAGAGACGGCTAGGAGACAGAACATACCAAGGAACCACCACCAATAGATGGTGGATAGTGATACTGGCTTTCACTCCCAAAGTACATTAAGTGGTGATTGCACTACAATACCCAGAAAACTTCTCACACACTTTACAACTTGAAATGATAAGTGATGCATTAAATTAGTTTAAATGGATTTAAATACAGCCTGTTTTGTCAAATGTATAAAAAATAAAAATAAAAGGAAATATCATCAACTTTATTTATTTTTTCCTTAAAGTAGACACCTTAAGCTGTCTTTGAACATTTGTTTGCACAAATTCACAACAGAATATTTTCTATAAATGATTTATTGAATTATTGAGCCTAAAGGGACCAAGCATACCGACCTACTCAATCTACTGTCAGTCTGTCTAGGAGTGATTCTCTAGTGATTCTCATGAATTTCTTTCATGGCAAGGACCCCCAAAAGGGTATTTTGGTGTTGTGTAGCAGACCAAAATGAGTCCTTAATTTTTCTGTCCCACAATTTGTCTATCCAAATGTTTTAAAAAGGAAACTCGATCTTCGAGCTCAACACTTTTAACTCCTTTTTTGTCCTGACTCTAGATTCTAGTTTCTGACTCTATTTCTAGTTTCTGACACCAGATTCTAGTTCCTGACACCAGATTGTAGTTTCTGACACCAGACTTTAGTTTCTGACTCTACATTCTAGTTTCTGACAGCAGATTCTAGTTTCTGACCAGATTCTAGTTTTTGACTCTACATTCTAGTTTCTAGTTTGTGACACCAGATTCTAGTTTCTGACTCTACATTCTAGTTTCTAGTTTCTGACACCAGATTCTAGTTTCTGACACCAGATTCTAGTTTCTGACACCAGATTCTAGTTTCTGACACCAGATTCTAGTTTCTGACACCAGTTTCTAGTTTCTGACACTAGGTTCTAGTTTCTGACACAAGCTTCTGTATCAGCGATGCTCAACATATTCCTTGCCAAGTCCCCCCAGAATTAGCTGTATTTGGCTGAAGACCCCAATCTGAAAACATGTTCTAGGCGATCCCCCAGAAGCAAAAATCTGAGAAAAATGCCATAATTTTCACATTTTTTAAATAAAAATAGCAGAACTATAAGCTCATAGCACGTTACTCATGCCATTTTTCAATAGCTAAAGTATAACATAATGCTTAAAAATGCATAATGGATTAAGCTTTTACACAAACACAAAACACTAATTTCGCGCTTTGTTTTTATTCTTCCCAGCTTCGGCTCAGTCCACTAAGGCGAGCTCCCATGCTCCAGCGCCTGCAGCCATGCCCCAGAAGCTACTAAAGAGTGCCCAGACGGCGCACTACATCGAGCTGGGCAGTTACCAGTACTGGCCCGTGCTGGTCCCCCGCGGGATCCGGTTGTACACCTACGAACAGATCCCCGTGTTCCTCAGAGAGAACCCCTACATCACCGATGGATACCGGGCCTACCTCCCCTCCAGACTCTGCATCAAGAGGTAAAGGATAGAGCTAAACCAGGGGTGTCCAAAAGGTAGATCGGGATCTACCAGTTGATCACGCTGGCCGTGCAGGTAGATCACAGTCCCCCCCCAGCACTTGGACCCTTCTGTAACTGTTAAATTACATTTAATCTGAATTACATAATTTTCAAGAGTCCATACAATTAAAAAATGGAGAATAACTGTGATTGTGGACAACTTGTGGACAAAAATGTGAAAGTTCTTATCACATTGTGAAGCACATTGTGAACTTAACTTCACATGGTAAGTCATTGCAAGAACCTAAACTCAACATCAAATGAGCCCCACATCGCTGCTTTCATCACGAACTGTCAACTCAAGCCTCAAATACTGTTTTCAAACGTCACTAATCGCATAAACAGGAATACCTTCCAATTCTCCCTCTCTATTTTTCATTATAAGTGCATTATTCTTAAACACTAGAACATCAGCACCACTTTTTCAAAGCTCAAACTTTCTAGGAGCCTTGAAATGAATTTTCGCCGGTCATTTGAGCCGGTCATGTTGAAAGTAGCTCTCAAGTCAAAAAAGTGTGGGCTCCCCTGAGCTAAGCAGTTTGTTGTCCGCTGCGTAACCGTCGCTATATAGATTGTGGGGGGAAAAATGTGCCTTCAACTGTGACCCGCGCCTGAGAGCCCCGTAAAAGGTGGTCTTATGTTTATGTCTGCGGCTGATCGCTGTGGTTGTGTTCTTCTTGGTTTCCCCTCGTGCAGCGTCTTCATCCTGTCCAACGAGACGGTGAACATCTGGAGCCACCTGCTGGGCTTCGTGTGGTTCTTCTGCCTGGCCGTCTACCACATGGCCTCCGTCTTACCTGCCGCCGGCGTCTCCAAAGAGGACTACGTCATCTACTCCATAGGAGTCTTCTGCTTCCAGGTAAGCAGCGCTCCCCCCCCCCCCCATATCACATGTTTTATAGGTAACCTTAAAACATTTATATGCTGTTTTTTTTTTTTGTTTGTTTGTTTTTTCAAATCAATTAAATTAATGACATAAAATGGCACTCTAGACAAATGGGGGGGGGGGGGTACAGGCTGGCAAAAATGGAACCTAAGGAGTAAAGTTTTTTTGTTTTGTTTTTTTTCTGAGCTGAAAAATAATTCAAACATTTGCGCCACATTTTCAATATTTTCAAAAATATTCTGAGCTCAAAGCACAGCTCATAGTCTGAGCTTGTAGGTCTGATATTTTTCAATAACTAAAGTAATGCCATTGATGCTAAGTAATGCTAATGCTAAGTATTGTTAATAATGCTAATTGATGCTAATAATGCTTAGTAAGTAAGTAATGCTAGGTATTGCTAATGCTAAGTAAATAAGGCTAATAATGCTAAGTAATGCTAATTATTCTAATAAAGCGTAGAACACAAAAGGTGCAAATAATGAGTTAAACAATTCAATTAAATGGTGCGTGTGTGTGTGCGTGTGCGTGTGCGTGTGTGTGTGTGTGTGTGTGTGTGTGTGTGTGTGTGTGTGTGTGTCAGCTGTGCATGCTGTGCTCGGCAGGCCACCATGTGTTCTGCTGCCACCGCTCAGAGAAGACCAGCCGGCGCTGGATGGCTCTGGACTACGCCGGCATCTCCATCGGCATCCTGGGCTGCTACGTCCCCGGGGTCTTCTACACCTTCTACTGTGATAACGTAAGACCAGGCACACCAACTAACTCGTACAGGGATTTGGGGTTCCATTTTCGTTACCACTAAACCCCTTATCCCTTAACTTCTTTGCCTTTTTAAACTATTTAAGTAGTTCAAATGGCCAGTCTACAAGCTCACAACGTGTTAATAGATTGACACGTTAAAATATTCCAAAAGGTTTTTTAAAATAGTAAAAACGAAATAAGGGATTTGGGATAATGGGTTTAGCATGTAACGGAAATGGTGCCCTTGGTGTTGAGAGGGAAAAAGTAATGGAGGCAACTTTTTCAGCCAAATCGAAATAGATATATAGCTTTTTTTTGCCCCTCCCTCTATGTTGCTCCTAATGCAGCTGTTTCCCTGCAGACAGATACTTGCTATGTCCCTGCAGAACTTCAAATCATCAAAACAAATCAACATTTGTTGGGCATTT
The DNA here is from genome assembly GCA_039105355.1 of Benthosema pterotum. Classification (NCBI taxonomy): domain Eukaryota; kingdom Metazoa; phylum Chordata; class Actinopteri; order Myctophiformes; family Myctophidae; genus Benthosema; species Benthosema pterotum. Next base: position 46,829,091 of record CM076972.1, read on the forward strand.
GTTGGGCATTTGTTTGACGGTGCTCATTTGTGAGGTGTGGGGGGTTTGTGTGGGGTGAGGCAGCGTTTTAGCCAATCACAGCACAGCAGCCTCGAGCAGCTTCATAATGAGCCGGTGGGGGTGAGGTGCAGTTGGATTCTGTTTTTAAACAAATTACTTTACAAACACGATTACCTTTAAAGTCATTATAGGCAACTTTTTAGCCACAAATCTAAATCTATGTACTGTATATTATATATATATAACTATCTTTGCCCCTTTATGTGGCTTCTACTTTGATGCTGCAGCTGTTTCCCTGCAGACATACAGACACTTCCTTCTGCCTTGCAGATGAACTTCATTGTTGTCAACAAGTGATGTTTTCAAAACATTTGTCGTTCTCAGGACAAGGCGTTGCTACAGAGAGTTTTTTTTTTTTTTTTGCCAATCACAATGCCGCAGTCTCCAGTAGTTTCATAATGAGCCAGTAGAGTGGTGGTGAGGTGGAATCTGTTTACAAACTCAGATTTTGTGCACACTAAAGTTGTCCTATCTAGAGCTGAGCAGTCCCGCCCCCTCGTGAAGTCACCCTTGTTCCAGAAATGGATTGCCCATTAATTTTCCTCATAGACTTTTCGAAAACTATCTATATAAAGACCGCGACTGCGACAAGGAAAGATCTATATAAAGACCGCGACAAAGACACAACACACTGTTGTGTCAAATAATTTCTAGGGAAAAAAAACGAAACGAAAGTGTTGTATCCTGCCCTTCTTTTTTTCTCCTTTCTAATTAGATATTGTATGATAATTTTGCGTGTGTTGTCAATATTTGTTGAGACCCAAGTTGGCTTTGTCCATGGCGTAATCGTTTTTATATAGATCATTTTTGAAAAATCTGAGGAAAATGAATGGGGAATCCATTTCTGGAAAAAGGGCGACCCCCCCACCCCCCACCCCCCAAAAAAGTCTCTCAAGTTAGACTGATGCTGTTCTTTGGGCACGAAAACAAATGTGTGGGCGGTGGGTGTCGGGGACGGCCTCAGATGGGACCACGCGTGACAGTCCAAGTCGCAGCTAGTTGGCAAATCGAGGAGGGGGGGGGGGTGGTTGGGAAGGAAAAAGCCGGGAGACGGTGGGCATTTTCAGCGGGTTCCAGAGCGTTCCAGCGTACGTGGGATGCGTACATTTGGCAGTGTCGACACGTCAGAACAGAGGGGCTGTCTGTCAGCAGATGGCTAGCATGCCTCACCAGTGGGCCACTTGCCACGCTCTACCTCTATACGCAGCGAGCTCATAGGCTACCTATGCACGCATCTAAAAACCAGGCGACGGCTGTTTCGTTGGCATGACAAAAGAAACAAACAAGATAAACCTGCTCCTATTACGGTCAAAGTCACGTGTATTATTTTCTATCAGAGCAAAAAAAAAAAAAAGAAAACAGCTTATCTTAGAATGAAATTGTTTTTAATTGGAAGCAGTTTGTTTGAACTCGTGAACTCTTGTGCAGAACGTGTACAGTCCAAGTGGCTCTGAACTGGCTTTCAATGCTTTACTTTTTTGAATTGCCAATGAAGTCGGGGGGTGGACCGCAATAGGGAGAAGCACGAACACACAGCGAATTAGATTCTTTGCAAAAAAAAATATCGGGACATCTCATCTCCTCGCTTGCTGAGCCATGCGCTCCAAATAGCTAATCTAGAAAGGGAACAAATTATAAATCACGCTTCACTGTCTAGCCCATTAGCCACCCCTCCCCCCCTCGAGAGAATGTAGCGTGCAGTTTGACATCAGTGGCCCTTTGAAACGCACTAATTGAATAAAACTGAAATAGCGCCCGATCTTTCTGTTTTTTTTTTTCTCGTCTTCCTCTTTAGACGGTCTCCTCGTTGTTCGCAATGTAGAAGCAATGTGACACGTTCTAGTAGTCTCCGTCTTGAAACCCGTAAGGTATATAGCTTCATGTTTCTCATTCCAAAAAAGAAAACGCCCACCCATGTCGTCTTCTTTTTTTTCCCCTCCCTGTTGTCGCTTTTTTCCCCAGCCCTCCCCTCGGCTGCACCCACCCGCCTCTCACATATTGGTTAAGCATTGCGTTCTCGTGGCCCCAGAACTCGGCAGAAATCTGCTCCATCCTCAAACCAGATGGCCGCGTCATCATCATCATCCTCATCACCGTCCACCGAGCGGCCCCATCAGCCCCCCCTCCCCCTCCCCCCAAACACCATATGACATTCACAAGTCGAGGAACCGGTCCTATTGCGAAGCCCCTCTCCCTGCCAACACTCGGGCTCTGCTATTGGGGGCGGCCTCCATTCTGACAGCCAAGAGCCCCTCCCCCCACCCCCCTCTCTCTCTCTCCGGCCCCCACCCAAAGCAAACAGAAGTTATATTTAGCCACTGTTTTTTCTTTTGTCATTGAACTTTTGCGATTACACGTTTGTGTGATAGAGGAATTTGTGGTTTTCATTTTCATTTGTGATGATTAACCCATGCTTTAAATATTATTATTTTTTACTTTGGCTATTCAAAAATGGCACATCTACAAGCTCATAGCACGTCACTTTGCGCCACACTATCCGCTTTAGAGAAAGAAAAACAAAAAATGCCACAAATGAATTATATTTAAAGGCACAAACACTGTTTGTAAACAGATTTGTTTAAAAACAGAATCTTAACTCCACCTCACCTCCACTCTATTGGCTCATTATGAATCTGGAGACTGCTGTGCTGTGATTGGCTAAAACGCTGCCTCACCCCACATAACCCCCCGTCCCCCCTCACACATTAGCACCTCCTTTCCTGAGCCCGACGAATGTTTTGTTTTCATGATTTGTTGAAAACAAACTTCTGGACAGTCTTGCAGGATGAAGCCTTTGTCTGTCTGCAGGGAAACAGTGGCAGTATCAAAGTAGAAGCAATGTAGAGGGGAGAAAGGCAACAAATATACTGTACTTTATTTATATAGCACATTGAAATGTTGTTTATATAGCACATATAGCACATTTACAACAACCATACCATAAATATAATCCTATATACTTACATACAAAGATACAAAAGAATAAAAACAAAAATAGAACTCGATTGCAGTTAAATGCAAGGGAGAACTTTTTTTTTTCCAACCAAGGATCATGTTTTAGGTTGTTAGATTGTTTTACATTCCTTGCTTTCTTTAGTTTTATGGATTTTGCTATGGGAGGGGGGATTAGAACATAGTCCTAAATATATATTTGTTTACAATTTTTTAAAGCAATTTCCCAATAAACCCTAGGAAATTATAACTGGCCACACTAGTTCACAGGATCTACTGAATAAAGGTGCAGTGCACTTAACACTTTACTTCGTATTTGGGCATGTCTGACGCAGAGGCTCATAATGGCAGTTTGTCGCATTCAGTAAATTATTTGTGGTCAGTTATAATTTTCTTGGGCTTATTAGGACTGTAGTAGATAATAAAAAAATAAATTGATTAAGCAAGCAAGGAATGTAAAATAATTAACAACCATCTTTTTCTCTAATCTCCTTCTCTAATAATAATCTAAAATTGGTTGACAAAAAAGGACAAACTAAAGTTTGTCCTTTAAAATCTCCAATCAACTGGGGCAGATCTGAAGCTAAGGTGAAGTGACTTCCAGAGTCTGGGCCCCGCAGATGCGAAAGCACGGTCGCCCCTGCTCCTTTTGCTGCTCAGTGTAGGTGTAAATGGGTTGAAAGAAAGAAGGAAAGAAAAAAAGACAAAAACACAATCTTGTCACATCTACACCGGGCACGTTCCCCAGCGCAAATGTATTCGCTGTGAAATTGTCAGATGAGGAGGTGTGACTGGCCGTAGGCCTGCGTTGGCACGGAGCAGCCCTGCAGTGTGCCGTCTCCTCCAAGCTCCTAAATATTAACATTTCATTTTAGAATCACTCCTTCATCTTCCACGTCAACCCTATTAGTCCCTTAACTAGGTCATTGCAGGCAAACGTCCTGTGACAAATCGACAAGATCTGCAGGCTTGCAGCGTGCCACAACGTGTCTTGCTCTAGAGTCGCCAAACACGGTTACAAAAAAACGAGACATTCTTTAACATTCAATTGCCCCACCCCATTATTCTCATGACGTCGTCCTGTTGGTCAGACCATAGCAATGCAGAACTATACTAATCTGCCTAGTAACAGTAACGCTGTAATGGTCGGCCGCTTGTTTATATACATACTGTAACTAGTAGATCCGTGCGGGCGTGGCCTTGGCAACAAGGGGTGAAAGATGCCAAATCCGTGACCCCCACAGACTAGAGTGAGGCTACACTACAGCTAACAGAGGCCTACACTGAGGGCTGGTTTTTGTACATTTCACTGCCACTGGCCTCAAGTTCCACAAGCTCAACTTGTGAGCCAGTAGATCCATGTGTTTAAAGATGTATATAGGCACCTTTAATGTGTACACTCTCTGTGTTTGTTAGCAGATTTGTTTAGAAACAGCATCTAACTAAACTAAACTCCACAATTGGCTCATTATGAAACCGGTGGAGGCTGCTGTGCTGTCATTGGCCAAAACACTGCCTCACTCCACCCAAAAAAAAAAAAAAAAAAACCCTAACCCTAACCCTATATATATATATATATATATATATATATATATATATATATATATATATATATATATATATATATATATATATATATATATATATATATATATATATATATATATATATATATATATATATATATATATATATATATATATATATATATATATATATATATAACGCCTTTCCTGAGCCTGGCCAAATGTTTTGTTTTCGCGATTAGATGACAAGGGGGACAAAGGCAAAACATACTGTACATGTATCTATTTTGATTTTTGGCTGAAAAGTTGGCTGAAAAGTTGCCTCTATTGCCTAAACAAATGTGATTACATGTAAAGCAGGTCCGGATTGAATGGGGGGGGGGGGGATACTTTAAATATTTATATATCAGCATAAAAACAAATTGAATATTTGAATACTGTACAGGATCCAAATATGGATTCCCGTCCTTAATGGGTTAAAGCGGACTGACTCGGAGAGTTTTCTGTTTTCAATGATGAAATGGTGTTTAGTGGTGCAACAATTGTAGTTAGTTAGTTAGCAGTAGTAGTGTGTCAAATCATTTCATTTATAAGAACTGTCTTTGAAATTTGGGTTGTTTTGCATGCCATTATGTTTGGTGGGGCAGTCAGGGCTATTAGGTGAGCATTGCCCATGCCTAGATCCTGATGTAAAGGTCAAAGCGCTCTGCCCCTCCTCCTCCTCCTCCTCCAGTACTGGCGTCAGGTGTATCTGGTGACGGTGCTGGCCATGATCCTGGCCGTGTTCTTCGCCCAGATCCACCCCCATTACCTCAGCAAGCAGTGGAAGCAGCTGCGCTCCCTCATCTTCTGCTCGGTGGCCTGCTACGGCCTGGTCCCCACCCTGCACTGGGTCTGGTTCACCGGAGGCTTCTCCCAGGAGCTGGTGCAGGTCAGTGGGCTGCTGCAGGCCACAACTACCCTCATTTCTGGACTATAAGCCGCACCAGCTATGACTGGGGCAAAATACTGATTTTTCTCGTATAAACCGCACCTGACTATAACCCGCACCAATCGGTGGTTTTCAACCTTTTTGATACCAGGGCCCACTACCTATTCAGCATCTGACAACATTTTCACCCCACAGAACCCAAAACTAAAGATTTCTTTTTTCGTTGTGTTCACAATTCCTGGATGGATTTTCGCAAACCTATGACTTATTAATTAAGTCGTGCCAATTTAGACGGTGAATATCATAACTCTTGAGAGCGTAAACATGAAACCAAATGGACCCGCTAGGGTCCATTTGGTTTCATTTTTATGCTCTCAAAGAGTTACATCTGGTTAACTGAACTTTCTATCATTTAGTCTGCGGACCACCTGGAACCCTCTCAGGGACCACCCCTGTGTTACCTATAAAAATCCATAGATTGGCCGCACCATTGTATAAGCCGCAGGGTCAAAAGCATGTGAAAAAAGTAGCGGCTTATAGTCCAGAAATTATATGGTATACATACTATAGTACCGTATTGTCCCGAAAATATAGGACTGCATAATTATTTCATATTCAATAAAATTGCCTAAAAGATGCCTACAATTACACCTTTCGCCCATTAGATGGCACCATTCCCCCTAAAACCATTGAACAATAGAATGGAGACTACATGGAAAAATAGAGTGACCATCCCAGAACAACAAAGTTGTTCAAAAGCTGGTCAAGTTAAAGGACCAGTGAATTGAAAAAAATATATATTTTTGCACTTTTAGACCACATCTGTGGTCATTATATGGTCATACACGACAATACATGCCAAAAAAGGGGACATTTTCACTTTTGTGTAAAATTTAGGCATTTAACAGATGCTCTTAATCCCGTTTTTTACATTAAGTAAAAACCTTGCAATACAGCATTCAGATTACAGTTTACAATTTAAGCAGAGTTTACAATACACTTTACAGTTCACGGTGTAAGCACTAAAACATGGTAATACATTAGACATCATATAAGTCACTGATGTGTATCTTTATATAAAAGCTCTATAAACAATGATTTTAATTACTTCCCGTGAACAAAAACTTGCTGCGTGTCCACTGTCACATCAATAATATCCAAGGGAAATTAAACTGACCTGTTTTTTTTTTATCCCATTTCTGAATCCTCCTCTGTGATCACACTGTGATTACAGTCATTCCAGACAGTGTATTACTGGTTTGGTTAGAATATATATCTGAACACACTATATGGTTGAAACAAGCCACATGGCAGTAACGTTACTGTACTGCAGTAACTTAACTTGTTTTCACCATATATACCATATAAACCATGCGCTACACAGACAGTCTATGCGTCTTGTGTTAGAACCTAGCGTGGAGAGTGGCGAGAGTGGTCAACCTTTTTGATCCCAGGGGTCCACTGTTTATACAGCATTTGAGCCACGGACCAGCATTTGATGACATTTTCACCCAACAGACACAAAACTAAAGATTTCTTTTGGTTTTGTCAACAAAACAGGCAAACACACAGATTGAAATGACCATTAATCTTCTACATTCTCTTCATTGTGTAGACTTCTTAATTAGGTGGTGCTAATTTAGACGATGAACATTATAACTCTTGAGAGCGTAAAATGAAACCAAATGGACCCGCAAGGGTCCATTTGGTTTCATTTTTACGCTCTCAGTAAACAGTTACATCTGGCTAACCAACTTAGCTGGGGACCACCTGGAACCCTTTCAAGGACCACTGGTGGTCCCCGGACCACTGGTTGAAAACCACTGATCTAGAATCCTGAAAGCATAACGGGGTTATATACTGTACATGGCAGCTCCTTCCTATTCCCTTTGTACCAGTGTACAACAAATTTCATTTGTGATTTGGGGGGGTGGGAAAAGTTTTAAAACTGTTAATGGCTTTTTTTTCCTTGCAGGCATTTGTTCCGAGGATCCTAGGGATGTATTCCATTGCTGCACTAGCTTTCGTATTCTACATGTCGAAGGTCCCTGAGCGATACTTCCCAGGTAAGCACATTTCTCAAATCCACTGCCTGCGTCGAACGGTTTGACCTGCATGGCTGAGGGAAGTTGGGGGGGGCTTGAGCACCCCCTTTTTTCAGACCCAGCCCCCCTTGGACAGGAGGAGGAAAATACTAGTTATTTTAATCAAAACAGATTCCGTTAATAGGCCTTATGCATATGCACTATCGTTGTATCAGAGGCTAAGGTACCTGTGTCAGTTAGCTCATGCATGTGGAGAGGGAAGGTAAAAGTCACTTTCCATGTTTAAATGCATGAAAATGTGCATGCACAATGCGCATTTATGCACATTTTGCGTCTGTGCACATCTTGCAGCACCCCATAGTGAACGTCCAGCACCCCCTGCTGTCAATATCTTCCCGCGGCCATGGAACGGTTTGACCTGCATGGTAGGGTATGGGGATAAATGGCCTAAAAATAAAAACTTTGGAAAATGATTACGCCCATTTCAGGGATGGTGCATTGGGTCATTTGAGAGATATTTTGTATTGGAAGTTGGTACCTAGCATGAAATAAACCCCCCCACCCAGACCAAAAAAATAAATCTAATTTTCTACTTTTCCCACTCTTTTTTTCCATTAAAAAATAAAATCAAGTGTTTTAGGGAACATTGGTTCACATGTCAGATATTGCAAAGTTCTAATGTAATAAGGTATATTTACATAATACATTTTGGCTCCTGTTTGACTGCAAGCAGACAGTACAAATCGCCCATCAGACAATTCAGTTCATTACAGCACCATATAGTTGAGGACCCGACTAAGATTTGGGTGTGCTTCATTTAGGAGAGAATATTGTAACTGTTCTTGGCTAATATGACCACCACAAATAGCATGGGAACTGTGAAAAAAATCTCTATCCAGGGTGAAATACCAGAAATGAATCAGATATGACCCCCCCCCCCCCCCCCCTTTTAAAATGACTTCAGCTTTAACTTTTAATTTAACATATCTTTAACTTCTAATTTGTGGGAGCTACAGAGGTGCCCAACATTTTCAGAATAGTCATGTTTGCTGAATCTGAGACCAAGCCAGCAACCACCCAGCACAGGTCATCATAGTGGCCAAATCCAATATGACCAACAGTCTGCCCCTTGAAAACGTTTCTTTCTAGAACATTTGAATCAGATAAGAATTATGTTTAACAAGAGAAACATTTTGGATGATTGACTTCATGACTGGATGTGTCTGAATCCCAATTGGGTTAATGCTTGTTATTGCAATTACTGTAGAGCCAGGTTTGAGTGTAGAGTTGTTGGAATAGGTTGATATCAAACTTGAGCAAACCAAAGGGACCCGCAAGGGTCCATTTGGTTTAATTTTTACATTCTCAAGAGTTACATCTGGTTAACCAACTTTCATTTATTTCATTTCATCATTTAGCCTGGGGACCACCTGGAACCCTCTCAAGGACCACTGGTGGTCCCCGGACCACATGTTGAAAACCCCTGCTGTAGTGAACACCAGAGGAGGGGGTTCCAGACTGTTTATTTACCACCTATGTCACTGCCCTAAAAGTGACGTAGATTGTAAACGTTTCCCAGAGCACTGAACACAAAAGCAGAACTCCCACCACAGGACTCTGGCAATCAACTAACACAGTTGACACCACTATATTACCGGGTAACCCTCTATGAACTGTGTCTGTACTACATGTGTTTTGGTGTTCTAAGCATTATGTTAGCTTTAGCTAACATAATGTCACTCGGTGATGCGCTATGAGCTATTTTAGAAAAATCGTGAAAATTTGGCACAAATCTTTGAATAGACTATATTATTTATGAAACAAACATTTTTAAGTCAAATCTTTGCTTTTGGAGGATGCCGAGAACAACGTGTTTTCAGATGGGGATCTGCAGCCAAATATACACAATTTGGGGAGCAATTGGCATGAAATATGTTGAGCAGCACTGACACATAGATTTGTCAGAAATTAGAATCTAGTGTCAGAAACTATAATCTAGCATCAGAAACTAGAAGCTAGCGCTACTAACAAGCATCAGGAACCTGAATTTGGTGCCGAAAACTAGGAACTAGCGCCAGAGACTAGAATCTACAGTAGTGTCGAACTAGCATCTAGTCAGGACAACATGGGCTGATAGCAAGTATTTCATCCAGCTTAACTCTAAAAAAGATCTGATTTATCACTTTAACGGCGTCCCTAGAAGAGTTTATTTGGGGCTTAATGGTGTCCTCCCTCTCCTCCCCTCTCTCTTCCAGGCCAGCTGAACTACGTGGGCTCCAGCCACCAGGTGTGGCACGTCCTGCTGGTGCTGATGTTCTACTGGTGGCACCAGTCCTCCATCTTCATCATGACCCACAGACACAGCCACCCCTGCACCACAGAGTTCCCCCAGCACGCCTAGCGCCATCCACGTTGAGGCGCTCTCCTTCAACGTGTATATATAGCATACAACGGCAGCGTCGTATGCTAGGAGCGCTGGGCACACCGTGGAGGATCAGTCCACCCAGACACGGACTTCTGTGGGCGTCAAGGCAAAACACAACCGTGCAGTGGACCAAAGTGTTTTTTTTTGCAAGGACTGGTTCCTCCTCGAAGCCCCTGGTGTGTACGACAGTGACGTGCCACTTTGCTGAAAAGTAGCCGATATAGACGCTTGTAGTTTGTCTGTTACTTGGTGTGCAACAACGCACCTACCACGTGATGTCACACGGCTTTAAACGAGAATTCCACCCCAGGAAGCTTTCTTTCTTTATTTGCAGTTGATTTGTTCCCATAAAAGTGGTCCAAGTTGTTTTGAGAACAAACTCCTTCGTGGCTGTTTCCCCAACCACAACATAAGCTCAGAATGGGGCTGAATGGTGCTACTTCCATGGCTCCAAAATGCCTTTTTTTGCTATATCCTTCTCCTCTCTCCAGCATGTCAATAATGTGTTGACACTCACACTTTCACTCTCGGTTCGGCCATAAACCGCGTGCCGCAGCCTTCACCTTTTCAGACAACTGAACCGAAAGTGTCACACTATTGCCCTAAAAAATGCATTTTGGAGCAGTGAATTTGAACAACATCCCATAGCCCCATTCTAAGCTTTTAGGTAGGGGAAACGTCTGTGAAGGAGTTCTTTTCACAAAATAACAGCTGGACCACTTTTTTGGGAAATAGATCAACTGCAAATAAAGGTAAGAAAGCCTTTTGGGATGGAATTCTCCTTTTAATGCGTCACTTATCCTGATTCAAGGACTTTTTTATGCCCAATTTACAGTACCTTTGAGTACAAATCATGTTGTGGACACTGTAGGAAAGAAATACTGTGTTTTCCTTGACTAATTTCTCCAGCACAAGCGCGGTGAAGTTGTTTGTTTTTAAAGTGCCTACTCACCGAAACCGATGAAGCACCTGTCGAATGAATTTTAATGTCCGCCGCCGACAACATGATGACGCTGCACTGATGTGACGGAATTCCTTAGAACATTTTCTTTGTCCTGAATAGTCAAAAGGCATAAGATTGATTAGAAACACAGCGAATGCATGAAGAACCACCGTCATGGAGGAGGGGGAAAACCTCCACAAACAATTGATTTTTATTGTCTTCGTTTATTTCTTCTTATTTATTGTTTATTGGTCGGTAACTGAAATTTGCGTTGTGTTCCTACAAACTCAGATCTTATACTCTAATAGTTGTACAGTGTTGAGTGTATCTTTTATGTGGCATCGTTTACTTTTACATGGCAGAAAGACAAACCCTTTCTGGATCCCTCACTCCACACTCCTCTGGAATACGGAACAGATAACCGGTTATATGCTGTAAGAACAGTTGTAGTTTTATCATACATGTAATGTAATACTTAAAATAAAGTCACCGTGTATGGGCATATTTGGAGTCCCAGAGACAAATAGAGAAAAGACTGCTTTCGATGCCTTATTATGATGGCGTTTAGAGGGATATTTCACTTTCTAAAAAAAAAAAAAAGAAGTAGTAGTAAATGGCCATTTTATGGTATACGCAGCCTTATGTGAACGCCACAGAGAGTTTATAAGTTTTTCCATTCACTATTTAGATATTTAATGTTAATTTTAGCTGCCCTGTCCTCTTCCTATACAAACCCATTATAACTTAAAACTCCATTTTAACCATGATAGATTCATCAAAAACACACATAGTCCTTCTAATACATGATGGGGGGGAGGGGGCATGGGTTTCATTTAATTCCTTTTAAATTGTTTTGGAAAATGTAGTAGCTTTGGTACCATGCTAGTTGCGTTCAAATGAATAAAACAATATTTTAAAAATAAATGAAATAGCACCCCGACCCCCTCCCTCCCGGACATTATCAATATCACCGGGAAAAAAAGATTGTGTTTTTTTCTGATGAATCTGTCATGGTTAAAATTGTGTTTTAAGTTGCTATATAATATAAATATCTAAATACTGAATCAAGAAATCTAAAAACTGTCTGGAGTGTTCACTTGAGCTGGAGTAGATGACATATTTTTAAGTGAAATGGCCCTTTAATAATTCTGTAATTTTGTAAAACAAAATGCAGTGGTTTTCAACCAGTGGTCCAGAGACCACCAGTGCTCCTTGAAAGGGTTCCAGGTGGTCCTCAGGCTAAGTGATGGAATGTTGGTTAATCAGATGTAACTCTTGAGAGCGTAAACATGAAACATTTTAACCCTCAAGAGTTAAAATATTCATCATCTGAATTAGGACCACTTAATTGAGAAATCGTTGCGAAATCCAGCCTGGAATTGTGGACGAAGCCAAAAGAAATCTTTAGTTTTGAGGTCTGCGGGGTGAAATGTCATCAAGTGGTGGTCCGTGGCTGAAATGCTGAATAAATGGTGGTCCCTGGTCCCAAAATGGTTGAAAACCACTGTTTTAATGTAGTTCTTACCACTGTTAAATGCTCTAGGGGGCTCTCAGCTCCTGCAGCAGGTTGCTCCGCCTGCCTTCCGGCGAGGCAGATGGGATATTTATGACGCTTTTGACGATTCAATGTTATTCTTGCTACGTTTTTGCGTGATGCTGTCGTATGATCAGGCGTGTAGTGGAGGGGGGACGCGGGGGGGCGGCGTCCCCCCCACTTCTCACATCTAAAATATTTTTGGGTCTGAAAAAAAATCACTAGCATATGGTGAAACACATCTTGATGACATCATCAAGATGTGTTTCACCATGTTAATGAGTTTCCTTTTTTCTGAGAGTGTACAAATGGAACCAAATGGACCCGCTAGGGTCCATTTGGTTCACATTTGTACACTCTCAGGAAAAAAAAAGAAAATGGGTGGAATTCCCCTTTAAGAGGCGTCCCCCCACTTCTAAAAGTACCACTACAACACTGCGTATGATCAAGTAGGGAGTTTGAATATGGAGGGTTTAGTACCAGGCATTCTATGGAAGCATCCTTGGCTCCATTTCAACCTTCATACGCCCCACCTACAGTACAGTACCTCTGTGGATAGGCTCCTCTGGCCAGGCTGATTTGCGAAGTTATATTTCAGATGTGCGGATTGCAGCAAGCCAGACTGGCATTCCAGGCTATACCAAACATCACTCGGTGGGCGAAATCTCGTCATATTAGCTTGCACAAATGTGCCGACCTCATCGCATTTTTGTGTGTAAAACTGCTTGAAATTGATTCAGCATCCTGGAAAACCCCTAGTTTGATGTCACTTGAAAGCGCGGCCTCCGTTCCCCCCCCCCAAAAAAAACGCTGTATGAACCAGTCTGGCGGATGATATCGCTGTCGTCATGTTTTTGTACCATACACAGCCAGGAAGATTCGTGGCAGAATAATTTCCCCATTCACATTACTGAATCTGCCTGCTGACTACACTGCAGCATGCCGTTTTTCATTGTTTTTGACACATCCAGATTCAAATGCCCTTTGACCCCCCCCCCCCCCCCCACACACACACACACACACACACACACACACACACACTTTTATTTAAGAAAAAAGTATTTTTTTCTAACTATGTCAACTTCTTACTGAGTCCAACATCACAGGGAAACCAAACTATGAATTAACATAATATTTGGTTCAGGGGCATAATCTGTGTAGGGTGCAGGGCTGCATCCTACAGGAGGATTTCAGTAGGATTTCACAGGGGCTGTGGCTTTTCACTCTGGGACGGCTGGGCGCAACATGGCCATCAACTACTGAAATCCTAACACAAGCAGGACTGAGAAAGTGAATCCTCCTATTAAGACTGCATAAACGGCCTCTAAAAACCTCTCCCAGTTCACACCTGCATGTCCAGAGGAGCTCCAATGTTCCAGCTCATGGCTCATTTACATTCCAATTGAATTTGCAGCCAGGAAGAAAAAGGTTGGAAAACAGGTTTTTACCCAGAAAAACAAATTAGAATCATTGTAAATTAATTGGCTCCCCTAACTAACTTTTTTTAAATTTCATCTGTGTTGTACTCTTTTTGCTTTGTGGGCCATGCGCCTGTAATAAAGTTTATATTGAAATGAAAGGGGTTGGAAATCGTTTAGTCCACAACACTCCAAGACATTGCATTGTAAATGAATTGGCTCTCCTAACTAACTTTTATGTTTTTATTTCATCTGCTATTTAGTGCACTAATTATTCACATTGAGAAATGTGCTTTTGAGAGATAAAAAGTGTCCACATGTTGACTGCTCTAGACTAACAAAAATGTATTTCAAAAGACTAAGACTAAATCATGAACTAAGACAACGGAAATATGCATTTTGACCGACATTTTTCGACATTCCTCAAAAATCCTCAAAATGATGAAAAACAGCATGCTGTGCAAGACCATAAGGCTATAGCCTTGCTTTTTTTTGCCAGGTTTCGTCATTTTTCGAAAATCTTACCATTTTTCATCATTTTGAGGATTTGCGAAAAATGGCGAAACCATAAACGCAAGGCTATAGCCTTCTTGCCCAGCATGCCATTTTTCATCGTTTTAAGCATTTTTGAACATTTTCGAAAAATGTCGAAATTTTGAAAAAACGCAAGGCTATAGCCTTACCGTTTTTCATCATTTTGAGGATTTTTAAGGATTTTCGAAAAATGACGAAACCTGGCAAAAACGCAAGTAAGGCTATAGCCTTACGTTTGAAAAAATGACCAAAAAAGACAAAACTGGCAAAAACGCAAGGCTATAGCCTCATGGTCTTGCACAGCATGCCGTTTGTCATCGTTTGGAAGATTTTTGAGGATTATCGAAAAAATGACAAAATTTCGGGGAAAAAAACGTAAAGCTATAGCCTTATGTTTTTTCATCGTTTTGAGGATTTTCAAAAAATGACCAAAAATGACAAAACTGGCAATAACGCAAGGCTATAGCTTTACGGTCTTGCACAGCATGCCGTTTTTCAGCGTTTCGAGGATTTTCGAGGATTTTTGAGGATTTTCGAAAAAATGTCGAAATTTCAAGAAAAAAAAACGTAAGGCTATAGCCTTACGTTTTTTTATCGTTTTGAGGATTTTCGAAAAATTACCAAAAATGACAAAACTGGCAAAAACGCAAGGCTATAGCCTCACGGTCTTGCACAGCATGCCGTTTTTCATCGTTTCGAGGATTTTTGAGGATTTTCGAAAAAATGATGAAATTTCGAGAAAAAAAACGTAAGGCTATAGCCTCATGTTTTTTCACCGTTTTGAGGATTTTCGAAAAATGACAAAAAATGACAAAACTGGCAGAAACGCAAGGCTATAGCCTCATGGTGTTGCATAGCATGCCGTTTTTCATCGTTTTGAGGATTTTTGAGGATTTTCGAAAAAATGTCGAAATTTCGAGAAAAAAACGTAAGGCTATATGTAAGGCTATAAGGCCTTACGGTTTTTCATCGTTTTGAGGTTTTTCAAAAAAATGACAAAATCTGGCAAAAGCGCAAGGCTATAGCCTTACGGTCTTGCACAGCATGCCGTTTTTCATCATTTTGAGCATTTTCGAAAAATGTCGAAATTTTGAAAAAACGCAAAGGCTATAGCCTTACGGTTTTTCATCGTTTTGAGGTTTTTAGAAAAATGACAAAAAATGACAAAATCTGGCAAAAATGCAAGGCTATAGCATTACGGTCTTGCACAGCATGCCATTTTTCATCATTTTGAGCATTTTTGAGCATTTTCGAAAAATGTCGAAATTTTGAAAAAACGCAAAGGCTATAGCCTTACGGTTTTTCATCGTTTTGAGGTTTTTAGAAAAATGACAAAAATGACAAAATCTGGCAAAAGCGCAAGGCTATAGCCTTACGGTCTTGCACAGCATGCCGTTTTTCATCATTTTGAGCATTTTCGAAAAATGTCGAAATTTTGAAAAAACGCAAAGGCTATAGCCTTACGGTTTTTCATCGTTTTGAGGTTTTTCGAAAAATGACAAAAAATGACAAAATCTGGCAAAAGCGCAAGGCTATAGCCTTACGGTCTTGCACAGCATGCCATTTTTCATCATTTTAAGCATTTTTGAGCACTTTCGAAAAATGTCGAAATTTTGAAAAAACGCAAAGGCTATAGCCTTACGGTTTTTCATCGTTTTGAGGTTTTTCGAAAAATGACAAAAAATGACAAAATCTGTTAAAAACGCAAGGCTATAGCCTTATGGTCTTGCACAGCATGCCGTTTTTCATCATTTTGAGCATTTTTGAGCATTTTTGAAAAATGTCGAAATTTTGAAAAAACGCAAAGGCTATAGCCTTACGGCTTTTCATCGTTTTGAGGTTTTTCAAAAA
>CM076972.1:46845809-46900809 GCA_039105355.1 Benthosema pterotum
TTGGCTAACGTTGGGATTGTTCTCTCATGCATGAAGTAAAAAAATGTGGGGCTGCACACGTGTAGTATTTAGGTCCATATCTGAGCCTATATCTGAATGATATTGAAGCCTATACTGTATTCATTTTGGCTTTGTAGCGTCCTAGCCATGTCCTCTGTTGTTGTGATTCATCTGCCGGAAGTGACACTATGGGGCCTGGAAATGATGCGATCCGAGACGTGTGTTATGAAAATGTATACAACTGCTGTTTGGGATTTTTTTTTTGTTTTTGAGATCAATCAATCAAATATTCATATTTAATCACACTCCGTCCAAGTGGGGGTGCTACAGGCTGGAAAAGTGGCACCTTAAGAGTTAAAAACAGAATCCAACTCCACCTCACCTCCACTCTATTGGCTCATTATGAATCTGCTGGAGACTGTGCTGCGCCGCAATTGGCTAAAATGCTGCGTAAAACCCACACAATGCCCCCCCCCTCCCACACACACACACATACACAAACACAAATTAGCACCACCTTTTCTGAGCTCAACGTTCTGGGCCACCTGCAGGCAGAGCAAGTGTCTGTCTGCAGGGAAACAGCTGCAGCATTAAAGTAAAACGCAACATAGAGGGTTTGGATATTTGACATTTGGAATTTGGCTAAAAAAATGCAAATAATTTAACTTTCATTTTAACCAATTTCAGGTAGGAATGCCTTTTGTTGCTTTAAACATTAGCTAGCATTAGCTTCAGTTATTGAAATCCGAAAGAATCAGCGTTAGCTTAAACAGCTCTCAATGCATCGCGTTTCATCACTCATTGAATAGACGTCACCAATACAAGCTGCTTTCCTGCATACACCTGTACGAATCCTTGTATTCCCTGAGGGCGGGGCGGCGGGGGGAGTTACTGAAAAATTCATGACCCCTGAGGAGTGTGTTTCCGCCATCAAAGAACACTTATACACGACCGTTTGCTCCCCGTTGCTTCGCTGCAATCCTCCCTCCTGTGGTGCGTGTTACGCTCAAGAGAAGCTGCCACACGTCCGCACGCTTCACGCCCAGGGGTCAGCCATGGGCAAAGATTTAACCCATTTTAGATCTTACAGTATGTTTTAACGGCGGGCGACGGACGAGCAACGTCGGCCGACATCCATAATTTGTCTATGGGAGCCGATTCGGGGCGGATGTAACATTTCCCAATTGGGGGGAGGGCAGAAAAAAATGGTAAGGGGCGGCTTCATTGCCCGTGGCGCGAAGCGTCACGGGCGATGAAGCCGCCCCCCCTTACCATACCATTTTCAGTAGTGTTTCAAATACTGTTAAATATAAACACTGAAATATCTTGGGTTGTCTTGCATGCCATCATGTTTGGTGGGACACTGCCCCCCCCCCCCCCCATGCCTAGATCCGCCCCTGGCGACAGCAGCAGAAACGGGCGACGTTCTACAGAAATGTCTTCTAAATACTGTACAAACAGCATACTGTACTTAATGTATTTAGAGGAAAAACACACGTGTGCGACACACACACACGCACGCACATACACGCACACGCACGCACACGCACACGCACACGCACACGCACGCACGCACGCACGCGCACACGCGACACGCGCACACGCGCACACGCGCACACGCGGCGCACACGCGCACACGCACACACACCACACCACACACACACACACACACACACACACACACACCACACACACACACACACACACCACAAAATGAAGGTCTGGCGTTGGAATGAAAGGACTAACCCAGGCAGAATAGGAAAAAAGTGCACAGTTCACATGCACACACGCGCTTCAGAATAAAAACGCACTATGTAGAGTCGAATTAATTAACATTTGTAAATACTCCAGGGAAGTACAGATACATCAACATTGTGCCTAAAGTAGCCTAGAGTACATTTGAGCAAAATGTACTTTGATAATTTCCATAACAGGGTGTCTTCCTGCTGTCCTGTTCCTGTTTTTAATGGCTGTAAATAGAGCGTTACGAGGCAAACTGGGCCAGCTATACTGTACAACGCTGGTTTGTTTTGGTTGTTTCCACTGCAAGGGTGTTTGGAGAGAGAGAGAGAGAGGGAGAGATGAGAGAGAAGAGAGAGAGAGAGTGAGAGAAGAGAGAGTGCCTGGATGACCTACTAATGTTGCAATAATGCAATGTTTGACACAAGTAGCACTTTGCTACGTCTCACTACGCCCATATACGGAGTTATAGGACAGATATATCCAGTTATGGATGTGATGTACACAGTGCACGCGCGCGCAAACTACACACAGAAGAGACATTTCTGCCTGGCTTATACTGGCTCATCTCACTCACTGCATTCACAGTGTTGCATTGACTTTAACACCATAGAAATCTGAACTAGTATGATACACTATTTTTGATTAGTTATTCAAATCCCGACCGGATATTTAACAGTAAGAAAAAGACAAACAAACATTATGCTGTAATTTCTTATCTACCTTGACTCCTCCTACCAAAACCATGTGACTCCACTGGGAGCCAATGAAAGCCAGACAACACTGATGAGCGTCAGAACTCCTCTTCTTTCCTACAAATAAAGACCGTCGCCTGTCGTTAGCAGACCAACGACAGCTCCTTCATGTTCTGTATTATACTGTCTGCATTGCTTTTAGTTTTTAAAAGCTCTTCCGTGTCTTGCAGTAATAATGGTCAGCACCGCTGTGTGATACATTACAAAACCACAATGACACACTGTGCTGACTGGACACTGGCAACCGTGTGTGTGTGTGTGTTTGTGCGCGTGCGCGTGTGCGTGTGCGTTTGTGTGTGCGTGTGTGTGTGTGTGTGTGCATTTGTGTGTGTGTGTGTGTGTGTGCGTGTGAGTGTGTGTGTGTGTCTGTGCAGCAGACCAAATGTCCCCAAAACTAGGCTACAGCAGAAATAGACATTCTGTGAGGATGATTTTCCTGCATGTGCTTGAGTGTGTGACAGAGGCGGATCTATGGCATGGGGGGGGGGGGGGGGGGGGGGGGGGGGGGGGGGGGTTATATTTAAAATGATGTGAAACACTACTACTGCTACTAAACTAACTGCAACCGTGTCACCACTAAACCAACAGCATTTCATCATTGAAAACAGAAAACTCTCTGAGTCAGACCTTTAGCTTTATGCATGCTGCGTGTCTGTTGCAACTTCAACAACAACTGATGTTATTATTGATGCTTTACTTGACTAATAAAAGTCCTGTAACTGAAAATGGTATGGGTGCGACTTAAGAACCCATACAAAAAAAATGGTATGGGCGCGCTTCATCGCCCGTGTCGCTTTGCGCCACGGCGATGAAGCCGCACCCATACCATTTCTCCTCTTGCCCTCCAACATGTTCTCTTGCCCCCCCCCAAATGGGACATGTTACATCCCTCCCTGTGTGTGTGTGTGTGTGAACATGTGTGTGTGTGTGTGTGTGTGAGTGTGAGAGAGAGAGAGGAGAGAGAGGGAGGGGGTTAACTCCACTTGACATGTTTCCAGTATGACATCATGCCGTGGCCCAGTATTAATGCTCTCGGGGGGGCGCGCCCAACACTGTCCACAGACCCATGTTCGGGAGGCTCGGCTACGACCCGCAGTCACTTTCCACTGGCGTGAAAGTAGAGGCTTTGCGGACATTTACGAAGAGGAGAGTACCAAATGGCACTTTAACCAGGGGCGGATGTAGGCATGGGCATGGTGTCTGCCCAACCAAACATGATGCCATGCAAAACAACCCAAGATATTTCAATGTGCTTGTATTTAAAATGATTTGAAACACTACTACTGCTACTAACTACAGCTGTGTCACCACTAAACTAACAGCATTTCATCATTGAAAACAGAAAACTCTCTGAGTCAGACCTTTAGCTTTATGCATGCTGCGTGTCTGTTGCAACTTCAACAACAACTGATGTTATTATTGATGCTTTACTTGACTAATACAAGTTCTGTAACCGAAAAAACTGATGAAGCTGCTCCCATACCTAGGGTGGTGACCAGATCCAAACTCACCAGATGGTGGGACAAACAGTGTGTTTGTGTGGGACAATGTGGGACACATGCGGGGTCGTGTCGGACTGTCGCACAAATGAATAAATAGTACCCAATTAGGTGTTTCTACTCTTCCCTTCACATACCACCACTATAGCCTAGTTTGCCATCTGTTTCATCCACTAATAAGGGGCACTTAACAGAAATGTTTTTAAATTAAACGTTTAGTGGACATTTACCTACAAACTATACACCTGGACAATATAACTGAACCAGGGCCAAAGCAACCAATAACAAACAAATAAAGACATATTAATCAATGTATCTTCCTCCTAACAAAGACAACTACTGCAAGTCTGAAATTGTGGAGGAACACAATGAATGAAATAAATAAAACCAGAAACATAAATAAAAGTTTGATGGTTAGCATTGGAGCCATCAAATTGTAAATGTCTGTCATAGCAGCATGAACAGGCTATGCACTTTTAGATTTTGTCCATCAAAACCAAATGGACCCTTATGGGTCCATTCTGGTTTCATTTTATGCTCTCAAAGAGTTACAGATATACAAGGGTCCATTGGTTGCCAATGGTCCTTTCTAGGAATGAAGGAGGACTCTATCATAGGAGGAAAAATGGTGAAAAACAAAGGTTTTATCTCTGGCGCCTGTCAACCAATTTCACCCCAACCCACCAGCACTTTCACTAATTTTGGTGCTAGGGGGGTCTGGAAAAAAAGCTAAATATAGCGACAAATGCGTCAAGTTGGCAACACTGGTAAACAGAAGATAGTTCAGCTGCCGTTACCTTGTCTGTGTTCGAATCTTGTTTTGGTCGAGCAAGACGTTGCTTGTGAGTCTCACATTGTATTCACCCCCCTGTCACTGCAGACATCACAGTAGGCTAAACTCTGTCAGAATCGCAATTCACTGGTTTCACCCAGGAATACATGGTCTCCCAGTCCTTACTACTATATTTAAGTGACCAAGCAGTCACGAAGTGACTTGGTCACTTAATTGATATTGCCTCTTTTCGTCTTCTTCTTCTTCCGCCAAAAATAGCTGTTCTGGCTGAACCGTGCAGTCGGTTTTCGCGAAAATTGGTAATCTGGTAGAGGGTGATGCCAAACGGTGATGATGCGAAGCCTGTGACCACTGGTCAAATGGTGGCGCTATAGCACTCAACTGAAATTGCAAACTTTAAACACTTATAACTCATGAACTGCTCGACTCTCAGAAATGTAACTTATATTCACTTATGCGTCTGCTTATGCCGAACAACTTTTGTATTCTGACTTTTGACCTCTGACCTTTAGATGAACCGCCATCTTGAATTATATGTAAAACAGTTAAAATGTCTCTTCTCCTACAATCTTTGATCGAAATGCATAACAATGACCTACACATGAACTTTAAAGCCATACAAACATGATATGGGTGTGAATTTTGTTTTTAGTGAAAAAAATGATGTTTTTACGAGCCAATGAAAATTGCTCGTTTGTGAAAATGATTCTAATGCCCCTAATCTACACATGCAGCGTAATCTGCTTCTGATATTTTACAGTTTTGTAGAGGGGGATGCCAAATAGCAGCAAAACCAGTCTTACTCCAATTGCTCAAATGGGGGCGCTATAACAATTCTTTGAAACTGAAACATTTGAACAACCACAACTCGGGCCTCGTTTGGCCAAAAATCATGGGACTTGTTTCTACATGTTCCTTGATTCATGTGGAACACATCTGTAACTTTGACCGGTAAGCTCCACCCCCAGAGTGTCTGCCATTTTAAGCAGTTTGAAAAGTGCTCATGCCTGATTTTCTGCTGGATTTTTGATCAATTTGCATGACACCTGCTACATGAGAACTTTGGCCCCATCCGGACAAAAGTTCCGAAGCAAATTTGTTTTCATCAAAAAATGACGTTTTTATAAGCCAATGAAAATTGCTGCTTTGTGAAGAGTCTTGTAACCCAGCCAACCGCTTACCTCTGACAAACATGGCAACCCGCTTACCTTCCACCAACCTGGCAACCCACTCACACATATGACAGTTCTCACTCACTCCACTCCCATCTTCACCCTCTGTGGCAAGATGGCCGAAATGTTTGATACATGTGCAGCAGCTCCTCTCTTCTCCACAACAACTCCTTTGTACTAGACTTTACTCCACTCAGCGGTGAGTTAGTTGGCTTGGTATCATTAGTTTGATCATTGGTTCACTTATTTGATTATTTGATGTATTTGATTTTGAGTTATTTACAATTGTTTTGAGTTATGTTTGATTTCATTATGTGGTTTTGAATTGGCATTTTTGTTTGAAAAGATACTTTTAGGTAAATCATTTTGTTTACATGATTGGTCAAGCTAAAAGTTGGTTTTAAGTTAAGAGAAATGAATTCATGAATTGATTCAAAGATATTTAAGATGACTAAAACATTAAGTAGGCCTACTAAAGATTAAAAGCATGCTAATATGGAAACAATTGAAATTAATGAAAATGGATGAAAATGATCAATGAGTGAAATGACTTGATCTTGATCACATCAAGTCATTTCGTCATGATATTTGATTTAATTTATGTTTTATATTCCTTTGTTTGTACAACAATGGGAACTGATGTAGACACCTGGCCCTCCAGGCCAGGTTTTTTTTTGTGTGCCCAGAACACCTTGGACCCAACATTGGATGGTTCTGGAACCGGCTGGTTCCAGACCTGGCGAGCCGACCCAGGAACCCCACCTCAGACCCACTCAGTCTTTGTATGTAGTTCATGGTTCTACATCAAGGAGAAAGAGACTTGACTCACAGAGACTAAAACCTTGACTGGACTTAAAGGGCCCCCCATTCTTCTTTTTTTATTTTCTACACCCAAATGTACTGTGCTTCAATACAAACAAGGTCAATAATAATTTTGTGTTTAAAACTTTAATACTGCTTTTGTGTCTCATTGGTTTCACCCCATTATATTGAGCTCCTTTGCCGAATCTAGTTACTTCTGGTTGTACTTTTTTCAGGCTTTGCTAAGGCTAGCTAGATTGCATTGCATTGTGGGTCATTTAGGTCCTCTCACAGGTGGGTTTACCAAAGATAGTATATAGCAAGATGAGAAGACACATTTTGAACCACTAGATCACTCCAAGATGGCAGTATAACGCCACTCCATGAGATCTTTCCAAAAAGTCACTCCAAAATGGTGGAAGCGGTTGTTACTATGGGAGTGTCCACTCTTGTCTTTGGTTTCACCAAGCAGCATTTAGCTCAGTGTTGGCCTTACACCAGATTAGGGCTATCCTTTGCATGAATAGGTGAGTTTTCTCAATGAATAAATATTTTCTGAATGCTGTTGAGATAATTATGCAGTATGTGTGTAAACTATCAAACTACTTCAAGCTGTAATGAAATGTGGGCTGTGTTGTGTTAGCCACCTCACTGCTTTTACAATGAGCATGGCTCATCAATGAAATGTTTAAATTACTTCAAAAATAATTCATTTGACCATCAAATATATAATGCAGCCTGGCATTGGTCATTTTATGAATCACATTAATTGTTAACATTGATGTGTTTGCTCTTGTTTTGAAGCATTTTTATCATAGATAATCATTGATTAAGGGTAGTTGTTTGTTCAAAGGGTACACTTCATAAAAACATACTGCCGTAAACCAGTATACTTTTATATGTAAAGTTTCACATCAGAATGTGGCAGATTGTCACACCCACATGTCCTATTGCTTCAGTTTTCTTTATAAACTGATTTGTCTTGTGTTTTGTTTATCCACTGCTGCATGCTGTTGCATGATCTAAAATCCAATTTTAATGCAACGCACCAGAGCCATTTAGAGACGGAGTTGCGCCAATGATGGGGTACACAGTTACATTGGGTTAGTCACGTGATCAGTGGTCACAGTGAGCCTAACTGTGACAAATCATAGTCTAGTGTCTGAAACACATTGTTTGAAGTGAGCAAGATGAGATGTAAAATGACAGCCGGTTTGAATTATTTTACAGTAACAATTAAAGTCTCTGCAATGTGTATGATTTGCTATTACTTAAAAAGACCTAACATAAAAGGATTCAAGCTGGGCTTTTACTTTGAGTCCAATGCATTTCTGCCTACTTCTCAATAGCTGAGTTACACTCGCATATCATGAAAGTGACATTCACGGAAATGTCACTTTGTGATTGAGATGATAAAACTCAATGTAATGGTAATGGCACCAACTCCGTGGCCTTGTGGTTAGAGTGTCTGCCCTGAGACTGGGAGACCGGGGTTCGATTCCCGGCCAGGTCATACCCCGACATTCTAGATTTCCAGTAGTAACCTACCCAACGAAAGCTTTACATTGTACAAGCCTTGATCATTTCATGTAACAGTGTAGTGGTTAAAACATTGTGCCAGATTATGTTAGATTAACTTCTTGAACAAAGTGGCCATTAAACAACTGTTGTTAACTAGTGTCCAATCACATTTATTTCACAATTTCTTCTAGTTGTACTTGAATTGTACTGTAATTCTCCAAGCTTTTATCAGTTTTGTTGTAGGAGGCCAGGTTGACATGTAGGCTACTGTAGGAATTTTACATTTCATTTATTCATTCACTATTGTATGGACCCGGGGCAAAAGCACCCCCCTCAGATAATTTCTCAAAAATATGTTCCTTCTTCTGCATATTGTTCTGACTCCTTATTGCTGCTTGCTTGGTCACGTTTTATTGCTGCTTGCAGCTATATTTACTTTTGTTTTTAGTTTCGTACGGCTCCTCCTTGTTTCTTTTCTTTCATGTATTCATCCATTGCAACGCACGCAGCTAACACGTTGTGAGACAGTGCTGTTGTGTTGTGGTGGCGTTTACTTTACTAGTAGGCGCAACACGGAGTATTCAAACTCCAGTTTGTCCCTATACAGGCCATTCAAACTTGGACACCTCAATGTCGCGCCGCTTCTACCGAGAATACAGACGGAGTTACCCATCTCCGTTCACTTCATGGGGTCAGTCCAATGGCGGCTGTTCTACATAGACTTCTATGGGAACAGGGACAGCAAATAAAACCGTCTCTCTCACACAAATACACACACGGCCCGCCCCTTTTCCATTTGGACAGGCTTCGCTGCTCACAGGCAGGCTGCCGCGGACCAGTGACAGTGTTGACACAATATTTTGCGAATTTGCGCAAATTATGAAAATTACAGCCTGTCAATCAAAATGCGGGACAAAGTCTCAATCGGCGGGACGCCTTAAAAGACAGGGAAATGCGGGACAATCCCGCACAAATCGGGACATCTGGTCAGTCTACCCATACCATTTTCTCTTCCCCCTCCAACATGTTCTCTTGCCCCCCCAAATGGGACATGTTACATCCACCCCTGACTTTAACTGGAGCCTTGAACTCTTAGATGAGATAATACAAAAGACATGAGCAGACAAATGGAATTGGAGACCACTATTGAGCTGAGCAGTCCCGCCACTTTCATGACGACGCCCGTGGTCCAGAAATGTTTTTTTCCCCTCCATTTTACACAAAGCCAACTCGGGTCGTGACGAATCGTGACAACACACACAATGTTATCACACTTTTTGTTTCATTTTTTTCTTCTTAGAAGTTATTCGATTGACCCAAAAACACTGTGTGTGTTGTCACGACCCGAGTTGGCTTTGTCCACGGCGTAATCGTCTTTATATAAATAATTTTCGAAATGTCTATGAGGCAAATGAACGGGGAAGTCATTTCTGGACCACAGGTGTCATCATGAAAGGGGTGGAACTGCTCAGCTCTATAAATATTAAGCTCATGAATACTATACTATCACACTACTACTATTCAGCTATTTTTCCGCCTATTTCGGAAATAACCGCACTTAAAGCGGAATTCCACCCATTTTCAATAGTTTTACTATGTCATTAACACACAAGTTGTTGTGTGGAAATAATAAAAAAGAAAATGGTATGGGTGCGGCTTCATTGCCCGTGTCGCTTCACGCCACGTGTGATGAAGCCACACCCATACTATTTTTGGTTACAGAACTTTTATTAGGGAAGTAAAGCATCAATAATAACTATAGTTTATAGCATTAATAATAACTATAGTTTGTAGTTTTCGGTTTTCAATGATGAAATGCTGTTGGTTTAGTGGTGCCTACTAACTAAATACAGCTGTAGTTATAGTAGCAGTAGTAGTGTTTCCCATATAGGCACTTGAATTTATATTCATATCTTGGGTTGTTTTGCATGCCATCATTTTTGGTGGGGCAGTCTGGGCATTTAGGGGGCATTGCCCCCCCCCCCCATGCCCATGCCTAAATCCACCCCTGATCGATGCGACTCCCTCTTTCGGACCTTCGTCCCCATGAAAACAGGCGACCCACACCACCCCGACGCGACCTTGTGGAGCGGCGGCGATGTTCGGGGGGCTACGAGATCTGGTGCACTAGTGGGTGACGTGTGGGCAGAGGGGGTGGTGGGGGGTGGGGGGGATTCTAACACCAGGCTATGGGATTTAAGGGGTTAATTAATACGGCATATCCATCTGCAAATTGGGGCTAATCTATTGGTTTTTGGATTTAGGTGTATCGCTCCGGTCTCCACAGCAGATGGTGTGGGTTTTATGGATTAATTACTGCCTTAAAGAGGAGACAGTCAAACATCTGGCGCGCTCTGATGGCGGCACTGTTTATTCTGTGCGGTCCTCCACACTGACCGCCAAGTGTGTGTGTGTGTGTGTGTGTGTGTGTGTGTGTGTGTGTGTGTGTCTGTGTGTCAGAGTGAGCTCGGCGCTTCAATTCCGAGGGAAAGGCAGAGAAAACCATATTAGGCCGCAGCCTGTCACGTCCCGCTGTGAGCGTGTGCAGCTGTGCGCCTGACACAAAAGCCGCTCTTTTTTTTCTGACACACAACAACAATGCCTCTCGCACCTCGCGGTGACTTCCTCCGACCCCACCGACAATCCGGTGCAAAACGCTTATAGCCACTGAATGGCGTTTGGGACAACCGACCCATTTGATTGTTTGCATTGTTTATCATATCACACAGACCACCACTGGTGCAGTCATCGTACTGTTCCACTGCACGTACGCTACTTTTACTAAGTACTTTCGAGGCGGGGAGCCTTCGTGGTACTGTCGTTCAAGACATATTGTTGTTTGTTTAAAGAATAACGAAAGCTTTTTTTAATGATGCAGATTACATTTAAGCCTAAATCCATAAAAAAAAGAAATAAAACACTTGCTCACTTCACTTCATATTCACTTGTGAATATGGTTTGTCGAAGAAAACGTGCAACTATCATGAACCACATAGCCAGATGTTAGGCCTAGTTGGAGCCATTTCCAGGTGGTTGGGGCCAGTTCCAGCTGGTTCAGGCCTGCTTGGGGCAGTTTCAGCTGGTTGGGGCTGGTTTTATCTGGTTCAGGCCTGGTTGGGGCTAGTTCCAGCTGGTTGGAGCCAGTTCCAGCTAGTTGGAGCCAGTTCCAGCTGGTTTGGGCCAGTTCCAGCTGGTTCAGGCCTGGTTGGGGCAGTTTCAGCTGGTTGGGGCTGGTTTTATCTGGTTCAGGCCTGGTTGGGGCCAGTTCCAGCTAGTTGGGGCCAGTTTCAGCTGGTTTGGGCCAGTTTTAGCTGGTTCCGAGCCAGTTTCAACAGAGATAGACTCGGTTCAAAGCCAAAAGAGGGCCAAGAGCTGCTCTTCAGGTGTTAAAGCCTGTGTGGGCATTAGATATCGATTTCAACGGCTTATCTTACCTGGTCTGCAGAAGTGGGCCTCATGAGGGAGACTCGGTCGTATTGTCGCCGCAGCAAAGCCCACAGTGCGTCCAGGCGGCCCTGATCAAACACAGACCAGAGATATGGTCATCCGGTCATGTCAAGACTGGAAGAGCCACAATCCTGGTCTCATTAGGGGATGAGTTAGCTGGTGATAAAACCCATTTTTGGAAGGAACACCTTTTAGCACTAATATTAGCATTAGCGTTTAGCTATTTAAAGCTATTAAAACATTAGCTACTGAAAGCATTACCATTACATTCGCTGTGACAGAAACAAGGATTTTATAACTTCTTTATCCTCGTAAATGAACATTTAGAGAACTATTGTGTGAAAATGATTCAATTCAAACTAAAAACAAATAAAACAATTTCAATTATAATTTTTAATACTTAGTGTTATAACATTTTTTAATGTTAATGACTTTTCTTTGAGGCTCGCTTTTTGAAGAAAAAGGGAGCCTGTTGTCTGTTGCCATGTGTCTCATCATGTTGCCAGTTGCTGTTCACATTGTTAGTTGATATTGATCAAAATATTGCTAGTGTATCAGGGCCTTTAGTGTCAGATCAACTCGACTGGGGACAGAGTGGGTGTTTTGACAGTACCTTGATAGGGGAGTACCAGGTGTTTTCGGGGCGCAGGGTGGGCGCCGGCTTGGCCGGCGGTCGTTTCACCATGGGCACCTCCTCCTCCTCTGGGATGGTGACCGTGGCGTTCTTGGCCTTCTCCAGGCGGGCGCCCTCCTCCGTGGAGCCCTTCTCCCCCCAGCGCACCTACATCAAACACACAGAGACACACAGGGACGTTTTTAGCCATTAGGCAGACTATAGGCAGTTGCCTGGGGGCGCCATGAGGTGGAGAATATGGCAGAATATCTGAGCTATGTGACTGACCCAAAACAAAGGAAAATCTTAACTAAGTACAGAATGAAAATTTTTGCTGTGCCTGTCATATGGTGTGACGTCACAGGAGAGAGAGAGAGAGAGAGAGAGAGAGAGAGAGAGAGAGAGAGAGAGAGAGAGAGAGAGAGAGAGAGAGAGAGAGAGAGAGTATAGCTGCATGAAATACGGGGCCACACAGTAAAGTAGGTCTAGGTGGTTAGCTAAGTAGATCTGTGACCAGAAGTACTTAATATTAACTAAATGTTAATGAATAGACAGTCCATGGGACTATCTATTAATACACTGGGCACCCATATATTAATGTACACTATCATATCATATCATATCATATCATATCATATCATATCATATCATATCATATCATATCATATCATATCATATCATATCATAAAACTTGAGTTCCAAAAATCTGTACTATCCCTTGAAATGTTTGTAATTCAATATGACAGTCTTTTGAAGGATATATATGCAGGTTGAGACACCAGAAAATGAATGAGTTTAGAATGCGTGCGCGTGCGCATACTGTACGTGTGCACGTTAAGCCGTTCCGCTTTTTAATTGAATTCATCACATCTGTTGCGAGGGGGGCGAGAGGACAGGGTGGAAAAAAATAAAAATAAAATCACCCGCGACGTGTACAGGAAGAGGTTGAGGTAATTAGCGACACATTCTCCGCGCTGTAGGTTAAGCCTCGACAATACAGCGACAGATTTTCACAATCATCTGAGGGACGCAACCCCCCCCCCCCCTCCCTCCACCACCACCAACCCCCGACCCGCTTTGACGGAAAGAAGAAAGACGAGGAAAAAACTACAAAAAGGGGCGCCGATGAATAAAAGATACGTCGTCGTTTTGTCGGCACAGGTTTCATGTGCCTTTGAAAGACGGTCGTTGAGGGGAGGAATGGTGCTGGCTGATGATGGGGGTTAGTTGTGCCACTGGGATGCCTCGAAGGGGAGAGAGACAGAGAGAGAGAGACAGCAAACACCTCTCTACCTTCAGAAGTGGAGGTGATGAGCTGTCTAGGACCATCAAGCCGTTTGTGGACGTACGTGAGGCACCTCAGAGAGATATGCCTGTACCACAATCACCTCAAAGGCCCCGTAAAAAATAAATATATATCCAAACTATCGAAACAACCTCACCTCTGCCCACTTTGACAGGCTGGTAAGGGCTGACATATCATGCACCAGCAAAAAAAAACATATTGGGTGTTTTAAATCACCCAATGTGAATCAAAACACCCAATATGGTGATGAATCAGCATCAGTTAAATTGGAGTTTGTATATAAGCAATAAATGTCAGAATTTAATGTCATTTTGATTCTTCTGTTCTTCTTGATGTTAGACTGTTTCATTATTAGATCACTTCCTCAAAATATCTAGTATCTACAGTTGTATGACCAGAGGCGGATTCCTGCGTCCGTCCTCATGGGGCTGAAAAAAACAAACAAAAAGAAACAAAACAAAACAAAAGTAAAATATCGACTCCCAAAACACCAGTGCGAGTGACAGACATTGTGCAACCCAGATTTAGCACAAAAAAGGGACTAATTTCATTTCGCTACTATATCATAATGTGCCCAACCAACAGTCATAAAGGCTTTGGTTTGGGAACGGTGGTGGGCATGGCGAGGGGGTAGGGTTAGGGTAGGGGTGGTCGAGGGGTTTGGGTTGGAGAGAAAAAAATGCGAACGCATCAAGCTGACAAGCTAGCACTCAATCCATCATCGCGGGGCCAACGAGACTTGATCCAATCAGTGCTCAGACGACCGGGCGTGACATGGCAGCACCTGTCACGTCAGAGCCGTCAAGGCTGAGATAACGGACCACAACCCCTCACCGACCCCCCAAACCCCCCACCCCCACGCACACACACACAGCCCACACAAACTCTGGTACCGTCAGGTACAACTCGCTGCTTCAGAAAGCCCATTGTCAGCACACGGCTGATCTGAGTGGACATGCTGGTGGAACTCACTGGTGATGATGCATGTGGAAGCAGAGTTCAGTTAGCCCTGGAGAAACTGCTTAACACCGACGTATTCTCTAAGCCAGATACGGTATATATCAGGGTGCAATGAAGGAGTGATTGTCGGCGATCAAAGGCAATGGCGATGTCCACGACAATTGTCTGATATCATGTACTTGGGGGATTATCTGCGGCAATGGCGTTTGCGGTGTTAAGGAACTGAATCTACCGTGCTGGTGGTGAGGGAGGGTCACTGAGGGAACTAAACTGACCTCCATGCGTTTGATCCCTCCGGCTCCCCGTCCTCCGTAATAGGAGGCGTCCACGGTGGGCCACTTCTTCTTGGCGTCGGGCTCAGGTTCCTGAGGAGGATGAGAGAGAGAGAGAGAGAGAGAGAGAGAGAGAGAGAGAGAGAGAGAGAGAGAGAGAGAGAGAGAGAGAGAGAGAGAGAGAGAGAGAGAGAGAGAGAGAGAGAGAGAGATTTCCTTTGCTTTTGTCCACAATACCAGGCTGGATTTTGGGGGAAAACAAAACAGGCAAACCTGTTTTGTTTTGTTTTCCCCAAGCTATAGCTAATCTATGGGTACCTCAAGCTGCGATGCACAGATGCGTTCTTAGATAACCGTTTGTCATATGCATCAATATGCCGACATTCTGTTTACTTCTACCTTTGCTCTTGTAGTCAGTGTTGTAGTGGTACCTTTAGAAGTGGGGGGACGCCTCTGAAAGGGGATTTCCCCCCATTTTATTTTATTTCTTCCCGCTAGGGTCCATTTGGTTCACATTTGTACACTCTCAGAAAAAAGGAAACTCATTAACATGGTGAAACACATCTCGATGATGTCATCAGGATGTATTTCACCATGCTAATGATTTTTTTCAGACCCAAAATATTTTATATGTGAGAAGTTGGGGGACACCGCGTCCCCCTCCACTACACCCCTGCTTGTAGTTCATCACTCCCCTATCTCCCGTGTGACAATGCCATTTGTAACTCAGACTCGGTTTACTTCCATTACACGCACTAGTCTCATGCGTTGTACCTCAAAAGCATCCAGTGCTGCTGCTAATGCTAATAACGGTGTCTCGACGCTGTCGGCAATAACATCCTGCAGAACGAACCAGAAGGTTTATCAGTCTACTCTCTGACTGCACTGCGTCTCTTAGGCTGCTGTTGTTTTGTCATCTTATAATTTATTCCGGTGCCAACAGGTATTATCCAATGACTCAGGGTTGGGGTGTTGGTTTAACGTAACAATCCGAACAGGCGCAACTGATTGGCCAGTTGCCCTGTCACTCAAACAAACAAACATGGCAGCCCCCACTGCGGCGAATCGCGACCACATCCATCTGGCTATTAAATTGATCTACTGTAGTTAGAAGCGTCACATTGCTTCATAACGGAGGTGGAGTGGTAGTGGGTGTCAGGGGCGGATTGGCACATATTTTCCCACCGGGACAATTTTGCCTTTGCCAGGCCACCCTGGGGGTGGCAGCTGGTTAACCAGATGTAACTCTTTGAGAGTGTAAAAATGAAACCAAATGGACCCTTGCGGGTCCATTTGGTTTCATTTTTACACCCTCAAGAGTTAAAATATTCATGTGAATTAGCCCAACGTAGTCTACACAACTAGAGAATGTAGAAGATTAATGGTCATTTTGATCTGTATGTTCCAGGCAGAGCATCTAGCACATTCTAGTGCATTTTGGAAGTGCCACTAGTGCATTTTGGATCTTGTCCAGGCCACTAGGTGGCGCAGGCCCCCGGAAAACTCCCTGTACTCCAGATGGCCAATCCGCCCCTGGTGGGTGTAGCGCATAGTGGTCACCCAGGAGTGTTGAGCGGTGCACGTCACCGTTATTTGAGGGACAGCAAAGTGACAGGTCGGTGTGTATACTCACCGGCGGCGGGGGGCGGGATGGTGGGGGTGGTGGCGGGGGGTCCTTGATGACCTGGATAAAATAAAAAGAGGGGAAAAGACCACCGGTCAGCGAAAAGGCAAACAGTTTTTTTTTTTTTTCCAAGCAGACTCACACACGCGTACAATTTGTCAAGGCCAACACGACATGATGTAGGCGATGCATGACAGGTGAGTCAAATACAGTGTGTGTGTGTGTGTGTGTGTGTGTGTGTCCTATGCCCTGGGTGCATGACTGATTACTCGGATCCTGTTTGTGAACCAACATCGGGGGACCCCCGCGGTGCAAAAATAAACAGACGCTCGAAGAACCCAACTTGTTGACAGTGGCTGGGTGACTGGGGGGTGTGGGGTTGAGGGGGGGGTCTTCAGGGCGATCGAGGCCGACCCGTTTAGCTCTTAATTAATTGGACGGGGTTCATCGCTCCCGAGCAATACACACACACACACACACACACACACACACACACACACAAACCCCACCCTCCCGCCCCAATCATAAAGTCCTAAGGAGTTAATTAGCTCCAATGAGATTCAGAGGAGTGCGCGTGGGCTTGTCTCCAAACACACACACACACACGCGCACACACACACACACACACGCACGCACGCACGCACGCATATGAACACACACACACACACACACACACACACACACACACACACACACACACACACACACACACACCACACACACACACACACACACACACACACACACACACACACACACACACACACACACACACGCGCATGCATGCAGGCACACGCACAAAGTAATACACATCAGTGTCAGTGTCGCTGACTAAAACTGTGACTGAAGTCAGTCGACCACAGAGAGAAACTCAATAAAAGCTGACTGAAAATGAGACAAATTGGGATCATTTTGTGTTTTTTTTTAAACAGACAAAAATGTTAGGGAGGGACTAGTGGAGAAGAGATCCAGTAGAACTACTGTAACAGACAGAGGTCACATATGGCGGCTCTTTGGTTGCTGGTTGCTCACAGCACTTTGAATCTCTTGTAGATTGGCTATTTTCTGTATCCAACCAAGTGGCATGCAAGAAAGCAGTAGAACCAGACCCGTTGTGGGTCTGTAAGAGAGAGAGAACATGAATATGTCTTCATAGTGTGTGAGTGACAGCCTCTGAGTGACAATGCTCCCGAGTAGCAGGTTGTCCCCAATGCGATCCCACTCAGGGACAAGATTGCAGCCGACCAGCCGTCCATCCACGCGCTGCACTCCTGCGTGACACTGCCATTTGTCCCTCGTCACTCAAAAGCTGGACGTGACGTCCAGTCACTTCTGATGAGAGGATGGTCAGAGCACAGACGTCAAAAAGGTAGGACGCAGTGTTGTAGTCAAGACCACCTAACCAAGACTCTCGTCTTGGTCCCGCCACGACACTGGGGCGGTCGAGACCGAGACCAACACCTAAAGAGGTCGAGATCGAGACCAAGTCCTAGCAGGTCCGAGACTTAGATCAAGACCAGCATCATCACAAGGCGAGAACAAGCCGAGACCCGAATTTTATTTCTATCTTTATTTTTTACTTCTCATAATCAAACCAAACCCATGCTTCAAGCACATAGCCTTGCCAGAGTGTGGTCTGGACGCTGGATTATGATTATACTTATTTGTTTGCATGAGACATTTGCTCTAAGACCACAACAAGACCCAGACAAATTGAGGGCGAGACAAAAACAAGACCGAGACGACAAAAATCTGCCTTGAGAGACCTGCCTCGAGACGAGACAACATCTCGAGAACTACTAGCAGGATGCCTCCTTCCAGCTCTGGGCCATCCTTATCTGGAGGGAAGGCGACATGGATTCATCGTGCAAACAAAGTGGAGCCTTGTTGCAATTTAAACAATGAAAAATAATAAATAAAACTTGTCGCTTTAGAAGTACTGTAATCACGTTAGAAGTAATCACGCATCACAATGTTGTCGATCTCTACGGGGGCGTTTTGGCTATACCTCTACCTACTTCTAGGCACTTCCAAGATTGGACTGTGCAACCTTGAAATATCCCCTGAAGCAACAACTCGTCTAGCGTACTGATTCAAGGGCCCCCACTGCATCCGGGTATTCGGAAGGTCAAATAGGATCAATGGGAATCTTTGTTTTCTCATACCAATAATTATTAATAATTATTGGATTAAATTGATGGAAACAACTAGCGGAAATGAGATTGGCCAGTAGTCTTGTGGAATGGAGCCTTTTTTTTGCAACCAAGTTGTATTCGGAATGCATTGTCGCAGACATTTCTAATGCCACATCGTTGTACCATTTTTTTTTTTTTTTTTGTAACCCATTGCTATCAACCAGTGCCGATTGCTAAAATGATCCTGGGCTCTACACACCCTCCACCAACCTGGCGGCGACAGCTGTGCCATCGTGCCTCCCCTTAAAAAAAAAAAGCACCACACACTTCAACATATGAATTACACAAAAAGGCGACTTTAACAATCTGCACATAAAAGCGCATTAAAAGTGCAGCAGACCAGTATTTCAGCCTGCGGTGCCAACGCGCGTGAGAGGAAGAGGCCAGTTTTGTCCCATAAAAAAAC
This sequence comes from Benthosema pterotum, assembly GCA_039105355.1. Taxonomy (NCBI): domain Eukaryota; kingdom Metazoa; phylum Chordata; class Actinopteri; order Myctophiformes; family Myctophidae; genus Benthosema; species Benthosema pterotum. The sequence continues at coordinate 46,864,914 of CM076972.1, forward strand.
GGGTTAAAGTCCTGCAAAGAGATGGACGCGGTGCTGACGAGGCAGGTTATGCATTTGCTAAATTGGTTTTTACAGGGGCAAAAAAAAAGAAAGAGCAGCTCAAAGTAATTATGGCATATCATGGGGCCATAGCAGCTGTTTTATTCACAGTTAAGAGCAGGGCTAACCATTACGCCTTTTTCCGAACCACACTGTTGTCATTAGAATAATTAAAAACAATCAATTAGGGTTAATTCATTGCTCTCGGGGACGCCGCAACTTGCGCGTAAGCAAATCCTAAGCGCGTAGAGAGAGAGCCTACACACCCCGGCCAGCCGAGCAGCAGCCGTCCTAATGCGCTGATTAACGCCATTTTCAGGCACACCTTACGCTTTAACGGGATTAGCTCTTCTCTTTTTTTAATCATTATTAAGTCATTACGCTAGCAGCTTTTCCGGACATATTGTCGGATAAATAAAGCATTATACAAAATGACTGGCCGGCGTCGTCGTTGCTGTCATGTCATCTTTTTTTAAAGCATTTTCGAACAGATGTGGCGAGCGTGGTTAGCCGTCACCGATGTGGCGGCTAACCGCTAACGTACAGGGATAATTAAAAGCTAAACCGCGGGATACTTGGCCATCTGACATTAGCTTTCGACGGCCGCCAACGCCGGCCACACGGGGAGAAAGCGTGACCAATCGGGGAGGGGCAGGGGAGGGGGGGGCATATGGCGGCTCTAGCGCGAATGTCCGACGGGAGTTCTGCGATAATCCGTCCGCATTCTGCCGCAACATGCCAACTCCACGCCAGCGGGTCTGACTCCAGACGGTTTCATATTGACGCCGGTGTACTGACGGATCGTACTGCGGCGTGCTGTGAGCTCACAGATCGGTGATTTTCAGCATGCGAAGTGAAAAAAGAGTTTGATGTGTCGACACTCGCACTTTCGCTTTTGGTTGCGTACCGTGGTCGTGTAGCCGAGGTTCAGCCATAAACCACCCCTACCCTTTTGAGACAGATGAACTACGGCAGAACACGGTGTAGAGAGCATATAGCAAAATAAATGAATGAAACATAACAAGCATTTTGGAGCGATGCGAACATGTGAATTTGAATAACATCCCATAGCCCCACTATAAGTTTGTGTTGTGATGTTGTGAGAACCATGAGTTTTTATAACATTTTTTTAAGATAAATCAACTGCAAATAAAAGTTAAGAAAACCTGCTGGGGTGAAATTGGGATGGGGCAAGAAAACATGTTGGAGGGGCAAGAGAAAAAGGTATGGTACCAGTTTCACTTGCAGGAGTTTTATTAGTCAAGTAAAGCATCAATAGGTGGCTAGCCTCGACACCCAGGCTTTCATTTTCGTTTGCCTTGCGCGAAAACGGAAAGCCTGGACTAACGCACGTTGGAAAGTGGCCTTCAAGTGGGAGTGAACCTTCCGGGGTGGGCGTCGCTCTAAATGATGTGACGTAGAACAGCAGTGGACGGGCGCAGGAGGGGCCGGGGATGACGACACGTTAGTGAGATCAAATCAGAGCGCAGCTCATCTGCCGTGTGGATCCCACGGCACCCCGCCCCCCCAAGGCCAAAATCATTGAGGGCTAGACCAGGCTAATAGGGGGCAGACTGGGTATTTAGGGGGCCAAAACCCTGCTTTAAAGATTTAAATGTGGCGGTGGCTCAGGGGTAGAGTCACTGGATGGTAAACCATCGCCAAGGATGCCGGTTCGAACCCGAGCTCCCCCAGAGTTAGTGTCGATGTATCCCTGAGCAAGACACTAAGCAACCCCAAATAGTTCCTGATGTGCTGGATTGTGCCTTGCATGGTTTCCTCCACCATTGGTGTATGAATGAGTGTGTGAATGACGGGTGAATGTGATGCACAACCCGGGTTAGGGTGGTGGAAAAATAATTTCAAAAAGCAGGAAATGGCCGTCATTTCCATAATCTTCCTTCCTTCCTTCCACACGCATCTGGTGTGAGCGGTCTCCACCAGGGGCGGATCTAGGCATGGGGGGGCAATGCCCCCCTAAATGCCCAGTTTTCCCCACCAAACACGATGGCATGAAAAACAACCCACATGATTTGAAACACTACTACTGCTACAGAAAACTCTCTGAGTCAGACCTTTAGCTTTATGCATGCTGCGTGTCTGTTGCAACTTCAACAACAACTGATGTTATTATCGATGCTTTACTTGACTCATAAAAGTCCTGTAACCGAAAATGGTATGGGTGCGGCTTCATCGCCCGTGTCTCGAAGCGACACGGGCGATGAAGCCGCACCCATACCTCCTGCCCCCCCCCCCCCCCCCCCCCCCCCCCCCCCCCCAATTGGGAAATGTTACATCCACCCCTGGTCTCTGCGTGTACACCAACAACGTACGCCGTTCCGACTCCATTCTCCACAATACAACGCCGTAAACAAAAGAAAAATCATCATCATCAACAGCAGCAGCACATACTGTGTGTGACCTCTCTGCTGGCAGCATTCCATGAGGAAGCGTGTGTGTGTGTGCGTGTGTTTAGTGTGTGTGTTTAGTGTGTTTGCGCGTGTGTGCGCGTGCCCCCATCCCGACTGTTGAAACATGGCAGACTGGATGGTTTAAATATTAACAAGCCACACATGTCCATGTGCTCTTGTGTTTGTGCCCCTCCCCTCCTCCCCCCAGCACAGAGGAGAGGAGAGGAGGGGTACCAGATCTCTCTCTCTCTCTCTCTCAAACACACACACACTGTCCCGCCAGACATGCTGCTGCGGGGGGTTTACATTTTAATGCCTTTGTTGGTTTTCCAAAATATGCTTCCATCCTCCGTCCTGCAGGGAACTATATAAACACACACGGAGGCTCCCCGTCCGTCACCGCTCATCAAAGCAAGGTGACATCTATCATTTATCGGGGCGGGAGCAGGGGCGGATGTAACATGTCGCATTTGGGGTGGGGGGGGGGTGGGGGGGGCAAGAGAAAATGGTATGGCACCAGTTTCAGTTGCAGGAGTTTTAATAGGCAAGTAAAGCATCAATAATAACATCAGTTGTTGTTGAAGTTGCAACAGACACGCAGCATGCATAAAGCTAAAGGTCTGACTCAGAGAGTTTTCTGTTTTCAATGATGAAATGCTGTTGGTTTAGTGGTGACACAGCTGTAGTTAGTCAGTAGCAGTGGTAGTGTTTCAAATCATTTTAAATATAAGCACTTTAATTTGAAATATCTTGAGTTGTTTTGCATGCCATCGTGGGCAGGGGGGAATTCCCCCCCCCCCCCCCCCCCCCGCCATGCCCATGGCTAGATCCGCCCCTGGGCGGGAGGGCGGGCGCGTGTGTGTGTGTGTGTGTGTGCGTGTTTTGGGGGGGTACAGTTTTCCCTTCATCAGGGGCCCCCATAAGCGGAGAGAGAGAGAGAGAGAGAGAGAGAGAGAGAGAGAGAGAGAGAGAGAGAGAGAGAGAGAGAGAGAGAGAGAGAGAGAGAGAGAGAGAGAGAGAGAGAGAGAGAGAGACCAGGGAATGGGGTGGGGGGAGGAGGATGAGGAGGGGTGAGGGTACCATCTGTAGCCCTGCTCATATAATACAGTCAACACACACTCACTCACGGCTATAATCTGCTGTGTGTGTTTTTTTTTTGGTCAACTGTGTGAGTGGCATAGTTTTTTTGGGCCAAATTTTGATCCTATTCAAAACGAACACAAAAATGTTTTTCATATAGGCCTATTCTACTGTAAATGATGAATGATAAAGGGCACATTTATGTAGCACTTTATAGGTGCTTTACATGTACTGTATGGCAGGGGGTTTCAGCCGTTTTGATACCAGGGCCAGCGATCTATTCAGCTTTTTGAGCCAGGCACCACCATTTGATGACATTTTCACAATTCCAGGCTGGATTTCAAAAAATAAATAAATAAAAAATAAATAGGCAAACACACACATTTATCTTCTACCTTCCTATCTTCTGGTTTCATGTTTACTCTCTCAAGAGTTACATCTGTCTAAGCAACTTTCATCATTTAGCTGTGGACCACCTGGGACCCTCTCAAGGACCACTGGTGGTCCCCAGACCACTGGTTGAAAAAAACACTGTTGTATGACGTTCATACACACATTGCACCAGAACTCCTGCAATGTACCAACCTGTACATCAGGAGCAATTTGGGGTTTGCCAAAGGGCACTTAGAAGACAGTGAGGCGGGATTCGAACCGCCAACCCACGGTTCATTGGACAACCTGCTATACCTCCTGACTCACAATGGGCTTATTTTGCATTTACCGATTTTTCTTTCTTTCTTTTTTTTTTTTCAAAACAAGCAAATACTTGATAAAAAGACAACCTCCTAACGTATTAGAACAGGGTTCCTACAGGTTTCTTAAAGTAAAATTTAAGTCTTTTTAAGACCTTTTTTAAGGCCATTTATATAAAACGTAATACCCATTTCACGGCCATCGTCAATAAGCGACGTTTTATATATTTTTCACAACTAGCACTGGTGCTACCGATATTTTCATTTACCAGCACCACCAGAAATTAACAAGTGCCATATTTATATAAAAGTATATATTTTTAAGTTAGCCTGTCCCAAAATATGTGAATATTGTTTGACGCACAGCCTTTGAACATAAAAAATGCAAATGGAAAAATAATCTTAATTAAATAACTGATCTATAAGTCAATGGCAGCATGACATGCTGAGAGCTTGTAGAGCAAACTCTCCAAGGTGACCAGATCCAAACTGTTTTTTGAGGCACAGATGTATTGATAACTGGCACAGGAGGGGGTCAGCAACTTTATGGAATTTCAACACTAATGTCCCACAGAAAGGGGGACATCTGGTCACCCTTGTTATTCGAGCACACACACACACACACGCGCACGCACACGCACACACACTTGGCATTTGAACACTAATGTCCCAGATCCCCCACAGAAAGGGGGACATCTGGTCACCCTTGTTATTCGCGCACGCACGCACGCACGCACGCACACACAGCTAACAAGCTAGGCTAGCGGCTAGCGCAACTCAACGCTAAGTGCCAGTTCAGACAGAATGACTTTAGTTAGCGTCATGTTTCATCGGCGCACAGGTTGAGGTTGAATGGTTATACCGCTGGATGCTGCCTGTTATAACGCCAACGCAACACCAACGCAAGTAGACGAGGAGAGAGAGAGACAGAGACAGAGAGAGAGAGAGACGGGCAAAGAAAGAGAGAGAGGGAGAACGGGAGAGGGAGGGAGAAAGAGAGAGAGAGGGAGAGAGATAGAGATAGAGAGAGTGCGAACGGCAAACGAAGCAAAAGAAAGTCATTTTGCACATTTTTTTCTTCCGACAGTGGGACGGGACCGTGGCATCCAAACATCCATAAAAAAGTAAAAAGTTGCCGACGGTTGCCAAGGCTACTAGTCGTTTTGATTCTGAATTGGTGCACGCGGGTCCATTTGGTTCCATATGCCATATATAGAACCAATTTCTCTTAAGTCCAAATAATAGTGGTCCCCCGTGCCCGGACCACTTTAGATCATCATAAAGTCACAAAAGCGGAGTCTTTTCTTCCTCTCTCCTCTCCTCTGTGCGTGTGTACATGCGTGGTGTGTTTGTGTGTGTGCAGCTGCACTACGCCGTACGATGGTGCGTAACCGAGAAATCAATTACTACTTGATGATTGATAAGTTTACGCCGCAACGTTTTCTGGCTACGTTATTTAAACCAAACACGCGGTTGACAAATGAAAATTTTGAGGAGCAATCCGACACGTAGAAATTACAAACTGCGCAAAATTTAAGACCTAGATATAAAAATTCAATACTTTTTAAGTCTTTTTAAGGTAATATTTTCAAAATCGTAAATTCAATGCTTTTAAGACTTTTTAAGATCCCGCGGGAACCCTGTTAGAAGGCCAATATCAGTCACCAGGACAGGGGAGAGGTGTTTTCAATGAATCTAACGTTGTTTAAATGAAATTACATTGGGTTTGTGAATAGGATATACTGTATATGTATATGAAGGTTAAATACAGAATCCATCAACCCCAACCATGTTTGAACGTTCTAAGTAGTGCTGTATATGAAGCTTCCACCGCAGTGAGCACGTCGAATCGAGGTTTCGAAATGACAACGGAAAACAATAACCGAGACGAGGGTCACACCCTGTGGGACACCCGTCACCCTCCTTCCTGTGTAGTTTGGTGTGTCAACACAGCCCCACATACACACACAGGGTGCACGCTTCCTGTTTGAACTGCTACTGATGCTAGAATGCTGCGGTGATGCTAGGATGCTGTGTCGATGCTATAGGATGCTGTGGTGATGCTGGATGCTTAGTTTTCATTTAGTTAGTTTAGTTGAAGTAAAAGGGGGAGGCGGGGCAAGGACATGAAGAAGGAGTCACTAGACAACATCCCAAACCCCACCCAAATGGCATCCAAACGACTCTTTCTCTCCATGCGGTTGGTGTTCAAACCAACTCATTTTTGTTGTTGCATGTGACGTCCCACCCTGTTCTTTGAGTGCTTCACATACAGCCTGCCGTCAGATTATAGGGAAAGCTCAATGGTACGCATCATTTTCTACTGTTTATATCAGAGCTGTGTCTCGGTGCACAGATAATCGGAGATATAATGTGATATCAGAACTACGTACACAGATTGTCTGATATCACATGAGCAGAGCCACACCCCTTACTATAAATGGTCTATGGACAGTCTAAGTGTGTCAGTGAGGTGATTTTGTTTGGATAGTGTGAACAGCACTCACCACGGTGCAGCAGAGAGGGAAGAACCACCACGCCAGAGCTGCAGCCACCAGGGCGAGCAGCACCAGGACCGCAATGGCCACGGCCCAGCCGCCCGTCTGTTAAACACACAAAAACACACATGTGTAGCAATGTTACTCATCTCTATATGCCATCTCTTGTTGTAAAGGTGACTAAATAAAAATAAAACGATATAAGATACAACACCAAATGCTATTATCAAGGCGGAGAGAATGATTCCCAAAGTCAGGTTTCTGAACTTATGTGGGCCACTTTACTATTAGAGGATATTTTGATCCAAAATAACCATGACATTGACCTTTGACACATGACCCTGAACTTGAATTGCTTCAGTAACCTCATAAATAAACTCGGCACCCCAGAAAATGTATACTTTGATGTCAGAATCATCAAACCGGCCCAATGGCCCCTGCGTTATTCCTTTCACTATACAGTATATAATTTTCATCAGATGTTAAGGCCAAAAACATGTATTCACCTACCCTTCTGAAACTACTAACACACATTTTCACAATCCGGGGTGTCATACGAACCACATGTGTTTTCCCCCTTTTGATGGCAGGGTTTCTCATTTTGAGGCCTCTAGGCCATGGCCTAAAGACTCTCATTGTGCAGGATGTCCCATTTTAAGTTTCCAAATACAACAGTTTGCAGCCACTATGATCAATGGAATGCTAACTGTGGTAGGTTGTGCAAAAACATGAAAAAAGGGAAAAAAGTGCACTTTTCAAGAAAGGTGTGGATTGAAATGCTTTGACACTCACGCAGGAAGAGGCGCTGATGGTCAGGGCAGTGGAGATGTAGGACTTCCCGTGGTTCAAACTGATCAGCACATCCATAGTCCTAGAAAGAACACGGAAAAAGCACATAAAATAATTCATTAAAGTGCTCATTACGATGGCTCCGTTTCTGAAACCAATAAGAGCATGCATCCCTTCAGACGGTGGGATGGCATAGTGCGAGGGACGGCTGTACGCTGGGCTCTACCACACGCGATGCATGGACTGTTCGTTTACAATAGTCGCTCACCTCTGCCACTTTACTGCTATGCGGCTCATTTCTACCATATAATGTGTTCAGATGTATATTCAAACGTGATGATTGAGTTTAAATCCAGTAATACACTGTCTGGATGCCAGCATGGGCTGAAAAACAGTATTTCTGACTGCAATCAAAACCCACCTGTGTTTGGGTAGGACAACTCAGAAATGGGATAAAAACAGGTCAGTTTAATTTATATTGCCTTTTATTGCTGTTGGACTCATGATGTCATCATGCAGCACATTTACAGGAAGCAATTAAATCGATTTTTATGGCGTTTTGATATAAAAATACACAAAAGTGAAAACATTCACATTTTTTTCTCTTTTTTTGGGCATGCATTGTTGGGTATGGCCTTATAATGACCACAGATTTGGACAATACGTGTGAAAAAACGTATTTTTAAAATCACTGGTCGTTTAACCCATAGTAGACGGGAACCCTAGTGCAGGCCTGGCCAACCTGTGGCTCTTGAGCCACATGCGGCTCTTTGGCTGGTTTCATGCGGCTCTTAAAGGCCTTACACATGACAAGTTTCAAAATTGCTGGGCAGGCACAGCCATTCATTCCCTATATTATGATTATAAAATCGATTTTGTGTGTGAGCTCACAATGTTATATTTTTGTTTGCGGAACTGGTTCAACTGAAGTTTGTGTGTGAGGCAGTGCACACAATGTTAATTATTGAAAATAACTGGCCTACATAATCTATCCATTTTAAACCGGTTATCCGAAGTCGGGTCTGGCTGAGCAGAGGTCTGTGTGTGTGAGAGAGAGGAAGGGATGAGGTGATATTCATGTGTGTCCATCTGTATGATGTGGCTCTTTGCAGCGACACGGTAAAAAGTGGCTCTTAGTCTCTGACTGGTTGGCCACCCCTGCCCTAGTGGTAGTTTTACCCTAGTTGCCGGGAACACCAATATCGTTCTGTACAGTATGTACAGTATCAAAAAATGTCAAAGTTTGGTGGTGTTACACAATAATTTGAAGTTTTCCAGTACACTTAGGTTAGTATTTCAGAGACATTTTTAGAATTGGGATAGTCTACAATCGTTTAAACATTGTCTAAAACTAGACTAAACACTAAAACCTTCCCAGGTGAACAAAACGTGACTAAACTAAATGGAAACTAGCCAGGAGACTATGACTAAAAACAAGAGACGGATCACCACTAGGACTTATTTAGAACGGAGCGGCGGCGGAGGGAATGGGTGCAATTAAAGAACCCTAATGATGAACGGCACCGCAATCTCCATATGTCTATTAACGCCCGATCCAATTACCGTCGCCCTAATGAGAAATTCAGGAAATGGAACGAGGAAGAAGCGAAGCGCCTGAAACAATCTCCCCACCTTCTTTTCTGGAGGTGGAGGTAGAGGTAGACGTAACCTCAGGCGTAACCTCCGTTGTCTGAGCGTTATGGGGGCCGACCCGATCTAAGCTGTCCATTTGAGGGATAGAAGGAGTTTGTGTGTGTGTGTGTGGGACAAGTGGGGAAACCGCGTCGTGATTGATTGATCCCAAAACCCCCAAAAATCACAAACCACAGTCATATACATTTTTTTTTTTCGCAAAACATTTTGAGGTTGTGGGTCAGCTGTTTTTGATTCGACAGTACAGTACATTCGATGTGGCCCCTCTGGTGTGAGTGTGGAAATATAGTGACGCCACGGGAATACTGGGGTTATTAAAAACACATCTATAGCAGACAAAGAAACGAAAGCACTGATGTTTGTCAGTCACAATGAGGGACAGGGGCTCTTTTTTCTGCGACACCTGAAAAGTGACAGACAGGTGGGTGGGTGGGTGGGTGGTCGGTGGTCAGGCAGTCACGTCAACAACGCCCAAATTCGACACTAACAAGCCCGTGGATCACTGCTGGAGGAGGCCAGGACCTACACTGCCACAAAATCATGCCAAACGCTTTACTGAAACAAACTGTACATACAGTCCATTTACAGCGATTGCTTCATTCTTATGCCCATCCATCCATCCATCCATCCATCCATCCATCCATCCATCCATCCATCCATCCATCCATCCATCCATCCATCCCAGAGACTATGGGCGCCATTTTAATTACATGCTAGACCCCTTATCCCAAACCCCTTATCATTTTTTAACTATTTTGATAAACTTTTTGGAATAGTTCAACGTGCCAATCTAGCGACGCATTGTGAGCTTGTAGACCGGCCTATTTTAATTATTGAAAAAATGCTTTTAAAATAAAAAAAAGGCAAAAAGGCAAAGAAATTAAGGGATAAGGGGTTTAGTGGTGATGAAAATCTAGGCCTACAACTAAAACAAACAATTAAAAAAAAAAAAAAAAAAAAAAAAAAAAAAAAAAGGATCCCTGGATCCCCCCACACAAACAGGGGTCCCTGAGCCAGCAGTTGGGCAGCAGTCAGTCAGCCCTGCTGAAGGCTCTAGCCTGAGGCAGAGCTGCAGGCTGAGCTCTCCTGTGGCACAGAGCAGATGATGCCACCAGACCTGCCTGCTCCATCATTAACCGGTGCCAGGAGAGACTCAAAGGGAGGGCTGTGATGGGAGGACTGTCGACACTGACACTGACAACCAGATTGTGCTTTTGTTGTTTTTAGTTGTCTGTGAGAATACAACTACATTGAGTTTCATGTGGTTATACAGTAAGTCCCCTGAACTAGGGGTAAACAACCTTTTCGAGATATAGTGCCTTGCGTCTTTATTTTCTTGATAGTCGGCGTGCCACGTTGCCCCGAATGTTAACTTTTCGCACAATTTTAACTCTTGAGAGTGTGAAAATGAAGCCAAATGGACCCGCAAGGGTCCATTTGGTTTCATTTTTACATTCTCAAGAGTTACATCTGGTTTATCAACTTTCCATCATTTAGCCTGGGCGCAGAATGTTAAAGGAGAATTCCACCGATGTTGTTCAAATTCACCTATTTCCATCACTTAAAAAATGCAGTTTTTCGCTACATATTGTCTCCAACCATACATATTGTCTCCTGAACCAAAAGTGAAAGTGCGGCTGTCAAAACACTATTGTTGTGGTGGAGAATATACAGACAATAGACGGAGCGATGGAAATAGGTGGATTTGAACAACATCCCACGGCCACATTCTAAGCTTATGTTGGGGTAGGGGAAACAGGAAGAAATAAATAGGGTCCGCACACTGGACTGAAGCTCCAAGTTAAAGGTGTTTATTTCACCATAGAGAAGATGACGTTTCGAGCCTCACGGCTCTTCATCAGCTCTGATGTTGTGTGTGAACTTCATACCACTTTTTCGAGTCACATGTTCAAATGCTGGATTGCGATTGGCTCAAAAAACATTGGTAAACAGGATCATAACCCTCAGAGCTTCAAATACCCAGATGCGTATGTAAATCGACCACAGAGTTGAAACAATTAACGGTTGTAACTAAAAATCCTTGCAAAATTTATATGTATAAAGTCCAAGAAGCGTAATTTACCATGAAAGGGAGTGGGTTTTTGGCTGATGTGGGTAAATCAGCCAACAACCCACTCCCTTTCATGGTAAATTCCTTACTTGTACAGCAGATATTCCTTTGTGTGTTGGAGGACGGTACAGGTTCTCCAAATGTATATATGTCTGTGTTTATTAGGGGGCAGAACCCGGGGGAGAGGGGGAGAGATGGCAGCTTCTTGCATGTTAATGAAGCAGCCGTGCTGAATGGGTGAGGGGAGAGGCTAATTTAGCTGACATCCTCAATCCAGGCTAATGGTGAGGCAGCTTGCTAATCAAGCCGGAGCTGGAGAGCCAAGCATACCCTGACTGTCGTACGGTACGGTGCTGCAGAAAGCTCCTATCTGCGGTGTGCTATTAGCACCCCACGACAACGTACTGTATATATACTGTACACACACACACACACACACACACACACACACACACACACACACACACACACACACACACACACACACACACACACACGTTTGTATATAAATACACACACACATATACACACATATAAACACACAGGGTCCATTTGGTTCATATTTGTATTCTCAGGAAAATTTTGAAAATGGGTGGAATTCCCCTTTAAGCTACTACCCTATTGGCCTGAATATAAGACAGTGTTTTTTTTTCCCAATGGAAATATCCTTAAAAAATGGAGTCGTCTTATATTCGGGGACTGTATTATTTGACATTCAATGTTATTTTTACACAAATGAGTCTTGAAAAATGGGGCTTGTGTTATATTCGGAACAACACGGTAATATAGACTGAAGGAATAAAAGTGGATCATGCTTGTGAGTTTTATTATTATTTCAACTACTTCAACATTAAGCTGCGGTCCAGGTATGTCCTACTACATCATCATACAGCAGCGCAAACGTTGTGAGAACAAACACGATATACAAACGGCTCAGCCTACGTTGCTGATTACTGCTGTTGTTGTTGGGCAATGGAATCAGCCTCAGGTGTTTCCTGTCACGCTGGATGACATAAGTGTCACAACCAGCAACTTCCCTCTAAACAATGTGAGGTCTAGAATGCTGTTGCGTCGTGGCTGCATGTCTGCTACACTGGAAGACGCCTCATTGTTTTAAATTAGATAGATGGATGGAAGTGTGGAGTGTTTTACGAGAATAGCTTGACAGCTACAAATTGACGCAGGAACTTCTTTCTTTTCGAAATGACATCATCGCAGGCACTATACAATATACAGTGTAAACAAAAAACAATTGGCTAAGCGTGATCTTGCTAGCACCGAAAGTCAAACATCCTGTTCGATTGGGGAGGGGGGAGTGTGTGTGGGGCACCTTGCATAGACTCCACTGAAAATGACTTATGGGCGGGGTAAAGACTGTCGCCTCACAGCTCGAAGGTCCGGGGTTCGAGTTTGCATGTCCCCCTCGTGTTCCCTGAGCGGCAGTGGCTCAGGGGTAGAGTCACCATATGGTAACCGCAAGGTTGCCGGTTCGATCCTGGGCTTCCCCAGAGTTACTGTCGAAGTGTCCTTGAGCAAGACACTGAACCCCTAATTGCTCCTGATGCGCTAGTAGGCACCTTGCATGGTTGTGAATGTGTGTGTGAATGTGAGTGTGAATGTGATGCACAAGTTATGTAAAGCGCCTTGGATAAAAGGCACTATATAAATGCACCATTTACCATTTACCCTCACAGTAATCCTGGACTCTAAACTGCAGCCTGATGGAGGGGTGCAGGAAATGGTACTGGACTAAAGAGTTATTCCAACATGGAATAAAAGGTTTCTTCCACGCGCTACGCCCAACCGCTACCTCCTCCCTCCCTGCCAGCTGAGAAGAAGGCAGCTTGGACTCCACATGCATTGAAGGAAGCATGTGGCCCAGTCCTCCCCAGGCTGGCGGAGGGTGTGTAGAGCCCAGGATCACATTAGGTCATTGGCACTGGGTGAAAAAATGGATTACATTATTGTGGGGATAACAATTACAAAAAGAAAAAAAAAAGGAAATGATTTGTGAACTGTTCAGAACAGTGACAAAACATCCAGGCCCAGCTGCCTAGTAAAACAATAAAAATGCTTTGCATGTGTTTTCTGTCTGACATAAACGATACGCTCCTTTGTTTCATGGGAAAGGAGGGGGTGAGAGATGTCTGGCACTGACAGAGGGGTAAGGGCAAACACTTAATGACTGACATGAGCCATTTATTCAGTAATGAAACGTAAATATAATACGATCTGAGTACGATTCTAGAACTTGACCCAAGTATGAATATGGTAGTGGATTCTCTGTGTGAAAATATCTTTATTTTTCTTTGCCAGGGCCAGAAAGATGCTGAAATGCCCAGCCATAGAGGTCACACTTGCCATGTAATCATGCTTTATGTAGCATGTGATATGTCTAACTAGGGGTTTTCATGATGTTGAATCCATTCCAAGCATTCGTTCTGCAAAAAAAGAAAAAAAAACACTTTTGGGCTGAAAACGGCAATAGCACTTGCCCAAATCTGCTGACTATATGCATAGTTTCATGACCAAATTGCTGTTTGTAGCCAAACGACGCAAACATGAAAACACCCTAGTTAGACATATCACATGCTACATAAAGCATGGTGAAATTTTGACTGATTTGCCTTCTATAGGTTGTTAATGGTATGATCACATATTATGCCAATTATGAAAATTGCTCAGCATATGCAATTTTGACATGTACATATGCACCAAAAGCTTAAACATGTTGCTAGGTGCAATGTTAAGAGTCCACATTAGTGGAGCTTTCAAACCTGTTTTCTTCAAAACATTACTCTATAAGCCATATCTGGGTCAAACCGAACAACCAATATGTTAAATTGTAGCTATGATATCCTGCTTTCACATGACGGTCGTGCTGGGTCACAACGGCAAAAAAAAGCTGAAAGCTCACAACGCACCACATTGTGAGCTTGGTGTACAGTATTTGACTCAAATCGACAAAGAAAATCTTCTCTTATCTTGAGGCCAAATGCACATCAAGGCATCCATCAATCAATCAAAATACATTTTCATCGTCCTCGACGTGAAAAGTGTTATACCAGACTGTAGGAGTCCCAAGTCGGTTGACAACGACGCCGGAGCTTTCAGAGGCTCGCATCTCATCGCATCACGTCGCCGCTTGTTGACACTTAAGCCGGGTTTGGAGAGCCATTAGTGGCGCCAGGCGTTGCCCCCTTCCCCGCCGGTTCCAGCTGCGCGGCATCAGGCGGGCTCAGCTTCAAACGGCGGCGGGCGTCACTTGGTGACAAGTACGCGGTGGTCCCCGAGTGGGCCCCAAGAGAGAGAGAGAGCGCCAGTGAAGCCACCACTCCCCTATGCGCGAGGGGGAGAGCGGAGAAGTCCAGAGCAAAGAAAAAAGTCTGCTGTTTCTTCGTCTGGGTTAACGACAACCGGGATTGTCCTCCATCATCCGTCATGTCACTTGGTACCAAAGTTTGACAGATCCCTTGGCGGCTTGTCCCCACTGTAACCCCCCGTATCTATGCATGTTTTACCGTGCCATTATCACGCTAAGCTGCGTTTTCTTTCTCCGTGCTTGACATCATTGTTGCGGTAGACAAGTTAAAAAAGATATAAAAGGCCCAGCGAATGTTTGGGGATCAAGGCTGAATAATTGAGGTGGTGTTGTTGTGGGGAGCATATGTGAGGCCACATCTGATCCCCTGTCCCGTCAGTTTAACAACAGCATGCGTGGCGATGCGTGGCGACTGGCCCGAAATGTATGTGGGCGGTTGCTGCATCAAAAGGAAAACTCCGTTTAATTAGGTCCCAATAAAGAGTAGCGTCAGAGACAGAGTGTAATAAAAAAAACGGCTATTTATTAATCCAAAACGGAGCTCCGGAGGCTGCTGTATGATCTCGACGGGTTTGCGACAGTCTTGCCGTAAAATCGGCAGGTCCTTCATCCAAAGTCGCCCTCCAGTCCCATTATAACTGATGGGGAAAAGAATCTTTGAGCGCCAATAACTAGTTTTGACGACCCATAGAGGCACTATCGTTGGTCGCGGTAGGAAGCATATATGACCTCCCTTTGTTCCCCTTTGTTGATTCTTTGTGTTGGCTAATCTTAGCCACTTCTAAGATGAAGCCCGGTAGTGTCCGGATGTAAGCAATCGTGGACACTAATGGTTCAATTCACCGAAGTTATGATGAAAAGCCGGCTTTATCAATGACATACTGCATAGCGACGAGGATGGCAGGTCATGGTGACATCAAATGGAAATCGACCCAATCACGTGACCGCAAGGGCTCCTGGGAAACTGAGTTCTATGCAGCCTCAGTGCAAAGTCAAAAGGACTTGTTGGACAGTGTGGCATTGGCTGGTGTTGTAATGTTAGGATGGAAAGCCGGCTTTGTTGCAGACCTAGCGATGAGGATGACGTGTTATGATGACAAAACGGAAATCAAGATGATCACGTCACCTCCGACATTTTTTGTGTTCGCATTGTTATGTTTTAGTTTGCGAAGATTTAGCATATTTAGCATAATTGTTAATAAAAAAGTAAAAAGTGTTTTAATTACTTGGTTAATTACTTCCTTACTGCATTTTCGAAAAGAAAACCAGAAAAAAAAGAGTGGTTTAATGACTTAATTTAACAGAATGCCAATGTATTTAAAATAATTGAATCGTATTGGATCACATCGCCAGAATGACCCGATATCGTCTCATGTGTCGTATCATCAACCGTGTATTGTGATACGTGGCAAATCGTTGTTAAAATGTATGGTTACATCCCTAATGATTATTAATCCGCAGAGTATCAACAGCATGATTATTAAGCTGTAAAACAATGCAACTGTTATGATTATTAAGCTGTAAAACAATGCAACTGTTATGATTATTAAGCTGTAAAACAATGCAACTGTTATGATTATTAAGCTGTAAAACAATGCAACTGTTAGTTGATGGCTATTGTGTTAAGTTACTTGAGTAAATGTACTCAACAAAAATAAAAAAGAGGCCAAATTGACTCTTGGCTGTCGACAGCGACTCGTTAAGTAGTTAGCTGGGGGGTGGGGAGGGGTTAACACATCTGGTGGAAGGCCTTTAAGAGGATGCGCGACAGATGTGGCCAATTCCCCCTTTTCCACGCTCTCTCTCTCTCTCCCCATCCAACCCCCTGTTTTAAATAATTCACCGCGTGGCTCCGGCAAATCCCTGCCAACCCCGCCGGACCACCTGCGCGTGCCATGCCACCCCTGCCGTACCAGGCAGGGGCGGATTGGCACATATTTTCCCAAACGGGACAATTTTGCCTTTGCCACGCCACCCTGGTGGGGGCAGCTGGTTAACCAGATGTAACTCTTTGAGAGCGTAAAAATGAAACCAAATGGACCCTTGCGGGTCCATTTGGTTTCATTTTTACACCCTCAAGAGTTATGATATTCATCATGTGAATTAGCCCAACTTAGTCTACACAACTAGAGAATGTAGAAGGTTAATGGTCATTTTGATCTGTATGTTCCAGGCGAGCATCTAGCACATTCTAGTGCATTTTGGAAGTGCCACTAGTGCATTTTGGATCTTGGCAGTTGCCAACACTGCCTCCAGCAGCACGAGCGCCCTCCTGGCGCACAGGAGTGAACGGGAATATGGCCACTCTCCTACTTGAAGGCTCTGGTGTAGGACACCTTTTCTTTTTTGAAGGGTAGAGGCCTGGCACCCTGGCCTGCCCTGGACTTTTCAAAAAAAAAAAAAAAAAAAAAAAAAAACTGTCCAGGCCACTAGGCCACCGGGAAAACTCCCTGTACTCCAGATGGCCAATCCGCCCCTGGTACCAGGAGGAGCGAGCGGGACCGGGAGGAGACCCCCGGCATGATGGGCTGCTGCTGCTGCTGCATGCGGCTTCTCCAGACCATCTGTCCAAACCCTCCTCTCTCTCTGCGGCTCCCAGAAAACTGTCCCGTTTTGGAGAGCAACATGTTTGATGTCGTTTCAGTCACGCTCCTCTGAATACAGCGTTTTTTTACTCTGTATCCGGAGAACTCGCCATTTTTCTGGCTCGCGGCGGTATATCGCGTTTTTGTTTTGCTTCACTTAACATTCATTTAAATTGCATCGAGTTGAGGGAGCGAGAGAGAGTGTGAGAATAGTTGTTTAGAGTTATCATCAGATGTAGAAGTACGAATGCTTACCCATTCTGTAGCGCATACGAACGAACAAAAAAGAATCTTCTAAATTTAGAGTTTTCAGAAAAATATATGTCTATGTCTGTGCTACTTTACTATTACACAATAGCATTCAAGGAGCTCCAAAATTATCTGAATTTGACCCCCTGTCTGAAAATATGTAGTGGAACTCAAGTTTTGTCCCTGGAACCCCCCAAAAGTCCCCGGAACAAAACTTTTGTCTGTGGAAATAAAATTGTGTCCCTCAAACTAAAATTTTCACCCTGGCACTGCAATTTTCACCCTAGCACTAAAATTATGACCCTGGCACAAAAATGTTGTTCCTGAAACTGCAAGTTTGGCGCCTTAAAACAAAAAACGATAATTTTGACCCTGGAACTAAAAATGTTGTCCTTGGAACTAGAATTTTGACCATGGCACTAAAATGTTGTCCCTGGAACTGAAAAAGAAATGACCCCGGAACTAAAAGTTGGTCCTGGAAAATGTGTTGCTAAAAGGTAGGTCCCTTTAATGTTTTATCAATCATTTTCAAAAATATCAAATCTACAAGCTCATAACTCATCGTTTTTTGAATGATGAAATTGTGTTTCTTTAGTGGCACGACACCTGTAGTTGTAGTGACTGTAGCGATTCAAATCACTTTAAATGTAAGCACTTCAATTTGAAATTTTGGCTCAAATGTGTCGGGTTGTTGTGATGCGTCTAGTGTGTCGGTGGAGTGTTTTATCACTGTCAACCTTCACCGCTGGCTAGCAGATCGCGAAAGGGAGAGCAGACCATGTAAGCCTCTCCCTGCCAGTATATAGCCTCTCCAACAGCAAGCCCTATGTAGTGCCTCCACGTGGCGACAGACGGTAACAGGGTACAGTCCAGACCCTGGCTAAACTACAAGGGACTCGGAGGAGGTTTGGCCCCTAGACGTGCGGCACGCAGGCCCATCGGCGTGTGGTTATGCCCTGGTGCCCACGAACCAGCCCCCAACTATGGGTTAAATAGGTTAGCGTCAGGAAGGGCATCCGGCTGTAGAAAATTAGCTCCAAATTTACTCTCGATATGGCCAGACAAACACAGAGGCGGGGTACAGCCTTAAGTACCCCGTGGGCTTTTTCATCAGCCCTCGACAAAAATAATGATGAAGGAGGAGACCAAACCACAGGTGGATATGACGGCCACCGGCCCGATGCAATGCGGGGAGGTCAGACAGGGAACAGAGAGGGGCAGGAGGTACGTGTCAGGGTGGCCACATGGAACATTGGTAGCATGTCGCGTCGATCAGGAGAGGTGGTAGAGGCTCTGCACAGGAGAAGAGTGGATGTCTGCTGTGTTCAGGAAACAAGATGGAAGGGGGGAAGTGCAAGGATGCTGGGCTCGATCGGGAGAAGGTACAAGTTCTTCTGGCAAGGCTGTAATGAAGGGACAGCCGGTGTCGGAGTACTTATTGCCGAAAAGTGGGTAGATCTAGTGCTAAGTGTCGACAGGGTGAATGAGAGGATATTGGCAGTGAAATTGATTGTTGGGAAGCGTCTGACAAATGTAATCTCAGTCTACGCACCCCAAGTTGGCAGATGTGCAGACGATAAGGATGAGTTCTGGGACAAAGCCATAATGGTAATGTCGGCGATCCCCCAGGACGAGGCCATAATCCTGGGAGGTGACCTGAACGGACACGTGGGAAAGGAGTCAGGTGGCTTCGATGGAGTCCATGGTGGACAGGGATACGGCACACGGAACGAAGAAGGAGAGAGGATCCTAGAGTTCGGAGATGCACTGGAGCTGGTGGTGTGCAACACACTCTTCAAGAAGGACGAAGCCAAGCTGGTGACCTACAGTTCTGGTGGCTGCAAGAGCACAATTGATTATATCATGGTCAGAAAGGAGGACCGCGTCATGGTCAGGAATGTGAAAGCAATTCCAGGAGAGGAGTGTGTGTCCCAGCACCGCCCAGTCATCGGAGACCTAACTCTGCGAGCCAAGAAGGTGGGGGCGAAGAAACACCTGCCCAAGTTGAAGGTGTGGAAGTTGCAGAAAGCAGAGTCACAGAAGGAGTTCAGGGAGAAAATTGAGCAAAGAGCTGGAGAAGTGGAGGAAGTGATGGAATCGGGCAACGTGAGTGGCAAGTGGCAGGCAATGAAGAAGGCCCTCCTTGAAGTAACTGAGGAGGTGTGTGGGTGGTCAAGGGGTGAAGCGAGACAGAGAGAGACATGGTGGTGGAATGACCGTGTCGAAGGGGCAGTGAACGAGAAGAGGCGTTGCCATAAAGTATGGAAGAAATCCAGAGATGAGGCAGACAGAGCACGTTACGTCGAGGCAAGGAGGGCATCACGAACAGCAGTATGGGAGGCCCAAGAGGCAAAGAGGAATGAATTTGCAAGTGAGTTGGAGAGCGAGAGAGGGCAAAAAAGCTTCTTCAAGATAGCGAAGCAGATGGTGAAAGAGAGACGTGATGTGACCGGTGCAAGCTGTGTGAAGGATGAGGATGGTAACATCGTGACAGACAGCAGAAGTGTGAAGGAAGTATGGCGATCGTACATGGAGAGGCTGTTAAACGTGGAGAATGACTGGGATGGAGACGTGGGATGCAACAAGGTGGAGGGTGAAGAGTGCCCAATCACGGCAACAGAAGTGGCGAAAGCCCTGAAAGCCATGAAGGAGGGAAAGGCAGCTGGACCTTCAGGAGTGGTGGCAGAGATGCTAAAGGCAGCGGGAGATGTCGGTGTGCAGTGGATGTCAGACCTGTGCAACAGTATCATGTCAGAGGGGCAAATCCCAGAAGACTGGACGAAAAGCGTCCTGGTACCACTGTACAAGGGGAAGGGTGACCCACTCGCATGCGGGTCATACAGGGCAATAAAGCTGTTGGAGCACGGCATGAAAGTGTTAGAGAGGGTGTTAGAAAGGAGGGTGAGAACACAGGTTGAGGTGGATGAGATGCAGTTTGGCTTCATGCCCGGTAAAGGTACAACGGACGCAATCTTTGTCACTCGACAGTTGCAAGAGAAACATCAGGAGAAGAGGAAGAGGTTGTACTATGCTTTTGTTGACCTAGAAAAAGCTTTTGACAGAGTGCCAAGAGAGGTAGTGAGGTGGGCCCTAAGGAAATCTGGAGTGAAGGAAGGACTGGTCAAGGCAGTGATGACTCTTTACAGCAGAGCATGCACAGTAGTCAGGACAGGAAACGGAGACAGTGAGGGCTTCGAAGTGAGGGTGGGAGTGCATCAGGGATCTGTACTCAGTCCATTACTATTTGCCATTGTGATGGATGTGGTATCGAGGGAAGTCAGGGGAGGACTGCCATGGGAACTGCTCTATGCGGATGACCTGGTACTGATGGCTCACACAAGAGAAGACCTAGCAAGGAGGCTAGTGGCCTGGAAGAAATGCATTGAAGCGAAAGGGATGAAGGTGAATGCAGGGAAGTCAAAGATCATGGTTGGCGGTGCTGGCTTGGGCGTGTTACCGCAGTCTGGAGCGTGGCCCTGTGGAGTATGTGGGAAGGGAGTTCAAGCAAACTCTCTCCAGTGCAGGGGCTGTAAGAAATGGGTCCATCGGAGATGCAGTGGAGTAAAAGGCAGCCTGCAAGCTGCAAGTATGTCCTTCCAGTGCAAGCGGTGCATGGGAGACGTTCCACAGGCAGACCCAGCCGAGCAAGAGGGGCTTGTAGTGGACGGTGAGACGTACGAGGTGGTAGACAGCTTCTGCTACCTAGGGGACATGCTGAATGCTGATGGGGGGGTGGACCTTGCAGTGACCACAAGGGTGCGAAGTGGTTGGAAGAAGTTCAGGGAACTCATGCCATTTTTAACATCCAAGGCCCCATCCCTGAAGATGAAAGGTCAAGTGTACTCTGCCTGCGTCAGAAGCTGCATGACGTATGGAAGTGAGACATGGGCCCTGAAGGTGGAGCAGGAAGAGAAGCTTAACAGAGCAGAGATGAGGATGATTAGATGGATGTGTGGTGTGTCACTGAGGGACAGAAAATCCAGTGCAGAGCTGAGACAGAGGATGGGAGTGGAGGCCATAGCGGATGTGGTGAGGAGAGGCAGACTGCGATGGTACGGACACGTAGTAAGGAAGGAAGAGAACGACTGGGTGAAGAAAGTGATGTCGATTAACATAGAGGGGACAAGACCCAGCGGCCGGCCTAAGAAGACCTGGCAGACGACCGTGTTGGCCGACATGAAAGTGCTCGGCATCGATCGTGAGGTAGCCATGGACCGTCCCCGGTGGAGGAAAGCCATATCGAGAGCCAAGTCCAACCCAGCGGCGCCTGGAAAGCGGACTCTAAACCGAAGATGATGGTTGTTTGCATGCCATAATTTTTGGTGGGGCAGTCAGGGCCCCATGCCCCGAGTGCTCCACCAAATGTCCCGCATGCCCTTCCCGAGCTCCGGCCCTACCCTGGGATAACAACATGGTTGTAAACCACTGCCATAGATGCGTATCACTGATGGACGGACACAGGGGCAGATGTAACATTTTCCAATTGGGGAGGGCAGGAGGAAATGGTATGGGGGTGGCTTCATCGCCTGTGTCGCTTCACGCCATGGGCGATGAAGTCGCACCCATATCATTTTCCGTTATAGGACTTTTATTAGCCAAGTAAAGCATCAATAATAACATCAGTTGTTGAAGTTGCAACAGACACGCAGCATGCATAAAGCTAAAGGTCTGACTCAGAGAGTTTTCTGTTTTCCATGAGGAAATGCTGTTGGTTTAGTGGTGCCACAACTGTAGTTAGTCAGTAGCAGTAATAGTGTTTCAAATCATTTTAAATAGAAGAACTTTAATTTGAAATATCTTGGGTTGTTTGCTTGCCATCGTGTTTAGTGGGACAGTCAGGGCATTTAGGCCCATCCCTCGATCCGCCCCCGGACGGGCGGACGGACGGATGGACTGACGGACAGCCCGGATCTACGCGGAGGAGGCATCATCTGTTGGGTGACAGCTGCGTCGTCATCGGGGTGTGTGGTTTGGGGAAACGCTGGCATCTGTTGACGATAACCTCCCCACCCCCCCCACCCCCATTAGGAGCCCAAACACGTCCCCCACCCTCACCCCGGCCCCGGGGTTCTGCCAGAGGCACGGCGGGAGCCCACTGGGGGGAGGGGGTGGGGTAGATGACGGAGGGGAGGGAGAGGTTAAGTGGCTGTTGGTCTCGCCGCGCGACACAATGTCCCTCACCCTGTGTGTGTTTTCACAAGAGCGAGCGGCTGAGCGCACGAGGGGCCAAAAGATAACAACAGGAGGGGCGGGAGGGGCGACACCTGGGGTATTTATTTATATACCCCGAGCAGGTAGGGGAGAGAGAGAGAGAGAGAGGTGTGTGGGGGTATTCCTTATGAAATATTCATCCGGGTTTGTGTCCTATAGTTTTCCTACAGCAGTGAGTCCAGCTGCTCCATTGGTGGTGGTGGTGGTGGTATTAAGATCTTGATGCCATTCGCGCCGTGACGTGTTTTGAGCTTGTGGATCAGGTATTTTTTTGATACGACAGCTCATTCTGTATTTTAGTTTTACCAGACTTAAAACTAGTGATAGACCGATTATCGGCCGCGGCCGATTATCAAATTCGATATTCATGATTTTATTAATAATCGGTATCGGTGCTCAAAATAAATAAACGAAAAAAGAGCAGCCGATTATTTGTATTTATTATAAATGTTCAAAAATGGTACATCGACCACTTTCATTGAAGATCCGGTAGATTGTGGTGGTAAGGAGATGTATAGCTGTGTGTCTCTGACTCTATCACCTCATGTATTTATAGATTTATTATCCGAATCATCCAAAATGTATTTTCTCTTTTTCTTTTATGTCTGACGCTCTGTGCCTGTACTTGAATTAAAAAAAGATGCATGTGATGGAGGGGAAACTGAAACACTTTTGCTGCTTCCGCACTTTTATTCTATTAAAGTAAATAATAAACGTATCGGCTGGTATCGGCTATCGGCCTTTTTGATGTTCCACTAATCGGTGATCGGAAACATCGGCCAAAAGTCTAATCGGTCGATAAAACCACGTCTACTGTACATCTACATATAGCATGCGAACACTGAACTCATTGTCAGTCACAATGTGGGACAGACAGACAGGGGGTCAATTTGTGGGACACCTGACCTGAACAGTTGGAAATGAGGGACTGTCCAACACAAAGAGGGACAACTGGTCACCTTCCAGACGTTTTCTAGACTGTTAAAATAACGGACCTACTGGGCATTTCCATTATTACTTTGGGTCCCGCAGGGCAGGAGAGCAGACAAAGGTTTGTGAACTCTGAGCTCTGAACATATCTACACATCGATGCCCCCGACAGTGATGAAATCCAACCTTGTTGAACGAGTTTAGTGAAGCAGAACACCACCATCAGGAGGATTATCGCTGGCCAGCAACACTGACTTGGAATAAACACCGTTGTTTCTATAATCTCATTGTGAAGAACACCTTCCACCCACTGTCACCGGGAACGTTTATGATGGGATTGCAGCCGCGGCGAGAACATTAAAATCTGTTCCAGTCCCGAAGGTCTTACAAGCAATCATCTGCTCCGCTTGGAGATTAAAAACAGACGAGAGCAAAAGGTGAAGAACAGCTGATCCAATCGAGATTATAAACTATAATTTGTGAGGTGGCGTTCGATTGATCGGATCATCTAGAAAAGGCACGTTTGGTTTCGTTCGGGAAGACTTTGTTTGGTGACGTTTCATAGAGAAATACGAACAGAGGGCCAAACCATATTATCATCTCAGATCACTTCAAAACAACAGGATTTTAGGTTGGAATTTGGATTAAGTTCCCCTTTAAATAGTGATGCAAGGGACATAGCGCACAACATCAAGTGTGCATGCGCGCACTCACACCCACATACAACCCACCCCCACCCACACACACAGCTGGAAACCAAGGCATGTTTACAAGATTGTACACTGATAAGAAAAAAAAAACATAATAAAGTGAATCTAATAATCCTCTTGCATACACGTAACCTCAATAATAACTCGCTTCGTTCTTAACAAGGTATTTGTGTTAGGGACAGCTGCACAGCGGTCAGGATTGTGATTGTGACGTGATGTTTTTTTATCATACGTGCCGTGGATAATGTACTCGAGGTTCACTGGTAGTCTACAGTGTGGTCTATAGAACGATTTTCTGTTGGTCAGATTCTGGTAATGCAGTGCGAGCATTAGTCTCCATTTTGGACTGATCTGGGGATTTTTCATAGAAAAGAAGAGAGGAAGTAAACGATTTCAAATCTCGTCTTAACGTCTATGGCAACTGTTACCTGGCTCGTTTTTGTCGACAAATACTCGCTTTAACGTCCATGGCACTTAAACAGTTAAGCACATGCAGCGACATTGACCCAGAGGTTTGCTTTCACTTCTAGTGATTTACTAACTGCGACCAGTTGCCTATCGTTTCATAAAATCTTACAAAAAAGCGTTCTGTGTGCTATGTCAACTGTATCATGTACCCTAACATGCCATTTTGCAGTAATGACGCATAGGAGAGGACCTTTTTTTGGGACAGTAGCAGCCAGGTTCGCCATGACAACGGATACAAAAACAATCCCACGTGCAGTGAGCTCACGCTGCAGCCCCAGCAGCAGCATTTCACCTTTCCTCTTTCCTCTTGCTACAGTAAAACATGAGACCTGGTTTCATGTTTTATTATAAACCTCATTAAAGGACCACTTCACCAATTTTCGACCTGCCTTCATATAATTCAGTGGTTTTCAACCTTTTTCATACCAGCGCCCACTATTCATTCAGCATTTGAGCCACGGAGCAACATTTTAGCCCCACGGACCCCAAAACCCGAATATTTTCTTCTGTCTTTTTATCTACAATTCCAGGATGTATTTCAGAAACATAACAGGCAAACCTAGATCTCTAGTTGTGTAGATTTGGCATAATTCAGATGATGAATATTTTAACTCTCAAAGAGTTACATCTGGTTAACCAACTTTCCATCATTTACCTGGGGACCACCTGGAACCCTCTCAAGGACCACTGGTGTTCCCCGGACCACTGCTTGAAAACCACTGATTTTGGACCTCATTAATGTTGCAATACAATAATGGATAGAACCGTTCCCATGATAATAAAAACGTGAGGCTCGAAACGTCATCATGCTTATGGTGAAATAAACACCTTTAATTTGGAGCTTCAGTCCAGTGTGCGGACCTTATTTATTTCTTCCTAGTTTGTTTTTCGGCCCAGCACCTGGTATTTAGTTAGTTTTTTTGGATGTGCGTGCCCTTTTGTTTTTTTTTTTTTTACAACCGTCATGTCTACCATATTGTGGTCATGCTGTTGTTGAGCAGGTTTATGAGCTGTACTTACTGTCCATCCTCGTACAGTACAGGCGCGGGACACAGCAGGTAGTCGTTCCTCACCACGCTGGGCTTGTGGTCTGTGGGGAGAGAAGGGTGGGGAACATTAAAAACAGCACCATTTCACCTTTCCTCAAACCCACACGTTGCCCTTGCTACAGTAAAACTTGAGACCTGGTTTCATGTTTTATTATAAACTTCATTAAAGGAAAAACCCCAAAGATTTTCTTCTGTTTTACAATTCCAGGATGGATTTCAGAAACATAACAGGCAAAGCTAGATCTCTAGTTGTGTATATTTGGAGGTAATTCAGATGATGAATATTTTAACTCTTGAGAGCGTAAACATGAAACCAAATGGACCCGCAAGGGTCCATTTGGTTTCATTTTTACGCTCTCAAAGAGTTACATCTGGTTAACCAACTTTCCGTGATTTACCTGGGGACCACCTGGAACCCTCTCAAGGACCACTGGTGTTCCCTGGACCACTGAACATTAAAAAACAAACAAACCAACCAACAGAAGAAAAAAATAAGCTCCCTCTGCGAGGACACACGCGCCACGCCACGCGCCAAGGCAAATTACAGAGACCCGTCTTTGTTTCCAGATGTGTGACTGAGAGCAGCCGTTTCACACACACACGCGAAGGAGAGGGACAGTAGGAATGGTTCTTGTTAAAGCTGTTTAATACGCATCTGCCCCAATAAGGAACCCCATTTTAGAATGGATTTGTGGCCCGTTGTGGACGCCCATGATTATAGCGTTATAATATTGTGGTTGACTTCCGGGACATTATATAACTCTCAGAGTGTGTGTGTGTGTGTGTGTGTGTGTGTGTGTGCGTGTGTGTGCGTGTGTGTGTGTGTGTGTGTGTGTGTGTGTCCGCACACAAACGGAGAGACGGCAAAGTCAAAAGCATAAAACGCCCCGTTGGCCAACGGTTGTGACCGTAAATTAGTCGCGACCGTTATACGTTGTAAATTAGTCGCGTCTGCTGGGCGAACTAGACACGACCGCTCCTCAGCGGTCGCTACTTAACCTAACCCTATAGCCCCGAATAATAATGGATTGCATTTTTATAGCGCTTTTCCAAGTGCTCAAAGCGCTTTACAATGGTCCATTCATTCATACATTGGGAAGTAGAGCGGCGAACAGTCGACGCCAGCGTCCCCACTTCCCACATTCACACACCAATGGTGGCCAGCTCACACCGACCAACTCATTGGAGGCAATTTGGGGTTAAGTGTCTTGCTCAAGGACCCTTCGACACATAGACAGGAGGAGCCGGGATTCGAACCGCCGACCCACGGGTCATTGGACATCACCTAACCCTAAACATCACCTCAGTAACACCTATGCCTAAACCTAACCTTAAAGGTAGGGGAAGTGATTTCACTTTTGTCAGATATCACCCAAAAAATATTTTTTTTCTGTTAAAATGCTCTATTATAATGTGTGGAAACCATATATGGAGTTTCCCCCTCCCCCACGTTAGCAGAGGAGCTAATAAAAGTTCCCCAGGTGGTGGCGAATTCTCCTCCAATCAGGATCGAGCAGCAGGTTCACATAGTGTAGCTACTCTTGGTGCCCCCTAGTGCACCAGGCTGGTACTACACCATGAATTTCAAATCACTTACCCTACCTTTAACACTCCGGTCGTGGCCATTGGCATACCGTTTGAGGACATTTTAGCCACACAGACCCCAAAACTAAAGATTTATTTTGCTTTTGTCCATGACCATTAATCTTCTAGTTGTGTAGATTAAGACTAATTCTCATGATGAATATTTTAACTCTTGAGAGTGTAAAAATGAAACCAAATGGACCCGCAAGGGTCCATTTGGTTTCATTTTTACGTTCTCAAGAGTTACATTTGGTTAAACAACTTAGCTGGGGACCACCTGGAACTCTCTCAAGGACCACTGGTGGTCCCCGGACCACCTGTTGAAAACCCCTAGCATAGAGGGTTGCGACCAGTGGTTAGGTTCACAAAGTGATTTCGCCCCTCCATCACAAACGTGCACATGCGTTTCCCCAACTTTATTACTGACACGCACAAACGAACGCACGTGTCCTTTAGCCTCGGTGGTCCTTCGACATTAAACAGGAGGGAGAGAGAGACTGCTCGGTTGCATCTACCCAGCTGGTCCCAGGCTGCTTTGGGTTTGACAGAGAGAGACACAGAGAGACAGGGGCTGATCTAGGCATGGGCATGGGGGGGGCAATGTCCCCTTAAATGCCCTGACTGCCCCACCAAACACAATGGCATGCAAAACAACCCAAGATATTTCAAATTGCTTATATTTAAAATGATTTGACACTACTACTGCTACTAACTGACTACAGCTGTGTCACCACTAAACCAACAGCATTTCATCATTGAAAACAGAAAACTCTCTGAGTCAGACCTTTAGCTTTATGCATGATGCGTGTTGTTGAAGTCTTGCATCTTCAACAACAACTGATGTTATTATTGATGCTTTACTTATTAAAAGCCTACTAAAAAAAAAACCTAATAAAAGTCTTTTAACCCCATACCATTTTCTCCTGCCCCCCCAATTGGGAAATGTTACATCCGCCCCTGCAGAGAGACAGAGAGAGAGAGAAGACATCTGTTCTCCATATGCGCTGCGTGTTCTGCCATCGCCGTAATTATAAAAAGGTGCTCACGCACCCCGTTAACTCCTTAGGCGCCAGCTATATGCATGCATTCATTACTCGAGTGAGCGGAGCGGGCGCAAGTAATGCGACCGGTGTGCGGTGTTCGGTTTTCGTGTTTGTTTGGCGGTGGTCGGTCCCCGGACTGCTCCGATTGGCCGGTTCTGGTGAAAAAAAAAACCTTTATAACTAATGTGATTAATGAGTATTAGCCAGCTCACGCACGTATAGACCATGGCCTACTTGTGCACAACACGCAAAGTTTGCACTCCGATGCACACTGATCTAGTTGATTAATTAATCACAGAACCATTTTTCTCTATGTCCCTATGTCTACTTGTGTCTGTGCTTTTAACCCCCCCCCCCCAGTAAAAATTGCAAGAAATGTGAATGTCAAATCGCAATCTAATTAGAATAGCTATATAAATCGAATCAACACCCAATCGATATTCTATCGAATCTCGAAGCAAGTGAACCGTTCCACCCTTAATGCCTTATTTATTCCAACAAAAGCTCAAGTTTAGGTTTTATTAGAGAAATTTAAAAATAAGTTAATTTGTTTGAATTTGCTGCTTTCTTTTGTTTTACCGATTTTAGCTGTATTTGACAGGGGGTAGAGGTATTTGAAAACGGCCCTGCATACATATTTGTTTTACATTTGTACATATTTTACAGCAATTTCTTATTTTTTATTATCAACTATAGAGTCCTAATAGACCCAAGTAAAGGACCATGTTCGAATTCCCTCCACCCCTCTGTCAAAAAAAAAACAGCTAAAATGTTTAAAACTAAAGAAAGCAACACATGTAAAACAATTAACACCCATATTTTACCTTCTCTAATAACAACCTAAAAAAGTTTTCCACCCATTTGGAATTCCACCCATTTTCATTATTTATCTTTTTTTCTGAGCTCTCAGGAAAAAAAATGTCCTATAAGAAAAATCATTAACATGTTGTGAAACACAACTTGACGATGTCATCAAGTTGCATTTTCACCGCCAGATCTCCATTTCTAGGGAACACAGCATCTCTGAGGCATAGTAAAAAAAAATTGAAAACGGGTGGAATTCCCCCTTTAACGGGTTAACCCTTCCTGAAATCGAACGACGTGGCTTCTGCCTTTCGTTCAAACGGAAAAAGCTGGAAAACTCTGGGGGAAAAAAAAATAGTAATAAATAAATAAATAAATCAAATGCATTTGTGTCAATGTGGAGATAGCGAAACGTCAGAAATAACTTAAGTGGGAGGGAAGGAGAAGGCTGTCGCTGCCTGGCTCAACGACAGATCTACTGATCTCACCGCCAAAAGAGAAAAGAGAAAAAAAACAGCCCTTCAAGGAGACGACTTGGCTCCCGGTGTCAAAACGCAGTTTCCTTCCGCCAGAGAGATTTAAAAAAAAAAGTCACTCTTCAAGGAACAGATTGCAGGATCAGATTGCTTTTGTTTTATTTAGACGTAGCAGGGCGGCGGTTTTCAACCCGCGCAATGATGGGAGAGTCGGGTAACCAAATGGACCCTTTATTGTGCTCTACCAGTAGATCACACAGGCTGTGCAGGTAGATCACATGACAGTCCAACATAGGACATAGGTCATTTTAGGCTCTTTTAGATCTGGAACTCTTGAGTGTGTTAAAATGAAACCAAATGGACCCTTACGGGTCCATTTGGTTTCATTTTAACACTCTCAAGAGTTAAATTATATTTAAATATCTGAATTAAGAGTTCACACAATTAGAAAATGGGGAATCATTGTTATTTTGACCAACGTTTTGCCAGTTCTCTTTCCCAATTATGGACAAAAACGTTGAAAGTTCTTAGTTTTGGATGCCAGAGACTAAACTCAACATGACAAACCCCAAATGCTGTTTTCAAATGTCAGTAGTAGCAGTTCTTAAATACTTCAACAGTAACTAACACCCCACCACTATTTCAAAGCTCAAACTTTCTTGAAATGGATTTTCAGTAATGGAACAATCACATTATTTGATGTGTATATCTTGTCGAGCGGGTCATTTTGAAAGTAGCTCTCAATGTCGATAAAGTGCGGGCACCCCTGCTAATAGAACTTTCACTCTTGAAGAACATGAAAATCAAAATGGGATGGACCTGGGCAGGTCAGAGAAATACTTGCATTTACCTTTAGTGTACTGAACGTGTTTTGGTGTTCTAAGCATTATGTTTTAACTATTGAAAAATAGCAGATCTACAAGCTCATAGCGCGCCACCGAGTGGCGCGCTATGAGCTTGTATCTCTGCTATTTTTGAAAAATCGTGAAAACGTGGTGCAAATCTTTGAATATTATGTTATTCAGAAACTAGAAATCTAGACAGGACACAATGGGTTAAAAGGGGAATTCCGCTGCCGAGCCCAATTGGTCAGTTCTGGTTAGAAGTCAACGGAATGAATACTGCCAAGCCCCTTTTGGTTAAAGGGTCCAGACTCTTACCAAACTGCTGCTTGTTGACCAGGAAGGTGCAGACCACACCCTCGTTGGTGCGACCCTGGAGGAAGCCGTTCCCTCGGAGGACCACGTCAAAAGTCTCTGTTAGGAGGAATACAAGACCGTATAGATCAATAATATGTTGTACACACGCCCATGCTAAACCTCTACACACTTTTTCATACCAGGGCCCACTATTTATTCAGAATTTCAGCCATGGACCAAGGTTTGATGTTGAGTGTAGTCTTTTGGACCTATATAGTGGAGGATTTAACCCCGAAAAAATTGACGTTAACTTCAAGTCATGACACAGATAATCCCTTTGGCATGGAAGTACCTTAGGGTGATAGGAAAAGATTCATCCAAAGACACAAGCTGTATCACCCTTCATTTCTGAAATATACACTTTTTTCAAAATGGCCGCCACCATTCTCAGCAATACGGCATAGCCCATATCTTTGCTTCTGTTAGACCTATGATAATAATATTGGTGTCAAAGTATACATTTTTAGGGCCAAGGAATCCAATAAAATACATTTCAAGACTAAAAAACTCAATATTGTTTTCGTTACCAACAACCGGGGTAAAATATGCAAATTTCATTCAAAAAACGTGTTTTAACAGGGTAACTTTGTACCCCCTCACCTGCTAAAACTTCCATTTTGTTTTCTCTTTGGCATGGAAGTACCTTAGGATAATAGGAAAACATTTATCCAAAGAGACAAGCTGTATCACCTTTCATTTCTGAAATATACACGTTTTTCAAAATGGCCGCCACCATTCTCAGCAATACAGCATAGCCCATATCTTTGCCTCTGTTAGAGCAATAATAATAATATTGGTATCAAAGTATACATTTTTAGGGTCAGGGAATCCAATAAAACACATTTCAAGAATAAAAAACCTAATATTTATTTTGTCACCATGTCAATGGGGGTAAAATATGCAAATTTCATTCAAAAAATGTGTTTTAACAGGGTAACTTTATACCCCCTCACCTGCTAAAACTTCCATTTTGTTTTCTATTTGGCATGGAAGTACCTTAGGATAATAGGAAAACATTTATCCAAAGAGACAAGCTGTATCACCTTTCATTTCTGAAATACACGTTTTTCAAAATGGCCGCCACTATTCTCAGCAATACAGCATAGCCCATATCTTTGCTTCTGTTAGAGATATAATAATAATATTGGTGTCAAAGTATACATTTTTAGGGTCAGGGAATCCAATAAAATACATTTCAAGACTAAAAACTCAATATTGTTTTCATTACCATGACAACTGGGGTAAAATATGCACATTTTCATTAAAAAATGTGTTTTAACAGGGTAACTTTATCTCCCCTCACCCGCTAAAACTTCCATTTTGTTTTTGTTTTTTGTTTGTTTGTTTTTTGCATGGAAGTACCTTAGGATAATAGGAAAACATTTATCCAAAGAAACGAGTTGCATCACATTTCATTTCTGAGATATACACTCTTTTCAAAATGTCCGCCACCATTCTCAGCAATCCAGCATAGCCCATAGCCCCATGTTAGAGGTATAATAATAATATTGGTGTTTAAGTATACGTTTTAAAGGTCAATCAAGCCAGTAAAATACATTTCAAGCCTCAAAACACAATATTGTTTTCGTTACCACAACAACAAGGGTAAAATATGCATTTTTTCATTTAAAAAAGTGTTTTAAGAGGGTATAATATAAGTTAGAAGAAACAGGTTTTAGCAGGGTAACTTTCCACCCCTTCCAAACCACTCTGATTTTTCATTTGGCATGGAAGTCACAGGGCATGGCACCATAAAATAATAATAACTTAACTCTCCGACACTGGAAGTACAATAAGGCAATAAGGACATTATCAAAATAAGACAAATTACTCTTAATTTCGGAAATCTATGCGTTTAAAATGGCCACCACCATTTGAAATAATACAACAGCAGTCAAGTATTGGACATTTGGACTTCAGTTAAAGCTATAATAATGGTAAACCTCAAATTGTACATTTTTATGTACCATTTTGTATCATGACAATGAAGTTTCAAATCCTATATAATGTATATGAGACAAGTTTGCAGCTGTTTTGGACTTTGATCAACATTTAGAATCCAATATCTCCACATGACATCTGCAGAAAGCCATGTCTGGCTTGCATGCAGTGTTCAACGTACCTTACATGGGGTCTGCATGGGGCACCTGTGTAGAGGATTCCGTAGCATAGATTCAGTAATGCACATGTGGGCATGGACAGACACATGGGAGTGACATGATTGGGAGGAATGATCTCCCTCATCTGAACTGGAGGCTTAGATTTCTGCTATGATCATGGGCTGACCATAACAGTTATAGTGGTTCAGAAATTCGGTTAGGATGCCACTCGAGCTTCTCCCTACAGAGAGATACTTGTTGCACATCACACTGGGAGGAGACCCCAAGGCAGAACAAGGATAGGCTTGAGGAATTACACCACTCATTGGCAATGGAATCTCTATAGATCCACCGGTTATGAATGTTGCTCTGGAGAGGGAAGTCTGGAGCTCTCTGGTGACGCTGTCACCCCCGCAAACCAACTATGTATATAAGTGGTTGAAGATGGATATATGGATATTATTAATGTTGCATGGAATGCAACATTGGACAATACCTAAAGAGTGACAGACTTCGCTAGCTTTGCCACTCATTAAGAAAGGAAACCATAAGATGTGTGCCATTTATAGATATGATTGCTTAGTCCCCCAAACAAAGTTTACACTAATGTATAGTACTAAAAAGGAGGTTCTAGACGATAATCAAACTTCTTCAAGAGCAAGGTGCATTCTGTTCTGATCATGAATCTGAATAGCTATTCATTCTTGAATATGGGGTGAGGGGCTCTTTGTTGTGGGTCATTCAATCTCTGTACACCTAAAGTAAGATCTGTGTCTGTTTCGTGAGATACTGTGTGTTGGGCAGTAACTCACGAAAGGTGACACAGCATTGGTCCAAATTTGACACTTACGTGTGCATATTTCACCATCAATGTGGCGATAATTACAAAACAGTTTTTTTTTTAGCATATAACTGTGGGCATGCAGCTTTGTGTGTGTTTGTTAAGTGAGTGTTGCTCACCTCAGAGCAATGCTATTATTTTATACACAGACACAAAGATGGGATCTGATGTATTGCTATATTTGTGGCAGACATTTTAAAAAGTGTGTATTTTTTAAATGAAAAGTGATACAACTTGTTTCTTTGGATATTTTTCCTATAACCCTAGGTATATTTTACCACTGTTGTCATTGCAATGACAAATGTATTGGTTTTCTTTTTATTCAATTGTTTATTGAATTGGATTACTTGGCAACAAAAATGAATTGGATTACTTGACACAGATATTATTATAGCTCTAATAGGAGCTCTAATTGGTGGTGGCCATTTTGAAAACTGTGTATATTTCAGAAAAAAAGTGATGCAGTTTGTCTCTTTGGATAAATCTTTTCCTCTTCCATGCCAAAGACAAAATTAAATGAAAGTTTTAGTGGGTGAGGGGGTATAAATTTGCACTGTTAAAACATATTTTTCAAATGAAATTTGCATATTTGCCCCTGTTGTTGTGGTAACAAAAACAATATTGGGTTCTTTAGTCTTTAAATGTATTTTATTGGATTCTTTGACCCTAAAAATGTATACTTTGACACCAATGTTATTATTATAGCTCTAACAGAAGCAAAGCTATGGGATATGCTGTATTGCTGAGAATGGTGGCGGCCATTTTGAAAAATGTGTATATTTCAGAAATGAAAGGTGATACAGCTTGTCTCTTTGGATAAATGTTTTCCTATTATCCTAAGGTACTTCCATGCCAAAGAGAAAACAAAATGGAAGTTTTAGCAGGTGAGGGGGTACAAAGTTACCCTATTAAAACACATTTTTTGAATGAAATTTGCATATTTTACCCCGGTTGTCATGGTAATGAAAACAATATTGAGTTTTTTAGTCTTGAAATGTATTTTATTGGATTCCTTGACCCTAAAAATGTATACTTTGACACCAATATTATTATAGCTCTAACAGAAGCAAAGCTATGGGCTATGCTGTATTGCTGAGAATGGTGGCAGCCATTTTGATAAACGTGTATATTTCAGAAATGAAAGGTGATACAGCTTGTCTCTATGGATAAATGTTTTCCTATTATCCTAAGGTACTTCCATGCCAAAGAGAAAACAAAATAGAAGTTTTAGCAGGTGAGGGGGTACAAAGTTACCCTGTTAAAACACATTTTTTGAATGAAATTTGCTTATTTTACCCCGGTTGCCATGGTAATGAAAACAATATTGAGTTTTTTAGTCTTGAAATGTATTTTATTGGATTCCTTGACCCTAAAAATGTAGACTTCGACACCATTATTATTATTATAGCTCTATCAGAGGCAAAGATACGGGGTATGGTGTAATACTGGTTCATTGTCGGCGGCCATTTTGAAAACGTGAATATTTCAGAAATGAAGGGCGACACAGCTTGTGTCTTTGGATGAATCTTTTCCTATCACCCTAAGGTACTTCCATGCCAAAGGGATTATCTGTGTCATAACTTGAAGTCAAAAGTTGATTACATCCTCCACTATTAAAAACTAAGGATTTTTAAGTTTGTGTCCACAATTTAGCAGAGATAATTGACAAAACGTTGGTCAAAATAACCGTTCTGATACATTTTCTACTTGTATAGATTTTTGAAAATTAAGGGATTCAGAAGTTTAAATATAATTAAACTCTCGAGAGTGTAAAATGATACCAAATGGTCCATTTGGTTTCATTTTAACACTCTCAAGAGTTACAGCGTTCATTTGGTTACCAAATGTCCATCATTTAGCCTGGGGACCATCTGGAATCCTCTCAGGGACCACTGTTGGTCCCCGGACCACCTGTTGAAAACCCCAAGCCCTACGTCAATGGCGCTCGACCATTTTCATGTCAAGGACCTCCAGGATTATCTGTATTTGGCTACAGAACCTCATCTGAAAAGATTTGAGTTAAAGGCAGGGTATAAGTGATTTGAAATTCATGGTGTAGTACCAGCCTGGTGCACTAGGGGCACCCAAGAGTA
>CM076972.1:46905809-46984809 GCA_039105355.1 Benthosema pterotum
GAGGAGACCCGAAACGTTTGCTTCAAGACCGCGACGAGAACAAGACAAATTGGGGGGGTGAGACCAAGACAAGACCACAAGACAAACAAAGTGCGAGAAGAACGAGAACCGAGAAAGACAGTGAGACAAAAATGAGACCGAGACAACGAAAATCTGCCTTGAGATCCTCGAGATGAGACAACGTCTCGAGAACTACAATACTAACTCGACACTGAATTTCTTGCCACTGAATCAAATCAATTTAGAATAGGTTTGGGGGTTTCTTTTTGGCATATTCTGCATTGATTCTTTGACACTATATGAATGCATTTTTACAGTGTCTCCAGTGTGGATGGAGCTTGCAGTGCTATCAGGCATTTTCTATTATTTTGTGGAAAGAAGATAAACAATGCATTTTGAACAGAACCAGTATCTTTTTTATGACATCACTGACATACTGATGTCATTGTCCCTTTATTTATAGCACATCGTACACATGAGCCCCGTACTGGCAGTGCAGTTGTGTGTATTTACTCTTGCAGCGAATCAGATAACATTAATATAATATTTCATTATATCATATACATGAATTTGTTTGTTATTTATTATATAATTATTTATGTTATGCTAATGAAACACACAAGTTTTACAATAAGATTGTGGATCATCTACTGAGACATTCCCAACCCAGAAGCCTTGGTGCATAGATAAGGCAAGTGAATCTGTATGTATAAGCTGTACAGCAGCGTGCAGCAAATCCATGAAAAAATAAAAACGTATTAATAAAATAAATAAAATGGATTCCTAAAATTTTAATACTTTTTTAATACTTAATATCATATTGTATATGTCCCTCAAACTTATTTCTAATGGTTTGAGTCTCCATCACCACTGATCTAACCAGTCATTTCTTTATGGACAGTTTAAGCTGCAGTACCACAATGTCCTGAGGTGGTGGGGGCGCTGATATGCAGGATATTTTATAGTAGAGTCATTATAATATGGATGTTAGATAAAACCAGGTTTGTTTAAATTCCAGGTCAACTTGGAAAATCAACAATGGTGGATGTTGTAAAGAAACTGGAACTGCAAATTTGGAGCTGAAGACTGAGGAAGAGGGGGAATTATAAAAAGCAGGGTGCATTGATGACATCATTATGAGGCCAAAATCAAACAAGCTGTTCTTGAGAGAAATTTACATTAAAGCTCCTCTATGATATGAAAGACTGATTGTTTAAACTAGATAATTTGTGAGGATTGAAAACACACATGGGGGCACCAAAAACACTAAAAGTTTCATGATATATATTTTTTTCATTTCATGATATTACCCCTTTAACATCCGTCAAACAGAACTCTGAAATCTAAAAGAAGTGGTCCATTATGTACTGGCCAGACAGCAATTTGGACACGTCCCAAAAGACATCTGCTGAGATCACGACGGAGCAGTTTTGCTGAACGTTAAAACAGCATCAAGGGTTCCACAACAGATTGAAGCGTGACCGTCTCAGTGCCACATTTGCCTCGCTCCACCCTATTCACTCTATGCATGTATTGGTTGTTCTTAAAAGTCAAAACACGAGGCTTTGGATGTGCTGCTTTTGGTGCTTTGGTTGTGATGCTGTTCAAGTATAGGGCAGTAAGTTAGTGAATATGTCTGTGTTTGGATGGACAGACGCAGAGACAGACCCAGCCAGCCAGCTTAGCCAGGGACATGGTGCATTTGAATGGTGGCACCATTAAAAGTATAGGGGGCACGGTCGCCTCACAGCTAGAAGTCTCTAGAAGGTCCTGGGTTCGATTCCCACTAGGGACGGCGCTGTGGCGCAACCAGGGAAACTCCGCCCTGTCAGGTGGGAGAAGGCAAGAAGGCAGCTTGGACTCCTTATGCATTGAAGGAAGCATGAGGCCAGTGTGTAGAGTAATGGGTTACAAAATTGTGGAATAAAAATAAAATAAATAAATAAATACATCAAATAAAAAAGTTAAAGTATAGAATATGGGGATGAGCAACCCCCAGGGGTTCTAAAAAAAAAAAAGACAAAAAGGTTGAGAAGCACCACTCTACATGTCAGAAACCTCTTGTGCATGCTCTAACTTGCATTTATCGTTATCGTTGTGTGTACATGTGCGCGCATGCGGGCATGCACAGTATCACCCTGTGTTATCGCGCAAACAACGTCAAGCAGAAGCATCAACAGTAGCAGATCCACAAGCCCAGGGAAGTGCCGCGAAGCTAGTAAAACAGCCATACACACTTCTGAGCTTGTAGATCTGCTTATACTGTTGCTCGATACACGGACGGGAGTGCAAAACACACTCCCTCCCCCATGCCTTTGGCCTGGTGAAGACCAGGGGCGGAAGTAACATTACCCAATTGGGGGGGCAGGAGAAAATGGTAAGGGGACGGCTTCATCGCCCGGGCACGAAGTCGCACCCATACCATTTCAGCATCAATAATAACATCAGTTGTAGTTGCAAGTTGCAACAGACACGCAGCATGCGTAAAGTTAAAGGTCTGACTCAGAGAGTTTTCTGTTTTCAATGATGAAATGCTGTTGGTTTAGTGGTGCCACAGCTGTAGTTAGTTAGTAGCAGTAGTAGTGTTCAAATAATTTTAATTATAAGCACTTTAATTTGACATATCTTGGGTTGTTTTGCATGGCATCATGTTTGGTGGGGCAGAGGGCATTGCCCCCCCATGCCCATGCCTAGATCCGCCCCTGGTGGAGACAGAGAGCATCAGAACTCTTTGTCCTAGTAGTAGCTCTCTCTCCACCAGGGTTACATCAGCAGAATGTCTCCTGTGCCAGAGCTGCATGCATGCATTTCCAATCTCAACTCCCCATGAGGATCAACACAACATCCAGCAGGATTACTAATCACTGGAGAATGCGTTCCGTTACATTTGGATCCTGCAAACACTGGTGATTTGGTCCACTCATACTGCTACCTTTTTTTACACTGACGAAAACGAAGTGGAAACTGAAGGAATGATTAAAAACTAGACGGAAATGTTACCAAATGTCTAGCGCTGTGAGCTGGTAGATCGGCTAAGCAAGGGTAAAACCGCCAAAACGTTCTTGGGCGACTCAAATGTGACTAAAACTACCACATATTCCGCACTATAAGGCGCACCTTCAGTGAATGGCCTATTTTAGAACTGCCATATTAAAGGCGCACTGGATTATAAGGCGCACAGAATAGAAGCTACTGCAGTCAACATAGGATAGAAACTACTGCAGTCAACACAGAATAGAAACTACTGCAGTCAACATAGAATAGAAGCTACTGCAGTCAACATAGAATAAAAGCTACTGCAGTCAACATAGAATAGAAGCTACTGCAGTCAACATAGAATAGAAGCTACTGCAGTCAACATAGAATAGAAGCTACTGCAGTCAACATAGAATAGAAGCTACTGCAGTCAACATAGAATAGAAGCTACTGCAGTCAACATAGAATAGAAGCTACTGCAGTCAACATAGGATAGAAGCTACTGCAGTCAACATAGGATAGAAGCTACTGCAGTCAACATAGGATAGAAGCTACTGCAGTCAACATAGAATAGAAGCTACTGCAGTCAACATAGAATAGAAGCTACTGCAGTCAACATAGGATATACGTAAGCTACTGCAGTCAAACATATACAAGGAGCTCCGGATTATAAGGCACACTGACGTTTTTCAAAAAAATAAAATAAAGGCTTTTAAGTGTGCCTTACAGTACGGAAAATACGTTACTTGAAAACAACTCAAAATCCTCTGTGAAAATCAACACCCATGGCCATTGGCCAATCTCAACTCCTCATGGGGAATGTCCTCCAGTGATTACGGATTACGGCTTCAGAATGCTCTCCATTCCATTCTGATCGTGCAACAGACCCTCAGTGTGTTCAGGGCGGCTGTTGTTGTGCTTGGACACTCTGCTGCATGGCGCAATCCTCTGGGTTTTGCTTTGGCTCCGTGCAGAGAGTGTTCAATACAACAACTGTAATGAAGCTGAGTTAAAATGACCACTTCAACACTTCAGTCCAAGGCGCTTTACATAGATTGTGCATCACATTCACCCATTCACACACACATTCATACACTGATGGCAGTGGAAACCATGCAAGGTACCTACTAGCACATCAGGAGCAATTAGGGGTTAAGTGTCTTGCCCAGGGACACATCGACACTAACTCTGCGGGAGCCCGGGATCGAACCGGCAACCTTGTGGTTACCATCCGGTGACTCTACCTCTGAGCCACTGCCGCCCATTCTATAGCTGTGTAGTGGGTTAATCCACATGATTTATATTTTAACTCTTGAGAGTGCAAAATGAAACCAAATCAACCTGCTAGGGTCCATTTGGTTTCATTGTTATGCTCTTAAAGAGTTACGTCTGGTTAATCAACTTTCCATCATTTAGGGGACCACCTGGAACCCTCTCAAGGACCACTGGTGGTCCCTGGACCACTAGTTGAAAACCACTGCTTTAGTCCATGCAGTGTACCCAATAGTACTCAATGTGTACCCAAGCATATCGAGTGCACCAAGGTTTTATGTTAGAAATATTGAGTAGGGTTTTGGATTAAAATACACACCGAGCTCATTGGTAGGTCCGCAGAATTAAACGTGATAATAATGTCGCATTTGTCAGAAATATTAATCAGGCAAAGCAATTCACTTAAGATCCCACCAACTGGAACCAGAGCACACGGATCAGCCCTGCTACTTTAGCAGTCGTGTTTACTTCCTCCCTTCCTTTCTATGGGAAATCCAAAATGGCGCCCTATGCTGGCACTGCATTACCATGATCTGACCAACAGGGCGGTGTCAAGCGGGTTAAAGGTTTCAAGAGAGTTCAAGTGGCCTATAAAGAGGGAATGGTGCATTTATAGAGTGCCTTTATCCTTTTGCTTTCAATTCACCCATTCACAGGGACACATACACCGATTGTGGAAGAAACTATGCAAGGCACCACCAGCACATCAAGGCTAGTGCCTTGCCTAGGGACACTTTGACATGTAGACAGGAGGAGCAGGGATCTGAACCGCCAACCCCACAGATCATTGGATGACCGGCTGTACATCTTGAGCCACAGCCGCCCCTATCTATTGGATGTGTTATGACTGTCTGCTGTCAATTAGGCACCGAAACCAAACCACCAAACAGTTCGGGAAAAAAAAGAAACAAACAAACAAGACCGTATGTAAGACACAGAGATGTTATGAACAGCATGATGTTCATAACATCATGGTGTCATGCAGAGCAGTTCGTTTGAAGGCCAGGGATCATGAATCATACTTTTTGGAACCAAACCGTCCTCTCTGGCATGGGAAGTGCTTGTAACGAGACCAGACTCGACAGATACGAGCGTGTTTATGGCGTGTCGAGTGGCCTGTGGCTAAGCTTAGTGTGAATGCCTCAGGGGTTCGCGGCCTTCCATAATCTGAAGGCCTCGTTGAATGTCGTGGAGCCAGCTCCACCGTCTGAAAGCTCACATGGCCACAACCAACCACTTTCTTATTTATTTATTTATTTATTTGTTTGTTTATTGTCGTAAATGTTATGCAAAACGGTCGACTGTTGTGCATAACAGTCGTGATTGTTCGGTTATAAGATTAAACATCCGATTTAATTATATGTTCACCAAGAACATTATGCACCAGTCAATTATTGTTTCCACACGTTCTGCTTTCTGACAGAATAACTTCCATTGCCGACCTGCAATGAGTGATGTTTAGCTCCAAATTGCTTGGAAACATCACTGCTTTAAAATCCATTGTGTCCCGTCTAGATTTCTAGTTTCTGAATAACGTAATACTCTAAGATTTGCACCACGTTTTCACGATTTTTCAAAAATAGCAGAGATACAAGCTCATAGCGCGCCACTCGGTGGCGCGCTATGAGCTTGTAGATCTGCTATTTTTCAATAGTTAAAACATAATGCTTAGAGCACCAAAACGTGTTTAGTACACTAAGGCCTAGATTTTCGTCACCG
This sequence comes from Benthosema pterotum, assembly GCA_039105355.1. Lineage (NCBI taxonomy): Eukaryota > Metazoa > Chordata > Actinopteri > Myctophiformes > Myctophidae > Benthosema > Benthosema pterotum. Next base: position 46,911,777 of record CM076972.1, read on the forward strand.
CTAAACCCCTTATCCCTTAACTTCTTTGCCTTTTTAAACTATTAAAAAAAACATTTTTCAATAGTTCAAATGGCCAGTCTACATGGTCACAATGTGTCAATAGATTGGCACATTGAACTATTACCAAAAGTTTTTAAATATAGTAAAAAAGGGATAAGGGGTTTGGGATAAGGTGTTTAGCATGTAACGAAAATGGAGCCCTAAGGGTTAAGCCCTTTGATGGCAACAAAGTATCCAATCAATCTTCCTCAGAGTTGTCCAGTGAAGAAACGGCAGAGCGACTCACCGAGTTGACGATGCCTTTGAGCGCATGGAAGCCATCTTTGACAGGGAACACTTGGTTCTGGGTGTCTGCGATCTCGCCCAGCTGTTTCAGAGGAGAGGAAACACATCAGTGAAACTTCTATCCCTTTGTTTTGTTTTGTTTTTTCTGTCGCTGCTGGCCAGAATGTTCTACCCAATGTTCTACCCATCTTTAATGCCATTTTTATCTAGTATCTATGACAACCATAGGAGCTGCAGCGGCCGTTTCAAAATCACCCACCCATCCACATTTGACCCCACCAGTTCTCCCTTTTTCCTTAATCAAAGGCAGCTCAAACAAGGCTCTTCTTGATTGGCTAACAAATAGTCCGGCTGGGGCTATTTGTTAGCCAATGACAAAGCTCATAGGGATTTCTTTGGAGGCCTTCTGCAGCCCCTAGAGGCTTCAATGAGACATTTTTTTGGAGATGATCTAATTAAAAGAAGACTTCATGAAAAACACTGCACGGAATCAATGACTTTTCTCAGCATCATACCAACTGCATGACTACGAAGAAAAAGGCGCCGCTGACTTCAGGCAAGTGCGATTTTTACTCGCCCTGTTGTACTATGTGACTATACTGTACCTGTGAAACAAGGTAAATTCGCTTCTACTTCAGTCTTCTTACCTGCTGTTCATCAAAGTCCTTGATTCCCACGCAGAACACCCGAGCACCGTACTGCCTCGCTTCGTTGGCCTGCAAATCATTACAGTGTAAAGCAGCTGAACGCACACAGGACATACTGCACACAGGAAATACACCAGAAGTACACAGGAAATACACCGGAAATACACCGGAAATACACCGGAAATACACCGGAAATACACAGGAAATACACAGGAAATACACAGGAAATACATAGGCAATTCACCAGAATATTCTCTTTGTGGAGAGTTCCACACAGGGCCGGATCTAGAGAGGGGCAGGGGTGGGCAGAGCCCACCCAAACATCCATCCTGCCCACCCAATGAAAGGTAATATTAGTGGTTTTCAACCAGTGGTCTGGGGTCCACCAGTGAGAGAGTTCCAGGTGGTCCCCAGCTAAATGGTGGAAAGTTAGTTAACCAGATTGAGCGTAAAACTCTTTGAGAGCGTAAAAATGAAACCAAATGGACCTTTGCGGGTCCATTTGGTTTCATTTTTACGCTCTCAAGAGTTAAAATATTCATCATCTGAATTAGTCTAAACAACTAGAGAACTAGGTAATTTTGATCTGTATGTTTGTCTGTTTTTTCCCCCAAGTCCAGCCTGGTATTGTGGACAAAAGCAAAATAAATCTTTATTTTTGGGGTCTGTGGGACTAAAATGTCATCAAATGGTGGTCCGTGGCTCAAATGCCGAATAAATAGTGGGCCCTGGTGTCAGAAAGGTTGAAAACCACTGCTTCCTCCAGCCCACCCTAGTAGGGCTGGGTAAATCCAGCCCTGGTTCCACACAACATATAGTTTATCTGCTGTGCGTAATTTGTGCACTCTCAGTATTAAACTGAAACTCAGTTTTCAGGCTCTTGTTGACAACGGGCCCCTCCCACTAACTTTGGAAACAGATTAAAGGCTGAAGGATATTGACTATGAAAACTCTGCCTGTGTTGTTTTAAGCTCACCTCTTTCAGGGTCAGAGTGTGGATGTACGGCTCCAGCTTGCCGTCCGTCAGTGCCAGGATGATGCTGGACGACTTGGTGGTCTGTGCACGGATCTGGACTGAGGCCTGCAACACATGGGGGTCCACGCACACCGATGTAAACGTAAAGTACTGTACCTATCTGAGCTGAGGCTCATATGGGGGTTCATGTTATTCATGTTATTCAACCTTTAAGACCAGTAACAATTCAATATGCCTTTACCTCCTTGATGCCTTCATGCATATATGTTTCACCTGCTGGTCTCACGTCATGCAGACGCTGCAGTCCCGCCTCGATCTCATATCTGCAAATGATGGACGCACACTTTAAAGCAATAAGGCAACATGGAAGGAAGTGTTTCATTTTATTTTAAAGTATATATAAGCAATACATCTCAGAAATGTAATGCCATTTCCTTCTTCTTTTTCTTCTTTATCTCCATTATTAGATCACTTCCTGAAAATAACTGGTATTCTATAACAACCAAAGGAGCCGCAGTGGCATCCACCACCTTTGACTCCACCAGTCCTCTCTTAACCAGAGGCAGCTCAGTGAGGCTCTTCCTGATTGCCTAACATCCCCATAGGGACTATTTCTTAGCCAATGACAAAGCTCATACGGATTTCTTTGGAGGCCTCCTGCAGCCCCTAGAGGCATCAAAAAGACTAGATGTTTTGGGGAGATTATGCAATTAAAGGAAGACTTCATGAAAAACATTATTATTACTGGTATTTCAACCATAAAATTACATATAAGAGCTTTAATGAATAACATGTCATTTTTAATGACATTTAATGAGTGTGTGTGTGTGTGTGTGTGTGTGTGTGTGTGTGTGTGTGTGTGTGTGTGTGTGTGTGTGTGTGTGTGTGTGTGTGTGTGGTCTCCTACTCGTCTCCGGTGAGAGGCAGGAGAACTTCGGCTTGAGCTGAGAACACGATGAAGGACACCCTCATGCTGGGACTGCAGAGAAAAACACAACACATTTAGACTCAAGGTCAAGGTCAAGGTAAACTTTATTGTCCACAAGGGAAATTTGTCTCGGTCTAACACCCCTGCATCAGCCACACATGAAACATAGATGACACACAAAATACAAAACAGAGGGAGACAACATTACACAGTGCACACAGTGTGAAAATCTGGCCAGCCACAGTCACTGCTGTTTCAAAGCATCATTCAACATTTTAGTTGATGCTAGAACAAATGACTTTTTAAACCTGATGTACTTCCACTTAGGTTCTTTGTACCTTCTCCCTGAGGGCAGGAGCACAAACTCTCCATTTAAAACATGGGTAGTGTCAGCGACAATTTTTTGAGTCTGTTTTAGTGTGGCCTGCTCATAAATAGAATGCAGAAATGGGAGTTGTCTAACCCCAATGATCTTCCCTGCTGTTTGCACCAATCTGATCAGTTTGGACCTCAGTTGCGCTGAGAGGTTACTGAACCAAATCTGATCAGGCTTTCTAAGACTGCACGATAGAACACCAACATAATTTTTTGGTCGACACCTTGGACACATGCAACACTCCTGTCCCTCAAATGAACAATTCGGATCGGGTCAACCTATACTCTCACAAAAATGACAACTACCCAACCTTCGCTCTAACTAAATCTCACCAAAGATATATACCCTAAAACCTCAACCACTAAACTCCCAAAACACTAACACGTGTAACCTTGAACTCACAAAAACCTAAAACCCCAGAACCTCAAGACCGCGGCGTGCGACCAGGCAGAGAGACAGTTCCTCCTCCTCCTCCTCCTCCTCCACCGCTGCTGCCTCTGTGGTCAGAGGAAGTGATTCATTAAGGACGCGCAACAGGAAGCAGCAGCCGGTGGTTGTCATGACGATGACTCACAGATAAACACACACACACACACACACACACACACACACACACATGCATGCACACACAAATAAGACTTTGTACCTGTGATTTTTTTTTTCTCTGTCGAGGTGCGAAGTGAACAGTCATCCCGGACATGTGTCACTCCCTCGCATACTGTATGGTGCACCGCAAGGACATACGATGGGAGCGCCGCGCCGACCAAAATAGACGATCTACAAGCTTGCACGACGCGGAGCATTCGTTTCGCTCGCATTTCGACTGTTTCCGGCCGCGCGACACTGCTGGGGCTGTCGCCACAAGACATGCCACAGAACATGAGCGTCAGGGCTGTGGCGGGTTGTTTATTCTGTGGGCCGCCGCTGTGCGCGCTCATTTCTCAACCCCGGTGTCAGAAGTTCACCTCAGACTGCCTTGCCTTGCAAACTTGGGAGGCGCTTTCTGCAAACACAGCTGTTTTGGCAGAAGTAAATATCCCTCCCTCCCTCCCGACCCCAAATTATCAACGTATACTGTATATCAAAAAAAATGTGCTAGGAAGCAGATCGAGAATATGCTACAAATTCCTGACAAGGAAAATATCATCTCACCGACAATATCAACGAAGACAAGACAGGGTTCTTAATTTATTAATAAAAATGTAACTTTAAGCTAAAAAAACAAAGAAAAGAGAAAAAATAAAATGAACAATGCAGAGCTAACAAAAAAAGTACTTAAGGGCCATTTCACCGTTTTTTGCCAAAAAAAAAAAAGTTAAATACTAAATCTTCTAAATGGTTTTATGTGTGTAATATGTGCTTTTAGATATTTTAGTGTTTAGCAGTGAGCCCGGTGTCTCTGATGTCATCAACATTACTTCCTGGACTACTTGTTGTAGCCTCTACAAGTTGCTTGTGCACTGTCTGTTTTTGGCAACCTGTGACTCCACGTTCAGCCTTTTTTTTAAAATGGGTGTCAATGACACTTCCGGCTTGTTCCGGTCTGCATTTTCGGCAGCGGCCTGCTTGCAAGAAAGGTCTGCAGTTACCGAAAAATACAAACCGGATCAAGCCGGAAGTGTGAGAAAATATCTAAAACCATATATTATACACATAAAGAAAATCGTTCTAAATCTTCTAAATGTTATCAACATATATATATTTTTTTGCCAATACACTAAAATGTCCCTTTAAACAAAACAGACTTGCTTTTAAAAACATCTTCGCTTCATATTTTCCACCATAACTGTCAAGCATTCCACCTGCAAAGTGTATGAATACAGCATCACAACCATCTCTCTCCGTTTGGATGTTGGCTATTCACAAATATCCGATCTACAACCTCACAGGCGAGTAGCATTTTTTTGCATCTCTTTCAAAAATACTTTCCATTTTGTTTTTATTTAATCACAAATCTTGATCTCTGATTTTCAAAACGTATAGCCTGTCCTTGACCTTCCTACGGTTCAAGTCTCACTTCAACATTGACTGCGGTTGAGTGTATTGCGTCAACGGACCGGATTTCTCTGTGAGCACATTAAAGCGAGTTTGGCAAAAAATAATAACGCAACAAAAAACAGTAAAAAAAAGGAAAAAGAAAAAGTTTCCCAGGGAGCAGACGGCTTGGTCTGTGTGTGTCGGCGGAACAGAGCGGAGTGGAGCGGAGCGGGAGGAGTGGGAGGATTGTGTCGGGACTTTTGGTGATGAGCATAAGGAGAGGTGCAGATTGTGTGGTCACCCACATGACACATGGCCCCGCACTAGTCACCACGCGGCGCGGCGTCCCCCCCCACCGATCAGTCACAGCACCATCTTTAAGCCACACGGACACACTTGGCGCCGGATCACAGCAATGATAGACGTCGCTGCCGCGGACGCGGATGGAACGCATGCACGCGCCGCTTCCTTCCTGCATGAGCTTCAAACCACTTAAATAAAAAAAAAGGCCCGGAGTCTCCAAAATAGGGGTCCAGGGATCCCTAGCGGCGCCTGGTAAAATATTTGTGGGATAGATTTATTTGCTTTATCGTTAACCACTCGATCCCTAGCATTTCCTATATTCCGAGGAGAGCTCGAGCCGATCTACAGGCTTACAACTCCTTACTACTGAGGGTGGTTAGCAGTTCATTCATTGGCCCAAAAGAGTGGTCCAGTTCTTATTTTGTGAGAAAAAAAAACTCCTTTATGGCCATTTCCCCTGCCCCAAAATAAGCTTAGAATGGGGTTAGGGGATGGTTTTTTCCCTATATATTCTCTCTCCACCATGTCAATAGTGTGTTGGCTGACACTCACACTTTCACTCTCGGTTCAGCAGTGGTTCAACCATAAACCGTGTGCCACGCCCCCCACCTTTTGAGACAGCTGAATCACTGCTGAACCAGTGATTACCAACACGCTACTGACATAGTGGGGCGACAATATATAACAAAAAATGCATTTTGGAGCAATGTGATTTTTTATTCTCTCAAAATAACTGGACCACTTTTTAAGGTTTAAACCTTTGATTGGCCATCCTAACAGTGCTCTGAGAAATCTAATGTTTCTGGGTCAAAACTATGGATCTCCCAGTAGCAAAGATTTGAGTTAATAATGGTAACGCTCTGAAAAAGAACAGAGGATTTCGAAGATTTGCGCCGTGTCGTTTTCTGAAGAAAAGAAAAAAATCAGTAGATCTATAACCTTGTAGCACGGCAGCTTTTCAATAGATAAAACTAATACTTCCGATATCTATAGCTAAATGTTATAGCTAATGCTTAAAACCTAAAAAAAAAGCATTTCCTGGCGTACAGAGTGGGTTAATTAATTCCGCGTTGAGGCATTATTGAATTAAGCTAGCGCGGCGGCGGAGGAGCCAGGGACAGGAACAGGAGGTGCTATACTTGCGCTAAGAGAGAGCGGTCTGGTTTTTTGCCGTGCCACATGGCAGAGCAGAAGTGCTCCTTTTGTTAGGCTTTTGTTTAGCAGACGGTCCTCGACGCCTTACGAGTCTCTCTCTCTCTCCTTCTCTCTCTGTCTCTCTCTCTGTCTCTCTCTCCCTGGACCAGGGGCGGATTGGCCATCTGGAGTACAAGGAGTAGTGGCCCGGACAAGATCCGAAATGCACTTAGTGGCACTTTCCAAAATGCACTAGAATGCGCTAGATGCTCGCCTGGAACATACAGATCAAAATGACCATCAATCTTCTACATTCTCTAGTTGTGTAGACTAAGTTTGGGCTAATTCGCATGATGAATATTATAACTCTTGAGGGTGTAAAAATGAAACCAAATGGACCCGCAAGGGTCCATTTGGTTTCATTTTTTACGCGCTCAAAGAGTTACATCTGGTTAACCAGCTGCCCCTTCCCCCCAGGGTGGCCTGGCAAAGGCAAAATTGTCCCGGTGGGAAAATGTGTGCCAATCCGCCCCTGCCCCCCACCACCACCACCACCACCACCCCCGTCGCCGGTTGCAAATGGCCATTCTCACAGCCCAGAAGATGGCTCCTCTCTGCCTCCCACTCCCAACCTGTCGCCTTTTGCTATTTTCTTCAACCAACCAACCAACCACTCCGTTCTGGCTGGGTCTCCGTACCGTCTGTACCCAACTGGCAACGCGCAAATACACCCCGCGCTCCACAGCAACCGTTACGCAACCGCAGTCTTATTTCTATAACATTATGGAGGGTCGCACTCAATTTAAAAAAAAGGAAAATCAATTTAATTCGCAGTTTTGTAATGAATGAATTTGAAATCAATAAAACTAGGAGTTTGTCTTCGCTTTTCATCGACGTAAACGAAACAAAACAGCCCAAAAAACAAAGCCATGATGAATAAACTAAATATAATTGACAATTTTGTCGACCAAAGAAACGATGAATAGTATAGAAGAGATCCAGTTGAAGTCAAAGACAAGTGATTTTCTCAGTATGTTTGGAGGTGCTCGGGCAAAACAGCAGATCTACAAGCTTACCATAGTGCAATCTCCAAGATTGTATCATATCACGGTGTTTGAAATACAGTATGAACATATGGATGAGTGGATGATGCTGTGATTGGCCAATGTGTGTTTTTGGCCAATCGCAGCAGCACAGCAGTCTCATAAAGTCATAATGAGCCAATAGAGTGGAGGTGAGGTGGAGTTAGATTCAAATCTGTTTACAAACAGATTTTGTGCACGCTAAAGTTGCTTAAACGTGCACGTGGACTTAGGCTACAACGTTCCACCAATAAAGCTTAACAAAAAAAATGCTGTCAAAATGAACACTAAACTGAGCTGCACCAGTGTGCATTCCTGTTGAAATGCTAGGGGTTATTAATACTGCAAATATACCATAAATATAAAATGGGAGTACTGAGGACGCAAGTGCTGTGAGAAGGGTTTTGCAATGTTGCAAGCGTCGCAAACTCACATAAAGGCGGCATGAATGTAATGTGTGTTTTGCCCATTGCCCATTCAGGGTGTCCGAATGCAACAGACTAGTCACTCACCTGACGAATCGCTCCGTGAGGTTCTTCACAAAGGAGTAAATCTCACCCCAGTCATTGGCAACACTCCCGGACCTGCAACACAGGAAGTATGTGGAGTTGTGTTTATCCCATACTGTAGTGGCAAGAATATGTGGCGTAAGACATACTTAAAGGGCCTATATGCACATTTTCAACATTTTACTATGTCATTAACACTTTTTTTTGCCCTTACAGTAGAGCTACGTCACGCGTTATCATTTTATGAATAATAGTTATGACCGATGCCTCTTAGGTTGATCGCTGGTTTGATACGATCCCAATGATAACAGCAGCGAGCAGCGACCGCATATTCCATTCAGAACGGACCAAAATAAGGGACGGACCAACCCGGAACCGGAAGTGTGTCGCCAACTAACTTGTCCGACGGGAAACATGGACCGAAATATGAAATATGACTTTTAGATGAAAATCGCTGGCACTGGCTACCTCAAAAAATATGAAAAGGGGCTGGCACTGGTGTTAATATACCTTAGAGTTGTTGTGTTGACATGATAAAAAAAATTACCCCCAAACTCCTGTCTGGAAAAAATAAACACTAACATGGTGAAACACAACTTGATGACATCATCAAGTTGTGTTTCACCATGTTAATGGTTTTTCTTTAAGGACCTATTTTTGAGGCTATGCAAATGGAACCAAATCCATTTGGTTCACATTTGTACGCTCTCAGGAAAAAAAATGAAAATGGGTGGAATTCCCCTTTAGGAAAAGGTATCAACACCACAATGTGAAAAATAAATAAAGTATAACATACAAAAGTACAAAAAGTACAAAATGCCGGTCATTGAAATGTACTCCAGAATACCACAAATGGGACCCACTGTTTGTTAACAGTGTCAGCGTCGGTGTAACCGCTTTCGCCTCGTTTTATGCCAAAACAAAAGCAGACGTACAAGCTCACACAGCGCGTTGTGAGGTTGTAGATCGGCTACGCTTGACAAATCGGGGTATCAGGCGTAATAATCTTCTGTACTGTCTACATGAAAATGTATTGAGAACCAGGAACTCATTTGTGGTGTGAGTACCTTCTGCAGCAACATTTTCGATGAGAATATGAACTGTATTCCTTGCGTAACACTAGTACTTTAGTTGCTAAATTGTCGCTGTCCAACAGAAACCCTTGCACCTCCACGTTGCATAATCTAATGTTTGTTTTTCATGAAGCTACGCCTCAAGGAGGAAGTAACTTTAGAGAAAAACTCAACATGAAACAACATGATATCAACATGATATCACAAAATATCACATGTTGCAATGCAAAGTGTTTTTCTTTATTTCTACTAAACACTCTATTACTAGCCCAGCACAAGGTGGAGTATACAGTCAGAGAGATTAAAGGACCACTTCACCAATTTACAAACTATCTTCATATTGGTCCTCATGCATGATCATGATAAAATACCATTAAAGTACCATTATTTCCATAATCGCCCTGTGTTTTTTTTTTTTTTTTTTTGACAAGGCTGTGGGCAGTTCAGAAACCCGTCCACCAGTGACATCATCGTTGGGGAACCCAATGCTAATACCGCTATAAACTTTGGACCCTAAACCTAACCTAAACCTAAACCTAAGCCACTGAGTGAAAACCACTGTTATAGAGGGCTCTGTGGCTGTGTCCCTGTGCCTGTCCGTGTGGGTGACCATGTCCCTGTTAGCACCAAACTTGTGGTTTCTTTCTGGGGGCAACTTGTCACTCTTGAGATGAGATATATACTTTATTGTCCCCTAAGGGAAATTTGCCTTGGGCAAAAGTGCAGCATATACAATAGCAGCTTAGGAGGTCTGGGGGGTCTATGAAACTTGTCAGGTCTGGGGTAAACAGGGACGAAATACAACACTGTTGCACCATGTGAGAGTCGGTGGTTATAGGGGTTTGTTGTTGTCGTCGACGCCGCTGTTGTTGTTGTTGTTATTGTGCTAGACGGTCGTTAAACAGTCGGCAAAGTTAACCCCAGCCTGCAGCTGCGACCGCAGACAAAGAAATTAGAGATGATGATGATGATGATATACACACAGGGGTTCTGGTTTGACGTGGAAATCCCACCGCCGCGCACACATTAAAACTAATTAAAGGGCGACGTTACGATTTCGCAATCATGAAAACTAACGGATACATAAATTTCTGGGAACAATCAAGGGCAGGGGCAATGTTACGGAGGGGTGGAGGGAGTGTACAGGGAGGGGGGGGGTCGACTTTGTAGCCCTTTGTGGTCCCCCGATAAGTCAACTTGACCGGTGTGAACACAAGGAGAGTAAAACGTGCCCTTGATGATGAAACGGGGGGCCGAAGGGGTAATTAAACCAATAATTACAATTCAATGTATGCGGAGCACATAAAACAGAAGAGTTTGACCATTAGGGGGCCCATCTTTCATACAATGGCTTCTCTCTCTCTTTCTCCTCCTCCTCCTCCTCCTCCTCTCCTGCACCCAGAACCGCAAGGACAAGAGGAGAGGAGAGGAGAGGAGAGGAGAGGAGAGGAGAGGAGAGGAGAGGAGAGGAGAGGAGAGGAGAGGAGAGGAGAGGAGAGGAGAGGAGAGGAAGCATGCTGTATTTAAAGGAGCCCCACGTAACTTTCCTCCTCTACCGCTAATTTGAAGCAGGGTTTTTCCTGCATTTGTTTTATACCGTCTTGAACTATCGGCCAGTTTAAGATTCGTCGGACGTGCGACGTCGCTGATGAATGGTTCAATGCTCGATACATAAGCCTCGCGGCCGTCGGACCCTCTACTCCGACCGCAAAACGCAGCTCTTGGCGTCGCGTTCATGGCGTGGAGAAGAGGTACGCTGTAGAGGACCGTCACCATGGAAACCAGAGACGTGAAAAGCTGACGCTTTGTGGACAAGTTGGACAGTAGCAGGTGCGTGCAACAATGTGCGTATAATCAAAAGGGGAACCACACACTGTCTACTGATGTAATGGTCCTCAAGTATTGTAAGGGTATTTTATTTTTTTTGCAAGTTCATGACAGATTGTGTGTGGTTCCTCTTCTTTGATATCCAGTGATCCCCTTTTAGTTAACATCATTACAATAACTGTAAAGGGTTTTCAAACTTTTTTACTCCAGGAACCACCATGTATTCCGCATTTGAGCCACAGACCACCATTTGATTACATTTTCACACCAAAGACCTAAAATTAAAGAATTATTTAGATTTTGTCCACAATTCCAGGCTGGATTTTGTCAACGAAACAGTGTAAACTTCTTAATTAAGTGGTGCTAATTCAGACGATGAATATTTTAACTCTTGAGAGTGTGAAAATGAAACCAAATGGACCCGCAAGGGTCCATTTGGTTTCATTTTTACATCCTCAAGAGTTACATCTGGTTAACCAACTTTACATCCTTCAGCCTGGGGACCACCTGGAACCTTCTCAAGGACCACTGGTGGTCCCCGGACCACTGGTTGAAAACCCCTGTACTACGAGATGAAAGTTTTGCATACAGATATGATTGTATTTTTTGGGTGAGTGACACTGTCATGCCACAGTTGCACGGATAACAGGTGCAATTCTGAATGGTCCTATAGCTTGTTCATGCAGCAGTTCCCAAAAACGGTGGGGACCAACAGGGATGACCCAGGAGTCCTTCAGGGTCTTTCAGGGACCCTCAAAGGTCCATATCACTCAAATAACCCAAATTATTTAGTTGTAGTTGGGTGAGGGGGGGGCTTGGGCCTAATGTATGCCGAACTTAGGGTCCCTGTAATTGAGAAAGTTTGAGTACGTGGTTTGGTACGTGGTTTTCCTTGGGCCAAAAGAAAAGGGTTGAAAAAGCACCGTAGCAACAAGTCATTTGAGCAGATACTTCCTGCCACACTTCCTGTGTGATCCTGTGATATGAAAATGCTGCAATTTTCATTGTCGTTAAGATATTTTGGACATGGAAGTGGACCGCTGCAGGTCCGTGCAAAAACGTGCAAAACACACTTGTTGGTCTCTGCCGGGCGGAATTCGCATGCATGACTAAAACCCTTTTCACAATAAAAAAGAAAATAGCAAAAGTAGCAGATCTACTGTATAAGCTCAAAACGCATTGCTTTGTGCCGATTTTTGCAGCATGAGGAGGATCTGCTAATGCTGGTGTGTTATGTGTACATGTTCATGTAGGCCCGGGGTTTTCAACCAGTGGTCCGGGGACCACCAGTGGTCCTTGAGAGGGTTCCAGGTGGTCCCCAGCTAAATGATGTAAAGTTGGTTAACCAGATGTAAGTTTTGATCAAGAAATTAGAGACAGGAAACCAAATGGACCCTTGCGAGTCCATATATGTTTACACACTCAAGAGTTAAAATATTCATTATCTGAATTAGCCCAAGTCTACACAACTAGAGAATGTAGAACATTAATGGTCATTTTGATCTGTAGGTTTGACTGTTTTGTTTCACAATTCCAGCCTGGAATCGTGGACAAAAGCAAAATAAATCTTTAGTTTTGGGGTCTGTGGGGCTAAAATGTCATCAAACACTGAATAAATAGTGGGCCCTGGTGTCAAAAAGGTTGAAAAACACTGATGTAGGGTATTGATTTATGAACAAAGGGGAAAACAAACTACAAGGCTACTATCATGGGAGTGTTGTCTGTTTTCCTGGTTGCATTACAGTGTAATTGAAACTTTTAGCTGTTCTACATCGACAACACTATTTGCATTTAGTTCATTCACACACTGGGCAGACCACACAAGTGATGATCCACCAGAATCCCACTGCGTAAATAAAATAATATATGGTTACGCAAATCAAATCACCACAACGGTTTATGGTCACAAGATGTCAAGGCATTTGGACAAACATTGTTATAGTTTGATGTTGTCATGATGATAGCCCATCCACTCCCTGCCTTCAGGGACAACAGTGTGTGTACTACTAGTGTGTGATTATGATTATGATGATGATGCCGGGCAAGAGTGCAGCCAGCTGGGCATGCTGCCAATGAGCAAGGCATCAGCATTTCCTTTGTTCCCTAACTCCAATACCTCGTGGAGCATGCCCAGGAATCATCCTCAAAAGTGAGCAATCCTAAATGTATCCTTTTCATAAACTCTGGTTCTGGTCTCAGGGGGTTTTAAATAGTTATATCATCGGCAACACTGTTGCAATGCGGTTCATAACAAGTCTGCACCTCGTTTACATTTCGAGGTCGTCTCCCCTTAATTCACTCTGACAGTATACACAAGTTACACAATGCGCTGACTGTGGGCCATTGTGTACCTCTGTGTACTGTCCATAGGAATTACATGGGTTCCATTTACAACAACATACAGCAGTGGTGTTTCAACTACTTACATATCCACCCGGGCCCCACTATTTATTCAACATTTGAGCCACCACCATTTGATGGCGGTCCATGTGGTCCATACAATACATATGGCGCCACTGCTTCTATGATTCCGCCTTGAATATTAGAAGCAGCAGTGGAGCTATGGACCAGAGCTATCTCAGACCTCAAAGTGAAACTAAGAATCTTTTTTGTTTTGTTTTGTCCACAATTCTATGCTATGCTCCAAGATGTTTAACAATATAGTTGGGATGAATCTTGAGTTGCAATTCAGTCCACCGACTCCCCCATAACAAGAACTTTCATCTGTGATTTGCTTGTATTAAACAATGTTAATCTCACCAACATTGCAGCTGTATGGAAAGGTTGAATTATCCTCTTTCAAATTCACCACAGACATGTTGCACTTGTTGCAGTATGAGCTGCTTTGTGTCAATACATTGTCTGCGGTTGATTCTTTTTCGAAGTACTGGAGTTTGGAAGCGCTCATCATTAGTCACTGAATGGCCCTGTGTACCACCTGTTCACAATGTGCACATAATGCAGGAGGCACCAGCCTGACCCATTAATGCAAACAAGTGCCTCCCAAGTCCAGCACTTTTATTTACTGACAGAAAGTAGCTCATAACCTTTCTACTGTGGATTTTCATCAAACAAATGCATTGCAGATAGAAAGAGGATAGTTCAACTTTTACATACAGCTGCATTGTTGGTGAGTTCAACATTGTTTAATACAAACAAATCGCAGATGAAATATCTTGTTATGGGGGAAGTCAATGAGCCGAATTGCAACTCTAGATTCAGCCCAATTATAAAAGAATCTAGAGTTGAATTGCTGCTAAGGATCTATAGGCTAAGGGTCAGTTCGTCCGTAACATTGCCCAATCGGGGGGACAGGAGAAAATGGTATGGGAGGAGACTTCATCGCGATGAAGCCGCACCTATATCATTTTCAGTTACAGGACTTTTATTAGTCAAGTAAAGCATCAATAATAACATCAGGTGTTGTTGAAGTTGCAACAGACACGCAGCATGCATAAAGCTAAAGGTCTGACTCAGAGAGTTTTCTGTTTTCAATGATGAAAGGCTGTTGGTTTATTCAGCGCTCTGTAGTCAATGCAAGGGCGCAGGGACCCAGGCCTCCACAACTGTAGTTAGTTAGTAGCAGTAGTAGTGTTTCACATCACTATAGACACTGTAATTTGACATATCTTGGGTTGTTTTGCATGCCATCATGTTTGGTGGAGCAGACTGGGCATTTATGGGGGCACCCCCCCCCGGGGGCACCCCCCCCCCCCCCCCCATGCCCAAGCCTAGATCCGCCCCTGCTAAGGGTCGATCCATGGTTGGTTACCAAGTCTCCATCATTTACTGACCTAAAGGAACCGTGAGAGTCAGGGTTTGTGATCAACAAACATGCCTGCATGGGTATAGGATAGAGGGGTTTTATCAATGTAGGCCTATGTGTTGCTTTGTCTTTGTTATTTTCTCCACTCTACTCACCGATCCAACACAAAGTACAGGTCATAGGCTCCGTGACAGGCCGCCTGCTCGGCAGCCGCAGCCCAGGATGAGGACCAGGCGACCAGGATGATGGTGGTGATCAGCATGGCTGTCCTACTAGAGGTCGCACAGACGATGTGTCCCTGAGGATGACGACAATGACGACGACAACGTTGATCCTTCATCGTGCTGGTCGAAAAACGTTATAATTATAACAATAGAGCTGGAATCAAGACAATCCCCCGCGACCCGACTGCGGATAAGCGGTTGAAGAGGGGACAGATGCGGTGACAAGACGACAATATAAAATCCAACTTAGTTTTGCACAGTTTCTCTGTTTTTTGTTTTGTTTTGTTTTTTTGCAAATGGAAACTTTCTTTGCAACTCTGTCAACTTTGTATCCGATCTTGCGTCTGTCAAGTTTCTCAACTTTGTGTCCGATCTTGATCTGTTAACTTTGTATCCGATCTTGGGGTCTCGCAACTTCGCATCCGATGTCGGTCTGTTCACCTAAGTTTTACAGTGTGTACAATCCGTGACAACTAGTTGCTTGTCATCGCGTCCAGGACGTGCAGGCTGATGTGATCGAAGCGAAGAAGAGAGAGGTTCTAACATGTGGAAAAGTTCCGCTGAACTTCTCTACTTATATTGCAGCTGTTACTGTTGTTGCAATAAAGGAAACCACTCCTCGGGGATCATAAGGAAGACGTCACTCAACTCATCGACGCTTTTTCGCCATCGTTCATTATGTCATCATCCGTCTCGTCGCAGGGTTTTAGAGGTGATATATCTATTTTTTTGCTGGATAATAAAGTTAGAAGTAAGTCCTGGGGAACTTCCCCCGCAGTCACACACTCACCAACACTCCGCACACGCCAGCCCAGCTGCAGCGCATGCGCACATCAGATGAATCCATGCAGCTGTGTGTGTCAGGGGCGGACCTAGGAATGGGCATGGGGGGGTAATGCCCCCCCCAAATGCCCAGTCTGCCTCACCAAACATGATGGCTTGCTAAACAACCCAAGATAGTTCAATTTAAAGTGCTTATATTTAAACTGATTTGAAACACTACTACTGCTACTAACTAACTACAGCTGTGTCACGACTAAACCAACAGCATTTCATCATTGAAAACAGAAAACTCTCTGAGTCAGACCTTTAGCTTTATGCATGCTGCGTGTCTGTTGCAACTTCAACAACAACTGATGTTATTATTGATGCTCAATTGCCTAATAAAAGTCCTGTAACCGAAAATGGTATGGGTGCGGCTTCATTCGCGCCACGGGCGATGAAGCCGCACCCATACCATTTTCTCCTGCCCCCCCCCCTCCCCATTGGGCAATGTTACATCCGTCCCTGGTGTGTGTGTGTGTGTGTGTGTGTGTGTGTGTGTGTGTGTGTGTGTGTGTGTGTGTGTGTGTGTGTGTGTGTGTGTGTGTGTGTGTAACCGTGGGTTGTTGTGGGGTCACTCAGCCGGGTGGGGTCAGCCAGTGTCACGGTAACAAACCTCCACTCCACCCACTCACCAGGAACGTGGGTGCCAGGTCTGCTGCTAAATCAGTGGCTCCCAACCCTTTTCCATGTCAAAATGTGCTTTCCACACCCACACCTCTCTTGCAGTGGTTTTCAACCTTTTTTTTAATACCAGGGCCCACTATTTATTCAGAACTTGAGCCACGCACCACCATTTGATGACATTTTATCCCCACCCCTAAACTAAAGATTTGTTTTGCTTTTGCCCACAGGCTGGATTTAGGAAACAAAAGAACCATTAATCCATCCTCTACTACATTCTCTAGTTGTGTAGACTTGGGCTAATTCACATGATGAATAGACTAACTTAACTGAACCCCATTTGAAAAGTTATGCCATGGGCCCACAGAAGACCTTTGTGTGACATTCATATTAGCCCCATTAAAGGGGAATTCCACACTTTTTCAATATTTTTTTCCTGAGAGCGTACAAATGGTTGATTTGGTTCCATCTCAGAAAATAGTTTCAATTATATGTATTTATTTATTTATTTATTTATTTATTTATTTATTTATTTATTTATTTATTTATTTATTTATTTATTTATTTATTTATTTATTTATTTATTTATAGAAAACAAAGAATGGGGAGACTTTTTGTAATCATATCCACACAACATCTCTAAGGTATATTAATTAATGACTTCCCATTTAATGACATTTCATTTGGGACTCCAACTGGAACCAAACGAGCCCCATAAGGGTCCATTTGGTACTGGAACTATTCAGACCCCAGGGAACCAACTTTGGGAAACACTGTATTAAGGCTCAGTAAATGTTGTTGTTCCTGGCTGTCAGACAGTCACACATGGCCAAGCCCTACACTATCTATTTCATGAAGGAAGTTTTAGTTAATCATAAACCATTTAAAGATACTTATGTGGGTTATCGAACTTGTGTGTGTGGGAGAGGGCCTTGAAGGATGAATATACTGTAAGTTTGAGTGCCTGTGTTTGTGTGTGTGTGTGTGTGTGTGTGTGTGTGTGTGTGTGTGTGTGTGTGTGTGTGTGTGTGTGTGTGTGTGTGTGTGTGTGTGTGTGTGCGTGCGTGTGTGTGTGCGTGCGTGCATGTGTGACTATAATGATGACTTTTAGAGTTCAGACACAAAGTGAAAATGTCAGATATACTGAATTTGGAAAAGGGAAAAATGGACAGCACGTCACCATCAAAACACATCTGTGACCTGATATCTTTGTCTGGACAATAACCCTGTATTATGAGTCATGCTGACATCCCCTTGGCATGCTCTGTGCAATACGTGGCATAAAAAAACACACACTATTGGACTAATTTAATAGTGTGTGAACGCTAAAGGAAATAGAAACGTCTCTTTTGTAGGACTGGAAGACAGGAAGGAGAACACAGATGTTCAGCACACGTGGACAATTATTTTAAAAAAGGGAAAAAAGTCAAATAAGTACATCACAACACAGCAGGAATCTATTCTACAATAAAATCAATTGAGTTTGTTTAATTTAATCAATTTTCATCAGGAACGCCTTTTGGTGTTCTAAGCGTTATTGCCATTACTTAGCGTTATTAGCATTACCAGCATTATTAACAATACTTAGCATTGGCATTACTTAGTGTTATTAGCATTATTAACAATGCTTAGCATTAGCATTATTAACAATACTCAGCATAAACATTAGTAGTAGTAGTAGTAGTAACAGTAGTATGTTAAATAGATTTTGTTATATGAATTTGTGTTACAACTGTTTACATAGACCACCGGGTGCATGTTTGGACATGACCTGCACATATCACAGCTCTCTACATGATATAGCTATATGGACTATATTAAAAAGATCTGGTATGAGAGTTTCATATGTTATCAATAGTCATTGTGAATTATACTTTTACGTTTCACCGGTTGATGTCCTTAATTTACATACTCATGTTTTAAAAGCAGAACAATAATGTCTCCCATATGGTAATGTCTAACACTTGCCTGCTGTTGTAGTCCACTACAAGTTTGACACGTATACAATACCAAACAACTACGATGTAGTGGCACTACATAGAGCTAGGGGGGTTACTAATGGGCATAGCTGAAGACCCTCACAGCAATACAAACTTTGTCATTTCTCAACCGTTTCCGACATAAGCCAGTATAGTTGATAATACAAATACTTTCTCACACACACAGCCTCTCTTTTCTCCATCTCTCTCCCTCCTCACACACACACACACACATACAAGTACATTAGATATCCTATAACAAATATGGGTTGTGGTCTGATTTGAGTAGGGTTTGCAATGTTTGGGATAAATGCTGGTTCCAGTATGGACCAATGTCGAATTGTACTGTGTATCGGATTAATACATTGTTACACTATACGGTTGATGTAATACATTACCATAATATCTATAACACATTCAGTATGTTTACATGTAAAAAACAAGTTGTTTTTAACCAGAGGCAGACAAATAATTAACATGTAGTTTCTTTTGATATCTTCAAGCAATCTTTATATATATTTACAGTAGGTAAAAAACACAAAACTGTACATTTTCCCTGCTGACAGCCCACAAGCAAGCAAGCAAACACACACACACACGCACATGCACACACACACACACACACACACACACACACACACACACACACACACACACACACACACACACACACACACACACACACACACACACACACACACAACCCCTGCTGGGTTGGGGAGACGTATGGAAACACAATAAAAGCTACTGGCTATCTCCCCGCAATGAGCATGAGTCTGTTTGTTTTAGAAAGTTGAGTGACTTGGTGAAGAAGTCACTGAGAGTCCTACACATACACACCATATATCACACTTGAACACTGAGAAGTCCTATTTTGGTGCTCCTGATAAAGCAATAGGCTAGTCATAATTCATTATGTGGAAAATGCTATAGAAGCCGCAACCCATAACTTATTTTAATGAGTAGAGGTTTGAAGTGGTCTCCTAATCTAATGATTCAAAGAATTTACTCAATACAAACAATATTGTTGTTTCTATTAATTAACCTAGGCAAGTCTTACCTTAGAGTAGGTGACATAAAAACAAAGTATAGATTTACTATGACGTATGTAGGAAACTAATATGCATTTATTTTTTGAGGGAAATGTAGCACCATTGCTGCTAACCATACTTGCAGCTGAAATGGCATAGATCCCTAATGCATTGTACTGTGCCTGCATTTTAGCCATTATATTATTCTTTTATTTCTACATTACTGCATTACTTTCAATATTACTTTCTGTCAATCTGTCTCGTTGCAAGTGTTCTTGTGAAATTATCTTGACAAACTGCTGAAGTTAAAATAATTACTTATTTTCTGTGTCATCAAATTATTTACTAGCTTCCATGAATTCAAGGAATACATTTAACTCCTGTGTTAACTGTCATAAATAATGGGTTACTTTCTGGATTTTGATAGTGATTGCATATTGTTTTGGCAATTCATTAATTCACAAAGAGCTCAATTGTAAAATCACATGTTTATGCATGGCCAATACAGATCCAGATTAGATTAGATACCATATTAAGACATATATCATTCCGCCTATAATTGGGTTATATTTTCAAAGAACGCTGTCAATAGCATAGTTATGTCATAACAAATGCATTGTTACAGTTTCCCCTGCTGACAGCCCACAAGTGCGCACACACACACACACACACACACACACACACACACACACACACACACACACACACACACACACACACACACACACACACACACACACACACACACACACACACACACACACACACACACACCATACAGTTGGTGCATCTTCTACAACATAGTCTGATGTTTTGTTTATCAATTACTACATATCTACTTGAACATCTGTTCTGATGTGACATGTGCACGGTGACCTCTTGACCCTAACCCCTGTGACCCCTGTCATGACCGGATATGACCCCCCAACACCCCCCAAAGGTCAAAGGTCGTAAAAAATGTCCCTACTACCAATGTCATAGTGTCCCTTGTTTCCTTCCACCATCTCATCGATCTTCTCCAGCAGCTCTGTGACCTGAGGGTCATCTCTCTTCTTATTGTTTAAGACATGGTACCTGCTCCCACATTTTTCAACAAGCCGGCGGAGGTGTGCCCCTTCAGCTTGAATGTGCCGCTCAATGCTTTTGTCTCCCAGATAGTCTCCGAAGGTGAACAGTACAAGAGTGTGTCTCCACACTCTCGGTGACAGAAGTGACATGTGATCCTCTAATGTTTCCCTGTGTTTTTTGGTGAATGGTGAATGAAGAGGAACCGTAAGAAGAACAGCATGTGGTCCAGGAGGGCAGAGGAACATGCTGTTCTGGATCATCAGTTGGTCCATCTTTGGAGTCTTCTTCAGTGGACAGTCAGGGTGCCAGCCTGGTGAGTCTACCACTGTAAGACGTCTCCCTGCCACTTCAACCGTGTTTACATTCTGAGCTGACCTCTGAACGCTATCTCTAAAAACACGTTCTTTCAGAATGGTGTTTCCTGATGAACTCTTCCCAGACCAAAGCCCTCCAAGCATTACAATCCTGAGTTGAGCCATTCCTGTCAGAGAAATACAGTATATTGTTTAGTCACAATACACATGTGCATGTGCGAGTGCACATGCCTACGATAAATATGATGTTGATACATCGTCATTTATTTAATAAAAGACGTTCTGGTCCCTCCGGACCTCGAACAACATGCTTGGGATCGGCATGGATCAGTCCATTTAGTTATTGATCTGCTGATAGATTGGGATAGATAATCCCATATTTTATTGATAACCAGTATTCAATAAACCCATTAACTTGGTTATCAAGCTACACACACACACACACACACACACACACACGCACACACACACACACACACACACACACACACACACACACACACACACACACACACACACACACACACACACACATTTTAACCTCTTAGCGAACTCAAATTATCACAACACACCCATAATATTATTATTATTTATTTACTTATTTATTTATTCATTATTATGGAAACAGGTGTGTCTAATACAGTGTCCAGTGCTCCAGTGTCAACGTGTGTAACGGACTGATCGTTGAGTTGCTGTAAGGAAGGATTGTGGACTATTGTGAGATAACACTTCTTAAACATTAATTAACCATGACGTGTTGTATTGAAGTATTGTGGAATAAAGTCCATATTGTTTTATCAGAGAGCTGATGACTGTACACTGTATCTATTAATTACTGTTTAATAATGTTTCCGAGAACACCGTAGCTGAGAGAGATGGTGCTTCCTGGACGCCGTGCTGGCTGGGTTAGCATATGGGCAAAGTGATTGTTGTTCCTTTTTCTTTTCTTTTCTTTTCTTTTCTTTTCTTTTCTTTTCTTTTCTTTTCTTTTCTTTTCTTTTCTTTTCTTTTCTTTTCTTTTCTTTTTTTACACATGTTACTGTATGAATCTCTAATGTAATTGTTAATGCACCCCACTGTCTTTCAAAGGTCTATTGGGCCTAGGTCCCACGTGCCCATTGGTTAATCCTCCCCTGCTAATAATGTTTAATCATAATCAATATTATAATTAAGGAGTTGTCTGTCTGAATGTCTGTCTGAATGAATGTCTGAATGGCTGCACCAATCGCACTTATATTTCACACATGTGTTGAACATAACGTTATGAAGACGAAGCCCTTTTTCAAAATTAACACATCATTGATTAATAATTAATTTATTTGTGCATTAAAATTTCCCCATTAGATCATATGGAAACGTCCGACGGGGCCCCCTAACGTTACACACATCAGGCCACCGTTATCGCTGTTACCCCACTGCCCTATTTCCACTGCTACACCAGCATTGGAACAAATGGTGGCCCATACAATTTTGTGCCTAACCATTGGCTAATGGCTATACTGCCAATAGCCATGCGCAGTTACCGACTTACACACTATGCCTACACACTGCAGCAGCTTTCGCTAAACTTTGGGGCAATATCTTTGCATCTCTGTATGTATCAGTCTCTGGGCTAGAAGTTCACCCGCTTTGTCCACACTGAATATACTTCTGATACACTTTACTCGCTGCGGTGTTGGAGGAGCAGCAGAATGGAGGCACAGGATTTACGTTATAAAGGGAGCGAGAGACACCCACTAGAGATACGGCATCAGAGGGAGTTGCTCAAGCATGGCTTGTAAATTATCTATATATATAGACTTAATAGCATATGTTAGTATTTTCACACAAGCGTATTACGGTGACTTTAGTCAGAACCATATTCTGTGGTCTATGTGGTGTATGGTGAGTGAGGAGGCACTGGATGTTATCCTTGTAATCATGCCATATAGTCAAAAAATACATAGCATGATGTGTTGTTACGTTATTTTGTATAACTTTTTTATTTTCTTCTTGCATTTTCTCGATTTACTATAATAATTAGAAATTCTTGAGTTCAGATATACTGAATTCTATATTCCTGTCTCGTTTCATTGAATTGACTAGACAGTGTGTTACATACTATTATAATAATTGAGTTTAGTCTCATGAGAGGTAGGGATATATAAGCTTCGGCTTACCTACAGTTTCCAACCAACAGCAACAGTCAGCAATGTTTTTATTATTATGCCTACAGAATTACTGACAACCTAGGTAGACATTATTTGTTTGTTTGTTTGTATGTTTTATTTATTTATTGTAGCTACTTGCAAATTGATAGTTAGTAGCATGATTTGCGCTTGCTTCCTAAAGTTGTTTAATCCAGTGATTTCTTGATGACAAAGACCGCCATGAAATTGTCCACGGATAACCATCTGAAAATATCTTTTGCCTTTTTTTAAAATAATAATAATAAAATGTAATAATAATAAAATAATAATAATGTTAAAATAATATTCAAGTAGTATTCCGATACCAACCAACATGGCATTTTTATGGATGATATAGCCCATGCCGAATATGCTACAGATTAATTGTGTCAATACTTATTAATAATAATATATATGGTACTTACCTTCTCAGTGTCTACGGTGCACCCAGGGCAACCAGTTTTTGCAGATTTTGTTGTAGAAACAGATGTTTCTAAGACAGTGTCCAGTGCTCCAGTGTCAACGTGCACAAACTGAACGTTGAGCTGCTGTAAGGAAGGATTGTGTATACTATTGTGTGATAACATTTATCAAACATTAATTAACCATGACGTGTTGTATTGAATTATTGTGGAATAAAGTCCATATTGTTTTATCAGAGAGCTGATGACTGTACACTGACCTTAAGCACTGAATGTATCTATTTATTACTGTTTAATAATGTTTACGACACCTTAGCTGAGAGAGATAATGCAACCTGGACACAGTTGTGCTGGCTGGGTGGGGATTTTTTTTTTTTTTTTTACACATGTTACTGTAATTGTCCCAAGTGTAATTGTGTATGCATCCCACTGTTTCTCAAAGGTCTACTAATGTTGTCCCAATTATAACAACTCAACCAGACAATTCCTCTTCTTGAGATTCTAACTCCCCTTTTATGTTGAATTTATTGACCTCCATCTTGCCAGTAAAGTACTTTATGATCATGGACCACATGTGACCACACGCAAAAAGGTCAAACATTGGCCTGAATTGAATTGACAAATATAAATGCAGCATTAGCATTATTAACAATACTCAGCATTAGCAATACGTAGCAATATTAGCATGACTTATAGCGTTTATTGGCATTATTAACAATACTTAACATTAGCATTATTAAAATCATTGCTTAAGCTATTGAAAAAAAAGGAAAATGGTGCAAATGGTGCGAATATTTTTCATGGTCGAAATGGGTTAATTCTGAGAGCACAAATGTAATCAAATATATTCTGTTCTAGTATCTATATATCCATCAGCGTGAGAACGGGTGAAGGTGAAGTACATTGTGATGTAATCGTGCTTTGGAGGAGAAGTTGTGAGTCTATTGACTCAGGGTGAGCACATGGGATTTCACAACAGCCGTGTACTGACAGTCACACGTCGTTTCTCACAGGGCCCTCGAGCTACATGTAAAGTGCAACTTCCCTTACTTTGGAATTTTCCCTATGAATTCCATAGCCTGCAGCAGTGGCTGCTTGTTTAAACAACGCTGTGACACTTTGGATCCAAACTCTATAAGCCGGGGGGTTTCAACTGATTGTGAGCGAGGGACCATGGCCCCCTGACTTAGAATCAACCTGGAGACCTGCACCGTTGTGTTGGCTGGGTGAGGATATGTCCTATTAAATCAGTTTTAATACCTCTGTGTCGTGTATTTTGTTTCATAAATTGTACACAACCAAAAAGTGAACACTGAAACTAGCTCAAAATGGTAGAGCATCAGAGTAGAGAGAGAGAAGGTGGAGATCCAGGCAGATCAATGTTCTCAGATGATTGTTGTTTATTCAAAGTACAGCAGATACAGCATATATTGCCTCCGGGCCAGCTCATAAAGAACCCTTGGCCTACCTGATAGCCACCTTAGTGACTGACTGACTCCAGACTGACCATTGATTCAAGCATCTTACAAGCTTTTTATACAGTATAATCAAAGTACATGTGTCACGTGCTGAATGTGAGCTACAGTTTCCTACATTTTCCATATACATTTCCATATATACATTTAACTGAGTCCTTCGATCAACTGCTGTCTTTATCATGTCAAGTATCTTCAATACACCTCATTGTCAAAGATCCTTGATTCATTGTCTCTGCAAACAACAACGCAATAAGTATTGACTCCAACATTTACACAAGCTTCAAATAGATAACAAAAGGACTAGCCATCAGGCTCTCAATAGTAATGCAAATGGTTTCTCCAGAGTGGAAACATGAAGCTCCTATGGGTCTACTATAAATGGGATCAACTTTATAGAATTGCATATCGTTCATGAACATTGATTATTAAATTCACATTACACAAAAAGTACATAAGTTTATACTTCATCAACCAGAAACTCACAAACATTGACACAAATTGATAAATAATGAGGCAAATTGTAAAAACACATATAACTTATTTGTATGTACCGCAATGAGGAGCAGTTATCGCTTTAGTGTCTTGCTCAAGGAGCATTTCATCAAATCCAGGAAAAGTTGGGAAGTGAACCAGGAAGCTTCTTCATTTGCCTAAATGTGCTAAACATCATTGCATCACACTTGACTGTTGCACTCTATAGGGACTTCTACTTGAACTACTTCAACCCTTGCATGCCTGCTCTGATGGGAACATTAGCTGAATATACAGTGTGTACAAGATCACAAGATCTTGGTTGTAGATTGAGATTGGATATTTTGTTCACAGGGAGACAGAGCAGACTAAGTACCAAAGGTGATGTCTGGTCAGACAAGGGTCTTGTCTGTTTATCAAAATCTGAATATCTATAATATACTGTATATATCATAAATAATCAGAACTTAATTCATAGATCAATCAGAACTTGTTCATAGAACAATCATTTCACCAACTATCAAATCAATAATCATTATGCATTCATGATAAAATGTACTGTACAATACAACTGCCAACAACTGTATCAAGCATACAATATACAAAAATACATGTTTAACTCTCTCCAAATGTACGTCATTATAGTCCTGGGCAAGACGATATACTGCCAACAGCAGGCTGCAGAGAGGTAGAACTCAGCTGAGGAACTCGGCTGAGGTTAAAGTGCAAGGCACAACCCGATGCTGGTTGGGCTTTATGGCTTCTGCCACAATCGTTGTTTGAATGTGTGTATCAATCCTTCCAAGAAGACAAGAGAGACCACAGGAAACGTGGACCTTCCCTTTGAACACTGGACACAATTCCATGCAGTAATTGTAGAAGTCTGTGCATGTATCCCAAGGATAGGGCTATGCTCACACATGAGGAGCCACGTTAAAAGGAAAAAATAACTGCTTCGTACCCATGTGTTCATATATGCACTCATATATGCACTATACTTCATCATCGCTCTCACTCGCATCGTGCTGGCTGGCAGTTAGACTTCCTATTCCTGAATCAGAAGTATGTTTGTCCCGCAGCCATCCATGAACGTTGTCACGTGACGAGATGTAGGCACCACATGCTTGAGATACTGTTCCACCACCACTCACTGTAACATAAGCGCACACCAATATACTGATTATTAAGGTAGTAGTAGCAGCAGTAGTAGTAGTAGTAGTAGTAGTAGTAGTAGTAGTAGTAGTAGTGGTAGTAGTACCTCAGCAGAAGGAGACACAAGTCAAGTGTAATAAGAACAATAATGACACTATGTTTTCTCAAACATGCCAATGAAGTTCCTTTGGATTAAAATAGCAAAATGTAATCAGAATAATCAATATACTCACAAGATGGATTAGTGCGGCTTTTGCTCTTCGCTTTCCTGTTCGGTGGCAAGGTTGGTGCTTCTGGCTCCAGCTCCACAAACTGCAACATCCTCTCTATCATCTCCTCCTCTCTTCTCTTCCATTCCTCCTCTCTCTTCTGGAATTCTTCTTCTCGTTTGTTCAAATCTTCAACAGTGAATGTCTTCTTTCCTTTCGGTCTTCCAAACAGGTTCTTCTGTCTCGTCTCATGTCCCTCCATGAGGTGTCCTGTGACTTTGACCGAAAAGTGCCCTCTGTTCCTCGTCACCATTTCTTCTACTTTCTCCATCAGCTCTTTCAATTCTGGGAGGTCCCGTTCGTGGCAGTCTAGAACATGGTACCTGTAGCCACATTTCTTCAGGATCCTCCGCAGAGGTTTCCCTTCACACTTGATGTATTCTTCAACACGTCTGTCTACCAGCCAGAATCCCATTGTGAACAGAACCAGAGTGTGTCTCCAGACACTGTCCCCCAGCAGCTCCATGTGTTGTTCCACTGATCTCATGTCGGCTTCAGAGAAACTGTGACAGACAGGAATATTCAGCAGGACAGCGTGGGGTCCTGGAGAAACATTCAGCCGGGCAGTGTGGGATCCAGGAGGAGAACACAGAGTCACACCGTGTAGAAGGACATCTTTGGTCTTCTCTGATGGAGGTGTAGTAGTGGACCAGTCTGGACACATCACCACACTCACACCTTTGATGTGGGCAACTCGTCTCTGTTCTCTGGCACATTCTGTCACCTGAGACCGAAATATGAGGTTTACTGCATGTTAGTTATAATAGTCAAAATGTGTGATTTTATTGTGTTTTTAATGTAAACCATAATGTGAATGACTAATCTGTCCCAAATAAAGACACTCTCCTCAATCCCCACACCCCCCTCACCCCTGCCCACTCTAACAAGCTGGAATGGCTTAGGGTTGACAACAATGGTTCTGGTCCACAAGATACGATAAACTATACCAAAATACCCATGTGCCCATCTAAATACATCCCTTATGTCAAAAAAGTCCACTCCCACAACACCAGAGGGGACTAATTTTGCTTGTATAGCACCAGAATGTGGAATGCCCTACCCAAGACATGCAAATCCCTTGACTCCTTCAAAACCACTGTTGAAAAGTACATGCAATACGGACAGCTGCAATTTAAACTGGACCCATGAAATTTGATGCAGCCCCCTGTCTCTCCCCCAGCCACTGATACTGGTATCCACCAACGTAAAGGGTCTGTCTGCAGGCACAATTCACCAATTTCAGTGCCACCCTCAACTACCTCCTTTTCCCCCACACTGTAAATATGGTCATCTTGTAATGACCATATCTTGTAATAACGTGCACAAAAATGAAAGCCTGGGTGTTTTATCACAAGGTCCTTGTGAAACAACCATCAGCTCATTGACGTCACATCTGCAATCTGATACATGCAAATTTATTGCTCCACCTATCTCATAGCCCATTATAGGTGGAAACTGTTCATAACCCTCCACTTCTGGAAGGAAAGCCCCATTGGGGTTCTATACAGTATGCACAGCATTCAAGAAATATTTATTTCCCCCAGAAAACTTCAGCCTCAGTCCAAAATGGGATGGCAAAACCACTTATCTCCACTAATCTCAAAAGTAAAACCCTGTATGTCCACTAAAAACCTCAACTGTTGTTGACTGATTTTTGTAGAACTATATTTTTATTTGTGGAGCTACTGTAAGTGTGTTTAACAACAGCATTTAGGTTTATTTGTCCAGTTAGTTTGCCACTGAAAAGTTATGTTTGTAGTTAGTGTTTTTGGTTGGACACTGACTATATATCATACAGTATCTATATTGGCAATTGCTACATTATAATGAACTACTGTATGTAAAATCATTAAACCTAACCTGAATATGCATAAATACATCCATTAGAGCGATGAGTCTGCTATAAACACATCATGAGATATAGCTATAATATAAAACCTGAAATATACATGAGATAATATGTGCAATATACATGAGGTATAGCTATAAAAACAACACAACCTCACAACACTGGTAGTAGTATTTGGTATTGACTGACACAGAAATTAGGATTGGATCGGCAACAAAACAAGTGTCTTGTTAAAACATGAAGTTCCTGTAATTTTACTCACCGTCCGTCCTTTAAACACATCCTCCTCCTGCAGTATGTGATCTGCGGCCCAGCACCTTGTATCATGGTCTCCTCCAAGCAACATCAGCCTTACATCTTTTAGAGTCTGATGTTCTTCTGACACACGCACGCACACACACACACACACACACACACACACACACACACACACACACACACACACACACACACACACACACACACACACACACACGTCTATTTTCTTTCTTACATAATATCTCGGAATTTAAGGACTTAATACGCGAGGCGGGGTTGGCAAAAGTGCCTTTCTTATGGAGTTTGCATGTTCTCCTCATGCACCCTGATGGAGGGTACAGGAAAAACATTCCTTCTATGAACCCTGACTGGTGAATAGAAGCACCTTGGACTCCTCATGCATATAAGGAGGCATGAGGTCAGTCCATTTCCCCCCATGTTGGCAGAGGAAGTGCCCAGGATAACATAGATAATTGACACTGGGTGAAAAAATGGCTCGCAAAATTGTGGGATAAAATATTTAAGATTTTTAAATGGTCTTGATACATGTTTAAATATACATTTGTAGATAGAATGTAAAAAACATAGAGAGCGTTTGTTTGCTTACTGTTGAGTGACAACAATGTTGCACATTCAGATTGAGATTGACTGACTGACCGATAACTGACTGACTGACTGACTGACTGACTGACTGACTGACTGACTGACCGACTGAAGTGAATGGTTGGCTGACTCAATTCATAATTATTACCTTCAAACAAAGCTTTCAGAACAGCTCTGTGTCTGCGTGTCTTGGTTATCAATGTGAGGACATATTCCTCCATTTCCCTCTTCATCTCTGGAGCATCTTCACCAATGTCATAGTGTCCCTTGTTTCCTTCCACCATCTCATCTATCTTCTCCAGCAGCTCTGTGACCTGAGTGTCATCTCTCTTCTTATTGTTGAAGACATGATACCTGCTCCCACATTTTTCAACAAGCCGGCGGAGGTGTGCCCCTTCAGCTTGAATGTGCCGCTCAATGCTTTTGTCTCCCAGATAGTCTCCGAAGGTGAACAGTACAAGAGTGTGTCTCCACACTCTCGGTGACAGAAGTGACATGTGTTCCTCTAAGGTTTCCCTGTGTCTTTTGGTGAATGCTGAATGGAGAGGAACCGTAAGAAGAACAGCATGTGGTCCAGGAGGGCAGAGGAACACGCTGTTCTGGATCATCAGTTGGTCCATCTTCGGAGTCTTCTCCAGTGGACAGTCAGGGTGCCATCCTGGTGAGTCTACCACTGTAAGACGTCTCCCTGCCACTTCAACCGTGTTTACATTCTGAGCTGACCTCTGAACCCTATCTCTAAAAACACGTTCATTCAGAATGGTGTTTCCTGATGAACTCTTCCCAGACCAAAGCCCTCCCAGCATTACAATCCTGAGTTGAGCCATTCCTGTCAGAGAAGTACAGTATATTGTTTAGTCACAACAGCAATACACACGTGCATGTGCGAGTGCACATGCCCACGATAAATATGATGTTGATACATCGTCATTTGTTTAATAAAAGACGTTCTGGTCCCTCCGGACCTCGAACAACATGCTTGGGACCGGCATGGATCAGTCCATTTAGTTATTGATCTGCTGATTGTTTGGGTTAGATAATCCCATATGTTATTGATAACCAGTACTCAATCACACACACACACACACACACACACACACACACACACACACACACACACACACACACACACACACACACACACACACACACACACACACACACACACACACACACACACACACACACACATTTTAACCTCTTAGCGAACTCAAGTTGTCAGAACACACGGTTGGATTGCAATTTTGTATTGTATTATATTATTATTATTAATATTATTATTATTACCCTTATTATTATTGTATTGTATTATTATGATTATTACCCTTATTATTATTACCTGTAATATTATTATTATTTATTTACTTATTATTATTGTAGAAACAGGTGTGTCTAATACAGTCCAGTGCTCCAGTGTCAACATGTGTGATGGACTGATCGTTGAGCTGCCGTAAGGATGGATTGTGGACTATTGTGAGATAACACTTCTTAAACATTAATTAACCATGACGTGTTGTATTGAATTATTGTGGAATAAAGTCCATATTGTTTTATCAGAGAGCTGATGACTGTACACTGTATCTAT
Source organism: Benthosema pterotum (assembly GCA_039105355.1). Taxonomy (NCBI): domain Eukaryota; kingdom Metazoa; phylum Chordata; class Actinopteri; order Myctophiformes; family Myctophidae; genus Benthosema; species Benthosema pterotum. The sequence goes on from CM076972.1 coordinate 46,942,977, forward strand.
TAATTACTGTTTAATAATGTTTACGAGAACACCGTAGCTGACAGAGATGGTGCTTCCTGGACGCCGTGCTGGCTGGGTTAGCATATGGGCAAAGTGATTGGTGTTCCTTTTTTCTGAATATACTTCTGATACACTTTACTCGCTGCGGTGTTGGAGGAACAGCAGGATGGAGGCACAGGATTTAGGCTATGATGGGTGCGACAGACACCCACTTTATGTACAGATCCAGGCTCTTCTTGGGAACTGTCCGAACTGAACATATTGTTTGAATGGGAAGATATTAGTTTGTTTTCACCGTCACTTTTTACTTGCACGTGTGACAAGGAAACAAAAACAATGTCCAACTTCGCTCCACCCGCAGCCCCTATTAGCTGCAGGGCTGCAGAGTAGCAAGTTTACAAGTGCTACTCACTTCGGCTGTCCATGGAGTTTTCTGCCTTGCGACGCGCGGACTATGGTGGTTTATCTTTGATATAAAAATAGGCTACTGTACACATTAAAAGTTAACCAGGAAGCATCAGGACCCCTTAGGGACTGTTCCATTTGGTGGTCCATGGAAACACAAGCACACACACACTTTGATGTGTGTGTGTGTGTGTGTGTGTGTGTGTGTGTGTGTGTGTGTGTGTGTGTGTGTGTGTGTGTGTGTGTGTGTGTGTGTGTGTGTGTGTGTGTGTGTGTGTGTGTGTGTGTGCTCGACTGCTCGTGCGCATGCAATAAGACTCAGCACCCTCCACTTTCTAAACCAGTGGTTTCATGATGTTCACACCTACTGTAATGCAACAAAAATAGGCTATTTATCGCCAGTTAACTGTGCACCTTGCTTTGCTATCACTGCTTCCCCTTTTCCCATGATAAAGTATGCACAACTACAGCAGCACTCCATCAAAATACTCACATTATTGTTATTGATATTAAATCACATTAACCACACTGTAGATCAATTGGTGTTCATATATTCACAACGGGTAAGGTCCTAGTTATAAAAACTCTACCAGACAATTCCTCCTCTTGAGATTCTAACTCCCCTTCTGTGTTAAATGTATTAACCTCCATCTTGTCAGTAAAGTACTATTATACAGGCATATTACTAACAATACGCTGTGTGAACAGGGACCACATGTGACACTTCCACAGTCCACCAGTGTTCCACAGACCACCTGTTGAAAACCCTATGCCAAGAGATGCATGGATCAGTCAGATGAGGTGGTATGTGGGTCGGTTAAATGAACATGAACCCCTCAAGTTGAGCACAGCAACAAATCTAATCAACAAGAAAATGGTCAAACATTGGCTTTTTAAACATGACGTTGAACCTGTTAATGGTGATGTCAGCAATGTTAACCTAAGAAGTATGAATAATCAATATAATATGAACAATATACTTTCAATAATTTAGAATTTACAGACCATAAACCTTTGGGTTTGGCTTCGATATAGATCCTGAAAATAACTTCTGTAATAATATTAATAACAATTGCCAATATTATACCGATGATCAATTCAAAAAAGTAAAAATGGTAGGGACATTCTCAATCATTCACTTCAATAGTAGAAGTTTAAATAGAAACAAAATTAAGAAATACCTGTCAATTCAACAAGTTCAGTGTCATCATGGTCTCCGAAACTTAGCTTAATGGGGACAATGATCTCAATGTGAATTTGGAGGGCTATGAATTGTTCACCTCAAATAGAACTGATAGAGCTGGAGGAGGAGTCATGTTCACTCCAGAGTATGTGATACAACGTGGATAACAAATGTAAAAATATGATGGATCAAGCCTAGAAGTTTAATGACAAACTTGCAATTGACAGCCAATTAACCACGGGACTTCGGGAATTATTAATGACACTAGTGACCATCTCCCTGTTTTCACTATCTTTCACAATTACCTTAATAATGAACCCAAAAGCTTAAAAAGTAATTCTATCATAACCAGACACAATTATAACAAACACTGCCCTTTAAAGAAAACCTTGTTTAATTACTCTGATAAACAGGAAGCTCCATGGATAACTAAAGGTATCGAAAATGCCTATAAAAAGAAAAATAGTCTGTAGGAAATTTATAAAACTTTGATGCCAAGATCAGATACAAGACCTATAAAAATAAGCTAGCAACATAATAAGATCCAGTAAAAAAAAAAAAAGAGTCTACTATCATAAACAACTGGAAAAACAATAAGTTCAACGCCACATGGAAAAAATTAAACAACATAAAAACAATAGCTAATGAGTTTAATGGTTTTTGGACCATGTTTAGCTAAGGAGATAAAAGACCCCAGTAATACTGGTAAAAGCATTAAATCTAATCCACAATCTATCTTTCTAAAAACTGCACTTGAGCAAGACTTACTTGTCTGACTTACTAACATCATTTAAAAATGAAAAATCTATTGATGGTTACGGCATAGATATGACACTAATTAAAACCATAATAGATGTCATTGTTACTCCTTTAACATGCATTTGCAATCAATCTTTTTAACTGGTATTTTTCCAACCTCCATGAAACTGCTAAAGTAATTCCAAACATTTAAAAGTGGCGATAAACATTAATTTATGACCTCTTTTAATTACTTATTTATTTTTCTTATCTTGTATTTGTCTTACTTGTGTTTTATGGACTTGAGTCTGCAATAAAGTCTTTTTCATTACTTATTACAGACCTATTTCACTGCTACCACAATTCTCCTAGACCTAGATTTTGTAAAAAGTATTTGTGAAAAGGCTAGATAGTTAGATCAACAAACACCAGCTATTGAGTACAGCTTCACGGCTAGTATGGCTTCAGGTCCAATATGTCCACAAAAATGGAGAGATACGGCATCAGAGGGTGTTGCTCAAGGATGGCTTGTAAATTATCTACAAAGATATACATACTATATAAGATTTATATATATATATATATATATATATATATATATATATATATATATATATATATATATATATATATATATATATATATATATAATATATATATATATATATATATATACTTAAGTATATATAAGTATATATAGTTGCTATTAAGTACACATGCTATTAAGTATATACTATATATAGTATATAGCATGTGTTAGTATTTTCACACAAGCGTATTGCGGTGACTTTAGTTATACGCACGTATTGTCTATCATCAGAACCATATTCTGTGGTCTATGTGTTCTATGGTGAGTGAGGAGGCACTGGATGTTATCCTTGTAATCATGCCATATGGCCAAAAAACACAGTATGATGTGTTGTTACGTTATTTTGTGTAACTTTTTTATTTTCTTCTTGCATTTTCTCTATTTACTATAATTATTAGAATTCTTGAGTTCAGATATACTAAATTCTATATTCCTGTCTGAATTCATTGAGCTCAGGGGCCCCTGGGCCTGGGCCCAACGTGCCTGTTGAATAATCCTTCCCTGCTTCTATTATAATAATTGAGTTTATAGTCTCATGAGAGGTAAGCATTTATAAGCTTCGGCTTTGCCTATTCCTTTTCGGTGCTGCAAAGAGTACCTGTATGTAAACTATTTTCTTTGACTACTGAAAGAACTACCTGAAAATGTCGATCATCTGGTGATCAGTAAAGATCTTGCGATCAAATGATAACTAAGAATAATGGGTAATGGCCTATATCAATATTTGGAACTCTTTCATATTTTTATCCAGAAAAGTCCCAGTTTTTGATATAGACAGTTTCCACCCAACAGCAACAGTCAGCAATGTTTTTTATTATTATGCCTACAGAAGTACTGAAAACCTTTAAAAGCATGAATAGGTAGACATTGTTTGTTTGTTTGTTTGTTTGTTTGTATTTTTTCTTTATTTACTGTAGCTACTTGCAAATTGATAGTTAGTAGCATGATTTGCGCTTGCTTCCTAAAGCTGTTTAAACCAGTGATTTCTTGATGGCAAGGACTGCCATATTAATATGTAACTGTCCACGGATAACCATCTGAAAATATCTTTTGCCTTTATTAAACAAATGTTAAAATAATATTCAAGTAATCTGTATTATTTTAACAGTATTCCGATACCAACCAACATGGCATTTTATGGACGATATAGCCCATGCCGATATGCTACAGATTAATTGTGTCACTACTCACTACTTATTAATAATAATAATATATGGTACTTATTCTTACCTTCTCAGCGTCTACGGTGCACCCAGTGCAACCAGTTTTTGCAGATTTTTTTTGTAGAACAGGTGTTTCTAAGACAGTGTCCAGTGCTCCAGTGTCAACACAAAACTGAACGTTGAGCTGCTGTAAGGAAGGATTGTGTATACTATTGCGTGATAACATTTATCAAACATTAATTAACCATGACGTGTTTTATTGAATTATTATGGAATAAAGTCCATATTGTTTTATCAGACAGCTGATGACTGTACACTGACCTTAAGCACTGAATGTATCTAGTTATTACTGTTTAGTAATGTTTACAAGAACACCTTAGCTGAGAGAGAATGCAAGCTGGACACGGTTGTGCTGGCTGGGTGAGGGTGGGTGATTTTTTTTTTTACATGTTACTGTATGAATCCCAAGTGTAATTGTGTATGCATCCCACTGTTTCTCAAAGGTCTACTAATGATGTCCCAATTATAACAACTCAACCAGACAATTCCTCCTCTTGAGATTCTAACTCCCCTTTTATGTTGAATTTATTGACCTCCGTCTTGCCAGTAAAGTACTTATGATCATGGACCACATGCGACCACACACAAAAAGGTCAAACATTGGCCTGAATTGACAAATATAAATGCAGCATTAGCATTATTAACAATACTCAGCATTAGCATTACGTAGCATTATTAGCATGACTTACTTAGCATTTATTAGCATTATTGGCATTATTAACAATGCTTAGCATTAGCATTATTAGAATTATTAGCATTGCTTAAGCTATTGAAAAAAAGGAAAATGGTGCAAATTTGGCACGAATATTTTTCATGGTCGAAATGGGTTACTTCTGAAAGCACAAATGTAACCAAATCTATTCTGTTCTCAGTTCTCAAGTGTCCTTGAGCAAGACACGGTCTGGTATCCTCCATGCACCCTCCATCAGCGTGAGAACGGAAGGTGAAGTACATGGTGATGTAATTATGCTTTGGAGGAGAAGTTGTGAGTCTGTTGACTCAGGGTAAGCACATGGGATTTCACAACAGCCGTGTACTGATAGAGTCGTACGTCGTTTCTCATAGGCCCCTCGAGCTAGGTGTAAAATGCACCTTTTCTCACTTTGGAATTTTCCCTCCGGATTCCATAGCCTGCAGCAGTGGCTGCTTGTTTAAACAACGCAGTGACACTTTGGATCCGGGGGGGGGGGGGGGGGGGGGGGGGGGGGGGGGGTTCAACTGATTGTGAGCGAGGGACCACGGCGCCCCCTGACTTAGAATCAATCAACCAATCAACCAAATTGAATCAGTTTTTTTTGCAACACTTGCTGTACAAATCCCAGGTGTAATTATGTATGCATCCCACTGCTTTGCAATAGGCTACTAATAATTTTAATTATAATGACTCAACCAGACTCAACCTTTAATCCCGTTTTCTGTTTCTGTATTGACCACCGTATTATCAGTAAATTACTACTGCATACAGGCATGTCAGGCATAGTAGGTCACCATGCAGGTCATTCAGTTCACTGTCTCTCAACTAGTGGAAAATCAATCAACAAATCCTGTAATGTATATGGACAGGGACCACATGTGATATTTCATGGACCACAAGTGGTCCACACAGAGCACCTCTTGAAAACCCAAGCTATACGATATAATATAGAACATGATACATGTTATGTTGATTTAGTTACAGGCAAACCACCACTGCTGGACCCATACTGGCCGATTATGTACGTTGCTCATGCCATAAAGCACATGGTTCTGGGGTTGCCCATGTAAGATTTCATTGAAGCAACATGGGTTTTTAGTGAAGAAACAATTTTTAATACCCCTGTGTCATGTATTTTGTGTCATAAATTGTGCACATACACAACCAAAAAGTGAACACTGAAACTAGCTCAAAATGGTAGAGCATCAGAGTAGATGAAGAGAAAGTGGAGATCCAGGCATATCGATGTTCTCAGATGATCGTTGTTTATTCAAAGTACAGCAGATACAGCATATTGCCTCCGGGCCAGCTCATAAAGAACCCTTGGCCTACCTGCTAGTGCTATGATGGGTGCGACAGACACCCACTTTATGTACAGATCCAGGCTCTTCTTGGGAACTGTCCGAACTGAACATATTGTTTGAATGGGAAGATATTAGTTTGTTTTCACCGTCACTTTTTACTTGCACGTGTGACAAGGAAACAAAAACAATGTCCAACTTCGCTCCACCCGCAGCCCCTATTAGCTGCAGGGCTGCAGAGTAGCAAGTTTACAAGTGCTACTCACTTCGGCTGTCCATGGAGTTTTCTGCCTTGCGACGCGCGGACTATGGTGGTTTATCTTTGATATAAAAATAGGCTACTGTACACATTAAAAGTTAACCAGAAGCATCAGGACCCCTTAGGGACTGTTCCATTTGGTGGTCCATGGAAACACAAGCACACACACACTTTGATGTGTGTGTGTGTGTGTGTGTGTGTGTGTGTGTGTGTGTGTGTGTGTGTGTGTGTGTGTGTGTGTGTGTGTGTGTGTGTGTGTGTGTGTGTGTGTGCTCGACTGCTCGTGCGCATGCAATAAGACTCAGCATCCTCCACTTTCTAAACCAGTGGTTTCATGATGTTCACACCTACTGTAATGCAACAAAAATAGGCTATTTATCGCCATTAACTGTGCACCTTGCTTTGCTATCACTGCTTCCCCTTTTCCCCATGATAAAGTATGCACAACTACAGCAGCACTCCATCAAAATACTCACATTATTGTTATTGATATTAAATCACATTAACCACACTGTAGATCAATTGGTGTTCATATATTCACAACGGTAAGGTCCTAGTTATAAAAACTCTACCAGACAATTCCTCCTCTTGAGATTCTAACTCCCCTTCTGTGTTAAATGTATTAACCTCCATCTTGTCAGTAAAGTACTATTATACAGGCATATTACTAACAATACGCTGTGTGAACAGGGACCACATGTGACACTTCCACAGTCCACCAGTGTTCCACAGACCACCTGTTGAAAACCCTATGCCAAGAGATGCATGGATCAGTCAGATGAGGTGGTATGTGGGTCGGTTAAATGAACATGAACCCCTCAAGTTGAGCACAGCAACAAATCTAATCAACAAGAAAATGGTCAAACATTGGCTTTTTAAACATGACGTTGAACCTGTTAATGGTGATGTCAGCAATGTTAACCTAAGAAGTATGAATAATCAATATAATATGAACAATATACTTTCAATAATTTAGAATTTACAGACCATAAACCTTTGGGTTTGGCTTCGATATAGATCCTGAAAATAACTTCTGTAATAATATTAATAACAATTGCCAATATTATACCGATGATCAATTCAAAAAAGTAAAAATGGTAGGGACATTCTCAATCATTCACTTCAATAGTAGAAGTTTAAATAGAAACAAAATTAAGAAATACCTGTCAATTCAACAAGTTCAGTGTCATCATGGTCTCCGAAACTTAGCTTAATGGGGACAATGATCTCAATGTGAATTTGGAGGGCTATGAATTGTTCACCTCAAATAGAACTGATAGAGCTGGAGGAGGAGTCATGTTCACTCCAGAGTATGTGATACAACGTGGATAACAAATGTAAAAATATGATGGATCAAGCCTAGAAGTTTAATGACAAACTTGCAATTGACAGCCAATTAACCACGGGACTTCGGGAATTATTAATGACACTAGTGACCATCTCCCTGTTTTCACTATCTTTCACAATTACCTTAATAATGAACCCAAAAGCTTAAAAAGTAATTCTATCATAACCAGACACAATTATAACAAACACTGCCCTTTAAAGAAAACCTTGTTTAATTACTCTGATAAACAGGAAGCTCCATGGATAACTAAAGGTATCGAAAATGCCTATAAAAAGAAAAATAGTCTGTAGGAAATTTATAAAACTTTGATGCCAAGATCAGATACAAGACCTATAAAAATAAGCTAGCAACATAATAAGATCCAGTAAAAAAAAAAAAAGAGTCTACTATCATAAACAACTGGAAAAACAATAAGTTCAACGCCACATGGAAAAAATTAAACAACATAAAAACAATAGCTAATGAGTTTAATGGTTTTTGGACCATGTTTAGCTAAGGAGATAAAAGACCCCAGTAATACTGGTAAAAGCATTAAATCTAATCCACAATCTATCTTTCTAAAAACTGCACTTGAGCAAGACTTACTTGTCTGACTTACTAACATCATTTAAAAATGAAAAATCTATTGATGGTTACGGCATAGATATGACACTAATTAAAACCATAATAGATGTCATTGTTACTCCTTTAACATGCATTTGCAATCAATCTTTTTAACTGGTATTTTTCCAACCTCCATGAAACTGCTAAAGTAATTCCAAACATTTAAAAGTGGCGATAAACATTAATTTATGACCTCTTTTAATTACTTATTTATTTTTCTTATCTTGTATTTGTCTTACTTGTGTTTTATGGACTTGAGTCTGCAATAAAGTCTTTTTCATTACTTATTACAGACCTATTTCACTGCTACCACAATTCTCCTAGACCTAGATTTTGTAAAAAGTATTTGTGAAAAGGCTAGATAGTTAGATCAACAAACACCAGCTATTGAGTACAGCTTCACGGCTAGTATGGCTTCAGGTCCAATATGTCCACAAAAATGGAGAGATACGGCATCAGAGGGTGTTGCTCAAGGATGGCTTGTAAATTATCTACAAAGATATACATACTATATAAGATTTATATATATATATATATATATATATATATATATATATATATATATATATATATATATATATATATATATATATATATATATATATATATATATAATATATATATATATAATACTTAAGTATATATAAGTATATATAGTTGCTATTAAGTACACATGCTATTAAGTATATACTTAATAGCATGTGTTAGTATTTTCACACAAGCGTATTGCGGTGACTTTAGTTATACGCACGTATTGTCTATCATCAGAACCATATTCTGTGGTCTATGTGTTCTATGGTGAGTGAGGAGGCACTGGATGTTATCCTTGTAATCATGCCATATGGCCAAAAAACACAGTATGATGTGTTGTTACGTTATTTTGTGTAACTTTTTTATTTTCTTCTTGCATTTTCTCTATTTACTATAATTATTAGAATTCTTGAGTTCAGATATACTAAATTCTATATTCCTGTCTGAATTCATTGAGCTCAGGGGCCCCTGGGCCTGGGCCCAACGTGCCTGTTGAATAATCCTTCCCTGCTTCTATTATAATAATTGAGTTTATAGTCTCATGAGAGGTAAGCATTTATAAGCTTCGGCTTTGCCTATTCCTTTTCGGTGCTGCAAAGAGTACCTGTATGTAAACTATTTTCTTTGACTACTGAAAGAACTACCTGAAAATGTCGATCATCTGGTGATCAGTAAAGATCTTGCGATCAAATGATAACTAAGAATAATGGGTAATGGCCTATATCAATATTTGGAACTCTTTCATATTTTTATCCAGAAAAGTCCCAGTTTTTGATATAGACAGTTTCCACCCAACAGCAACAGTCAGCAATGTTTTTTTATTATTATGCCTACAGAAGTACTGAAAACCTTTAAAAGCATGAATAGGTAGACATTGTTTGTTTGTTTGTTTGTTTGTTTGTATTTTTTCTTTATTTACTGTAGCTACTTGCAAATTGATAGTTAGTAGCATGATTTGCGCTTGCTTCCTAAAGCTGTTTAAACCAGTGATTTCTTGATGGCAAGGACTGCCATATTAATATGTAACTGTCCACGGATAACCATCTGAAAATATCTTTTGCCTTTATTAAACAAATGTTAAAATAATATTCAAGTAATCTGTATTATTTTAACAGTATTCCGATACCAACCAACATGGCATTTTATGGACGATATAGCCCATGCCGATATGCTACAGATTAATTGTGTCACTACTCACTACTTATTAATAATAATAATATATGGTACTTATTCTTACCTTCTCAGCGTCTACGGTGCACCCAGTGCAACCAGTTTTTGCAGATTTTTTTTGTAGAACAGGTGTTTCTAAGACAGTGTCCAGTGCTCCAGTGTCAACACAAAACTGAACGTTGAGCTGCTGTAAGGAAGGATTGTGTATACTATTGCGTGATAACATTTATCAAACATTAATTAACCATGACGTGTTTTATTGAATTATTATGGAATAAAGTCCATATTGTTTTATCAGACAGCTGATGACTGTACACTGACCTTAAGCACTGAATGTATCTAGTTATTACTGTTTAGTAATGTTTACAAGAACACCTTAGCTGAGAGAGAATGCAAGCTGGACACGGTTGTGCTGGCTGGGTGAGGGTGGGTGATTTTTTTTTTACATGTTACTGTATGAATCCCAAGTGTAATTGTGTATGCATCCCACTGTTTCTCAAAGGTCTACTAATGATGTCCCAATTATAACAACTCAACCAGACAATTCCTCCTCTTGAGATTCTAACTCCCCTTTTTGTTGAATTTATTGACCTCCGTCTTGCCAGTAAAGTACTTATGATCATGGACCACATGCGACCACACACAAAAAGGTCAAACATTGGCCTGAATTGACAAATATAAATGCAGCATTAGCATTATTAACAATACTCAGCATTAGCATTACGTAGCATTATTAGCATGACTTACTTAGCATTTATTAGCATTATTGGCATTATTAACAATGCTTAGCATTAGCATTATTAGAATTATTAGCATTGCTTAAGCTATTGAAAAAAAGGAAAATGGTGCAAATTTGGCACGAATATTTTTCATGGTCGAAATGGGTTACTTCTGAAAGCACAAATGTAACCAAATCTATTCTGTTCTCAGTTCTCAAGTGTCCTTGAGCAAGACACGGTCTGGTATCCTCCATGCACCCTCCATCAGCGTGAGAACGGAAGGTGAAGTACATGGTGATGTAATTATGCTTTGGAGGAGAAGTTGTGAGTCTGTTGACTCAGGGTAAGCACATGGATTTCACAACAGCCGTGTACTGATAGAGTCGTACGTCGTTTCTCATAGGCCCCTCGAGCTAGGTGTAAAATGCACCTTTCCTCACTTTGGAATTTTCCCTCCGGATTCCATAGCCTGCAGCAGTGGCTGCTTGTTTAAAACAACGCAGTGACACTTTGGATCCGGGGGGGGGGGGGGGGGGGGGGGGGGGGGGGGGGGGGGGGGGGGGGGGGGGGGGGGTTCAACACTGATTGTGAGCGAGGGACCACGGCGCCCCCTGACTTAGAATCAATCAACCAATCAACCAAATTGAATCAGTTTTTTTTTGCAACACTTGCTGTACAAATCCCAGGTGTAATTATGTATGCATCCCACTGCTTTGCAATAGGCTACTAATAATTTTAATTATAATGACTCAACCAGACTCAACCTTTAATCCCCGTTTTCTGTTTCTGTATTGACCACCGTATTATCAGTAAATTACTACTGCATACAGGCATGTCAGGCATAGTAGGTCACCATGCAGGTCATTCAGTTCACTGTCTCTCAACTAGTGGAAAATCAATCAACAAATCCTGTAATGTATATGGACAGGGACCACATGTGATATTTCATGGACCACAAGTGGTCCACACAGAGCACCTCTTGAAAACCCAAGCTATACGATATAATATAGAACATGATACATGTTATGTTGATTTAGTTACAGGCAAACCACCACTGCTGGACCCATACTGGCCGATTATGTACGTTGCTCATGCCATAAAGCACATGGTTCTGGGGTTGCCCATGTAAGATTTCATTGAAGCAACATGGGTTTTTAGTGAAGAAACAATTTTTAATACCCCTGTGTCATGTATTTTGTGTCATAAATTGTGCACATACACAACCAAAAAGTGAACACTGAAACTAGCTCAAAATGGTAGAGCATCAGAGTAGATGAAGAGAAAGTGGAGATCCAGGCATATCGATGTTCTCAGATGATCGTTGTTTATTCAGCAGATACAGCATATTGCCTCCGGGCCAGCTCATAAAGAACCCTTGGCCTACCTGCTAGTGCTCTCCACTCCAGACTGACCATTGATTCAAGCATTTTACAAGCTTTTTATACAGTATAATCAAAGTACATGTGTTACATGCAGAATGTGAGCTACAGTTTTGCCAGTTTCCATATACATTTAACTGAGTCCTTCGATCAACTGGTGTCTTTATCATGTCAAGTAACTCCAATACACTTCATTGTCAAAGATCCTTGATTCATTGTCTCTGCAAACAACAACGGAATAAGTATTGACTCCAACACTTATGCAAGCTTCAAATGATAACAAATAGATAACAAAAGGACTATATTGCCATCAGGCTCTTAATACAACCCCAATTCCGTTGAAATTGGGACGTTGTGAAAAATGTCAATAAAAACAGAATGCATTGATTTGCAAATCGTTTTCAACCTATATTCAGTTGAATACACCACAAAGACAATATATTTAATGTTCAAACTGATAAACTTTATTGTTTTTGGAAATTATACAATCTTTTGTAAATTGATCCCTGCAACACGTACCAAAAAAGTTGGGACAGGGGCAACAAAAGACTGGGAAAGGTCATGAATGCACAAATAACGCCTGTTTGGAACATTCCACTGGTAAACAGGTTAATCTTAAACAGTTTAATATCGTGATTGGGTATAACAGGACCATCCCAGTCGTTCACAATCAAAGATGGGGCGAGGTTCACCACTTTGTGAATAATTCTGGGAGAAAATCATCCAACTGTTTAAAAACAATGTTTCTCAACATTCAATTGCAAGGAATTTGGTGATTTCATCATCTACAGTCCATAATATAATCAAAACATTCAAAGAATCTGCAGAACTTGCTATACTAAAGCGAGAAGGCCGAAAACCAACACCGAATACTTATGACCTTTGATCCCTCACGTGGCTCTGCATTAAAAACTGACATCATTGTGTAAAGGATATTACTGTGTGGACTCAGGAACACTCAGAAAACCATTGTCAGTTTACATAATTTGTCGCTACACCTGCGAGTGCAAGTTAAAACTCTACCATGGAAAGCAAAGCGATACATAAGAAAGGTTGGTTTGAAAAACAACCAGAAAAACAACCAGAAATGCCTTCTCTGGGTCCACTATCATTAGAAATGTGGACTCATCAGACCACAGCACACTTTTCCACTTTGTGTCTAACCATTTCAAATGATATTGTACCCAGAGAAGGCATTTCTGGTTGTTTTTCTGGTTGTTTTCAAACCAACCTTTCTTTGCTTTGCATGGTAGAGTTTTGACTTGCACTCGCAGGTGTAGCGACAGGTGTATGTAAACTGACAATGGTTTTCTGAGTGTTCCTGAGTCCACACAGTAATATCCTTTACACAATGACGTCAGTTTTTAATGCAGAGCCACGTGAGGGATCAAAGGTCACAAGTATTCTGTGTTGGTTTTCGGCCTTGTCGCTTTAGTATAGCAAGTTCTTCAGATTCTTTGAACGTTTTGATTATATTATGGACTGTAGATGATGAAATCACCAAATTCCTTGCAATCGAATGTTGAGAAACATTGTTTTTAAACAGTTGGATGATTTTCTCCCAGAATTATTCACAAAGTGGTGAAGCTCGCCCCATCTTTGATTGTGAACGACTGGGATGGTCCTGTTATACCCAATCACGATATTAAACTGTTTAAGATTAACCTGTTTACCAGTGGAATGTTCCAAACAGGCGTTGTTTGTGCATTCATGACCTTTCCCAGTCTTTTGTTGCCCCCGTCCCAACTTTTTTGGTACGTGTTGCAGGGATCAATTTACAAAAGATTGTATAATTTCCAAAAACAATAAAGTTTATCAGTTTGAACATTAAATATATTGTCTTTGTGGTGTATTCAACTGAATATAGGTTGAAAACGATTTGCAAATCAATGCATTCTGTTTTTATTGACATTTTTCACAACGTCCCAATTTCAACGGAATTGGGGTTGTAGTAATGCAAATGGTTTCTCCACCACGGGCTACTATAAATGGGATCAGCTTTATAGATTTGGATATAGTTTATGAATATTGATTATTGAAATTCACATTCACATTCGAAAAAAACTAAATAAGTTTATATTTTATCAACAAGAAACTGGCACAACAAACACTGACACAAATGACAAATAATAAGAATAAGAAGGAGGCAAAATGATGAAAATGAAAAAACAAAAAACAAACTAACAGGTATCTTATTTGTATGTATCGCAATGAGGAGCAGTTATGGCTTCAGTGTCTTGCTCAAGCATTTTTTCAAAGCCACGAAGAGTTGGGAATTGAACCAGGAAGCTTTTTCATTTGCCTCACGTTTGTGATGACAGCTACTACCGTTCCGTCCCGTCGGAATTATTGAAAGTTTAAGTTGTTATTACATGCCTGAAAACACGTTCAACTTCACATTCAACTTAATATCATACTGTAAGTAATCATAACGTAATTCATAGATTTGACAATTTAATAAGAACAATGATTTCACCAACTATCAAATCAAGAGTCATTATGCAGTCATGATAAATTGTACAATGTAACTACCAACAGCTGTACCAAGCATACAAAAATACATGTTTTAACTCTCTCATCATAGTCCTGGGCAAGACGATATACTGCCAACAGCAGGCTGCAGAGAGGTGGAACTCACTCACTTTGCCGCTGAGGTTAAAGTGCAAGGCACAACCCGATGTGCTGGTTGGGCCTCATCTGTCGCAATCGTTGTTTGAATGTGTGTGTCAATCCTTCCAAGACATGAGAGACCACAGGATACATGGACCTTTCCCCTGAACACTGGAGACAATTCCTTGCAGTAATTGTAGAAGTCTGTGTGTCCCAAGGATGGGGCTATGCTCCCACATGATTAGCCATGCTAAAAGGAAATAACTGCTTGTCTACTCATCTGTTGGATTGACGGGAGACTCCATCATCATCATCATCATCATCATCATCATCATCATCATCATCATCATCATCATATTCCTACATGTGAAGTACCTGCTACTTCTTCGCTCTCAATCATCACTTCGGGCAGGCTGGCAGCTGAACTTCCTATTCCTGAATCGGAAGCATGTTTGTTCTGCAGCCAACTATGAACCTTGTGACGTGGCCAGCTGTAGGCATTACATCCTTTAGATACTGTTCCACCACCACTCACTGTAACATAAGACAGCACACAACAATATACTGATTATTAATGTTGTTGTTATTGGTAGTAGTAGTAGTAGTAGCATTAGTAGTCAGTGTTGTACATTCTGTATACAGAATTTGAGTATTTGAAAGAGTTTTATACTAAAGTCAGTACCGACGCAGACGGTAAAAATGGGGGAGAGTGTGGCGTTGTAGACCAGTGCCATGATACGCTGGACTGTACATGCCCTGTCTACGGAGTTTGCGCAACTCTGTGTCTACTGTAAGACTCTGACCAAGGGGCGTATCGAGTCAGAGTTGCGACATTGGGGGGTCAGAAACGGAGCGCTCGAGCGCTGTTCATGCAACCTGAATAGGGACAAAGTGCGTAACAGCCTTTTTGCTTGTGGTAGTCGGCCGCAGCATGGGCAGTTCGTGTTGCAGTGGAAACTTGTGGATACGCGCTACGTTATTGCTAGATTGTCTGGACTATGAGCAATGCGCTTGAGACGCCTGGCTTCAGGGGTCCCAGGAAGACAAAGTGACATCCGTTTTCTGCGTGGCATCTATGTTGTTAGTTCCAGAGAGTCATGTCGGGGTATTGGCATCCTCGCATCGACTTATTGCATGTGTCCTTAGGACATATACAGTAGCACTGTTCTCAGGCCTGTCCCTTCAATGCTAATTTACCCTATTCGGATGACTCATAATTGATATGAAGATTAATCTGACATACTGTAGTTGCAGACAGTGTTAAATGGATATAATTGCTGTCTGTGGTTCTGGGCTATGGCAAATAGCTCGCAACAACATGGTAAAAAAGAAAAAGAACAAAAATAGTTCATTTTTTGGAACCATGAACTTTAGTGCAAAATGTGTAATTATGAACTATGAACTGAATTAGTTCGAACTGGGAACTGAACTAATTCACAAAAAATGAACTTTCCCAACACTGGTAGTAGTAGTACTAGTAGTAGAAGAAGTAGTAGTACAGTAGTAGTAGTAGTAGTAATAGCAGAAGGAGACGAGACACTATGTGTAATAAGAACAATAATGACACTATGTTTTCTCAAACATGCCAATAAAGATCGTTTGAATTTAAAGGTAGGGGAAGTGATTTCACTTTTGTCAGATATCACCCAAAAATATTTTTTTTCTGTTAAAATGCTCTATTATAAGGTGTGGAAACCATATATGGAGTTTTCCCCTCCCCCACGTTAGCAGAGGAGCTAATAAAAGTTCCCCAGGTGGTGGCGAATTCTCCTCCAATCAGGATCGAGCAGCAGGCTCACATAGTGTAGCTACTGTTTGGCGTCCCTAGTGCACCAGGCTGGAACTACAGGATGAATTTCAAATCACTTACCCTACCTTTAAATAGAATGCAATCAGAACAATCAATACTCACAGGTTGGATTTGTGAGCTCTCTGCTCTTCGCTTTCCTGTTCGGTGGCAGGGTTGGTACTTCTGGCTCCTGCTCCACAAACTGCAACATCCTCTCTATCATCTCTTCCTCTCTTCTTTTCCATTCTTCCTCTCTCTTCTGGAATTCTTCTTCTTGTCTGTTCAAATCTTCAACAGTGAATGTCTTCTTTCCTTTCAGTTTTCCAAACAGGTTCTTCTGTCTTGTCTCATGTCCCTCCATGAGGTGTCCTGTGTCTTTAACCGAAAAGTGCCCTCTGTTCCTCGTCACCATTTCTTCTACTCTCATCATCAGCTCTTTCACTTCTTGAATGTGCCGTTCATGGCAGTCCAGAACATGGTACCTGTAGCCACATTTCTTCAGGATCCTCCTCAGAGGTTCTCCTTCACACTTGATGTACTCCTCAACACGTCTGTCTACCAGCCAGAATCCCATTGTGAACAGAACCAGAGCGTGTTTCCAGACACCGTCCCCCAGCAGCTCCATTTGTTCCTCCACTGATCTCCTGTCAGCTTCAGAGAAACTGTTACAGACAGGAACATTTAGCAGGACAGCGTGGGGTCCA
This sequence comes from Benthosema pterotum, assembly GCA_039105355.1. Lineage (NCBI taxonomy): Eukaryota > Metazoa > Chordata > Actinopteri > Myctophiformes > Myctophidae > Benthosema > Benthosema pterotum. The sequence continues at coordinate 46,960,222 of CM076972.1, forward strand.
GGAGAACACAGAGTCACACCGTCTAGAAGGACATCTTTGGTCTTCTCTGATGGCGGTGTAGTAGTGGACCAGTCTGGACACATCACCACACTCACATTTTTGATTAAGGCAACTCGTCTCTGTTCTCTGGCACATTCTGTCAGCTCAGACTGGAATATAAGGTTTACTGCATGTTAGTTATAATTACTTAAAATGTGTGATTTTATAGTGATTTTAAACTAAACCATAATATAAATGACTAATCTGTCCCAAATAAAGACACTCCCCTCAATCCTCAAACCCTCCTCACCCCTGCCCACTTTGACAAGCTGGAATGGCTTAGGGTTGACAATAATGGTTTTGGACCACAAGATACGATAAACTATACCAAAATACTCATGTACCCGTCTAAATACATCCTTTATGTCAAAAAAGTCTTATACCACAACACCAGAGGGAGCCTCACCTACCCCCTTTTCCCCCACACTGTAAATGTTGATGTCTTGTAATGAGTTGTACTTGAAATGTACTGTATATATACCGTATATAAAAAAAATAGTCTAATAGCACCACAGCAACAGAAATTAAATCAACTATTGATGCAAATGTAGGCTACTTGTATTGAAGATGTATATTTTCACTGTCACAAAAGGAGGAAATAACAACAACAAAAACTAAACAAGCATCCAGTATATCCGTATCTTTATTGGCTATTAGTACAATATGATAAACTATGTAAAATCAATATACCTAACCTGAATATGCACTTGGATATGTCAATTTGACACAGACACTATGGCAGGTAAATATACTGTAATGTTGGGTCATGTGTAGTTTTCTTTGGAGTTGCCCAAACTGCAAATGCACAATGGAGTGAGGAGTCTGCTATAAAGACAACATGAGATATAGCTATCACAACACTGGTAGTGGTGTTTTGTATCAGCTGACACAGAAATTAGGATTGGATCGGCAACGAAACAAGTGTAAAACATGAAGTTCATGTAATCACCGTCTTTCCTCTAAACACATCCTCCTCCTGCAATATGTGATCTGCGGCCCAGCTCCTTGTATAATGGTCTCCTCCAAGCAACATCAGCCTTACATCTGGTAGAGTCTGATGTTCTCCTAACACACACACACACACGCACACGCACGCACACACACACACACACACACACACACACACACACACACACACACACACACACACACACACACACACACACACAGCTAGTAGATTGTCTAATTCCTGTCTTACATAATATCTCGGGTATTAAGGCCTTAATACCCAAGGCGGGGTTGGCAAAAACGTCTTTCTTGTGGAATTTTGCATGTTCTCCCCATGTCCCCTATAGGGCAGGTGCCCTCATAAAAACGTGCAGTAGTCTTGGTCTCTAGACTGCCTTCAGATGGCCAGCCGAGGCACCTGATTGAGGAGACAGGAAAACATTTCTTCCTGCATCCTGTATGGTGAATAGAAGCACTTTGAACTCCTCATGTATAGAAGGAGGCATGAGGCAGTCCATTTCTCCCCATGTTGGCAGAGGAAGTGCCCAGGATGACAGGATTACATAGATAGATAATTGACACTGGGTGAAAAAAATGGGTTGCAAAATTGTGGGATAAAATATTTAAGATTTAAAATGGTCTTGATACATGTTTAACTATAAATTTGCAGAGAGACTGTATATACTTATATAGCATATTGATTTGTTGTTGAGTGACAACAATGTTGCACATTCAGATTGAGATTGACTGACTGACCGATGACTGACTGACTGACTGATTGAATGCCTGACTGACCGACTGAAGTGAATGGCTGGTTGACTGATTTCATAATTATTACCTTCAAATAAAGCGTTCAGAACAGCTCTGTGTCTGCGTATCTTGGTCGTCAATGTGAGAACATATTCCTCCATCTCCCTCTTCATCTCTGGAGCATCTCCACCAATGTCATAGTGTACATCACTGTTTCCACTGTTTCCTCCTTGTACCATCTTCTCGATCTTCTCCAGCAGCTGTGTGACCTGAGTGGCATCTGTCTTCTTATTGTTGAATACATGATACCTTTTCCCACATTTTTCTACAAGCCAGCGCAGGTTTTCTGCCCCGTCAGCTTTAAGGTGCTGCTCAATGGTTTTGTCCTCCAGATGGTCTCCAAAGGTGAACAGTACAAGAGTGTGGCTCCATACTCTTGGTGACAGAAGTGACATGTGCTCCTTTAACACCGATCTGCGTTTAGGTGTGAATGCTTCATGAAGAGGAACCGTAAGAAGAACAGCATGTGGTCCAGGAGGGCAGAGGAACACGCTGTTCTGGATCACCAGTTGATCAATCTTTGGAGTCTTCTCCAGTGGACTGTCAGGGTGCCATCCTGGTGAGTCCACCACTGTCAGTTGTTTTCCTGCCTCTTCAACCTCTTTTACACTTTTACACTGGACTGTCCTCTGAACCCCAGTTTTAAAACAACGTTCTTTCAGAATGGTGTTTCCTGATGAACTCTTCCCAGACCAAACCCCTCCGAGCAATACAATCCTGAGTTGAGCCATTCCTGTCAGAGAAATATATTGTTTAGTCAAAACAGCAACACACACACACATGTTCAACTGCATGTGCACGTAACAAAAATGATGTCGATACATGGTCATTTATTTAATAAAAGACAATGTTTTCGTTGTGAGAGACTGATCGTTGAGCTGCCGTAAGGAAGGATTGAGGACTATTGTCACTTCTCAAGCATTAATTAAACTTGACCAGTTGTATTGAATTATTGTGGAAAAAAGTCCATACAAGGACTATATTGTTTTAAGAGAGCTCATGACTGTACACTGACTTTAAGCACTGCATTTATCTCTATTACTGTTCATGAGAAGACCTAGCTGAGAGATGATGCAACCTGGACACAGTTGTGCTGGCTGGGTGGGGATTTTTCATGTTATGTTTTTATGTTACTGTATGTATGTACTGTATGTAAGTGTAATTGTGTATGCAAACCCACTAGTTTGACATGTGGACCTTGAAGACCAAATGAATAGAAATAACTGTAGTGTCCAGGCACACTGTTGTACACTGTATGTGTTTGCATTCAAGTGTCATTCATCACAAGGTACTATATTCATCACAAGATACTATGTGTGGGGTGAGGGTTCATTAGAGCGGAGGGGAACATATAGAATGCAATATGTCCTGTTTTTATATTACTACGCTGACCAGTAACCAGTCCTGTGTCTGCGTGCTTAAATACTAATTGGTGAATACAATTGGTGACGAGGAAAACATTGTGCTCGTTGTGGACTTTTGACCAAGAACATGGCTTAGTCTGCAAGAGTTTTGTGAAGATCAAGGCAGTTTACCATCGTGAGAAGCATGTCGCTGATTTTTCCAGCAGTTGCACCTTTTGATGTCCTCACTGACCCAGCCAATGTCGGGGTTCGGTGGGAGAAATGGCTGAAAGGATTCAAGCTGTATGTCACTGAGATTGCAGTCGTACACATTCAAGGTTGTGTGCAAACCCGGCCCACAAAATGCAGCCGGTCCATTGTCACAGCTGACAGTCAACTCTCCTGCACCTCTTGTCTGGGAGAGGATCACATCTACTTCGTAGCTACACATGCTGTGCCGAATGTGTTCACTCCAAAAGAACTAGAGGAAATGTCAGCCAAAGACACAGTGCTATAGGCACTGTAAGGGACTGTATAAAAAGTATACTGCATACCAGCAGTTCAAAACAGCTGTCGACTGTTGGGCAGATAGTGTTCGGGATCGTGATAGGGATTGTGAGGAAAAAACAAAGACTGAGAACAAAGGTATGGTGGCCTGGAATGGACAGAGACGTGGAATTGATGGTGATCATGTCCTGCCTGTCAGCTCAACAGTTCACACTCACCATTGACTTATGTGGACCGTTTCCAACAGGAGAGCGCCTCCTAGTGACAACTGATTACTATTCCAGATGGGTGGAAGTGAATCTGCTCACAAGCATCACCGCAGCAAACATAATCAAGGCACTAAGAAGCATAATCTCTGTTTATGGCCTTCCAGAATGTGCCGTGACTGATAACAGGACACCACTAGTGGCGAGCAAGTTTGAAGCATACCTGGCAGAGCACGGTATTGCACGCTGACACATTACTCCATATTGGCCCCAAACAAACGGAGTTGAAAGACAGAACAAAACACTGCCATACGCATTAAAGGAAAGAACTGGCACACTGAACTACAGACATTTCTCTTGGCCTACAGGAGTACCCCTCATTGTACTATAGGACGCAGTCCAGCGGAGATGCTGTTCGCCAGATCAGAACCAAGTTGCCTGAAATATAGGCTGACCATACGTCCGTATTTCCCAGGACATGTCCGTATTTCACGTCCTGTCCTGGGTGTCCTGGTTTATTTTTAGAAAATGTGGAAATGTCCCGGTTTTTGTAAAATTACTTTCATTCAGTTCCTTACATCGGACCAGTAAATCGACAGGCACTAGGACACTGCGCACGATGACGTCAGCCCTGAGCAGAGTCAGTGCAGGCAGCCTTCGTCAATCAGTTAGTAGACACTAGACAGTCAGTTAGTAGACACTAGACAGCGTGGTTGTCAGTCTCCACCACCATGCCCAAGCGCAAGTGCACGTTTACAGACGAGTTACAGAAAAAATTCCCTGTATTCAGACCGGGGCAATTGTTAACCTTTTTCCAATAGCCTACAACAGACATTGTTGCATTCATGTCTGAAATTGAGGCTGAGTTTCAGTGTTGCTGTTCAGAGTTGTTAACTTATGTCTGAGAGAAGTTGATCTTTCTTTGAAACATTCATAAATTGTAAAGCACTTTTTGACTTTTTGAATAAATGCATTTAAATTGCGCATTAAAATTCCCCCCCCCCCCCCCCCCCCCCCCCCCCGCTAAGGTGTCCTGGTTTTCTCCTTTGAGAATATGGTCACCTTGCCTGAAATCCCTGTCAACCAGCAAGCAGGTGACTCTGACGTTCGCTCTACTGATGCTGCACGGAAGGACAAAGTTAGAGTGGATGCTAACAAATACAGAAGGGTGCGTGAAAGCACAATCCAGCAAGGGGACATGGTCCTGCGGCAATCCAAACAAAACAAACTGTCTACAACGTATGAGGAAGCCCTGTACACTGTTAAGATAGGAAAGGAGACTCTGTGTTTGTGCACAGAGATGGCAGGCAGATCATGCAACGTGTTGTGGATCAAGTTGTGGGTACAGCCACAATCTGGACTTGACTGATGTGGGATGCATCCAACCGACTACAGTTGCAGTTCCAGCCAGGGCTACTGAACAACAACAAAGAAACAGGCAGCGGCCTGCTAACCTGAAAGATTATGTGACTTGACTTAGTAGGCATTGCCATTAGGGAGCAGAATCATCTCCAGGCATTGTGTAATTGTTTGAATGGCAGGGTAGTCTACCCCTTGCCATTCCATTGTGTGGGGGAAAAAAAGAACCACACCACTTTCTATGGTGTGAAGAAGAAAATAAATTATCAAGAGTTTTTGGAACTTTTTAATTGAGTTTCAGTTAATGTGCAACGTTATTCAGTTGTGGCGCAATATCTTTGTTATTGAACCTGGGTCCGATTTTCGAGCTAAACATTCAGGTTCCAGCAGTCCATACGGTGTAAGGACCAGCTTTCCATACGGTATAAGGAGTAAAGAAGAACCCCCCCCCCCCCCCACACACACACACACACATGCACACACACACACACACTCCGTTAGTAGCCCATCGCACGCTGTGTGCTTGTGTTTCCAGGGACCACCAAATGGAACAGTCCCTAAGGGGTCCTGATGCTTCCTGGGTACCTTTTAATGTGTACAGTAGCCTAATTGTATATCAATGATATCCCACCGCGGTCCGCGTGTCACACGGGCAGAAAACTCCTGGTTAGCCGAAAGTGAGTAGCAGTGAACTCGGCTGCAGCTTATCGAGGCGGCGGTGGAGCGAAGTTGGACATTGTTTTTGTTTCCTTGTCACTCGTGTGAGTAAAAAGTGACGGTGAACAAACTAATATCTTCCAGTTCGAACACATGTTCAGTTCTACAGTTCCCAAGAAGAGCCTGGATCTGTACATAAAGTGGGTGTCTGTCGCTCCCTTCACGTAGCGTAAATCAATTCCACGCCCCGGTCCTGCTGCTCCTCCAACACCGCAGCGAGTAAAGTGTATCAGAAGTATATTCAGTTTGGATAAAGCGGGTGAATGAACCGCTCCAGACCGCACCCTGAGCCAACATATTTATGCCTTGCCATCCGTTAAATCGAAACTATAAGTACATACAGAGATGCAATGATATTGTCCCAAAATTTAGCGAAAGCTGCTGCAGTGTGTCGGCATAGTGTGTAGGTCGGTAACTGCGCATGGCTATTGGCAGTATAGCCATTAGCCAATGGTTAGGCGCAAAATTGTATGGGCCACCTTTTGTTCCAATGCTGGTGTAGCAGTGGAAATAGGGCAGTGGGGTAACAGCGATAACGGTGGAATGGGATGTGTAACGTTAGGGGGCCCGTCCGGACGTTCCCCCATATAAACCAATGGGGAAATTTTAATGCACAAATAAATGAATTATTCATTAACAATTAGTTATTTTCAAAGGGATTTGTCAGTCTCTTCCTAATGTTATGTTCAATCAGCGTGTGAAAACTCAGAATGATTGCTGTAGTCAGTGAGGACTTATGCCTGTTTCAGACATTTAGTCATTCAGACAGACAACTCCTTAATTATAGTAAAATAGAGAAAAAAGAGACGAAGGCCAGTTTCTAATTGCAACCAACCGTAGGTGCACCTTGAGAGAGGTTTTAAAGGAGCCAAGGGACTTGCATGTTTTTAAGTCAGTTGGCAAGGCGTTCCAACTTTTGGTGGCATAGGAGCGAAATGAGTTTAGCCAAATCTAGTTTGAACGTGATTTGTTGCACTTCCTCTCGTGTTGTGTGAATGGACTTCATTGACATTAAGAAAGTAATTAGACAGATACCTGGATATTTTTGTACTATATCGAATCCTGTATACTTGGCATAATGCAAGATAGTGCTCTCTGTCATCTACCCTAAGCCATCACGCACTATCAAAGTGGGCAGGGGTTAGTTGGGTCAAGTAGCAGCCTGACCAGCTTATTTTGAGATGTCTATAGCCTCAATTTCATGGCCTTTGAGGTGCTGTAGTGGCATAGTCAAAGAAGCCCTGTATGAGTGCTCCTGCCAAGGTCTTCAGGGTGTTATGGGTGACCAGTGATGAGATCTTGTAAAGGAATCTTGTTCTTTGGTTGACCTGTTTGATTACGTTGGTGGCCATCTTATCACCAGAAAGATTTGCCTTGAGGGGTGACCCTAGGTAGATAATTTCATATTTCGATGTGATAATTCTATCTCCCACTTTAACTATGAAGCCTTCAGCCTTGCTGAGGTTTGTATTTGATCCAAAGAGAATGCATTCTGTTTTCCCCAGGTGTAAATATAGTTTGTTATCTGCAAGCCAGGTGCGAATTTTACTGAGTTCAGAGCTGAGGGTCTTTTCAACATGCAGTTTGCACTTGTCAGAAGCCAGCAGAGCGAAGTCATCCGCAAACAGGAACAGGTTGCTGTCACAAGCTGATGTCATGTCATTTAGATAAATTAGAAACAGTAGAGGCCCCAGTATGCTTCCTTGAGGAACTCCACAACTCACTGGAAGAGTGTACCATTAGCCTCCACTATCTGTTCTCTCCTCTCCAAGGTAAGATTGAATCCAGTTCACTGATGTACTATCCTATTGCCTTTAGCTTGTTGACTAGTATGGAGTGGTTCACAGTGTCAAATGCTTTTTGTAGGTCCAGCATGACCATACCGCAGTATTTGCCAGCGTCAACATCGTGCTTTATGTGGTCGCTCAGGTAGAGTAGACATGTGTCGGTGTATGTGTGTGTATGCTTCGAAAGATTGATTGAAAGAATACATTTAAGATAGCTGAGTAGGATGAGGTAGGTGTTTACATCAGGTCTGTTGTTTGCCCTATATTTTTCCTCAGTCGTGATTTCAGATGGATTTGGTCAGATAGACAAGTGGCCTTGCTTTATGTATGCCACTGGTCTAAGCAATATTTAGTTAATAATTAAACTTTTTAAAGTAATATGTAATAGTAATATTAATATATTATTACACTTGCTCAGACAGTAATACGTAATATGAATATATTACTTTAAAATGGAGGTTAATAGTTAATAGGTAATAGGTAGGTAAGGTATACGAAAAACAAAGTAATATGCCCAACACTGACACACACACACACACACACACGCACGCACGCATGCACGCACGCACGCACGCACGCACGCACGCACGCACGCACACATACACGCAACGGGCTGGAGGAGGACGAAGGAAGGAATTCAATGATAGAGACAATAACATAACTAGAATAGGAAATAAACATAAAAGCAGCAGAAGTGATTATAATTGAGGCAGGTAGGAAGTAGAGAGAAAACAGAGGGAGAAATAAACAACAATGGGTGCGAGGGGAATGGGAGAGGGGGAGAGGGGAGGATGGGCGAGTTGCTGGTAGTGGTCTATGAATAGTGGTGGTTGTGATGCTCTGAGCGGTGCTCACCGAAATTCTAAACTCTGAATGAGCCTTAACTCCCCTTTTGTGTTGAATTCATTGACCTCCGTCTTGTCAGTAAAGTACTAAACCAACTTGGTTAGTGGATCCCCAGATTAATATGTAATTGTCCATGGATAACCATCTGAAAACTTTTTTTTTGCCTTTTTTAAACAAATGTTAAAACAATATCAAAAAATCTGGGAAACGATTTATTCCCAATGTATTTCAAAATTACAGGCGTACAACCTCACAACGCGTTGCTATGAGCTTGTAGACTCAAATTCCCCAAAATTTCAACTCCGGAATTTGCCCTGATCCAATAAGAAAATAACATTTTATTGTTATTTGGATGACCCCAATGGCCATAAAAACCTGCAACGATTATTGCAATTTATTCTGGGTTGTTGTGAGCTTGTCGACTAGATGTATGTTTGAGCCACATTTTACAAGCCTGAAAGTGGTGATCATGTGGTGATCTCTAAAGATCTCGTGACCAAAAGTCACAAGATGACTAATAAAAATCAAGTTCCAGTTTTTGACATACACGGTTTCTGGCCAAAACAGCAACATTCAGCAATGTTTTTATTATTAGTGCCTACAGAATTACTGAAAATGTTTAAAATCATAAACAGGTAACGGGGTTATAATAGTTAACTAAAACTAACTAAAAATAAATAAATAAAATAAAATAAAAAATTGAGTTTATTGAAACTAATTAAAATTAAAATGAATGCAAAAAAAACGATAACTAAACTAAAACTGTACAGAAAACTAAAACTAACTGAAATTATACCCAAAATGCCCTTAGTTTTAGTTTTTATAAAGCTTTTAAATCCAAATTGTGTTGGTGACCAGCATGAGGAGGAGATGCTTCTAGATCTTCTATCCACTACTGAGTTCCACAACACTGGGGGTAAAAATTGTGTTCTTGTGGGAGAGTGCAATCATCCAAACTACTAAGAAACTCAAAGAAAGGATTGAATACCAACCATTTCCTACTTTGGCACATTTCTAATCCTATACCTGACAACCAAAGCACAGAAAAAAATAAAACAACTAAAACTAAAACTATAACTAAACTAACTAAAACTAAATATTTTCACCAAAATAAAAAATAAATAAAAACTAGCAAACTCGCTCTAAAAGCTAAGTAAAACTAACTGAATAAAATGTCAAAACTACTTTTGTAACTAAAACTAAACTAAAATGAAAAATCCATAACTATAATAACCCTGACAGGTAAACAGTATTCATTCATTCATTTACTGTAGCCAGTAACATAGTTGGTAGTTAGTAGCATGATTTTTTCTTGCTCAAACCACAGATTGACAGGACTATAGTATACGTAGTTATGTGACATGGCATGCAATGCCATGGCATTATTGTTATTATTATTATTATTATTATTATTGTTGTTGTTGTTGTTATTTTTAATATTATTTGACATTTTATTTGCATTTTGTTCTAAACTATAGAGGTACTAGACAGTAAACACTTTTGATTTATATTGAAGTCATTGATGATTCATTACATTGTTCATTTAAAACATTTTTGCTGGCTAAAAAAGATAATATTATCGTATTAGTAGTATTATTTTAAGAGCGTTCCGATACTGCCATGGTACTTTTATGGGTGATATAGCCCACGTCAAATAATACTACAGATTAATTGTGCTTCAATAATATATATGGTATAGTTTTACCTTCTCAGCATCTATGGTCCACCCGGTGCAACCAGACTTTGTTGATTTTATAGAAACAGGTGTTTCTAAGACAGTGTCCAGTGCTCCAGTGTCAACGTGTGTGACGACTGAAGGAAGGGTTGTAGACTATTGTGAGATGTGAGATAACACTTCTCAAACATTAATTAACCATGACCTGTTTTGAATTATTGTGGAATAAAGTTTATAAAGTCAGTATTGTTTTATAAGAGATCTGGTGACTGTACACTGGCCTTAAGCACTGCATTTATCTCTTTATTACTGTTTACGAGAAGACCTTAGCTGAGAGAAATGATGCAACCGGGACACCATTGTGCTGGCTGGATGAGGTTTTTTATGTTTTTATGTTACTGTATCCCAAGTGTAATTGTGTATGCAAACCCCCTCGTTTGACATCTCGCATCATGCTACTTAACCATACTCCAACCCTCAATGAACGTCCGGCCAATACTATGTCTAACCAAAGTACGCCTGCGGCCTTCCGTTTCTGGCACAGCAGACCTCTCATTTCATCTCAGTCATCAATGTTTTTACTATTAGTGCCTACAGAATTACTGAAAACCTTTAAAATCACTAAAAGGTAGACATCACTATTCATTCATTCATTCATTCATTCATTCATTCATTCATTCATTCATTCATTCATTCATTTTTTTCCCCTTTTTTTTTACTGTAGCCATGTGCAAGTTGGTTAGTAGCATGATTGGTGCTTGCTTCCTAAAGCTGCTTAAATCAGTGATTTCTTGATGCCAAGGATCCCAGATTAATATGCAATTGTCCACAATTGATTTTTTTTTTTTTGCTTTTTTTAAACAAATGTTAAAACAATATTCAAAATCTATCAATTTATTCCCAATGTATTTCGAAATTACAGGCGTACAACCTCACAATGTGTTGCTGTGAGCTTGACACAATTTCCCCAAAATTTCAACCCCTGAATTTGCCTTGATCCACTAAGAAACTAACATTTTATTGTTATTTGCATCAATGACCATCCAAACCTGCAACAATTATTGCAATTTAATCTGGGTTGTTGTGAGCTTGTCGACTATAGATGTATATTTGAGCCACATTTTACAAGCCTGAAAGTGGTGATCATGTGGTGATCTGTAAAGATCCTGTGACCAAAAGTCACAAGATGACTAATAAAAATCAAGCCCCAGACATACACGTTTTCCACTCAACAGCACCAGTCAACAATGTTTTTATTATTAGTGCCTACAGAATTACTGAAAAACTTTAAAATCATGAACAGGTAGACAATATTCATTCATTCATTCATTCATTCATTCATTCATTCATTCATTCATTCATTCATTCATTCATTCATTCATTCATTCATTCATTCATTCATTCATTCATTCATTCTTTTTTTTTACTGTAGCCACTTGCAAGTTGGTAGTTAGTAGCATGATTTTTGCTTGCTCAAACCACAGATTGACAGGATTATAGTTATGTGCCTTGGCATACACACTTATTATTATTACTATAATTATTATTATTAATAACACGTTTATTTTTTATTAAAATTTGACATTTTATTTGCATTTTGTGCTGTAATCTGTATTATTTTAAGAGCGTTCCGATACCACCATGACATTTTTATGGGCGATATAGCCCATATACTACAGATTAATTGTGCATCAATAATATACAGTATGTGGTATAGTTTTACCTTCTCAGCGTCTATGGTCCACCCGGTGCAACCAGTGTTTGTTGATTTTGTAGAAACAGGTGTTTCTAACAGTGTCCAGTGCTCCAGTGTCAACGTTTATGACGGACTGAAGGAAGGATTGTGGATTATTGTGAGATAACACTTCTCAAACATTATAATTAACCATGACCTGTTGTATTGAATTATTGTGGAATACGTCAATTCAATGTTTTATAAGAGAGTTCATGACTGCACACTGACCTTAAGGACAGTGTGCAGTCATGAGCACTCTTATAAAACTTTTTATTACTGTTCACAAGAAGACCTTAGCTGAGAGAGATGGTGCAACCTGGACACCCTTGTGCTGGCTGGATGAGGATTTTTTACACATGTGGATTTATCCCAAGTGTAATTGTGTAATGTGTATACAACCCACTCTCTCTCAAAGGTCTACTGATAATGTCCTAATTGTAACAACTCAGCTAGACAATTCCTCCGTCTTTGGAATGTAACTCCCCTTTTCTGTTGAATTTAGTGACATCCGTCTTGTCAGTAAAGTACTATACAGGCATATTACCACCAATAAGTTTTGTGATCAGGGACCTCATGAGACACTCCACGGTCCAACAGTGTTAATTCCACATACCACCTGTTGAAAACACTCTGCCAGGAGATACATGGACCACACCCATGAGGTGTGGTTGGTTAAATGAATAAAGCGCATGCCCCCCCACTCCAAAAGGTCAAACATTGGCCTGAATCGACAAATAATAGGTATAACAAAGAGGCAAACTTGTTGAAACTAGCCAACATGGATCTCTACATTAGTATTGCATTGAGCTTGATTCGGTTTGACAGATAAATATTGTGAAAATAGCTGATTTTTCCAACGTTTCTTATTCATTACAATGAGGAGGAGTTATGGCTTCAGCATCTTGCTCAAGGAGCATTTGAGCAAATCAAGGGAGGAGTCGGAGTTTGAACCCGTAAACTTCTTCACCGCGTGTGACCTCAGAGAATGTGCTGACCTCATCATGTTAGTGATGAGTGATGAGGGCTACTAGTGTTTTTAGTCCAAGTGCAAAATAATGGCCTGGCTAATGACACTGACGTCGCTGACAGGCATATTATTATTGTTTTTTTTGCCAACTGCTGATTCGGACTGGCTTATTAGCCAGGCTAAAGAACTAAAGCTTGGAATTGGAATGTACTGGAATCATAGTTTGACATATCACAACATGCTACTTAAAGGGGAACTCCACCCATTTTCAACATTCTAATATGTCATTAATATACCTTAGAGGTGCTGGGTGGACATGATAAAAAACGTTCCCCCATTTCCTAGAAATGGAGGTCTGAAGAAAATCATTAACATGGTGAAATACTGTACATCGTGATGACATCATCAAGATGTATTTCACCATGTTAATCGATTTCTTTAGACGCTTCTTTTTTCTGAGAGTTCATTTGGTTGCATTTGTACACAGAAAAAATGTTGAAAATGAGTGGAGTTCCCCTTTAACCCTATTCCAACCCTCAATGCACGTCTGACCAATACTATGTCTAACCAAAGAAATAACGGAAATAAAACGTATGTCAAGGCATCACAGGTCCTCTCGAATATTGGGTGCACTGACTCTCTATCTATGGGAAGACCTCATTGCTCTGAACACTGTAAGTTCTGCTGTATTTTTCACGTGCGTGCGTGGAACGGGCGCAAGTACGGCGATCGGTGCGTGGTGATCGGCGGTCGGTCTATCAGCGCACTCCGATGGGCCGGTTGTGTGGGGGGGGTTAGGTGATGACGTAATGGTGATGGTAAGTACCCACCTCTATACAAAATTCATCAGTCACCTACGTGCCTTTACTTAGCTTATGTTGTCTGTCTATGATTGCTATCTGATTAATCAGTATATTTCCCCCTCACGGATGAAATGAAATCACTTCTGCTGTCAAAATATTAACCACCAAACGAGAGCGATGCAATTTGCAATTGCAGTGTGTTGCCCGTGATGATGTAGGATGACGTAAACAAACTACTGGGTTACCCTGAAACTAGCCTCGACACCCAGGCTTTCATTTTCGTTTGGGTTGCGCGCAAATGTAAAGCCTGCACTAATTTGTTAGCCACAGTGGCCTAGAGGGAGGAGTCAACCTTGTGGGCGTCGCTCCAAATGTTGACGTAGCACAAAAATGGATGTGCGAGGGAGGGGCCGGGGATGGCGACACGTTAGTGAGATCAAATCAGATCAGCTCATCGTGTCGATCCCACAGCACCCTGCCCCCCTAGGCCAAAAGCATTTCAGGTTAGGCTGGGCTACCTTTGCATTGTCTCGTCTTGCGTGGTCTCGGTGGCTCCGAGATTGTGAGAAGACCAAGACAAATTGAGGGTGAGACCAAGACAGGACCACAAGAAGTGCAAAGCAGCGAGACTGAGATAAGAGCAAGACAATTGTAAAATTTGTCTCAAGACTGCACTCGAGATCAGATAATGTCTCGAGAACTATACTAAATAGAGTATGAAGATATGGTGTTCTCTGCCGAACAACAACAATGTTGTTTAGCCGACACACACACACACACACACACACACACACACACACACACACACACACACACACACACACACACACACACACACACACACACACACACACACACACACACCACTACATTGATAGTGAAACGCAGTTCCATCTATTTTCTTTTGTTGTGTCACAGCACATCAGCAGCCAGTGAGGAGATAAACAACACCTCATCAAATCTGAGATAAATTCCAGAGAACAGTATAATTACTTGGCTAATCAAAGTGGAAATGAAATCATAATTGGAATGTTAATCATGTTTGCATATTTGGTTTCAGCCGGCTATAGTGTATGTGCTTGATAACTCATATAGGTTGCTAGTATCCTCCTGTACACACACACACACACACACACACACACACACACACACACACACACACACACACACACACACACACACACACACACACACACACACACACACACACACACACACACACACACACACACGCATGCACACACACACACGGACGTGCGTGCAAGCGTGAACCCGCGCACACACCCACACCCTCTAGATCAGATTATCAGATTAAACAATATAAACCAGCATATAAAGAGAAGCTTAAAGGGCAACTTTGTTTTTTGTCTCATGGTTTGCGTTTTTATTATTAGAGAAATTAAACAATGATTGTTAATTTGTTTTAATTTGCTGCTTTTTTTGTTTTAGGGATTTTAGTTGATTTGACAGGGGCGAGGCATTCAAACATGGTCCTAAATACATATTTGTTTACATTTTTTAAAACCATTTTTATTGACTGTGGTAGATTTATTTTTTATTATCTACCACAGTCCTAATAAACCCCAGGAAATGATATCTGTCCACAAAAGATTACAGGAAAAGAAGTGTCTAAAGAAATCCTTTAACATGGTGAACATACATATTGATGATGTCATCAAGATGTTTCACCGTGTTAGTGGTTTTCTTCAGACCTCCATTTCTTGGTACACAGAATGGGGGGAACTTTTTTTTTATCATGTCCATAACAACTCAAAGGTACATCAATGACATAGTAAAATGTTGAAAATGGGTGGAATTCCCCTTTAAGTCAGGCTCAGTCAGTGCTCCCTTAGTCCAATTCAGTTCTTCCAGTCCAGGACTTGTCCCTATTTGTTGTCCATGCTCAGTAAAGGTCTATGGAGAAGAGCCGCCATTGGACTCGCCCCATGAAGTGAAAAGGATATTTGTAACTCTCTGTCTTACTCTATGGCTCTGCTGTTCACGAGGAGACCAAACAGACACAATATCTATTCTCCCAGAAATAATATGAATCAAGTGGACTTGGAAAACAATGCCCATTTGTCACAGAATTCATAGGTGTTTCTGAACCGAACACGCGTAACAATGCCAATTGGTGGGTGCAGCGAAGTGTTGGGGAGGAGAAAAAGTGCAAATAAGCAGTCGCAGTAGTCAAGTAGCTGTCTCAGTAACGCTCGATTGACAGCAGAACTTCAGTAGATTAAATCGGTCAAAAATAATTGCAAGGTACATTATGCTGTTTTGTTTGGAAAACGGTGTCAACGCGGCACTGCTGCAAATTTTATTTGCAGGATCTAAAACCCCGTCAAGAGACAGCACTCTCAAAAGAGAGGCTGCATTTTGAGGCGGTTCTAGGATTATTTTATGTGCCCCCAAATGGAAAATGAAAATGGACCTGCAAGGGTCCATTTGGTTTCATTTTTACACTCTTGGGTTTCATGTTTACACTCTCAAGAGTTCAAATATTCATCATCTGAATTAGCCCAAGTCTACACAACTAGACAATGTAGAAGATTAATGGTTATTTATGATCTGTAAGTTTGACTGTTTTGTTTCCCAAATTCAGCCTGGAATTGTGGACAGAAGCAAAATAAATCCTAAGCTTTGGGGTCTGTGGGGATAAAATGACATCAGAGGTCTGTGACTAAAGTGCTGAATAAATAGTGGGCCCTGGTATAAAAAGGTTGAAAACCAACCAAGCATTAGCTTTAACTATTGAAAAATATCAGATCCACAAGCCACTGAGTGGCACACTATGGTATTGCATGTTGCATTTTCAAATTTCCAAGTGCCCTTTCATGCATGGGCTAGTCAGCCAAAGGGCCGCATTTGGCCCCTGGGCCATATGGCTGCAAAATATCACAGTATCTACTGAATGTGTAAGAGGCCACACACCACACTGCAGCCTATATAATAGGCTCAATATGGCACTTTGTCACATTCAGTAGATCCTGTTATTTTGTAATTGCCTGGTCTTTATTAGGACTGTAGTAGATAATCAATAAATAAATCGCTTTGAAATTTCGCAAACAAAAATGTAGGCCTATTCGGGACTGTGTTTGAATGCCCCCCCCCCATCAACAACTAAAATCCCTAAAACAATCCCTAAAACAAACAGCCAATTAAAACTCATCTTTAATTAACATGCATTGGTTGAAAAAACACAAAGTTTTCCTTTATTCCATTTTGATCTGAATAATGATTGAAAGATTTGCACCACATTGGTATGAGCTTGTAGATCTGACATTCATCAGTAGCTAAAGTAATGCCAATAATGCTAAGTAATTTTAAGTAATGCTAACAATGCTAACTAATACTATGTAATGCTAATGGTAAGTATTGTTAATAATGTGAATAATGCTAAGTAAGTAGTGCTAATGCTAAGTATTGTTAATAAATGCTAATGTAAAGCAGTGTTAATGATGCTAAAATGCTAAAAAAAAAAAAAAAAAAAAAAAAAGCTAAAAGTAAAGCTAAAAAGCTAAGTAATGCTAATAATGCTTAGCACACCAAAAACTTACCATTAAATAACTATTAAGCAATTTTGTTTAATTTTCAGAGCCTAGGCTAAGTTCATGCTGTCATTGTCCCACAGTCTGTATTCTCCATACCTGCCCCATCTTGATGTCCTTCCTGAAGGGCACTGAAGTGGAGGTTTTACTGCACATTTACCACACAATTTGTTGTTGTTTTTTAAAGGAGGACAAGCCTCATTATTGATAATTGCCATAAGCGAATCTAAAAAACGCCTCAAGAAAACCAACCAAAGGAGAAATTAGCCCACGATAACAATGATTCATCTGCCTCTAATAGCACCTATAACTCATAATTACCTTAATAACTGTTATTTTAGCTTGTTTTTCCTTCTTTGAGAAAGCATTGTTTGTCACCAGTGGCATCTTAAGTTGAAATTGAGCATCTTGTCCATGAGTAAACAGCATCTATCAATCACAGCGTGTGTGTGTGTGTGTGTGTGTGTGTGTGTGTGTGTGTGTGTGTGTGTGTGTGTGTGTGTGTGTGTGTGTGTGTGTGTGTGTGTGTGTGTGTGTGTGTGTGTGTGCTCTGCAGGGTTTTTCAGTGTTTGCTCTGCCTATATGAAAGCCGCCATCAGTCTTGTTAACTGTAAATGTTACTCAAGTATCTATAGTAGTTGCTTACAGGGTGGGAACTTCTCCTTTATAATTCTACAAATGTGGGTCTTTTGATTGGCTCGTGTTGTTAAAGGCTATGCTGCAGCTGTTAGCCTGTAGACAGACAATTGCTTTTTCCTGCAGATGGTCCAGAACTTTGTTGTTGTCAACAAATCATGAAAACAAAACATCCATCGGGTTCAGGGAAGGCGGTACGAATTTGTGAGGGGGAGGGGGGTTGTGTTGGGTGAGGTAGCGTTTTAGCCAGCAGTCTCCAGCAATAAATAATGAGCCAATAGAGTGGAGGTGAAGTAGAGTTAGATTCTGTTTTTAAACAAATCTCTTTACAAACAGTTTGTTACACCCGCTAAAAATGCCTTGTCAACGCTCCACTCGCCCCAAGCTCTTCTCCCTCCTGGCTCCAAAACTATGGAATGCACGTCCCACTGCTGTCAGAACCACAGACTCACTACCTATCACCTCTTCAGCCAATAGCACTTGTATTACATACCTACTACTTTGGATAGCACCTCATTAGACTGAGATAGCAGTGACTTATATAGGATGTCAAATGTCCATGAGTAAACAGTGCTTACATTGTATATTGTAAAGTGGATTCATGCTGCTTAAATTGTAACCTGTAATCTGTGTGATGTATTGCAATGTCTTTTACTTAATGTAAGAGTGTCTGCTAAATGCCTAAATTGTAAATTGTGAATTGAGATTCAATTCATCCCTATTAGCTCCATCATAACTAAATGAATTTAAAAAAATGTCAGTACTTACGCAGGATATAATCCGGGGTATAGAAATTAGCACGGTGCCGCTTCAAATCGGCGTGACATCTTGTAGATGGGCTTGTAGATCGACGTGACATCCAGGCGGGGGCTGCGGTACTCGCCAAATGGCACCAATACGTCAGAGCTCGGAGGATGGGGATGAAGACATGGATGGAACAACGCAGCTCCAGCCTCTGCCCTCATCGCTGTGACGGGCTGGGACATATTTCACTGGGAAATGTAGGCTATATGGCAACGCTCACTATGGCGGAGTCTCGGGGTTCGAAACCACTGTGGCGCGGGGCACCCGACTCGTGATGCCTTGCACTAGAGATGCTATGTCGTAGACATATAGCTGACATAGATATAGGCTATATATACTGGAGATGGCTCAAGGTGGAGTCTCTGACGCAGGGGTGGGCAATTATTTTTCCCAAGGGGCCAAATGAGATACAGAAAATATTGTGGAGGGTCAAGACTAAACCACCACCATTTGATGACATTTTAGTCTCGCAGACCCCAAAACTAAAGATTTATTTTGTTTTGGTCCAGCAATACCGCTGGATTTCACAAACAAAACAGGCAAGCATAGATAAAAAAAAATGACCATTCTTTACATTCTTTTGTTGTGTAGACTTGGGCTAATTCAGATGATGAATATAACTCTTGAGAGTGCAAACATGAAAACATTTTTACAGAGTTACATCTAGTTAACTTTCCATATTTAACTGGAAGTCTCTCAAGGACCACTGGTGGAAAACCAGCATTTGTCCCCGGGCCGCATGATGGCCAGGTATGCTCTGACATATACAGGTACGTAGTTCACCCGGCAGCCATCTTGCTGAGGTGCTATGCAGTACATGTTCTATGGCAGTACAACAGAAATAACATGAAGTTCAACTTTTTACGTTGTATTTTTTTGTGTGTGTCTTTTGTGCTCCCATGTATGTTTTCTATCCCTACAAATAACCAAGTTTGAACAATCAGTCTTTCATCTATCATATGGGAGCTTTAATGGGTATTAAAAAAAAGAAATTGCTTTAAAATTCTGTAAACAAATATGTATAGGGCCACCCATAGTTAAAACTAAAACTAAAGAAAGCAAGGAATACAACACTCATCTTTTACTTTCTCTAATACAACGTAACAACCTAAAACATGAATCTTGGTTGAAAGAAATACTAAAGTTGTCCTTTAAGTACACTTTGAGGACAATACCGTCATGTAGTTTTTATTCAAGTAGTTTTTATTCAATTTTTGAATTCCAGACTTTTATTATTATTTTATTTATTTATCATTTTACCAAAAAGGAGAAAATGTTCATAGCCTACAGAAGTTACATACAAAAAAAACACCACATTGTCTTGAAGTGGCGTCATTGAAGAAAGAGAAAAAGCTAATCAATTAGGCCTACAATAACGAGAGTGCTTGTGATCGGCCTCTCTCCTCCCCTCCCCTCCCCTCCATGTCCATGCCAGTGGGTTGAAGCCACCAGTACACCCTCAAGCCAAATGTACTTCATCTCCGAGATGACGCACACATTTCACCGTGCAGGGCACACACACACACACACACACACACACACACACACACACACACACAACACACACACACACACACACTGCACCCGGCGCATGCAGACATCCCGCCATCCCGCCATCCGACAGAGTTGACAGTGAGTGAGGTGTCATCCCAGATAATGAAGAGAGAACAAGCCACGGCGGACCGGCTATATACTTGCTACTCCCCCCTCTCCACCACCGTCGTAATTGTTCCTGATTCTGCCTTTGTGTTTCGCGGGTGACTGCACATTACCTCCTATCTATCATCAACATCATCAGCAGCAGCAGCAGCAGCAGCAGCAGCACTGGCCAAGTAACGCTGTACTGGTACATTTACTCTCGTATACTGTACGAGGGTACTGTACTTGAGTTGAGGCAGTTCACTCTCAATTTTTTTTTTTTCGCCCCCCCAAGTCAAAGTGATTGCCATTGTGGCAGTTGTGGTGCTAGTAACCACCAGAAGAGAAAAGCAAATATAGTGTACACTACAGAGATTAACTGGCACACACACATAGGCCTACCAATATCGGCCCGATTTGAGTTGTTTTCAGTATTGTAATCAGCATCGGTTCCATCAATCAATCAATCACTTAGGCCAATTACTCGGTCAGTCACTCTTTACACAGACACAATCCCACAGTAACAGATCTAGATCTAACTCACAATATTAGATTTAAAGCACGTACATAACATACACTATGATATTGAGTATTAAAACAATTTTTATGAATCCATATGTCCCTCAAGCTTAGCTGAGGTGGTGGGGGCGCTGATATGCAGGATATTTTATAGTAGAGTCATTATAATACTGATGCTAGATAAAAACCAGGCTTGTTTAAATTCCATGGCAACGTGGAAAATCAACCATGTTGGACATTACAAAGTGGAAATGCAAATTTGGAACTGAAGACTGAAGGAGAGGAGGCATTATACAAAGCAGGGTGCACTGATGACATCATCATGAGGCCAAAATCAAACGAGAGCAATTTACATTAAAGCTCCTATATGACATGAAAGACTATAGTGAAACTAGATAATTTGTGGGGATAAAAAACACACATGTAGCACTAAAAACACTAGGATTTGGCCCATTCAAACAGAGATTCCAAACATATTATTCATTATTTACAATACGTGACACCTGTCCAGTGTCCAGTTAACATGTTGGAGTTGACAACGCTGTTGGTATCAAAGGGTTCTGAACTGTCCACAGATCTGCAATGAGACGAGACACAATAGTGCCTCCTCATACGCTAAGCTTAATTTCCCCATAACAACAGGCAGAGGGAGTTCGACAAACCATGTGCAACCCAGATTCGGCACAAACAAGGGACTGAATCATTTTCGCTCCTAAGCTACCAAAGATGTGTAACATCCTATACAAACAGTCATTCTAGGTATAATAGAGGCAACTTTTTAGCTATTTTCTTTTGCCTTCCCCTCTGCGTTGCTTCTACTTTGATGCTGCTGCTGTTTCCCTGCAGACAGACACTTTGCTTCGTCCTGCATACGGTGCAGAACTTTTGGTTTGTCTTCGTCGGGCAGGACCTCAGGAACGGCGGTGCTAATTTGTGAAGGGGGTTGGTGGGGGTGAGGCAGCGTTTTAGCCACAGTCTCCAGCAGATTCACGATGAGTCGAGTGGAGGTGGAGTTGGATTCTGTTTTAAACAAATATGTTGTGTATACAGTACTTTATGTACAGCGTTTACATAAAGTTTATTACCCACCTTTACCTTCACTATGACAGAAATCTGTTTTGTATGTCATATATTATTCTTATGAAATACAAAATTATATGTTTCCCTTTAGAAAAAAATCTATGGATCTTATATCTTTTTTGGATATATAATTCTTATAAATTACAAAATTATAAAATTATATATGTTTCACTTTACAAAGCAATAGTATGGATCTTATATTAACTTTATTCTCTTACACGAAAGGTGCCACTTTCAAGAGTTCACATATAAAATATTTTCCATATGGGCTCTTGTAAATGTAAATTGTAAAACTGAAATTCTATAAAATGTATCATTTTCACTCAATTTCAATCAGCGTTTTTGTCCTGACAAATTTTGAATCCAGGACATGCAGTACTATAGTATTTCTATATTGTGGTGTTGCTACTTTTTACTCGCGTATCAACCCTCTCTCTCTCTCTCTCTCTCTCTCTTTCTCTCTCTCTCTCTTCTCTCTCTTCTCTCTCTCTCTCTCTCTCTCTCTCTCTCTCCTACTCCTCCTCGCTCTCGTCCTCCCGTAATTTGTTCCTGATTCTCCCTTTGTGTTTCGCGGATGACTGCGTACACCTCCTATCTATCATCCTTGCGCCGGGCCCCCGCGTCTATGAAGACATGTTCACTCGCCCTATCGCTGACAGCCCAGAGCCGCAGTGATTAACAAATTAAGGATCTCCCGCGCCTTAATCTGTCTGGAGGCCTTTCTTTTGGTCTGGCCGAGCAGAAACATGTTTGGCAGTGACAGCACCTCTGCTCCCGTCTTTAATTGGATTAAAAGGGGGAAGTCTGGATTAATACACTCTGGGACTGGAGTTGTGCTGAGGGCGGGAGCTGTCCGGGGAGGGGGGGGGTGACTGCAGAGATAGCAGGCGACAGGCGAGTGAAAAAACACACTACACTTAACTTGTTTTCCGAAGCTCTTTTTTTGAAGTTGTTGGAGGCCTTTGTCGTTTTCTTTTCTGAGGATTTTCTGAGAGACGGCAAATTCATTTTTTGACTGTTGGTCGCGAACGCTATAGATCGGTTGCGACCGATATGAATGAGTTGCGACTGGTGGAAACGGTCAACCGTTGCGACCGTCGCCCCAACCGCTGCGACCGTTGGGCCAAGTAGCCACGACCGTTCTTTACCGGTTGCTTCTAAGCCTAACCCTATATAACCTCTAAACATAAGCTCAGTAAAACCTACCCACTGGGCAAAATCTAAAGAATGTCTAAAAAAGGTCTGAAGGCCTTATCAACGTCTAATCTGAGATAGATTAGACGTCTAATAAGGCCTTTAGACCTTTTCGACGTTAGAACTCCACTTCCACTTTTAGGACCTTTCTTTGACCTTGTTTAGAATTGTGTGCTCTTTAGGTCCTAACTTTAGGTTCTTGGGCGCGACCGTTGGAATAGCGGTAGTCGTGGTCGCAATCTGATTTCCCCCTCCTGGAGTTTCTGCTGTCCTTTGATAAAATGATGCATAGTGCCTTTGCCCAAGGTCACCCGTCCACATACCGATGACGGAAAAAAAACGTGGAAGGCACAAACCAGGGTTATGTACACTTCGGCATATAGGACAGAGGAGCCGGATTCAAACCGCCAACCCACGGATCCTTGGACAACCTGCTCTACCTCACAAGCCTGAATCGCCCCACTGTCACATTTGATAGTGACAGTGAGTCGACAGAAGACAAATTAGGCATGGGCATGGGGGGGGTGGTCCGGATGCGCAGATGAGATTTAAGAAGATATGTGTAGGCCTGTTTTCAAAAGCTTGAAAAACTGACATACAGCATATCCTCACTCGGGCGTGTAATCGTGTATGTATGTATCTGTTTAGGACACAGGCTGCCCCATGACACCCATGACCTTATCTCCTAGCCCTCTATCACAACATACCCGGTAGAATACACCAGGTCCATGGTCACCCTCCATTAACGTCCCAGCATGGTCCCTGTGCATGCATGGGGACGCCTTACAAGGCCAGTTTGACCTCGATTTTGGGGTCAAGATGGCATGAGAAAGAGATCTGATTGACTATGAAAGAGGGTTCGTGGATGGCAGGATCTTCAGCCACGACTGGCTGTAGTGTTTGATTAGGAACTCGGTGACTGAAGCGGCATGTGGTCCCCCCCACAGGAAAGTCGTCAGTAGGGTCAGTGTTTGTGGTCAGAAGCTACACGTTCGATAACCGCAAGGCTGTGTTATAATAGTTAACCAAAACTAACTTAAAAAACACACAACCCCCCCTCCCCCCTCTCACAAATTATCACTGCCTTTCCTGAGTCCAACGAATTTTTTGTATTCATGAATTGTTTGACAACAAAATAGTTCGGACCGTCTGCAGAACGAAGTAAGTATCTGTCTACAGGAAACAGCTGCAGCATCAAAGTACGGTAGAAGCACACGTAGAGGGGAAAAGGCATAAAATAGCGAAATATCTATTTCAAAAGTTGCTCTTATGTTTAACTGAAAATGAATGCAACAAAAGAAAGAAAGAAAGAAAGAAAGAAAGAAAGAAAGAAAGAAAGAAAGAAAGAAAGAAAGAAAGAAAGAAAGAAAGAAAGAAAGAAAGAAATGCATTTTTGAATTGTGATGTTTTCTCGTCCACAAAAA
>CM076972.1:46985309-47065309 GCA_039105355.1 Benthosema pterotum
AATTGTACACATAGACAACCAAAAAGTGAACACTGAAACTAGCTCAAAATGGTAGAGCATCAGAGTAGGCGGAGAGAAAGTGGAGATCCAGGCAGATCGATGTTCTCAGATGAACGTTGTTTATTCAAAGTACAGCAGCATACAGCATAGCCTCCGGGCCAGATCATAAAGAACCCTTGGCCTACCTGCCAGCCACCTTAGTGACTGTCTCCATACTGACCATTGATTCAAGCATTTTACAAGCTTTTTATACAGTATAATCAAAGTACATGTGTTACATGCAGAATGTGAGCTATTTAAGTGAGTCCTTCGATCAACAGCTGTCTTTGTCATGTCAAGTATTGTTATTACACTTCATTGTCATAGATAGCCTAGAATGGATTCATTGTTTCTGCAAACAACAAAGGAATGATTATTGGCTCCAACACTTACGCAAGCTTCAAATGATAACACATAGATAACATAAGCACTATAACCCTCGGGCTCTCAATAGTAATGTAGATAGTCTGTCCAGAGTGGACACATGAAGCTCCTATAGAATTGCATATAGTTTATGAATATTGATTATTCACATCACCTGATTATTCACATCACCTGAAAAACTAAATAAGTTTCTACTTCATCAACAAGAAAGTGACTCAACAAAACATTGACAGATTGCCAAAACGATAAAAACAAACAAACAAACAAACAAACAAACAAACAAACAAACAAACAAACAAACAAACAAACCTACAAACAAAAAAAATCCCAAAGTCTGCTTTAGCGCAGATATCTTATTTGTATGTATCGCAATGAGGGGCAGTTATGGCTTCAAGGGGCATTTCTACAAAGCCACATTAGCTGAAAATATACAGTAGTTCTACTGTACAAGATCACAAGCTCTTGGTTGTAGATTGAGATTGGCTATTTTGTTCACAGGGAGAAAGACCAGACCAAGATCCAAAGATGAAATTTAAGTATTGAGAAGCAAGGAGACATGTAGGTATATAAAAAAATGAATAAAAATAATCCCAATCCAGGTGCTCATAGATCAGGATTTAAGTATTGGGAATTTAAGTTGTTATTACATGTCTGAAAACACATTCTACTTGTACCCAACTTGAACATATATTGTAAATAATCAGAATTCTTAGATCTGACAATGAAATAACAACAATGATTTCACCAACTATCAAATCAAGAGTCATTATGCAGTCATGGTAAAATGTGCAATGTAACTACCAACAACTGTGTCAAGCATACAAAAATGCATGTTTCACTCTCTCCAAATGTACATCATCATAGTCTTGGGCAAGACGCTATACTCCCAACAGCAGGCAGAGAGGTAGTACTCACTCGCTTTACATCAGCAAGGGCTGAGGTTAAAGTGCAAGGCACAACCTGATGCATGTTGGGCCTCATTTATGGCTTCTGCCACAATCGTTTGAATGTGTGTATCAATCCTTCCAAGACAAGAGAGACCACAGGAACGTGGACCTTCCCCTTGAACACAGGATCATTCACACACATTCCGTGCAGTAATTGTAGAAGTCTGTGTGTTCCAAGGATAGAGCTATGCTCCCACACGAGGAGCCACACTAAAAGGAAATAACTGCTAGTCTACTTATCTGTTGGATTGACGGAGACTCCATCGTCATCATCATGCATGTCAACACTGCACTTCTGGTACTTCTTCATCACTCTCACTCAACACATCAGGCGGGCTGGAAGTTGTACTTCCTTTTCCTGAATCAACTGATGATGGTGTGAGGAAGGAACTACATCCTTTTGATACTGTTCCACCACTCACTGTAACATAAGACAGCATAGAGCAATATACTGATTATTAATGTTGTTGTTGTTGTTGGTAGTAGTAGTAGTAGTAGTAGTAGTAGTAGTAGTAGTAGTAGTAGTAGTAGTACTACAAGACATATGTCAGGTGTAATAAGAACAATAATGACACAATGTTTTCTCAAACATGCCAATAAAGTTCCTTTGAATTAAAATGTTAAAAATGTTAATGTTAAAATGTAATCAGAACAATCAATACTCACAGGTTGGATTAGTGAAGTCTTTGCTCTTCGCTTTCCTGATCGGTGGCAGGGTTGGTACTTCTTGCTCCAGCTCCACAAACTGCAACATCCTCTCTATCATCTCCTCCTCTCTTCTTCTCCATTCCTTCTCTCTCTTCTGGAATTCTTCTTCTCGTCTGTTCAAATCTTCAATAGTGAATGTCTTCCTTTCCTTTCCTTTCAGTCTTCCAAACAGGTTCTTCTGTCTCATCTCATGTCCCTCCATGAGGTGTCCTGTGTCTCTGTTGTTGGAGCTGTTTTCTTCAAAGTGCCCTCTGTTCCTCGTTACCATTTCTTCTACTTTCTCCATCAGCTCTTTCACTTCTGGGAGGTACCGTTCGTGGCAGTCTAGAACATGGTACCTGTAGCCACATTTCTTCAGGATCCTCCTCAGAGGTTCTCCTTCACACTTGATGTACTCCTCAACACGTCTCTCTCCCAGCCACCTCCCCACTGTGAACAGAAGCAGAGCATGTCTCCAGACTCTGTCCCCCAGCAGCTCCATGTGTTGTTCCACTGATCTCCTGTCGGCTTCAGAGAAACTGTGACAGACAGGAACATTCACCAGGACAGCGTGGGGTCCAGGAGAACACAGCTTCAAACCGTTTAGAAGGACCTCATACATCTTCTCTGATGGAGGTGTAGTCGACCAGTCTGGACACATCACCACTCTCACATTTTTGATTAAGGCAATTCGTCTCTCTTCTATGGCACATTCTGTCAGCGCAGACTGAAATATAAGGTTTACTGCATGTTAATTATAATACTCAAAATGTGTGATTTTAAATGTGGTTTTAAACTAAACCATAATTTAAATGACTAATCTGTCCCAAATAAAGACACGTTATCTCCTCACTCTGCAAACCCTCCTCACCCCTGCCCACTTTGACAAGCTGAAATGGCTTAGGGTTGACAACAATGGTTCTGGTCCACAAGATATGATACACTATACCAAAATACCCGTCTAAATAGATCCTTTATGTAAATCACAACACCACAAAGCCAGATTCAGCACAAACAACTTGCTTGTCCCTTGTTTGAAACAAGGTACTAATTTAATTTTGCTCCTACATATATGGCAAGTATAAATGATGTTGGGTCATGTGTAGCTTTGGAGTTACCCAAATTGCAAATGCAAAATGGAGTGGTGAGTCTGCTATAAACATATAGCTAGATAGCTATAAAAACAACACAACGTCACAACACTGGTAGTGTGGATTGGATCGGCAACAAAACAAGTTTCTTGTTAAAACATGAAGTTCATGTAATTTTACTTACCGTCTTTCTTCTAAACACATCCTCCTCCTGCAGTATGTGATCTCCAGCCCAGCTCCTTGTATCATGGTCTCCTCCAACCAACATCAGCCTCAACTCTGGTAGAGTCTGATGTTCTCCTGACACACACACACACACACACACACACACACACACACACACACACACACACACACACACACACACACACACACACACACACACACACACACACACACACACACGCACACACAGCTTGTAGAAAGTCTATTTTCTTTCTTACATAATATCTATGTTCTCCCCAGACTACTGCTTACATATACTGCTTACTGTTGAGTGACAACAATGTTGCTGACCAACTGAAGTGAATGTTTGGCTGACTGATTTAATAATTATTACCTTCAAACAAAGCTTTCAGAACAGCTCTGTGTCTGCATGTCTTGGTCGTCAATGTGAGAACATATTCCTCCATTTCCCTCTTCATCTCTGGAGCATCTCCACCAATGTCATAGTGTACATCACTGTTTCCTGCCATCTCCTCTATCTTCTCTAGGAGCTGTGTGACCTGAGTGTCATCTATCTTCTTATTGTTGAAGACATGATACCTGTTCCCACATTTTTCAACAAGCCAGCGGAGGTGTGCCCCTTCAGCTTGAATGTGCTGCTCAATGCTTTTGTCTACCAGACGGTCTCCAAAGGTGAACAGTACTATAGTGTGACTCCACACTCTCGGTGAGAGAAGTGACATGTGCTCCTCTACTGCCAATCTGCGCTTTCTGGTGAATGGTGAATTGACAGGAACCGTAAGAAGGGCAGCATGGGGTCCAGGAGGGCAGAGAAACACACTGTTCTGGATCACCAATTGGTCCATCTTTGGACACTTCTCCAGTGGGCTTTCAGGGTGCCATCCTGGGGAATCCACCACTGTCAGATGTCTCCCTGCTACTTCAACCCCCTCTTTTATACTCTGGACTGACCTCTGAACCCCAGCTCTAAAAAAACGTTCTTTCAGAATGGTGTTTCCTGATGAACTCTTCCCAGACCAACCTCCTCCCAGCAACACAATCCTGAGTTGACCCATTCCTGCAGAGAATTATATTGTTTAGTCACAACATCAATACACACACGCATGTGCGAGTGCACGGGATAAATATGACGTCGATACATGGTCATTTATTTAATAAAAGACAAGGCTTTGGTCCCTCCGGACCTCGAACAACATGTTTGAGCCAGCATGGATCAGTCCATTTATTTATTTCTCTCCTGATTGTTTGGGCCTGATAAACCAAAGTGCATTAATAACCAGTACTCAATAAACATATTAACTTGGCTATCAAGCTCCACACACGCGCATGCACACACACACACACACACACACACACACACACACACACACACACACACACACACACACACACACACACACACACACACACACACACACACACACACACACACAATTTATTAAATGTGATTTATTTGCTGTCAGGCTCAAACCTTGTACGGTATCTACAACTTGATATATATATTGTTTTAGCAAAGAGACAACCAGGTGCGAGGTGCCTGTGTAAAAATATTAAAACATCAAGCGGGATAAAATATGTAGAAAAGTGTAGAGATCCAGGCAAACAAAAATATAAAAAAGCGCCATGTTTGGACCTATACAGGTCTTCATCAAGGCTGGATCAGCTTTATGTAGCCTTTATGTTTTATGTTTTCTTTATGTTTTATTTAATAACCTCCCTCATCATACAAGTTGCGCTTCATGATGCAAAAAAGCACTCTAAAAACGCTGATCATTGAATTTAGACACATGTTGCAAGCTTGTCGACCAGATGTATATTTATTCAGTCCCAGTTTTTGACATTGCTGTTGGGTTTCCACCCAACAGCAACAGTCAACAATGTTTTTATTATTAGTGCCTACAGAATTATTGAAAACCTTTAAAGTCATGTATAGATAGACATTAATCAATACATTTATTTATTTACCCTATTGGCCTGAATATCAGACAGTGTTTTTCCACTGGAAACATCCTAAAAAATGAGTCATCTTCAGCATATATTTGTTATTTGACTTTCTTTCTACACAAATGAGTCTTGAAAATGCGGGCCGTCTTATATTCGTGACAAAACAGCATTCATCCATCCATCCATCTGCTCACTTGCCCGCCCACCCGCCCCTGAATTTGCTTTGATCCACTAATGAACATAGAGCATTATGATCATAAAAACCTGCAACGATTATTGCAATTCATTCTGGGTCAAACCACAGATTGACTGGAATCAGTGGAATGTATTTGACATCATATTTTATTTGCATTTTGTTCTAGACTATAGAAGTACTATACAGTAGACACTTTTGATTTATATTGAACTCATAGATGGTTGTTTACATTTTTCATTTATTTATTTTTTGCTGGTTAAAAAAAGATTAAGTAATTTGTAATTTTGTAAGAGCGTTCCAGTACCGTCATGGCATTTTTATGGGCCATATAACCCATGCCGAATATGCTACAGATTAATTAGGCATCTACTTAATAATAACATATGGTATCATCTTACCTTCTCAGTGTCTGCAGTGTTTGTAGATTTATTATTTTTATTATTATTACCCTTATGATTATTATTATTACTATTATTTTGTAAAAAGAAATGTTTCTAAGACAGTATCCAGTGCTCCAGTGTCAGGTGTGTGAAGGACTGATCGTTGAGCTGCCGTAAGGAAGGATTGTGGACTATTGTGAGATAACACTTCTCAAACATTAATTAACCATGACCTGTTGTATTGAATTATTGTACAATAAAGTCCACAAAGACTTTATTGTTTTATCAGAGAGCTGATGACTGTACACTGACCTTAAGCACAGAATGTATCTACGTATTTATTACTTATTATTATTATTACTAATAATCTTTACGAGAACACCTTAGCAGAGAGAGAACCTGGACACCGTTGTGCTGGCTGGGTGAGGGTTTTTTACATGTTACCGTAAATGCCAAGTGTAATTGTGAATGCATCCCACTGTCTCTCAAAGGTATACTAATAATCATAGACGGATCTAGGGCCCCTGGGCCATCACCAGCCGAAGGGCCCCCCTACACCGGAGGATTTCTTTCCAGACATGGCGCATAGATTCTGCACACACTCATATCAATTATGACATATATAGGCCTGCAATATTCACCTGTATTTCAGCAGAATTTACAGCAAGGGATTACTTTAAAATATTAAAGCTGAATGAATGAATGAATGATTTTTTTATTGACAGAGATGAGAGTTACAGTACAAGTCAAGTACACACTGCAACAAAACTGATAACAGCTTGGAGAATTACAGTACAATTCAAGTACAACTACATCAAATCTGACAGAGCTGATTGGACACACTAGTTAAGCATACACTTGTTTACAATAGTGGCCAACTTGTTCATTTCATTTAGGCATTCAAATACATACAAAACAACTACTTCAGTAAAGTCAGAAGCAGCAAATCATGGAGGTAAAATCATAGTGGAGGTAAAAAGGGAAAAGAGAAATGTACAAAGAGGAGAGGGGGGTGGGTGGGGGATTTTATATACAATTTTGTTTTACAGAGGCCAGTTTCAAATTGCAGCCATCTGTAGGTGCCCCTTGAGAGCGGTTTTGAAGGAGTCAAGGGATTCACAAGTCTTAATGACTGTTGGTAGGGCATTCCACATTTTGGTCGCAAATGAGCGGAAGGAATAAAGGGTGAGATTTTCGTTACATGCTAAACCCCTTATGCCATATCCCTTATTTCATTTTCACTATTTTGAAAAACTTTTTTGGACTATTTCAACATGTCAATCTATTAACACGTTGTGAGCTAGTAGACTGGCCATTTGAACTACTGAGAAATGTTTTTTTTTAATAGTTTAAAAAGGCAAAGAAGTTAAGGGATAAGGGGTATAGCGGTAACGAAAATGGAGCCCTAAGTCCCTTACCTCTAAAATAACAAGCCAAATAAATGCAAACACTTGCAGTAATGTACCGTATCATGATGGTTTAAGACTTTTGGGGTTATTATATTGACACAAAATGAATAAGTCCCTTGTAAATAACAGTGAAAAGTACTGTGTGTGCCAGTGTTATTCACTGTCACTGTTTTTTCCTTTTTTGGGGGGAGGGGTGCTGAGCTTGAGAGTTGAGCCTCTTAGCGATCACACGGACACTCAACCTCAGCCCAACCAAAGTTTGCTTTTCTGAGCAATATTCGCTCATCTTATACTCTTCAGGGGTAAAATAAAGTTACATTTTTTTCCACAGCTTTAAGCTTTACGGCAAATGTTGTGAAATTCATCCACAAAGTGATCAATCACCACTGTGATCAATGGCCCAAATACCATATACTGCTTGTAGGGGTAGAACAAAATGTGACATAAGCAACTGTATAGATGCCAAAAGCATCTACAGTATCAACCATCAATCTATTTACTTTGACTGCAACAGTCAAATTCTGCATCAAAAAATGCTTAGTGTCTACTAAATATGCCAATATATTGTATTGTGAAACACCAGGACCTTGTTAAACACAGAAATGTCAAGTATTTGTTTCCTAAAAAGACTTTGACTTTTTTTTGACTTTCCTAATGCTGATCTATTAATACTTTATATCCCTACAAATACAACACAATTACTGCATTGACTACAAAGAGTGCTCCTAGTGTAGCTGAGTTGCTTGAAATGTCAGCCCAAAAGTGAAATATCTCCCCATAATCACAGGGAAGCACCTTGGATTGTTGGTTAAGATGTTGCCTTTCCACTTGGGAGACCCGGGTTAGAATCCTAGGTGCAATTGAGATTATTGTGGGCTAGATGTCAATCTAGCCCACTAGATAGACGGATATGGATAAACAAAACAGTCTCTGCTATGCCTTCTGGCCTGGCAGCGATAATAAGGAATACAACTTGATAACATTTTTTACCAAGCCACTTCATATCATTAGAATCTAATATTGTCAAGCAGGGCTAATATCCTACACACCAAAGCATTAAGAATGCCACAATATTGATATTGTTTTCTATAGGTGAAGACATTATAGCCTAAATGCAGTATTATTATAGCCTATGCAGTATGGTTTAGTGCTGTAGAATTCACAGTTGTGTGCCTTTCCTAATTAAAAATCAGTCAGTCAGTTCCCAACACAATGCCCAATATGACATTGAGAATAAGCTGCTGATTGATGAGTAGCCTACTATCATAGAAGACACATCCTGAGATATCATATGAATATGATGTGGGTAAGCTGAAAACATGGCATCAAAATAATCAAAATTTCCTGTTATTAAGCAGTCCTTTAGTATGGTATTTTACAGTAGTGATTTTTACAGTAGTGATTAGAACCTTAAGGTACTGCGTTTTCTACATTTGTATTTGCAAATCTAATGGATACATTTCATGACTTTTGAGGTGAAAGGAAAACTTAAAACCTTCCATTTCATTAAGTGTGTGTTGTAATGAGTACAGTTAGTACTGCATTTCCCAGCATGCCCCACAGGGTCTAACGCATGCGCAGTAGACTAACCAGGAAGAGCTTTACAGTGTGTGACAGTGAACCTGACTGATGATGTTATGCCAGACTGTGTGAATAAAACATTATATTAGACCAGCTACACGCCTCGTCTGCAATAGACAACACAAAGTGGAGAAGTCAAAGTTATGGAAGGACAAGTAGGTACAGGTTTTGTTCTATCCGTAGTAGAACAAAGTATTACACGAGAATATACAGTAGCTATTTCCCAGTAAGACATCTGAGGGCAAGAAAGCCTTCACATGCACGCATCTGCCTATAGGTTACAGCAAACAGACTGCTGGGTGAGTGCTGGTGCTTTGGCATGGGGTTCAGGTCAACATCTCAACATGTAATGAATTATGTTTTGTCATTAGAGATGTTCCAGTGCCAGTTTTTCATTTCCGATCCGTTCCTTATACCACAATTTCTGTGTTAGCCAAAAACAATACCAAATACGGATACCAGAAAATAATGTATATAATTTAATACAAAAAAAAAAACAGTTATATGAAGTTCAACAACCGGGAATAGCAGACTCCACTCTCAAATGTGCACTTATGCAACAACAATCAAATTCCACATGACCAACATTTTATTGCCATAGTGTCATAGTACATAGTGTCAACCCCTCACGCCTGTGTCTGATCACAGTGTTAGACTGGGATATTTGCCAATAGATATATGACCTGATAACAACAAATAAGGTAATACTGATATTTTCCGATACCAATACAGTATTTGCCGATACCTATACGCCAAAAAAGTGCAGATCCAGTACTTTTTCAAATACTGATAATGTATCGAGAGATCCATATCTGCCGTATATGGAGTGTGTCTTGAGTGTGCAGGGTTTGGTGAGGACCTGTGTGTGGCCAGGCCTGTATGGGCCCATTGATGCTGCGTGCAGCTGCATTAATAACTTTGGGACAGGTCTGACTAGATTTTAAATGGACTGGTACTGTACAGGTCAAAAAGGACTAAAGGAGACATTGAAAATGAAGGATATATGGGGAAGTATTAACATAAGGGTTGTCAGAAGAGGTTCTGACATTTATCCAAATGTTTGAGGTTAGTTCCATATTTAGTTTGAGGTATAGTTTGAAGCAAAAAGACATGGCCAAACACCAAAAGCCTGGATTAATCCTGGATTAATGTTATGACATTTGCAGTAAAGGTAAAAATAATCTGAAAGCATCTGAAATCTGACAATCCACTTCATGAAGAGGACCTAAAGATGTGGAAAAAAACTATCTTACATTTTGTTGATAAATAGAACCAACATTACAAGAGAATTTTGCTCAGAAAAAGGATGACTCACTATAGAACCAAATATTGGCATTCTGAATGTTCTGAGAGTGGTCCTGTGAATGCATTCTTGTGTGTGATTGGGAGAGGCGATGTGATATGCTGGTAGTGTGTGAGAGTGCGAATGAAAATGTGCATTCATTAGCTAATAACCCACTGTTCCCTTCTTTAAACTGTGATGACGATGAATGGTGATGTCACCAATGTTAACCTAATAATAAAAAGTATAAAGTATAAAAAAAGTATAAATATCCAACATTATGAACAATATACTTTCAATAACTTTGAATTTACAGAACATAAACCTATTGAGTTTAGCTTCGATATATATCCTGAAAATAACTTTTATAATAATATTAATATTACAATTGCCAATATTATACCAATGATCATTTCAAAAAAGTAAAAATGGAAGGGGCATTCTCAATTATTCACTTCAATAGTAGTTTAAATAGAAAATTAATGCAAAATTAAGAAATACCTGTCTCAATTCAACAAGTTTGGCGTCATCGTGGGCTCCGAAACAATGATCTCAATATGATTTTGGAGGGCTTATGAATTGTTCACTTCAAATAGAACTGATAGCTGGAGGAAGAGTTACTCTATATGTTAACACTTCTCTAAGTTCAGAGTATGTCATAGAACGTGGATAACAAACTTGAATGCCTCACAGTTGGAATTGACTTTGAGAAATGTAAAAATAAGATTACCGGGTATAGGCTACTTGTATATATGGAACACCTGGTTCAAGCCTAGACACTTTTAATGACAAACTTGATAATATGTTTAGCCAACTAAAAAACAACAACATGCTGACATGCCTGTGGTGATTTTAATGCTGACCTTCTAAATCCAAATGGAGTAAAAAGAGTAAAATAACTCATTTTATACATACAATGTTCTGCAATAGTCGATTCCCAGTCTTTACTAATTAAACCAACTTGAATTACTATTGATACAGACACCATTATTGATAATATTTTTACAAATGCAATTGACAGTCAATTAACCACGGTACTTCTTATTAATGACACTAGTGACCATCTCACTGTTTATCTGTCACAATTACCTTAATTAATAAAGAACCCAAAAGCTTAAAAAGTAATTCTATCATAACCAGGCACAAAACACCTGAAGCCATTAAAGGTCTCTCAGTAGACAGTCTTGGAATGAAGTGTATAATACCAAGGAACCAAACACATCATACAATGCATTTCTATATATCTTGTTACTCAGTGCTGAAAGTGGACCGGGACGGACCGAGACACCGTCCCGGTAAGAGATTAGATTGTTACTCCTTTAACATATATTTGCAATCAATCTTTTTAAGTGGTATTTTTCCAACCTCCATGAAAACGCCTTAAGTAATTCCCATTTTTAAAAGCGGCGATAAATGTAATTACAGACCTATTTCACTGCTATTTCAATTCTCCACGATTTTGGAAAAATATTTGTAAATAAGCTAGATAGTTATCTCGACAAACACCAGCTATTAAGTACTCATCAGTATGGCTTCAGGTCCATTATGGACCTGAAATTGAAGAGCGGCTGTGACTCAGGAGGTAAAGCAGGTCAGTGGTCGGTGGTTAGAATCCCGGCTCCTCCTGTCTACATGTCAATGTCAAAGTGTCCTTCGACAAAACACTGAACCCCACCTTGCAATCAACATTCAAAATGTCTCGATTTATTCCCGATGTATTTCAAAATTACAGGTGTACAACCTCACAACATGTTGCTGTGAGCTTGTAGACACAATTTCCCCAAAATACAGACATATTACATAGTATTGTTATTATTATTAGTATTATTATTATTATTAGTAGTATGTGTAGTAGTAGTAGTAGTAGTAGTAGTAGTAGTAGTAGTATGTGTAGTAGTAGTAGTAGTAGTAGTGGTAGTAGTATGTGTAGTAGTAGTATTAACAAGTTTATTTTTATCAAGATTTGACATCATATTTTATTTTGTTCAAAACTATAGAGGTAGGCCTACTAGACACTTTTGATTTATGATTTAAATCATTGATGGTTGTTTACATTTAAAATATTTTTGCTGGTTAAAAAAAGTAGTAAAGTAGTAAAGTGTATTATTTCATGAGAGTTCCGATACCAACATGGCATTTTTATGGACGAATGCCGAGTATGCTACAGATTAACTGTGTCACTACTTTTTAATAATATCTCTGGTATAGTCTTACCTTCTCAGCATCTAGGGTGCACCCTGTGCAGTCAGTCTTTGTAGATTTCTTGTAGAGATGTTTCTAAGACAGTATCCAGTGCTCCAGTGTCAGGTGAAGGACTGATCGTGAGCTGCTGTAAGGAAGGATTGTGGACTATTGTGAGATAACACTTCTCAAACATTAATTAACCATGACCTGTTGTATGGAATTATTGTACAATAAAGTCCACACAGACTTTATTCTTTTATCAGAGAGCTGATGACTGTACACTGACCTTAAGCACAGAATGTATCTATTTATTACTGTTTAATGATCTTTACGAGAACACCTTAGCTGAGAGAGATAATGCAACCTGGACACCGTTGTGCTGGCTGGGTGAGTATTTTTTACACATGTTATCCCAAGTGTAATTGTGTAGGCATCCCACTGTCTCTCAAAAGTCTACTAATAATGTCCTAATTATAATAACTCAGCCAGACAATTCCTCCGTCTTGAGGTTCTAACTCCCCTTTTGTGTTAAATTTATTGACCTTCTGTCTTCTCAATAAAGTACTATATACAAGCATACACATTGTACATATATGTGTATGCCACATATATGTGTATGCCACATATAGTACATATATACCACCAACACATTGTATGATCAGGGACCCCATACAACACTTGACCACCTGTTGACATCATACTACATACAGTAACCCTATTTCAACCCTCAATGCACCTCTGACCAATACTATGTCTAACCAAAGTTCGCCTCCCACCCTCCCGTCTCCCCGTTTTTGGCACAGGCGACCTCTCATTATGTGGACCTTAAAGGCCAAATGAATAGAAATAACACAAATAAAAAGTATGTTGTGACATCACGGGTCCTCATGATGTCACATGTTAGGTGCACTGGCTCTCTCTCTCTATGGGAAGACGTCAGGGCTTTGAACACTGTATGTAAGTTTTGCCGTATTTTTCACTTGCACGCGTGGAGTGGGCGCAAATACGGCAATCGGTACGTGGTGGTCTGCGGTCGGTCTATCAGCGCACTCCGATGGGCCAGTTGGGGGGGTTTAGGTGGAGACGTAATGGTGATGGTAATGGTAGCCAAAAGTACCCAATTCTATACAAAATGTATCAGTCACCTATGCTGCATAGGTGACAACGTGCTAAGTAAAGGTGCATAGGCATGTATGCACCTTTACTTAGCACATTGTCTGTCGATGATTTCTAACTCAGATTAATCAGTATATTTCCCCCTCGTGGATGAAATGACATCACTTCCGTTGTCACAATATTAACTACCAAAGAGCGATGCAATTTGCAATTGCAGTGTGTTTGCCCTTGATGTATGTTGTAGGCCCTCGATGATGTAGGATGGCGTAAAACAAACTATTGGGTTACTCTGAAACTAGCCTCGACACCCAGGCTTTCATTTTCATCAGTGCCGTGCGAAAACGGAAAGCCTGGACTAAGTTAGCCGTGGTGGCCTAGAAGTGGGAGGCAAACCTTCCGGGTGGGCGTCGGTCCAAATGATGTGATGATGATGTTGGTATATTTTATACAATATACTAACTGTTGCCTTGCGGACTGCAGCAATATGTGCGTCATCCAATGCTGCGCTCTGTAGGTGTTGTAGGCTATAAGACAGCTGTATGGGCTCCTTTGGTCCGCACAATGGATATAGAACATTTTCTCGTCTCGAGTGGTCTCAGTGGTTCCGAGCTTGTGACAAGACCAAGACAAATTGAGGGTGAGACCATGACAGGACCACAAGACAAATGAAGTGCAGAGCAGAGAGACTGAGATAAGAGCAAGACAATTGTGGGCGAGACAAAAACAAGACCAACAGAAATTTGTAGAAGATTGTGTAGAAGATTAATGGTCATTTTGATCTGTAGGTTTGGGTGGGCATGAAACAGGCGAACATCACATAAGCCTACATAGGCCTTTATTCCCAAAGCCCAACAAAACCTTTTTTTTGCTCAGTGGGGACCAGGAGGAATTCCTTATATTGGTCACCACACGTGGTAGTATACAGAAGACCAACGGAAATCTCTGGTCTCGAAACTGTCCTCGAGACCAGATCATGTCAAGCATTGATAGTGAAATGCAGTTCCATCTATTTTCTTTTGTTGTGTCACAGCACATCAGCAGCTAGTGAGGTTGATAAACAACACCTCATCAAATCTGAGATGAATTCCAGAGAATAGTATAATTACTTGGCTAATCAAAGTGGAAATGAAATCATAATTGGAATGTTAATCATGTTTGCGTATTTGGTTTCAGTAGGCTATAGTGTAATGTGCTTGCTAGCTCATAGGTTGCCTCCCTGTACACACACACACATTGCACACCCGCGCACAAACACACATGCACACACGCACAAACGTGCACGCAAGCATGAACACACACACACACACACACACACACACACACACACACACACACACACACACACACACACACACACACACACACACACACACACACACACACACACACACACACACACACACACACACACACACTCTCTCTCTCTAGATCAGATTATCAGATTAAACAATATAAACCAGCATATAAAGAGAAGCTTAAAGGACAACTTTGTTTTTACTCTCAAGGTTTGTGTTTTTGGTATTAGAGAAATTAAACAATGATTGTTAATTTGTTTTAATTACCTGCTTTTTTGTTTTAGGGATTGCAGTTGTTTTGACAGGGGCAGAGCATTCAAACATGGTCCTAAATACATATATATATATTTTTTTATTATTATCTACCACAGTCCTAATAAACCCCAGGAAATTATATCTGACCACAAAAGATTACAGGTTCTACTGAATGTGACAAACCATATTGACCAAGCCATATGGAGCCTGTGTAGTGCGGCGTGCTGCCTCTTTCACATTCAGTAGATCCTGTGATTATTTGCAACCAGATGTAATTTCCTGGGATTTATTAGGACTGTAGTAAATAATAATAAAAAAAATCACTCACTCAAAAAATTGTAAACAAATATGTATTTTGGAACATGTTCGAATGGAACAATGGAACATGTTCGAATGCCCCCCCCCCCCCCCCCCCCCCAACCGCCCTGTCAAAAACAGCTAAAATCCCTAAAACTAAAAAGCAGCTCACCTTTTACTTTCCAAAGTAAAACATGAACCTTGCTGTTATAAATATAGTTATAGGTTATACCTAGAACATATAATGCATAAACGCTCATTGCAAATGAGCTCATAATGCATTAGGCCGGCAACCTTCAAATACAGTGTAACCAAAACAATAAGTCAGACAATAAAGTGTTGCCTGATTCCAGTGTAATTCTTCCTATACTTCTGGTCCAGGACTTGTCCCAGTAGAAGCTCAGTAGAAGTCTACTGTATGTAGAAGAGCCACCATTGGACTGGACCTATGAAGTGAAACAGATATTTGTAACTCTCTGTCTTCATATAAGGAGACCAAACAGACACTCTACAATATCCATTCTCCCGGAAATAATATGGATCAAGTGGGCTTGGAAAACAATGCCGATTTGTCACAGAGTTCATAGGTGTTTCTGAACCGAACACGCGTAACAATGCCAATTGGTGGGCGCAGCGAAGTGTTGGGGAGGAGAAAAAGTGCAAATAAGCAGTCGCAGTAGTCAAGTAGCTGTCTCGGTAACGCTCGATTGACAGCAGAACGTCAGTAGATTAAATCGGTCAGAAATAATTGCAAGGTACATTATGCTGTTTTGTTTGGAAAGCGGTGTCAACGCGGCACTGCTGCAAATTGTATTTGCAGGATCTAAAACCCCGTCGAGAGACACCACCCTGACACCACTCTGAAAAGAGAGGCTGCTTTTTGAGCAGTGGCGGTTCTAGGAGTGAGGAGGCCCTATGCGAGATTATTTTATGTGCCCCTAAATGGAAAATGAAACCAAAGGGT
Organism: Benthosema pterotum; assembly: GCA_039105355.1. NCBI lineage: Eukaryota > Metazoa > Chordata > Actinopteri > Myctophiformes > Myctophidae > Benthosema > Benthosema pterotum. The sequence continues at coordinate 47,001,547 of CM076972.1, forward strand.
CCATTTGGTTTCTTTTTTACACTCTTTGGTTTCATGTTTACACTCTCAAGAGTTAAAATATTCATCGTCTGAATATTCATCTGAATATTCGTCTGAATATTCATCATCTGAACCCTAACAGGTTCATTTGGTTCCATTTGTACGCTCTCATAAAAAAGAAAAGAAAGAAATCCATTAACATGGTGAAAATACATCTTGATCATCATCAAGATGTTTCACCATGTTAGTGGTTTTCTTCAGACCTCCATTTCTTGGGAACACAGAATGGGGGAACTTTTTTTATAATGTCCACCCAGCACCTTGAAGGTACATCAATGACATATAGTAAAATGTTGAAAATGGGTGGACTTCCCCTTTAAGTTTATGTTTATATCATTGCCCCACAGTCTGTGTTCCATGGATAATACCTGTCCTTCCTGAAGGGCACTGAAGTGGAGATTTTACTTCACATTTACCACACAATTTGTTGTTTTTTAAAGGAGGACAAGCCTCATTATTGATAATTGCCATAAGCGAATATAAAAAACGCCTCAAGAAAACCAACCAAAGGAGAAATTAGCCCACGATAACAATGATTCATCTGCCTCTAATAGCACCTATAACTCATAATTACCTTAATAACTGTTATTTTAGCTTGTTTTTCCTTCTTTGAGAAAGCATTGTTTGTCACCAGTGGCATCTTAAGTTGAAATTGAGCATCTTGTCCATGAGTAAACAGCATCTATCAATCACAGCGTGTGTGTGTGTGTGTGTGTGTGTGCGTGTGTGTGCGTGTGTGTGTGTGTGTGTGTGTGTGTGTGTGTGTGTGTGTGTGTGTGTGTGTGTGTGTGTGTGTGTGTGTGTGTGTGTGTGTGTGCTCCGTGAGTGTGTGTGCTCTGCAGGGTTTTTCAGTGTTTGCTCTGCCGATATGAAAGCCGCCATCAGTCTTGTTAACTGTAAATGTAACTCAAGTATCTATAGTTGCTTACAGGGTGGGGACTTGTCCTTTAATTCTACAAATGTGGGTCTTTTGATTGGCTTGTGTAGCAAAAGGGCTATGCTGCAGCTGTTAGCCTGTAGACAGACAATTGCTTTTTCCTGCAGATGGTCCAGAACTTTGTTGTTGTCAACAAATCATGAAAACAAAACATCCGTCGGGTTCAGGGAAGGCGGTACGAATTTGTGAGGGGGAGGGGGGTTGTGTTGGGTGAGGTAGCGTTTTAGCCAGCAGTCTCCAGCAATAAATAATGAGCCAATAGAGTGGAGGTGAAGTAGAGTTAGATTCTGTTTTAAACAAATCTGTTTACAAACAGTGTTTGTTACCCCCGCTAAAAACGCCTTGCCAACGCTCCACTCGCCCCAAGCTCTTCTCCCTCCTGGCTCCAAAACTATGGAATGCACGTCCCACTGCAGTCAGAACCGCAGACTCACTCCCTATCTTCCACCGCAGTCTGAAAACACACCTCTTCAGACTCCATCTCAGCCATTAGCACTTGTATTACATACCTACTACTTTAGATAGCACCTCATTAGACTGAGATAGCAGTGACATATATAGGATGTCAAATGTATTACCATGGTTTAGTGCTTACATTGTATATTGTAAAGTGGATTCATGCTGCTTAAATTGTAAACTGTAATCTGTGTGATGTATTGCAATGTCTTTTTAATGTAAGAGAGTCTGCTAAATGCCTAAATTGTAAATTGAGATTCAATTCATCCCTATTAGCTCCATCATAACAAAATGAATTAAAAACAAATGTCAGTACTTACGCAGGATATAATCCGGGGTATAGAAATTAGCACGGTGCCGCTTCAAATCGGCGTGACATCTTGTAGATGGGCTTGTAGATCGACGTGACATCCAGGCGGGGGCCGCTGTACTCGCCAAATGGCACCAATACGTCAGAGCTCGGAGGATGGGGATGGAGACATGGATGCAACAACGCAGCTCCAGTCCCTGCCCTCATCGCTGTGACGGGCTGGGACATATTTCACTGGGAAATGTAGGCTATATGTCAACGTTCACTATGGAGGAGTCTCGGGGTTCGAAACCACTGTGGCGTGGGGCACCCGACTCGTGATGCCTTGCACTAGAGATGGTATGTCGTAGACATATAGCCAACATAGATATAGGCTATATACTGTAGATGGCTCAAGGTGGAGTCTCTGACTCAGGGGTGGGCAATTATTTTTCCCAAGGGGCCAAATGAGATACAGAAAATATTGTGGAGGGCCAAGACTAAACCACCACCATTTGATGACATTTTAGCCTCACAGACCCCAAAACTAAGGATTTATTTTGTTTTGGTCCACAATACCGGGCTGGATTTCACAAACAAAACAGGCACGCATAGATAAAAAATGACCATTCTTTTACATTCTTTCGTTGTGTAGACTTTGGGCTAATTCAGATGATGAATATAACTATTCAGAGTGCAAACATGAAAACATTTTACAGAGTTACATCTGGTCTTTCCATATTTAACTGGAAGTCTCTCAAGGACCACTGGTGGAAAACCAGCATTTGTCCCCGGGCCACATGATGGCCAGGTATGCTCTGACATATACAGGTACGTAGTTTACCCGGCAGCCATCTTGCTGAGGTGCTATGCAGTACATGTTCTATGGCAGTACAACAGAAATAACATGACGTTCAACTTTTTACGTTGTATTTTTTGTGTGTGTGTCTGTGGTGCTCCCATGTATGTTTTCTATCCCTACAAATAACCAAGTTTGAACAACCAGCCTTTCATCTATCATTAGCTTTAATGGGTATTAAAAAAAGAAATTGCTTTAAAATTCTGTAAACAAATATGTATAGGGCCACCCATAGTTAAAACTAAAACTAAAGAAAGCAAGGAATACAACACTCATCTTTTACTTTCTCTAATACAACGTAACAACCTAAAACATGAATCTTGGTTGAAAGAAATACTAAAGTTGTCCTTTAAGTACACTTTGAGGACAATACCGTCATGTAGTTTTTATTCAAGTAGTTTTTATTCAATTTTTGAATTCCAGACTTTTATTATTATTTTATTTATTTATCATTTTACCAAAAAGGAGAAAATGTTCATAGCCTACAGAAGTTACATACAAAAAAAACACCACATTGTCTTGAAGTGGCGTCATTGAAGAAAGAGAAAAAGCTAATCAATTAGGCCTACAATAACGAGAGTGCTTGTGATCGGCCCCGGCCCCTCCCCTCCCCTCCATGTCCATGCCAAGTGGGTTGAAGCCACCAGTACACCCTCAAGCCAAATGTACTTCATCTCCGAGATGACGCACACATTTCACCGTGCAGGGCACACGAACACACACACACACACACACACACACTGCACCCGGCGCATGCAGACATCCCGCCATCCCGCCATCCGACAGAGTTGACAGTGAGTGAGGTGTCATCCCAGATAATGAAGAGAGAACAAACCACGGCGGACCGGCTATATACTTGCTACCCCCCCCCCCCCCCCCCTCTCCACCACCGTCGTAATTGTTCCTGATTCTGCCTTTGTGTTTCGCGGGTGACTGCACATTACCTCCTATCTATCATCAACATCAGCAGCAGCAGCAGCACTGGCCAAGTAACGCTGTACTGGTACATTTACTCTCGTATACTGTACGAGGGTACTGTACTTGAGTTGAGGCAGTTCACTCTCAAAAGTTTTTTTTTTTTTTCGCCCCCCCAAGTCAAAGTGATTGCCATTGTGGCAGTTGTGGTGCTAGTAACCACCAGAAGAGAAAAGCAAATATAGTGTACACTACAGAGATTAACTGGCACTAGGCCTACCAATATCGGCCCGATTTGAGTTGTTTTCAGTATTGTAATCAGCATCGGTTCCATCAATCAATCAATCAATCAATCACTTAGGCCGATTACTCGGTCAGTCACTCTTTACACAGACACAATCCCACAGTAACAGATCTAGATCTAACTCACAATATTAGATTTAAAGCACATACATAACATACACTATGATATTGAGTATTAAAACAATTTTAGGAATACATATGTCCCTCAAGCTTATTTTGAGCCTTTTTGAGAGTTTGAGCCTCAATCACCACTGTTATAACCAGTCCTTGTCATATCCTGATAACCTGATAAAACCAGGTTTGTTTAAATTCCATGGCAACGTGGAAAATCAACCATGTTGGACATTACAAAGTGGAAATGCAAATTTGGAACTGAAGACTGAAGGAGAGGAGGCATTATACAAAGCAGGGTGCACTGATGACATCATCATGAGGCCAAAATCAAACGAGAGCAATTTACATTAAAGCTCCTATATGACATGAAAGACTATAGCCTAACTAGATAATTTGTGGGGATAAAAAACACACATGTAGCACTAAAAACACTAGGATTTGGCCCATTCAAACAGAGATTCCAAACATATTATTCATTATTTACAATACGTGACACCTGTCCAGTGTCCAGTTAACATGTTGGAGTTGACAACGCCGTTGGTATCAAAGGGTTCTGAACTGTCCACAGATCTGCAATGAGACGAGACACAATAGTGCCTCCTCATACGCTAAGCTTAATTTCCCCATAACAACAGGCAGAGGGAGTTCGACAAACCATGTGCAACCCAGATTCGGCACAAACAAGGGACTGAATCATTTTCGCTCCTATGCTACCAAAGATGTGTAACATCCTATACAAACAGCCATTCTAGGTGATAGAGGCAACTTTTTAGCTATTTTCTTTTGCCTTCCCCTCTGCGTTGCTCCTACTTTGATGCTGTTTCCCTGCAGACAGACACTTTGCTTCATCCTGTATACGGTCCAGAACTTTTGGTTGGTCTTCGTCGGGTTCAGGAACAGCAGTGCTAATTTGTGAAGGGGAGTGAGGCAGTGTTTTAGCGACAGCGCATGCAGCAGTCTCTAGCAGATTCACAATGAGCCAATAGAGGTGAGGTGGAGTTGGATTCTGTTTTTTAACAAATATGTTGTGTACAGTACTTTATGTACAGTGTTTGTACATAAAGTTGGCTCTATTACCACACATGCGAATTCCTTGACTCCTTCAAAACCACTCACAAGGGGCCTTTTACCTTCACTATGACTTCCTGTTTTCGGCTATATAGAACTGAATATTTGTACATACCGGTATCTGGCACCGGGAAGCTAGCAGTAGCCCCACTAAAAACGCCTGGACAACGCTCCACGAGCCCCAAGCTCTTCTCCCTCCTGGCCCCAAAACTATGGAATGAACTTCCCCCTGCAATCAGAACCGCAGACTCACTACCGATCTTCCGCCGCAGTCTGAAAACACACCTCTTCAGACTCCATCTCAGCCTATAGCACTTGTATTACATACCAACCCACAGTACTTGCTGAAATGACTTATATAGGTTGCCTAATGTATTACAATGTTTTTAGCGCTTCATTGTATTTTGTAAAATGTATTGTAAATCCTGATTAAATTGTAAACTTTTTCACCATTGTAAGTCGCTCTGGATCAAGAGCGTCTGCTAAATGCCTAAATTGTAAATTGTTATCTAAATGTCTTGATGAAATTGAACATGGTGATCTTATATCTTTTTTGGATGTCATTTATAATTCTTAGAAATTATAAAATTATATATGTTTCACTTTTTGCATCTTATATTAACTTTATTCTCTTACACGAAAGGTGCCACTTTCAAGAGTTCACATATAAAATATTTTCCATATGGGCTCTTGTAAATGTAAATTGTAAAACTGAAATTCTATAAAATATGTATCATTTTCACTCAATTTCAATCAGCGTTTTTGTCCTGACAAATTTTGAATCCAGGACATGCAGTACTAGTATTTCTATATTGTGGTGTTGCTACTTTTTACTCGCGTATCAACCCTCTCTCTCTCTCTCTCTCTCTCTCTCTCTCTCTCTCTCTCTCTCTCTCTCTCTCTCTCTCTCTCTCTCTCTCTCCTCCTCCTCCTCGCTCTCGTCCTCCCGTAATTGTTCCTGATTCTCCCTTTGTGTTTCGCGGATGACTGCGTACACCTCCTATCTATCATCCTTGCGCCGGCCGGGCCCCCGCGTCTATGAAGACATGTTCACTCGCCCTATCGCTGACAACCCAGAGCCGCAGTGATTAACAAATTAAGGATCTCCCGCGCCTTAATCTGTCTGGAGGCCTTTCTTTTGGTCTGGCCGAGCAGAAACATGTTTGGCAGTGACAGCACCTCTGCTCCCGTCTTTAATTGGATTAAAAGGGGGAAGTCTGGATTAATACACTCTGGGACTGGAGTTGTGCTGAGGGCGGGAGCTGTCCGGGGAGGGGGGGGGGGGGGGGGGGGGGGGGGGGGGGGGGGGGGGGGGGGGGGGGGCACTGCAGAGATAGCAGGCGACAGGCGAGTGGAAAAAACACACTACACTGAAGTTGTTGGAGGCCTTTGTCGTTTTCTTTTCTTAGGAGTTTCTGAGAGATGGTGTTGAAAATATAGTGGAAAATAATACTTAAAAACCGTGCAAAGATGTTGGAGAAGGAAACGCGGAGGAGCAGCATTCTATTTCGAAGTTCCATGTTTATTGAAGTCTTGGATGAACAGACCATCAGCCTCACGGCCTCCGGCAACACACACAACTCGACTCTCTCAACTCAACTGGCAGTACATACAGTAAAAGACTTATAAAGACTAGGCTATAGTTCGGGTTGCACCCCAACCCCCAAGTTAGGGGTGTCAAGAATCCCAAATTAGGCATTGTTTCACTGAGGAAGCTAGTAGATGTTCTCACTCACAAGTCCTAGTGACCATAGTGGCCAGGTGGCCCTTGTAGTTATTTCTGTAGAATGACAGCTGCAGAACTTCTTACTGTCCTGAGCTAAGGTGTCAGCATTTTAGTGAAACAGCCAATTGTAATTATAACCAATATTGTAATGCGCAATGTATAATGTATAGTGTATAATGTATAATGTATAATGTGGTTCATAAATACACAACATTTCCTCCCTCTTTGAGGTATCCATAATACCTCAAACAAAGACGAAATGAACCACATTATCACCAGTCCTCCCTCTGTCCCTTATGACTAGTCGAACATCAAAAACATGACACTTAAAAAAATCAAACATTTACAGTAGAATGCAAAATAAACTTAAAACAAGGTTTTCGAATCACATAAATTGGTAATCAGTGTTCTTCAATACATTACATATTCATCATCAAAATGTTTCTCAAAGCTCTTCATGTGTTACTTTAATTTCAAGCTCTAACGTTTAATTAAGACATACACCATACACTTCAGAATCACTGACAAATCCTGGGAACTCCTCGTGCGCCAGCCTTTGCTGCCACGGAAACAAACACAGAAAAAAAATACGTTCTAGCTGAAAACCACAATAAAAACTCCTTTTACATCTTAATAACTCCTCTGTGACGTAAATAATCTCACTTTTAACAATTACATAACCTCAACCGATGTAAAGATTGGCTTGAATGAATAGTACACATTTCTGACACTTAACATCACACTGTCGTGTTTACGGTAAATTTATCACGTGCAATAACATGTTTGTTATATACTGCATTAAATCTAAATTCTGCTCTCTCAGAGTTAGGTACACAGAACATAGAAAAGAATAACTTTAAAAGGCCAGAATTTAGTAAATTAAAACAATATTGACCAATATTCTCTTCACGTCACGGGAAAATATTCCTCCTTGATTTATGTAATTAGGCTTATAAATCACTCATCTAATTTACGACAGAACATACACATCCAACATATTGCCTATAATATGTTGAACTAGACAAACTTTTGACATCACAATTGAACTCAAATGAAACTGATATTCATCTGATGAAATTCTTCTGCAAAGTTTCTCTTTTCTCATCTCACCTTTGACTGTTCAGTATAGCCATCACAGGCCATATGAAGAAGCTTGTAGCACACGCAGTTCCTGTGCGCACCACTGGATGCGCATAGGCCAAAGCACTGCCTTCGTCGTAGAGTTGAATTGCATTGTTCTCAGTTGTTTTCTTTGTCCCACTTCGATTTTCTTCTTTTTTTTTTTTCAATGTGTACACACTTCATCACATTCCTCCATCCAGTCATATTGGCCAGATATGACTGAAAAACAGGAATGCAACTGTGTCATCACAGCAGCTCACAGCCACTGCAAGGCAGCTTTCTTCTTCAAAAATAAAACTCACATCTCCTCCCTCACATCCATGAGCAAATCATGGATGTAAAAGAACGTCTTCACAGGAGCCGTAGCCCGTGAGGCAAAACTCATGGTGTGCATGTAGTGAAGTTGTAGATCAGCCGTGCGCCGAGGACTCTCATAGCAGCCTCTTGCCGCTGTAACAGGCCGTCTGGGAACACCTCCCTCAGGTCGTAGAACACCAGGGGGAGAAGAGACTTCACCTCCCTCGGACCGCAGACAAGCCGGGATGATGCTGCTGACGTGACAATTACTGTAGTAGTGTAGACTGTGCGCTGCTCCACTCCTCTTCCTTGTTGTTCCAACATCTCCGCGCCGGTGTGGTGATGATGCGTCGGGGTGCCGCGTAATGGACACGCCGCTCGGAACGTAGACACGGGGCCGCTGGTGGTGTCGACTGCCACCGCTTGCCGCATCTCCGTCGCACTGGTAATGAACGCCGCCGACGATCCACTCCTCTCCACTGGCGAATAAGACTGCTGCCGGCGCAGCCCGCTCCGCCGCATCTTGGAGTAGGACATCATCTTAGGGTAGATTGATCTTCGAGTGCCGCTGCATAGCGCCGACTTGCGCATTGCCGTTGTTGATGAATAAACATACCGCCGAAAAAAAAAAAAAAATTGTCGCCGAAAAAGAAACAGTTCGCCACCGAAAAATCAGACTGAAATACCGAAAGTCCGTGTTTCCTTTCAATGGCTGGACTTCCCAACCAACTGAACCGGAATGTTTCGGCACCAAAAATGTTGAAAATATAGTGGAAAATAATACTTAAAAACAGTGCAAAGATGTTGGAGAAGGAAGCGCGGAGGAGCAGCATTCTATTTCGAAGTTCCATGTTTATTGAAGTCTTGGATGAACAGACCATCAGCCTCACGGCCTCCGGCAACACACACAACCCGACTCTCTCAACTCAACTGGCAGTACATACAGTAAAAGACTTATAAAGACTATAGGCTATAGTTCGGTTGCACCCCAACCCCCAAGTTAGGGGTGTCAAGAATCCCAAATTAGGCATTGTTTCAATGAGGAAGCTAGTAGATGTTCTCACTCACAAGTCCTAGTGACCATAGTGGCCAGGTGGCCCTTGTAGTTATTTCTGTAGAATGACAGCTGCAGAACTTCTTACTGTCCTGAGCTAAGGTGTCAAGCATTTTAGTGAAACAGCCAATTGTAATTATAACCAATATTGTAATGCGCAATGTATAATGTATAGTGTATAATGTATAATGTATAATGTGGTTCATAAATACACAACAATGGCAAATTCATTTTTTTGACTGTTGGTCGCGAACGCTATAGATCGGTTGCGACCGATATGAATGAGTTGCGACTGGTGGAAACGGTCAACCGTTGCGACCGTCGCCCCCAACCGCTGCGACTGTTGGGCCAAGTAGCCACGACCGTTCTTTACCGGTTGCTTCTAGCCTAACCCTATATAACCTAAGCTCAGTAAAACCTACCCACTGGGCAAAATCTAAAGAATGTCTAAAAAAGGTCTGAAGGCCTTATCAACGTCTAATCTGAGATAGATTAGACGTCTAATAAGGCCTTTAGACCTTTTCGACGTTAGACCTCCACTTCCACTTTTAGACCTTTCTCTGACCTTGTTTAGAATTGTGTGCTCAGTGGGTATGCCTAAACCTAACCTTAGGTTCTCGGGCACGACCGTTGGAATAGTGGTCACGAGTGGTCGTGGTCGCAATGTGATTTCCCCCCTCCTGGAGTTCCTGCTGTCCTTTGATAAATGATGCATAGTGCCTTTACCCAAGGTGCTTTACATCCACCCATCCACACACCGATGACGGCGAAAACCATGCAAGGCACAAACCAGGGTTATGTACACTTCAGCATATAGACAGGCTCATGAGCCTGAATCGCTCCACTGCCACATTTGATAGTGACAGTGAGTCGACAGAAGATACAATCTAGGCATGGGCATGCGGGGGCTAAAATGTCATCAAATGGTGGTCTGTGGCTCGAATTCTGAATAAATAGTAGGCCCTTTCAAAAAGGTTGAAAACCACTGACATACAGCATATCCTTAATCGGGCGTGTAATCGTGTATGTACAGTATGTATCTGTATAGGACACAGGCTGCCCATGACACCCATGACCTTATCTCCTAGCCCTCTACCATACCCGGTAGCATACACCAGGTCCATGGTCACCCTCCATTATCGTCCCAGCATGGTCCCTGTGCATGCATGGGGACGCCTTACAAGGCCAGTTTGACCTCGATTTTGGGGTCAAGATGGCATGAGAAAGAGATCTGATTGACTATGAAAGAGGGTTCGTGGATGGCAGGAGCTTCAGCCACGACCGGCATGTGCTCCCCCCCACGGGAAAGTCATCAGTAGGGTCAGTGTTTTGTGGTCAGAAGCTACACGTTCGATAACCGCAAGGCCGTGTTATAATAGTTAACTAAAACTAACTTAACCCCCACCCCCCCCCCCCCCCCCCCCCCCCTCCCCCCCCCCCCCCCCCCCCCCCCCCCCCCCCCCCCCCCCCCTCACAAATTATCACTGCCTTTCCTGAGTCCGACAAATGTTTTGTTTTCATGATTTGTTGACAACGACATAGTTCTGGACCGTCTGCAGGATGAAGTAAGTGTCTGTCTGCAGGGAAACAGCTGTGGCATCAACGCAGAAGCAATGTAGAGGGGAAAAGGCATAAAATAGCAAAATATCTATTTCAAAAGTTGCTCTTATGTTTAACTGAAAATGAATGATAAAAAATGAATGGTTTCTGCCCACATGCAACAAATGAATGCAACAAAGAAAAGAAAGAAAGAAGAAAGAAAGAAAGAAAGAAAGCAAGAAAAAGAGAAGAAAAAGAAAGAAAGAAAAGAAAGAAAGAAAGAAAGAAAGAAAGAAAGAAAGAAAGAAGAAAGAAATGCATTTGGACCTGTGATGTTTCTCGTGCACAAAAAGAAAAAACACTGATGCATGTGCACACCCAGTTCTAATGTATACCCAGTTCAATAACGAGAGTTATTACTAGTGCAGTGGAGTGTGTGTGTGTGTTGTGTTGTGTTGTGTTGTGTTGTGTTGTGTTGTGTTGTGTTGTGTTGTTGTTGTGTTGTGTTGTGTTGTGTTGTGTGTGAGAGAGAGAGAGAGAGAGAGAGAGATAGAGAGACAGAGACAGAGAGATATCCAGGCGGAGGGAGAGAGAAGAGAGAGAGAGAGAGAGAGAGGAGCGAGAGAGAGAGAGAGAGAGGGAGAGAGAGAGAGAGAGAGAGAGAGAGAGAGAGAGAGAGCCGGTGCCCTAGCTGATGGAGACGTGCATGGTGAGCGGAAGCCTCCATCAAATGGGCTGTTGCTTCACATCTCCAGGCCCCGGTGCTTGACAGGGGCTGATTGGTGAGGCACCATTCCGTTCCTTCACAGCTTTATTCGTCCTGCAGACCCCCCCCCCCCTCGCCCCCCACCCCCCACGCTGTCCCCCGAGGCGGAGACACACTTTTAAAGATGGAAACTCCCCATGCCACTGTACACGAGCCTAGCTGTTCTTTAACTCACAATAAATACCCCCCCCCCCCCCCCCCCCACACACACACACACACACCACACACAGTGACACCCACCTCCCCTCCCCTGCATATACCCCAGGCCCTAATCTCCTCCGATAGGCCGGTTAAAGCTCCCCTCTCTCTCTCTCCCCATCATCCATCCATCCATCCCTCCCCTGCCTGCTCTGTACCAGCACCCGCTCAAAGTGCCCGGGGCAACCCCCGAGCCGATTGCAGAGAGTTGATGCGTGCTTAAAGAGTTCATCTTGTAAAAAACGCTTCTTCTTTTTTCAGCCTGTCACGTTGTTGGTCTCTGGGCCACTTTCAGCCTGGTGGTCCGTATAGGAAGCATTACTGCCTATACGGTTTCTCCCCAAATCCTCCTCCTATACAGTAATTACCATTTCGACAGCGCATACCAGTTCCCACTAATATCCAGCAACTTCACATATAGTCTAGGACCTGGCTAAGATTTCTATGCACTTCATTTAGGAGAGAATATCTCAACTGTTCTTGGCTAATATGGCCGCTGCGAACAACATGGGAACTGTGACTAAGCCTCTATCCGGGACGAAATACCCTGAAATGACCACACCCCTTTTAAAATGACCCCTAATTCAAACATGGCTCTAACTTACAAACCGTTGCAGCTACAGATTTTCTGAGGTGCTCAAAATGTTCAGAATACTCATGTTTGTGGTATCCGTGCCTGAGTCAGCAACACTCCATAGTCTTCATAGTGGCCAAATCAAATATGGCCGCCAGCCCGCCACCTGAAAAAGTGTTTTACAACCAGTGTACGGATACTCTCCTGACTTTGCAGGTTGGGGGTGCAGTACAAGTCCTCAACAACACCACAATAACATAAATGACACAGACCAATTATCAATTAACATTTTGCCCAGACTGGCCCACCAGAGAGGTAGCCCACCGGTATATGCTAGTACTTCCTGTAGACAGTCCAGCCCTGTTATGCTTCGTCCTTTTGATTACCTGGCTAAGATTTGTATGCACTTCATTTTAGGAGAGAATATCTCAACTGTTTTTGGCTAATACGACTGCTGCGAACCACACACACACACACACACACACACACACACACACACACACACACACACACACCACACACACACACACACACACACACACAACAGTGTATATTTCTATAAGTCTCAAAAAGTTCGGATGACCTATTTTAATAACATACTGTAAGTGTAATGCTCTATGGCATTGTCCAACAGTTTTGGTATAGTTGTACTTGAAATGTACCAATTCCAAAGTTAAGTAAAGTTTTCTCTAGAGATGTGTGTACATTACCTTATGTTCCAGAGATCGGATATTAGACATAATAATGTTGTGCACCACTAATAATAAGACAAACACACTTGGCCAAAGGATATCTGAGTTGATCTTTTCAGGCTTTACATGGCAGCTACTGCCTGCCTGTTGTTGTTTAGCGTACTGCCACACCCTCCTCCTCCTCCTGCTCCTCCTGCTCCTCCTCCTGCTCCTCCTCCTGCTCCTCCTGCTCCTCCTGCTCCTCCTGCTCCTCCTCCTGCTACTCCTGCTCCTCCTCCTCCTGCTCCTCCTCCTCCTCCTCCTGCTCTCTCTCCTCCTGCTCCTCCTGCTCATCTCCTGCTCCTCCTCCTGCTCCTCCTGCTCCTCCTCCTCCTCCTGCTCCTCCTGCTCTCCTCCTCCTCCTCCTGCTTCTCCTCCTGCTCCCTCCTGCTCCTCCTCCTGCTCCTCCTCCTGCTCCTCCTGCTCCTCCTCCTCCTCCTGCTCCTCCTCCTGCTCCTCCCTCCTCCCCTGCTCCTCCTCCTGCTCCTCCTGCTCCTCCTGCTCTCCTCCTCCTCTGCTCCTCCTGCTCCTCCTGCTCCTCCTGCTCCTCCTGCTCCTCCTCCTGCTCTCCTCCTGCTCCTCCTGCTCCTCCTCCTGCTCCTCCTGCTCCTCCTGCTCCTCCTCCTGCTCCTCCTGCTCTCCTCCTCCTCCTCCTCCTCCTCCTCCTCCTCCTGCTCCTCCTGCTGCTCCTCTCCCTCCTGCTCCTCCTGCTCCCTCCTCCTCCCCTCCTCCTCCTGCTCCTCCTGCTCTCCTGCTCCTCCTCCTGCTCCCCCTGCTCATCCTCCTGCTCCTCCTGCTCCTCCTGCTCCTCCTCCTCCACCTCCTCCTGCTCCTCCCTCCTGCTCCCTCCTGCTCCTCCTCCTCCTCCTCCTCCTCCACCTCCTCTGCTCCTCCTCCTGCTCCTCCTCCTGCTCTCCTGCTCCTCCTGCTCCTCCTGCTCCTCCTCCTGCTCCCCCTGCTCCTCCTCCTCCTGCTCCTCCTCCTGCTCCTCCTGCTCCTCCTCCTGCTCCTCCTCCTGCTCCTCCTGCCCTCCTCCTGCTCCTCCTCCTGCTCCTCCTCTGCTCCTCCTCCTGCTCCTCCTGCTCATCCTCCTGCTCTCCTGCTCCTCCTCTGCTCTCCTGCTCCTCCTCCTGCTCCTCCTGCTCCTCCTCCTGCTCCTCCTCCTGCTCCTCCTGCTCCTCCTCCTGCTCCTCCTGCTCTCCTCCTGCTCCTCCTGCTCCTCCTCCTCCTGCTCTCCTCCTGCTCCTCCTCCTCCTGCTCCTCCTGCTCCTCCTCCTGCTCCTCCTGCTCATCCTCCTGCTCCTCCTGCTCCTCCTGCTCTCTTCCTGCTCCTCCTGCTCCTCCTCCTGCTCCTCCTGCTCCTCCTCCTGCTCCTCTCCTCCTGCTCCCTCCTGCTCCTCCTGCTCCTCCTGCCTGCCTCCTGCTCCTCCTGCTCCTCCCTCCTGCTCCTCCTCTGCTCCTCCTGCTCATCCTCCTGCTCTCCTCCTGCTCCTCCTGCTCCTCCTGCTCTCCTGCTCCTCCTGCTCCTCCTCCTGCTCCTCCTGCTCCTCTCCTGCTCCTCCTGCTCCTCCTCCTCCTGCCTCTCCTCCTGCTCCTCCTGCTCCTCCTCCTGCTCCTCCTGCTCCTCCTGCTCCTGCTCCTCCTCCTGCTCCTCCTCCTGCCTCCTCCTGCTCCTCTCCTGCTCCTCCTCCTGCTCCTCCTGCTCTCTCCTGCTCTCGTCATCTCTCCTGCTCTTCCTCCTGCTCCTCCTCCTGCTCCTCCTGCTCATCCTGCTCCTCCTCCTGCTCCTCCTGCTCCTCCTGCTCATCCTCCTGCTCCTCCTGCTCCTCCTGCTCCTCCTGCTCCTGCTCCTCCTCCTGCTCCTCCTCCTGCTCCTCCTGCTCCTCCTGCTCCTCCTCCTGCTCCTCCTCCTGCTCCTCCTGCTCATCCTCCTGCTCCTCCTGCTCCTCCTCCTGCTCCTCCTGCTCCTCCTCCTGCTCGTCCTCCTGCTCCTCCTCCTGCTCCTCCTGCTCATCCTGCTCCTCCTCCTGCTCCTCCTGCTCCTCCTCCTGCTCCTCCTGCTCATCCTCCTGCTCCTCCTGCTCCTCCTCCTGCTCCTCCTGCTCCTGCTCCTCCTGCTCCTCCTGCTCCTCCATCTGCTCCTCCTCCTGCTCCTCCTGCTCCTCCTGCTCCTCCTCCTGCTCCTCCTGCTCATCCTCCTGCTCGTCCTCCTGCTCCTCCTCCTGCTCCTCCTGCTCCTCCTGCTCCTCCTCCTGCTCCTCCTGCTCCTCCTCCTGCTCCTCCTCCTGCTCCTCCTGCTCCTCCTCCTGCTCCTCCTGCTCCTCCTCCTGCTCCTCCTCCTGCTCCTCCTGCTCATCCTACTGCTCCTCCTGCTCCTCCTGCTCCTCCTCCTGCTCCTCCTCCTGCTCCTGCTCCTCCCGCTCCTGCTCCTCCTCCTGCTCCTCCTGCTCCTCCTGCTCCTCCTGCTCCTCCTCCTCCTCCTGCTCCTCCTGCTCCTCCTCCTGCTCCTCCTGCTCCTCCTGCTCCTGCTCCTCCTCCTGCTCCTCCTCCTGCTCCTCCTCCTGCTCCTCCTGCTCCTCCTGCTCCTCCTCCTGCTCCTCCTGCTCCTCCTCCTGCTCCTCCTCCTGCTCCTCCTGCTCCTCCTCCTGCTCCTCCTCCTCCTGCTCCTCCTCCTGCTCCTTTTATCTTTAACTGATTAATTGAAATGAATTAATTACAGAAAAAAATGATGCAATTAAAATAATTAATTCATTTAATCATGCATAGATTTTACAGCACAGAACCTTTTTTACTGGACAAATTTCAACCTGCCAATCCTATCTCTAACCCTCAACATGTCACAGTGTGGACACAGTGCTTAAAAAAAAGTGGCAACCGTTATGCTGCTGGTGGAATTCCAGTGCATGTTCAGAGTAATGACACATATAGTATAGGATCTCTGGGACTTCAGACAGTCCCCACCAGTCAGACGATTAGTTATTGTATTTAAGAAAACTCACTCATTGATATGCTATATACCAGTCTGTTTTAATTGACCAAAAATACTTCTCAGGTCAAATATTGGTAAGCGATTGGTTGAGATTATTTAATTACAAAACTGAAAACTATCAATATATCCTGAATTATCTGGTGATCAGTGTTCACAAACGTACCTTGTTATCAAAGCCCAACTTGGCAGGTGTAAAACACTCCCAGAGCCCTTGTTAAGATGTCTGGAATTTAAAGATCTCCTTGAGCCCGGAAGTGTTTTAATTCTATTTGTGCAACATGGTCATTATTTTTAATAAACGTATATCGATATATACGATAAATCCATACATATCGTATAGTGGTCTCTGTATCATTACTATACATACTGTATCTATCGCTAGATTGCAAGCAATATCCGCCACTAGCCACGACTTTTATTTATCTGCCGCAACTTCCCAGATAGCAAAATCCATTGATTCAGACGTTGAATTCTGGTTATCTAGCCAAAATTCAACATTGAATCAATGCATTTTGCTATCTGGGTTTTAACTATCTTCCATGATTTTTTACTTCTTTACTGCGACGTTTAATCATTTGCCCGACCTCCACCTCTTTCCACATTTGCTGCGGCCTTTTTATTTATTTTAGTTATCTCCCTCACCTTTTATGCCAGTTACGTTCAGTCATTGTTCTACTGAGGTTAGGTTTTAGTGTTAGATTTAGTAGTTTTTCTGAGGTTAGGTTTAGGGCTAAGGTTAGATTTAGCATAGGCTTAGGCTGGTCACTTACTCAATGAGATCCTTCCGGGATCTTTAGATGCCAGTAAAGTTTGCAACATCAAACTTCACTGAGACTGCAAAATCATGTAAGCCTATTGGACATAAAGAAAGCTGGATTCTGTCGCTCGATATAATAGAATTGTGACCTGACAAGAAAAGGCTTCTCCCTGTGGTTGGTTGTGTGTCATTTATGTTATTGTGGTATAAAAAAATCCATTCCAATGTGCTTCTAATGCTCAAAAAACACACAATTGACAGCGAGTTTACTAATAATGACAAAATTAACATAAGCAAAACAGATTGTCAGATGGTCGCCATCTTTGAAATATGCAAAATAGATGTTTAGCCACACCCATTCATAAAGATAAGCACCCCAGCATGTTTCTAATTATCAAAACACATGATTTAGACACAAGGTTTGCATTCATAGCTCATCTGGTTCAGACGTTCTAGATAAAACACTTTTTCAGGTGGCGGGCTGGCGGCCATATTGGATTTGGCCACTATGAAGACTATGGAGTGTTGCTGACTCAGGCACAGATACCACAAACATGATTATTCTGAACATTTTGACCACCTCAGAAAATCTGTAGCTGCAACGGTTTGTAAGTTAGAGCCATGTTTGAAATAGGGGTCATTTTAAAAGGGGTGTGGTCATTTCCGGGTATTTCGTCCCGGATAGAGGCTTAGTCACAGTTCTCATGTTGTTTGCAGTGGCCATATTAGCCAAGAACAGTTTAGATATTCTCTCCTAAATGAAGTGCATACAAATCTTAGCCAGGTCTTAGACTAATAGCCATTGAAGAGGAGTGGACCAACATTCCACAGGCCACAATTGACAATCTGATAAACTCTATGCGAAGAAAATGTGTTGCACTGCATGAGGCAAATGGTGGTCACACCAGATACTGACTGGTTCGGAGGCCCATACACCCAATAAGGCAAAAGAAAATTGCACATTTCAGGGTGTCTTTTTATTGTGGAGAGTCTGAGGTACACCTGTGCACTAATCATGATGTCACATCTGCATCTTAATGTGGCACACCTGTGAGGTGGGATGGATTATCTTAACAAAGCAGAAGTGCTCAATATCACACATTTAGGCAGATTTGTGAAGTGTTTGAGAGAAATGGTTATATTGTAGATCTGGAGTGGTCTTGAGAAAGGCTAATCGGTATAGCCTGGCAAAAATTGGTCAAGATTGTGGTGTGTTGTGTTGTCCTTCTACTGGCTGTGGCAGGCGTTCCTGTGATGTGATCTTGCCATCAGCTGTAACTATGGTATGAGTGCTGCCTTTTCACATGCATAGTAGCAGGCCATGTGGAACGTATGTAAACACCATACATAATGCACCATGGAGTACAGATATCACTAGCCTGCATGTTGTTTGAGACCTGACATTTCCATGGCTGTGTGCATTTGGTGCCGGCGACTTCTTCCAGATAGAATGAGCCACCAACTTGTTGTTGTGAATTGACAATTCATATGAATAAAACTGACCTGATACTGAACACAGGGAGGTTTAAATAAACACAGGTGCAACATATTACCACAATCCACACACTGACACTAAACAGGACACAGGTGAAATCACAATTAAGGGCAGACACAGCATGCAGCAAACATAAGAGCAGACAGGAAACGAGAAACGACTACACAATAAAATACACAGTTCACTCATTCCTACTAGTGAGTGAACGTTATGAAAACCTGGGAACGAAATCGTTACCAAGAAATTTCTTCACCAATGTGTTTCTAATGGTGTCTAAGATGTACTAAAATGCCGAAATTCACAAAAAAAAAAAAAAAAAAAATTCAAAAAAAAAAAAAAAGGGCAAAGTCAGGGTAGGCCTACTATTCACAATCATCATGCTTTATGTCATCATAAATGCACTTAGTTAGCACATTTGGGCAACTGATATGACCATTTTCAGCCCAATGAATGTCGTTTTGCAAAACTAATGATTGGAATGGATTCAGCATCATGAAACCCCCTTATTAGACATATCACATGCTACATATATTTCATCATAAAGCATGATGAAATTTCAAGTTTTGCCTTCTATAGGATAATGAATGGTACCCCGACTTTGACCTGTGTTTTTATGAGGTTTTCCATTGGTGTTGAATTTCAACATTTTTGTTACCCCATCACTAAACATGGGTATATTTTTCCCAATGTAAACTATTTAATTAAAAATATTTCTCATCAGAATACATGGAAGTACAGCATATATCATGGGGGGCTATCATGGAGGGACAAAATCGGAAAAAATGTGCATATTATTTAAAAAAAAATCCTTAAAAAAAGAGGAATAAAGTTGGGAACTTCTCCTTTGGTCCAAACATTCCCAAGACCTGTGAGATTGGGCCAGTGAAGAATAAAATAAAATAAGTCAATTGTGAGTGAATGGGATTTTTTTTTCTATCCCCCACTAAGCATGGGTAAAATTTGCCTGAAACCTTCCTGGAGAAAAAACTAGGGGTGTGTGCAGGGAAACAAACCCACATTCTATGATGTCACTGAGCCTCATTAAGCTACTGGAAGACCCACCCACCTCAGATATCAGTATGAAACACTATGAAAATTGCAAAAATACAACCGTCCGGGTAAGATTTCCCCATGTTTAGTGTTCTAGGGTTAGAAACACATTGGTGAAAAAAATTCTTAACAATTTAGTTCACGGATTGGTCAAATATCTACGAAGATGAATCAAATATGTCAAATATCTACGAAAATGAATTAACTATTTTAATCCTTTTAGACTTAAGTGCCGCCTTCGACACAGTAGATCATGCCATTTTAGCTAATTGCCTGTATACATGGCTTGGCCTGCGGGTACTGCCTTTGAACTCGTCTGCTCTTACCTCGTAAACAGAACTTTTTCTGTCGTTTCGGGCACTGCCGCCTCTGCCTCTGCTCCCCTTACGTCGGGGTCCCCCAGGGATCTGTACTGGGGCCCCTCCTATTTTCAATTTATATGCTCGCTTTAGGTCACATTATACGCAGACACAACCTTCTTTTCCACTGCTATGCAGATGACACCCAACTATATATTCCCATTAATTCTCCTACCTCTGCAAGCCTTGATAGTGTGAAAGCCTGTCTGGCTGATATTAACACCTGGATGTCTCAAAATTTTTTACAACTAAACTCAGACAAAACAGAAATCATCCCTCTTCGGCCCCCTGAACCCTCCCAAATTTTAAGGGACAATCTTGCCAACCTCGCCATTAATGTTAAAACCTCTGCCAAAAACCTAGGTGTCCTTATGGACTCAGACCTCACCTTCACTCCGCAGCTCACAAAAGTGGTTCAAACCTGCTTCCTCCAACTCCGTAATATAGCCAAGATTAAATCTTTTTTGTCCAGGGCTGATCTGGAAAAAGTTATTCATGCTTTTATTACGTCCCGCCTCGACTATTGTAACGCACTTTATTCCGGCCTACCCCAGAAGTCCCTCTCCGTCTCCAGCTGTTCAAAACGCCGCCGCTAGGCTTTTAACGAACACCAAAAAGCGCGATCACATCACCCCTGTCCTAATGTCCCTTCACTGGCTTCCAGTTACTTTTAGAATTGATTTTAAAGTTCTTTTAATTACTTTTAAAGCCATTAGAGGTCTCGCTCCACGTTATATTTCAGCACTTCTCTCTTTTCATGACCCCCCTCGCAGCCTAAGGTCAGTTGGCAAGGAGCTCCTGAAAATCCGTAGGGCGAAATATTTGTCCAAAGGTGAACGGGCCTTTGCCATCAGAGCCCCTAAGCTTTGGAATGCACTCCCCGACCAGATCCGCCTCACTGATTGTCTTTCCCGTTTTAAATCACTTTTAAAAACCCATTTGTTCCAAAAGGCATTCTTATAACTTAATTTTTACTTGTTTTGTAGCCCTGCTCTTTTACTGATCCTGTTTTTTCCTTTATTCTAATTTTATGTTTTTGTGTCTGTTCTTATCTACACTTGTCTCTCCTGCTGTATAGTTGAATATCGATTATTTTTTTTTCTCTCTGTCTTGTGAATGTAATGCCTTTTTTCTGCTGTGCAGCACTTTGTGGCTTCGCCTAGAAAGGTGCTATATAAATAAAGTTATTATTATTATTATTATTATTAATGACTTAACCAAAAGAGTGGCCGCATGACTTCATCACGCATGTGCACGGCCCGGACCGGCCGGTCGTTCGGTCGGGCCTCCGTCTCACTCTAACGTGACAAGCTTGCCGGCCCGCGTTTACCGTGACGACCATGTCATGACAAAATCACTGCAACAGAACGAAGGAGCGTGTTGGTGGTGGTGGTGGTGGTGGTGGTGGTGGTAGTAGTGGTGGGGAGAGGGGACATGTATCTTGACAGCTGCCATTTTCAGTAGCGTGAGCGGGCCCTTCTTCTTGCATCTCCACTCGACCAACCCCCAAGTCCCCAGCCACTTTGTTCTCCCTCCCGCCCAGGTCTTCCATAAGCGCTTAGACTCGGGACAACGAGGCGGAGGAGGAGGAGGAGGAGGAGGAGGAGGTGGGGGTTATGGTGGTGTGTCACCAGGCATTAGCGCCGAGGGCTGGTTGAGGGCGAGCAGGCTTTAATCCTGCCTGAGGTGATCTGCAGAGCGGAGCATGACATGATTAAAACCTATATATATATATAAAATATATCCTGAGTTATACTTTTGATGGACAGTTCAGAAACGGTGGACGGTTCACAAGCCTCCTGTGACAATTAAAATGAAATCATCGGTAGCGGCGATCGTTATTACAAGCCAATTAGTGGCTATACAGACAGGAATTATCTTCCTGGAAAGTTGGCTAAAGTGGATAGTCGGAAAGAAAAAGAAACAAGAATTGAGCAGTCGAGACGAAAAACAGTCTAAATCAATATTTTAATCTGTCGCCTCCCTGAAAAGGCCCAGGATATCATTAATAACTTATGGAACATTATTGTGGACTTCGACTTGTAATATAAGCATCAGGTAAAAGAAACACAATGTCAATAGTTGTGTTCTTCCCCTTATTAGTATCAGCCAATCAGGCGACCGTTTAGACAATGGGAAAAGTCGATTCGCGGCCGCCAAGTTTCATGGGTAGATGTGATTCAGGTTTCATGGGTTGCACCTGACAAAAAAAACGAACAAGGAGCCAGAAATTATTCCAAACATTATTAACATAATTTAGGATTACTTAGCATTATTAACAATGGCCAGCCAGTGGCACGCTATGAGCTTGTAGATCTGATATTTTTGGAAAATGGTGAAAATGTCGCACAAATATTTTTCAGGTCAAGATGGATGAAGCGATCCCAGCTGTCGAACACTCGGGTTATTGTCCAAGTTCACCGCTTGTATCCTGGATGGCAACAAAAACAAACAAAAGATGCACTGACAGACATATTCTCTTCCACCAATGGACAATGACCTCTGTGCCGTCCAATTTTGGAATGAATACAAAGTTGAAAATAAGTGACGCGTGACTTTCTATCATGGATGCAGCTTCCAAAACATGTGTTGGGGTTGTTGGCAGGGTGTGCAGCCACCAGCCGGTGGCCATGTTGTGTTGTTGTCCTGCTGGTGCCTCCTTCAGGATGGGAATGGCCAAGTGGCTCCGTATGAGATCACCACCACCACCACCACCTCCACCACGTGCTCCGAAGAAATGTCCCCCATATAGCCAGGACGACTCTCTCCTTTCACGTTGGAAGATCTCCGACTTGGAATAAGAACTAGTCATTTGTCACGGCACAGGCACTGAAGTATATGGACCGCGAGGCCGGATGGGAATGGGGGGGCAATGCCCCCCTAAATGCCCAGACTGCCCCTCCAAACATGATGCATGCACACAACTCGAATTTCAAAGATATTTCGAATTAAACTGCTTATACTTAAAATGATTTGAAACTACTACTACTACTGCTAACTACAGTTGTGGCACCACTAAACCAACAGCATTTCATCATTGAAAACAGAATACTCTCTGAGTCAGACCTTTAGCTTTATGCATGCTGCGTGTGTGTTGCAACTTCAACAACAACTGATGTTATTGTTGATGCTTTACTTGCCTAATAAAAGTCTCGTACAAGATATGAATCTTGTGGGTCACATACTAAAACATTTAAATGAAAATGGTATGTGGGCGGCCGCCTCATCACCTGTGGCGCGAAGCGACACGGGTGAAGCCGCCCTCATGATGAAGCCGCCCTCATGCCATTTTTGCCTGCCCCCACAATTGGGAAACGTTACATCCAGGCCTGATGGACAGTGCACGGTGGGAGGAGTACTCGCAATATGAAAGGAATCTGTTAACTGACCAGTCACAGAGCTATGTCAAATGTTTTTGAAAATAACTGATCTACAAGCTGACAGCGCATCATCGTGAAATGTTGTGAGCTCGAAGAATTGGGCAGTGCTGGTTCTGGGGGTTGGTGTCCATATGCAATTATTTTATTATTTTATGTGGCCCCTCCATGCACCAATTTTAGCCAAAATTTGATATAATATAGCTTTAAGTACTGAAAAATATACAAGCTCATAGCATGCCTCCAAGTAGATCTGACATTTTTGTAAACTTGTGAAAATGATGTCTCAAATCTTTGAATATTCTGTCACGCAAAGTTTTTAACTCAACGTTGTCCCTGGAACTACATATTTCCAGATGGGGGTCAGTAGGCGGGCCATATGCAGATGATTTTGGGGATCCTTGACATGCAAACAGTGATGTAGAAAGCTGAAGTCTCATTCAGAAAACTCTTCGGGTTTAGACCCTAGCAACCTTAACAGTTAATTCTAATGGAGTAAAATAAAAGTGTGACAAATGTAGTGCAGTAGTAAGCAGTATATGACCTCTAAACAATACTTTACTTACCTGATTATATGTACTACTCCCCATTCTGTACTGAATCTCATGCTGTTGAATTAGGGTGAATCAAATCTTGGCTACCAAAATCTCTGAAAAACTTGGCCAGTGCTCACATTTAAAAGTCATCCTTTTATTGGTACGTTCCCAGCCAAGACCCAGAGGGACCAAACACATGGCTGTGTTTCTTTAATTATTTCTTTATTTTCCTCCCCCTTGACTTGATCAGAACATTTCTGAATATTCCGTCCAACTTAAGTGATCTCAGCTGTTGTTTATGAACGTTGAACACGCGGGTTATTATCCAAGTTCACCGCTTGTAACCTGGATAGCAGCAAAACAAACAAAAAGATGCACTGACAGACATATTCTCTTCAAACCCCCGAGTAGAGAGCCTCGCTATGACGGATCGGTGAGAGCAGTCATTCACCATGACGAGAGCGCTATGGAATGCTTTCTGTACGAACACAACCTGATGTAAAGTGACATCAGTGTGATGTGATGGACTGAGTCCATCGACACAAGACCCAGGGTTTCTGCTTTAGTTCCACAAGCTGCTGAGGTAAGCTGAAAACAATATACAAACATATACCCAATTGGCCTGAATATAAAGTATGGGCTCCATTTTCGTTACCGCTAAACCCCTTATCCCTTAACTTCTTCGCCTTTTTAAACTATTTAAAAAAAAACATTTTCAGTAGTTCAAATGGCCAGTCTACAAGCTCACAACGTGTTAATAGATTGACATGTTGAAATATTCCAAAACGTTTTTCAAAATAGTAAACAAAATAAGGGATGGATTGCATTTTTGCATTTTTATAGCGCTTTTCCAAGTGCTCAAAGCGCTTTACAATGGTCCATTCATTCATACATTGGGAAGTAGAGTGGCGAACAGTCGACGCCAGCGTCCCCACTTCCACATTCACACACCAATGGTGGCCAGCTCACACTGACCAACTCATTGGAGGCAACTTGGGGTTCAGTGTCTTGCCCAAGGACACTTCGACACGTAGACAGGAGGAGCCGGGATTCGAACCGCCGACCCATGGTCATTGGACGACCTGCTCTACCTCCTGAGCCACAGCCGCCCCCGATTTCTTGGGATTTGGGATAAGGGTTTAGCATGTCACAAAAATGGAGCCTTATATTTTCCAATGGAAATATCCCAAAAAATGGAGTCGTCTTACATCTGGGGATTATATTATTTGACATTCAATGTTCTTTTTTTACACGAATGAGTCTTGAAAATGGGGGTCGTCTTACCCGGTAAGACGACCTATCTTATATTCGGGACAATACGGTAAATAGGCCTATATCCTATTGCATAGCAGTGGTATCCAATGGCCCGCCTACACATGGCCTATACGCGTACATTGACCCAGCAACCTGAACAATACCAAAGGCGCTACCAGAGGCGCTACCTGCGATAGGACGGGCCCAAGCAAGCAGCAATAAGCACATCAGAACAATATGCACAAATAAGCCATAGAAACATGGAAGAAATACATCATGTAATTGTGGGAGCTGGGCAGGGGTTCTTGAAGAATCACACACTGTATTGTCAGTAGCTGGACTTCGTGGACTGCTTGGTCCCTTAAAAAAACAGTACTTGAAACCACAAGTGCAAATCTGGGGCGTAGAGAAGAGGGAAAGTCACACAGCACTACTTTAAAACGCCAACAACTTCTTTGACGGTGGAAGTGGAACTTCGGTTTCGCTTGAAAGAAGCAGCAGCCAGTTAGAACAATCTTTTCTGCTGAGCCGCGAACGCCGCAGCCCTAGAGTCCATTCCCACGTCTCCGTTTGGCAGGACCGCGTCGTCGTCTTCGGCTGACAGGAGTCTCATTCCTGCCCCAGGCCGTTCACATCTCTGCCTGATGCGCGCACACAGCGCAGCAGCAAGCGCCGCATCTACATCTTCCGTTCCTCATCCTCGGGTACAGCCATGCGTGGCAGGGCTAGCTGCAGCAAGGAGGAGCACACTTTCTTTTCATCTGCGTGTGAACTTTTAATGGGATTATATGGAGGCTGACGTGAGCAGCGGTGGACAGGGACATGCAGGGACTGTTAGAGAGGCATGGGGGGCTTAAAACCCGGAAGAGGTCATTGCACTCTTGGACAAAAGATCTAGAAGCTCGCAACGCATCCGGATTTTATAGATCGGATATTTTCAGGGGGTGCAGCATGTGGATTCATGCTAATCCACAAGCCCTGGGTGTGGGAACTTGTTTCGATTGTGGTCCTAAGTATTCAGTTCATGAATATATCGGATAAAAGATTAATCTAATATCATGCATGTCATTTTTTTTTCTGTAGATTCTTAGATCGTTTTACTTTCATTATTAGATCACTTAAAAAATATCTAGAAAATATCTATCTAAGACAACCATAGTGACGCGCAGTGACCCTTTAAAAAACAGTACTCTACCTGTCCTCCCTTTTTCCTTAACCAGAGCGAGGCTCTTCCTGATTAGCTAACAAAATAGTCCCGCTGGGAATTGGTTAGCCAATGACAAAGCTTATAGGGATTTCTTTGGAGGAGTCCTGAATTTGACCAATCTGGGAACTAAATCGTTACCAAGAAATGTAGTGACATGTAGCCTTACTAAAATTCAACTCTTGTTGGCAAATGGCAACCACATAAAAACAGGTCAAAGTCGGCATACTAGTCACAACCTATAGAAGGCAAAACATGCAGAATGTCATCATGCTTTAAGTAGCATTAAAAAAAAACTGGCCTGATAATGGCCATACTGCATACGCACATTTTGACTAAGCACCTTTATGAAGATGGCGATGGCTGTTTTTAGCCCAAGGAGTTGTTTTCTTAGAAGAACTAATGCTTGGAATGGATCTTGAAATAGACATACAGTATCATATGCTACATAAAGCATGATGAAATGCATGTTTTGCCTTACAATGGTTAGTGAATGGTACCCCGAATTTGACCTGTTTTTATGAGGTTTCCCACAGGATTTGAATTCCAATCTTTTAGTGCACGGTATTAGACACGATTAAAAACACAATGGTGAAGAAATCTATTGGTAACGATTTAGTTCCCTGATTTTAAAAAGCCTGAGACAAATGTCCCTTGTGGACAATAATCTTTATTTTGACCTTGTTATAGGCCTACTTTTAAATGCACTATACACCCATGAGTCAAATGTTGGAAATTTAGTCCAGAGTGTGGATTATTATCTACTGCTTGTATATTATTACGAAACATGCATTAGGTCATGAACCACATCAGCCATTATTGAACTTTTGAAAGCAGATGACCTACAAGCTCACAACTTGCCACATGATATTGCAATATATTTTGCGGCAACGCAGACATTGCGACACTTTTAGCATCAGTAGTTTTATCGTGTGTTTTTATGCAAACACATTTGTACTATTAAAGGGGAATTTCACCATTTTTTCTGAGAGTGTGCAAATGGAACCAAATGAACCCTAACGGGTTCATTTGGTTCCATTTGCACACTCTCAGAAAAAAGGTCCTACAAGAAAAATCATTAACATTGGGAGCCACAACTTGATGATGTCATCAATTGATGGAATTCCCATTTAAGTTGATTTTGAAAAAAGGACCATCATTTAAAGAGCCTCAATCACCACTGCTATAACCAGTCCTTGTCATTTCTTTCTGGACAGTCTAGCTGCAGTACCACAATGTCCTGAGGAGTCATTATAATACTGATGCTAGATAAAACCATGGGCTTGTTTAAAATCCATGTCAACTTGGAAAATCAACATTGGTAGACATTATAAACAAAGTGGAAATACAAATTAATAACCGAAGACTGAAGGAGAGAAGTCATTATTAAGTATAGTTCATTGATGACATCATTATGAGGCCAAAATCAAACAAGCTGTTCCTGAGAGCAATTTACATTAAAGCTCCTACATGATATGAAAGACTGATTGTACAAACTAGATAACACACACACACACAAAAGTTGAATTTCATGTTATTCCCTCTTTAAAAAAAAAAAAAAAAAAAAGTGCATAGAGGTACTTCCACCAACATACTGACGATAAGAGCCCCATAGGCGGATTATGAAATGAAGGGCCCCTGGGCCGCCACCAGCCAAAGGGCCCCCCTACACCGGAGCATTTTTCTGCTCGTCGCGGCGGCATGATGGTTTGGGACTTTTGGGCTATTTTAGTGACAAAATTAGTAAACCCATTGTTAATAAGGACTATGCACCATTATTATTCACTTTTACCCCTTTTTTGGATGGCCCTGAGCTTGAGCCTCTTTGCGATCATGCGGACATTCAAGCTCATGGGCCCCCCCTAGCTCAGGGGCCCCTAGGCCTGGGCCCAACGTGCTCGTTGGATAATCCTTCCCTGAAGAGCCCCGGCCTAGATGGGATGCGTTCTGATAGCCGTAGCATGCAGATCCCTGATCCCGATCCTCATCCATACCCTGCATTTGGAACAGGGGCGGATCTAGGCATGGGCCTTGGTTGCCCCAACAACACCAAACTTCAATGATATTTCATGTGTTATAGTTAAAATGATTTCAAACACTATGCAACTAACTAACTACAATTGTCGTACCACTAAATCAGCACCATTTCATTATTGAAAACAGAAAACTCTCTGAGTCAGACCTTTAGCTTTATGCATTGCTGTGTGTCTGTTGCAACTTCAACAATAACTGATGTTATTATTGATGCTTTACTTGCCTAATAAAAGTCCTGTAACCAAAAATGGTATGGGGGCGGCTTCATCGCCCATGTCGCTTCGCGCCACGAGCGATGAAGCCGCCCCCATACCATTTTTGGCCCCATACTATTTTCACCTGCCCTCCCACTAGCTACTTGTAACAAGCTACTGCCCATCACTGCATTTGGGAAATGTTACATCCGGCCCTGGTTTGTAAAACGTCAATCCTTCTTGGCGTTGGCTGTGAACTTCCAGAGGGTCAGCCTTAATGTGACAGTAATGAGCGCTGTGTGTCGCGTTGCGTCGCGGTTCAAGAGAGCTGCCGGATTAAATGGTGCACGCTTAAGCGATACCAGTTTAAAACTCTGGGGCAATCTCCGCAATATTTAGGTGGACATTGAGCCCTCGCTGCGGCCCGGGTCCTCGAGTCACACTCGCTTAACGTGAATGACCCCCCCTCCCACCACACCACACACACACACACACACACACACACACACACACACACACACACACACGGGCACACACACACACACACACACACACACACACACACACACACACACACACACACACACACACACACACACACACACAACACACACACACACACAGACACACACACGAGTAGAGAACCCCCCCCCCTCTCAAAAAATAGAGGAAGGGAGAGAACAGAAAAAGGAGAAGAAATCACACTTGCGTGAAGTGTGGGGCGCTCCCTAGCCTCATACAACATCACTATTCTCCTGCCAATAAACTATATATTAATTATTTAAAATGCATTGACTTTGTCTCAAACTACCCTATTGGCCTGAATATAAGATAGTCTTTTTTTTTTCAATGGAAATATCCTAAAATAGGAAGTCATCTCATACTTGGGGACTGTATTATTGTACATTCAATGTTCTTTTTAAGTAAGTCTTGAAAAATGGGGGTCATCTTATAACCAGGGTCATCTTATATTTGTGACAATGCGTAAATAATTAAAAGCCTTTTCTTTCTTAAAAAAAAAAGCTAAATTTCATGCAGTATTAATGCAATCGATTATCTGCCAAGAAAGTGATTCAATACCGATTATTGGACATAGGACCTATATTAAGAAAGCTTAATAAGAGTGTGTGTGCATGTGTGGATTAGGGCAGAAGAAAGATTTTCACAAACCCAGCATGGTTCAGCCAGAACAGAAGAAGAAGAAATTACTAAAACAAGAAAGGACCAAGTCCATGGTGGAATGCTTGGTCCCTTAATAATATACCAATATTTGAATATTAACCTGCAGCCGCATGATGCCCCCCCCCCCCCCCCCCCCCCCCCCCGCGCCCCAGTCGCCCATATAATATATGGGCGACTGGGGGAACCATTATGGTTTCTAGTATAGAATGGGTCAAAAGAGGGTTTGTTCTGTTATTAGGTCAACCGTATGTGTGTACATTGACCTCCACCCCGCACCCCCCCGCACGACATTAAACGAAGCCCCTGATGTGACAATAACAAGGTCGATATACTCCCGATTTGGGTGGGGGTTGGAGGGGGGGTAAACATGCCTGAGGCGATTCCTGTGCTTTAGGGGTCCAGGCGAGGGGGGGGGGGGGGGCGCCTACCGCCTACACATCCTTGTCTTACGTTGTAAGTGATGCAAACGAGACGGCATGACTTCACTCCAGCGACCCAACTGCGCTCCTCTGCAGTTATTGATGGAGACAAACCAGAGGGGTCAGGACACTAAACGAAGCTCTGGTGACCTGCCGGGATTGGCCCGGTTGGGATGGTGGGTGGGTGGGCGGGGGCCCATGACCCCCCCCCCCCCCCCCCCCCCCCCCCCCACCAGCCTCTCCCATTAAGGATCCATGGAGAGAAACTGGAACGGGGGACTGATGGCAAAAGGCTGCATACTTTCAACTCTTTACTATGTCATTAATATGTTGCGTGGACATGATAAAATAGTCCCCCCCCATCCTGGGTTTCCTACAAATGGAGGTCTGAAAAGAATCATTAACATGGTGAAATACAACTTGATGACATCATCAGGTTGTGTTTCACCATGTTGACGATTTTTCTTTTAGGAACTTTTTTTCTGAGAGTGTACACATGGAACTTTGTATAGGGTCTTTTTCTTATCTTTTTCTATAAATGCTTCTATATAGGAGTTTAAAACAAGACTGATATGATATGATGTGAGCTTATATATAGTATTTCCACATGTGATGTATGCTTTTTTGTATGTGTTAGGAATAGTTAGGAATTCTTTTATATATATATATGTCATTTTTCCCATCTGGCCTTTCTATACTATTAGAAAAGGGGGGGGGGGGGGGGGGGGGCAGTGGCAGGGCCAAATTATACATTGGACCAGTAGGGGGGGGGGGGGGTCCCCTTGACTCAGTGGTGCTTCGGGGGAAATTGGACCGCTCTGTACTGGGTTTGAGGCCGTGAAAAAAGGCCCCTGCCTGGGACACCTTCATTGGCCACTGATTTTGTCCAATGTAGGTCAAACATGAATATTTCGCGCCCCATGCTAAAAAAAAACCCAACAAAATGTAATGTCCCAGGGACCCCTAGGTGAGTTGTCATCGTTTTCCCCTTTCCTGTCTATCACCGCCACGCTCCTTCCCCCACCAGTGTCACCAGGTCTGCTGATTATAAGCAACATTGTTCGCATTGGCATGTTAGCATTAGTATGTTTGCATTAAGCTGTCACCATGTTTCCATTAGCATGTTACCATTAACCCTAGATGGCCCAGTGTTGCTTTTTAGCAACATTAACCCTTTAATTATTTAAAAAAATGTTATCATTATTTTTTTTGTTATTTTTTTCACATACATATCATGGTTGAGGTTGATTGTTTAGAATTTCATTGAAATTGGTCATGATATTTGCATAACAATACCCCCACAGAGGCTGCAATTAGCCTCTTCAATTAATCTCTGGACTTGCAATTTTTGATGATTTTTAACCTTTGACCTTTAGCCTTTAACCCTAATAAAAGTATGTAAAATGACTGCAATAAATATATTTTTGTGATTATTAGAATGTCTAGAACATGTACATTCATTATATTAAAATACATCCCCATTTTTAAAATTTATTATAATCAATTAATTAATTAATTAATTAATTTGCATAAATAAACTATTTTTCAAAAGAAAAATAATAGATCATGGTAGTACAACCTAGTAGTAAGGTTGAAAACAGTTTTTTTTTCCCCAAGTAGAAATAAGTCCGGGCCTTGGTGGGTTAGCATGTTACCATATTAGGATTAGCATGTTAGCATTGACATGCTAACGTGTGTTTCACTCGCGGAATCTGGCAACGGCTTCTCGCCAAAAACATGAGACCAATAGGAGGCATGCATGCAGGGAGTTTAATCCGTCCCTATAAGCAGCAGCATGCGAAGTAACACTTTGCATGTCAATTAGCGGGGTATATAGGGCTATACTTTGATATGAAAAAGTTTGCGAATCACTGGGTTATAGGAGAGAATAAAAACGACTGACTGCAGCCAACAAAGCCATTTGAAGAGCCCCCCCCCCCCCCCCCCACCACCACTACTCCACGCAGGCCTTGCTGTGTTGTTGGCAGTTGCTGCTGACCATAGTGAGCCCGGTTGCCAGATTTTTTTTGTGAAAGCTGGCACATATGGCAGCTGAAGTGCCATATGCCGTACAGAATATTTTTTGGCCGCACCCCCCCACCCACCTCCCATTTTTGTTGGTAATCGCTGGATCCCAGTCTAAAAGTGCCTCATTATTAATTCAGTCCTTTCCCGGGTTGTTGTCGTTATTTTCCCTTCTTCTTCTTCTTCTTGCTTCTTTAATTGAACCGTCTTTTGCGCGCATTCCTTTTTCATGTCGGTCGCTGGCGCATCGTCATGCGTTTGATGTCCGCGGGCGCGGCAGCGAGGAGTTAATTTAAAGAGCGCCGCGGGGAGATTAAAGTGGCAGGTTAACTCAAAGTGCTCCGCGGGGGGGTGGGGGGTTGACAGTGGGAGGGGGCGGAACAAAGTGTGACACGCGGGGTTCGGCTGGATACACCGCACCGGTGCTTCTGGCTTTTTCATGTCAAGGACCCCCCTATGAATTGATGTATTTTGGCCCCAACTGAAAAGGTTTTGTGCCAAGGTAAAAGAAAATACTACTGGTATTTTGGAGGGGCGCTGTAGCCCCTCCTATATTCAGCTAGTGTAGATTTGTTGCAAAGATTCAATCAGGGCCAGATCTAGCCATGGGCATGGAGGGGCACTGACCCCCTAAATGCCCTGACTGCCCCACCATATTTCAAATTACAGTGCTTACAGTATATTCAAAATGATTTGAAACACCACCCTGACTAACTAACTACAAATTCTACAATTGTGGCACCACTAAACCAACAACTTCAACAACAACTGATGTTATCATGGATGCTTACTTGCCGAATAAAAGTCTGTTAACTGAAAATGGTATGGGTGCGGCTTCATCGCCCGTGGCAGGAAGCAACACAGGCGATGACCATTTTCAATACCATGGGGGGGGGGGGGGGGGGGCAGGCGATACCATTTACCGCCTGGCCCCCCAATTGGGCAATGTTACATCCGGGCCTGCGTTCAAATACCATTGACAATGAATGGATGAGGTATGACTTTAACAGCAATCCCTCACTTCACGCAGGTGTGACATCTTCATGAGAGGTGCTAATCTATTAGACTTGACTTGCCGTTCTCACATCTCGCCATTGCTGCAGGACCATTACAATTACAGCAAACCTGCAGCTTACCTGTTATTGATAAGACCTTGTGTTGTATCTCGCTTTCGTCATCATATATACACAACATGTTGCCTACTTTGCAGTGTTGTTCTTGGTGTCTATTTTTAAATCTATAGTCTCAGGGCCATATTTTGATTGTCTTAAGTATCAGCTCTTAAGTCTTAAATCAAAACTCAGAGGTGTGGCAAAGCTGTTTGCCCAGGCTTTTGATTTAAGACTTAAAGGTAGGGGAAGTGATTTCACTTTTGCCAGATATCACCCCCCCCCCCCCCCCCCCCCCCCCAAAAAAAGATTTTTTCTGTTAAAATGCTCTATTATAAGGTGTGCAGGCCATATGGAGTTTCCCCCTCCCCCACGTTAGCAGAGGAGCTAATAAAAGTTCCCCAGGTGGAGGGTGAATTCTCCTCCAATCAGGATCGAGCAGCAGGTTCACATAATGTAGCTACTCTTGGGCGCCCCTAGTGCACCAGGCTGGTACTACACGAAGAATTTCAAATCACTTACCCTACCTTTAAGACAATAAAAATATGGCCCTAATAGTCCAGATTGGATCACTGTTGTTAGTTTTCATAATATTTAATCAAATTATCGTAGTCATGTTTTGGTCAACTAAAAGTCTGAAATTTTAGGCTCAATCTTAGTCTACGAACCCCCTAAATGTATTTGTTTAGGATTAGTCAACAAAAACTGCTGATATTTTAGTCCAGTTTTATTTTTGCACTCATCTAACCTAAAAATACTTCACATTTTGTCATCCTTTTGATGAATAACACAATTGTAAGGAATACATTCAGGAAAGGAACATGTTTTTGATTGAATCTGCAAATGTATTTGTAACCATAACCAGTCGCAGGAATAATGATGACTTAACAGTTTATTGTGAGCATATAGGATAGATCATATAGAAGTCATTTAGAAACATAAAGCCACTTGGCTTCACTATAGTCTTGTGGATCTTTTGTCTACTAGTCCCTACCTGGCATTTTACTGTATGTTTTTGACAAAATAGTCAATATGCTCAGTCTCAGTTTTAGTCATCATAGTTTTGTATTGAATTTTTCTTGTTTTAAAATTGTCAGTGTCATATCAATTATAGTTTTAGTCATCGTACCTCACTTTATTATGGTTTTATTTAGTTTGTCAGTGAAGGAACATTTTTAGTTATAGTCGACTATAGACCAACACGGTCACTTTCCACCCGACACTAAACGGTATCTCAATCACATCAACATTATCCATTAAAATTCCCGCATCCATTCAGTTCAGCATGTATAAGAGATGGCTAATAGCCTTGTGATGCCTTGTGAGCCTTGTTTTTTTATACACATATATTTTTTATCCCACAATATTGTAATCCATTTCTCACCAAATGCCAATTCCTAATGTGATCCTAGGCTCTACAGACCCTCCACCAACCTGGGGAGGCAGCTGGGGGGGGGGGGGGGGGGGGGGGGGGTTCCTGTTTATAGCGCGTGGAAGGAACACGCTATTCCAACCAGAGCCCCTGTCCCCTCCATCATGTGCTCCGGCTGGCCAGAAGGAGGCTGCATGGCCAGGATTACTGCATGTGTTTGTGGGTCCCCTATAGGGGACACGGGGAGAACATGCAAACTCCACCCTTTCACCAAGCCCGCCTCGGGTATGGGCACTGATGATGCAGAGGAGGAGTTAAAACCAATAATACACATCATTTTTTAATGGAGTTACATATAAAAAAAATACACAAACGTGAAAATGTTCACATTTGTTTGGCAGACATTGTTGGGTATGGCCATATAACGCCTAAAAGTGTGAAGAAACGTGTTTTCAATGTACTGGACCTTTTAAAGATGCTATTACCATTTCATCTGACTGTTACCTTAGATTACAATGTGAAGAGCTCCCTGCGTAATGTTTATGATGTAACAGTGAACAAAGCATTGATGTGCCAACAGGGATTGTGTGGAAACAGGGCGGGATTTATCCAGCCCTACTAGGGTGGGCTGGAAGAATGGCAGAGTGGGCAACTCCAAAGTTTTTATATGAAGCAGTGGTTTTCAACCTTTTTGACCCCAGGGCCCGCTATTTATTCGGCATTTGAGCCACAAACCACTATTTGATGACATTTTAGCCCCACAGACCCCAAAACTAAAGATTTTTTTCCCCCACAATAGCAGGCTGGATTTGGGGAAAAATAACAGTCAAACATACAGATCAAAATGACCATTAAACTTCTACATTCTCTAGTTTTGCAGACTTGAGCTAATTCAGATGATGAATATATTAACTCGAGTGTAAAAATCATTCTTCATTTTTACGCTCTCAAAGAGTTACATCTGGTTAACCAACTTTCCACCATTTAGCTGGGGACCACCTGGAACTCTCTCAAGGACCACTGGTGGTCCCCAGACCACTGGTTGAAAACCACTGATATTACCTTTCATTGGGTGGGTGGGCAGGGTGGGCTCTGCCCACCCCTGCATGGAAACCAAACAAATTTGCCACAGGGGGGAAAAAAAATCCCAGTCTGTGGGCAGATTGGTCTGGCACTCCTAACTCGGTTTGAATCACGCCAGAGTTGTGGGTGACCAATGAGTGGACACTAGTCAAAGTGAGGACAATGTGACCATGTTGAGGCAGACTTGGGAACAAGACTATATGCAGAGATTACACTGTGACGTCTAAAACATGAACACAAGATAGTCTGACTGTTAAAAACGCTATGGTTTGTCCTTTCGCATTTCGGATAGATTAAAGGAGAATCAAAAACCTTTTTGTCCTGTTGCCATGCAGTGCCGGTTTTTAGGCATAAGCAATAAGTGGTCCTTTTGTTACAGTTGGCAAACAGTTATTAAAGTGTAAGCTTGCTTAAGAGTTGTAAGCTTGCTTTTCAGCTTATCTACTATAGATAAACTGTCCAAAAACAACAGGTGAATTACCAAGAGGTAAGTCTTGACTTCAGGTAGCACAACCAAACAAGGTAGTAAGAACTGACAATGTTAAATGCAGAGAGTCCAGTTTAATAGTGAGCAGGTAAGAAGGTAAGTGTTCACAGGTAAGCTGATGAGGCAGTTGGAAACAGGTGAGTGTATGAGACTGCTGAGTAGAAGGGGATGTGGGAGTGGCCAGGGCTGACCTGGGTTCATGGTCTGCCTCAGACCATGACACCTGTTTCATAACAGGGCCCACTATTTATTCAGATTTTGAGCCATGGACCAATATTTGGTCAACCAGATGCAACTCTTTGAGAGCGTAAACCAAATGGACCTTTGTGGGGGTCATCATCATCTAGCCCAAGTCTACACAACTAGAGAATGTAGAAGATTACTGGTCATTTTTTATCTATATGTTTGACTGTTTTGTTACAAAAACCGAGCCTGGAATTGTGGGCAAAACCAAAAGAAATCTTTAGTTTTGGGGTCTGTGGGGCTAAAATGTCATCAAATGGTCTGTGGATCAAATGCCGAATAAATAGTGGGCCCTGGTATCAAAAAGGTGGAAAACCCCTGCTCTAAATGATCATACCTCTATGCACTTGCCATGATTTAGACCAGATTATATACATAGACTGAGAGGCAGGAAGAATTAAATGCCCACAATGCAGCTGTCACGACTCGTCATCTGAGAGACCTGACCCCACGCCGACGCCAGTCTGCAAATTGTGTACGAAGGGGTGTATGTGCATCCGACCGGATCCCATCTGAAGACAACTTAACCCCTAACCCTAAAACAAACATCACACCAGGGGCGGATGTGACATTTCCCAATTGGGGGAACATTTCCCAATTGGGTAAATTGGTTGTCGCTTCGCGCCACGGGCGATGAAGCCGCCCCTATACCATTTTTGGTTACAGGACTTTTATTAGTCAAGTAAAGCATCAATAATAACATCAGTTGTTGTTGAAGTTGCAACAGCCACGCAGCATGCATAAGGCTAAAGGTCTGACTCAGAGAGTTATCAATGATGAAATGCAGTTGGTCTAGTGGTGCCACAGCTGTAGTTAGTTAGCAGTAGTAGTGCTTAAAATCATTTTAAATGTAAGCACTTTTTAATTTGACATATCTTATTTTTTTTTTTTTACATGGCATCGTGTTTGGTGGGGCAGTCAAGGATGCCTAGATCCGCCCTGCATCACCTGTGTGACTGCGAATGGAGCGTTGCAACCTGCAAATAACAGATTTACTGTATTGTGTGGGTTCCCCAAAATATACAGATCCAGAAACGTGCCAATATAGTATAGGGACACACATAGCTGCGTATTGGAGCAGAGGCGCTGGTCAAAAGTCAAGGTTTGATCTGTGGTGGCATTTATAATCATGGGTCCAAAATTACATTCTACATTTAGCCTATATATAACTGGTTTATAGAAGAATTGTTATTTTTGATCGTTCCTCTGCTGTATGTTGTCCTAACCCCAAATACAGCATGGAATTGTGGACAAAAACAACAAGATTATTTAGTTTTGGGGCGTCTGAGAGACTAAACCTCAAACGGTAGTGGTCCGTGGCTCAATTGTCGAATAGTGGGTCCTTCCATGCACTGCAGCCCTGGCATCAACACGGTCGATGGACCAAAGCATTGCAAGTGAAATAGGCCTAACAATTAAATGACGGGACACTGGCGCCCCCTAAATGAAGTGGCTGGAACACACAGCTCTGGCTAGAACGGTCCGCGGGATAGTAAGACATTATAATAGACTGTAGCCTATACAGCGCAGCATGCATGAACCGTAGGCACAGTCAGTGTGTCGCTTCCATAAGTTTCGGCTTTAGTTAATATTATTATTATTAGTATTAATAGGCTATTCTTATTATTAAGATTCTATGATTCTTAACCCTTAATAAAATGTTTTTGCGCATAGAATAGGCTATATTGACATATAGGCTATAAAGAAATATGTGATTTGCACCTGCAGACAGTGATTGACTTATTATGTAGCCTATAGCTTTGCATATACTGTATAATATATAGGCATATACCCAACAACCATAACCAACTGTCCCGAATCCCGACACAAAACACGGGTGTCTCTCTCTCTCTCTCTCTCTCTCTCTCTCTCTCTCTCTCTCTCTCTCTCTCTCTCTCTCTCTCTCTCTCTCTCTCTCTCTCTCTCTCTCTCTCTCTCTCTCTCTCTCTCTCTCTCTCCCCGGCCAGTGAGGAGTTAAAGGGAGGAGGCGGGCAGAGTGAGACGCCTCATTGGGCAGATTATGTGCCGCAAACAAAAAAGTGTGTGTGTAGCCTAGTAGTGTGTGCGTGTGTCCGTGCGTGTGTGCATCGCAAAGCCCCATCTGCCCCCCCATCTCCCCCTCTCTCTCTCTCTCTCTCTGTCTGTGGGTGTCTCTCTACCCTTCACTAGGCTCCACTAGGCTGTTATAACGGCAGTGTGTCGGCGGCGGCAGCATCACTGTCACACTCGCACTAAACAAGGGAAGCATCATGATGTACTGACACACACGGCAGCGGACCACCGCAGCAACCACCACCAGAGGAGAGGAGACAGATAGGAGAGGACCACCACCACCACCAGACCAGGAGAGGATAGATATATAGAGGAGGAGGAGGCGAAGGACCACCACGTTCAGAGGATAGAGAGGAGGAGGAGAGGAGGAGATCCACCGGCTTTTTTATTTTTTATTTTTTCCTCCTTTTCTTTCTTTTTTCTTCTTTTTTGCTAACGTTTTTTGCCATTATCACTTCATTTTGTGGATTATTGCTTGGGATCAACGGAAAATAAAAGGTACGTTTGTGTCGTTTTGTTTTGGCTTGTTTTTTTCTGCTTTTTCAAACAAAAGGATGAACTTGACCGTCTCTTCGTGAGTGTGAACGTGGATTAAAGGGCTACGGTATATAATATAAATGTATCGATCGCTCCCTCTGAAGTATAGGCTACTCTATTGGGTCAGGTGCACGAATCCACACGCATGCAGTGGACGATCTTGTATCGAGTTCTCCAAACTGTTAACCCAAATTCCCAATCAATAAATCAATCAATCAGGGATCCGAGATCAACGTATGGCACGATCGTTCCACAACACATACATACATCATTCAAGAAGATTCGCAAATGATGCATTTCGTCCAATGTGACCGAATCAAACGCACTATCTTTCTGCGATCGTCTCGATCCCCGGCGCACCATAATACAGCTGCTCTATAGAAACCGCTATTATTTTTATTCCGTGCAGCAGGGCAGCAGGGTGCGTGGCTGGCGCGTGCGTGTGCGTGCGTGCGTGGACGGTGACAGACGTGCAGTGTGTGCTGTTGGTTTTGCAAAAAAAAAAGGCGCATGAAAGGGGCGCAGTGTTGTGGTGTGTGTAGTGTGTGTGTGCTGTGTTGTGGTGGTGGGTCTACATTAGGAGGGAGAGGGAGAGAGAGAGAGAGAGAGAGAGAGAGAGAGAGAGAGAGAGAGAGAGAGAGAGAGAGAGAGAGAGAGAGAGAGAGAGAGAGAGAGAGAGAGAGAGAGAGAGCGCAGATGTTCGGGGAAACAATCGTGCGCGCATGCATGGCTACGTTGACAGAGTACAGAGAGGCTATAAAACGTTCCAGTCAGAATAATAAAGAGAGAAAGGACACACACACATACAAAAAACGCCCCGATTGAACCGTCCTCCACTCACTAAATCCCCTCTGTGGGGTTTTCAACCAGTGGTCCGGGGGGGATACTAGACCACCAGTCGCCAGTCAAGTCGCCAAATAAACGGGAAGTTATAGGCTACGAACCCAATAGATCTTGAACTCTGGAGAGCGTAAAATGAGTTGGATTATAGCCTAGAAGAAGTCTACACCGCTCGCCTTACTGTTAACCACATAACATCAACACAGCATGGGTACAATTCTTTTTTTTCTTCTTCTTTTTTTTTGACCTGAGCATACATATATGTCATCAAATGATGGGCCGTGCGTCGTGGTAACCTCAAATATTAGGCCTGGATATGCAATTAGGGTTTAAAAACCATATAGAGAAACGCGCTTGGGGACGTCGCTTCTTTCACGTCACGTCCAAACACACAAATTCAACCCAAACAAAACGACCGGTCAGTAAACTCATAATGTTTTTTTCCCCTCTCCTATCTAGAAGCTATATACCGTATACGTTATGGTGCTCCATGGGGTTCAACTGCTTAAAGGGGAACTCCATCCATTTTCAACATTTTACTATGTCATTAATACACCTTAGAGATGCTGTTTTGGCAAAATTAAAAAGTCTCCCCATTCTATGTTTCTTATAAATGGAGGACTTCTTTTAGGATTTTTTTCCTTTGGTGTAGGCCTACGAATGGAACCCATTTGGTTCACATTTGTACTCTCTCAGGAAAAAATAAAATGGGTGAAATTCCCTTTTATCTATAAATTCCCCCCTTTTTTCTCCAACAACAGGGTCTTTTTTCAGGCAGGGTCTTTTTTCCCCAGAAAACAGGCAAACATGGACGGGATTAACGGACCCCTCCGGTTTATGGACGTGCATATATTCATGTCCTCTCGTCTCGTTTTAGTCGGCGCACAGATGCGCATTTATCGCACCTTTTGTGTGCGGGCGACAGCCTGAGCGACCGTTTAAAAGACTCATTACTGGTTGCGTGTAGGAGACACAGCGGTGTCTGGTGGTGCCTGGCATAAAATTTAAAAAAAATGAGAAAAGAAACAGCACAACTGTTTTCGGTTTGTATATCGCATGCAGTTATGTTTCGTTTTAGGAAGACAAGCAGTAAGCCAGGGGTTTTCAACCAGTGTTTCGGGGACCTGCATCAGTCGTCCCTGAGAGGATTCCAGAATTGCAGGATTACAGGATACCAAATGTAGCCTTACGGGTCCATTTGGTATCATTTTCGCGCCCAAGAGTTAAATGATATTTAAACATCTGAATTGTCAAGAGTCTACACATTTATAAAATGAAGATATTTTTAACCAGCGTTTTGACAGTATCTCTCCTAAATTTTGCATGGGCAAAAACTTGAAAATCCTTGCTTTTGGGTCCGAGATATTAAAATCAACATCAAAGGTGGCCCGTGGCTAAAATGCTGAAAAATGGTGGACGCTGGTATGAAAAAGGTCAAAAAATCCCGATTTAAGCCACCCCAAAAACGGACGTGTTTTTTTGCTATAGAACGGCAAATGAATATGCGCTGTCAGTTGGACATTTTGTTTTTGTTTTTTTTTATTAATGAATGCTTCGTTTTTTGTAAAGGTGGTGCACGTGTCATGTTTGCATGTTTGTCAACACGAAACAAATAATAGCCCATAAACTATAACTTGTGTCAATCACACACAAAAAATGTCCATGATTGTTTTTGCAAGACTTGCACGCTGCGCATTACGCACAGTGGCACTCATATGGGTCGCTTGGATTTTGGGTGGCAGGCAGGCAAACAGTATATTACTGTCACTATACTCAATCTGCAAGGACCCATTATACAACATAAACCTAAAATTGTATCTGTCAGAATTAATATCAAAATATATTTTGTACGCTGTCTGCCGTTCAGGACTACGCCGAGAGGCCTGTAACAGAATGATTTATCATATTAATTTCTGCCGTTCGTGAGTGGAGACATATAGCACTGGCTGGATCTCAACACACTGTATTTCTGATACTAGCATTTAAAAATAAAAATCACAATAATTTGTCTTTAGGATTGGCTATAATCGTTTACCGTGTGATTTTCAGCTGTCAATTTATCAACACAAAACGCACTCGACTGCACATAGAATGAATGTCATTGGATCCAATATTTCAAAGATTTTTTTTGTCGTTGTATGACCCCATATAGCTTATAATATTCTGAGAGGATCAAAGGTGTGCGTGAGGTCACATCATCTCTAATTCATCCTAAACGACGGCGCGTGAGAGAAAGTGAAGCAAACACACACACGCACGCACGCACGCACGCACGCACACACGCACGCACACACACACACACACACACACACACACACACACACACACACACACACACACACACGCTAAAATAAATTAAGATAATATTATTATTAATAACAATATTAATAATAATAAGAATAATAATAATACAACATAATAAGTAAGCGTGTGCATGGCATGCTGTTACTCGTCGGCAAGCGACACCGTGCGTGTGCCACACGGACACAGCTGAGTGAGCCTATATAAATTAGCCTTTAAATTAGGCTTAATGACGGTCTCTGTGGACAAAGCGGTGGATTATGTTAATGAGCTGCAGTTTGCAGTGAAAGGTTAGATCACGGCAAAACAGAGCACTTCAAATCCATTAGACATGCTGGGAGTCTGACTCTGACGCACGCACACACACACACACACACACACACACACACACACACACACACACACACACACACACACACACACACACACACACACACACACACACACACACACACACACACACACACTTGACACACACCCAGTGTTACAGGCCTGCATTCGAATAAATGGATAAACGCATAGGCTGCAATAAACTGGATTTTTACTGCTTTAGACATTAAAAATAAAAAATACTGACACAGTCTTATTCATTATTGTTTATCATGAGGTTAACCTATTACTTTACTTAAAAGGCCACCGCCTATAGTGCCTATTATGGCATAAATTTAAAATCACATGGACAATTTTATTATTATTATTAGTATTAGTATTAGTATTAGTATTAGTAGTAGTAGTAGTAGTAGTAGTAGTAGTAGTAGTAGTAGTAGTAGTAGTAGTAGTAGTAGTGGTAGTAGTAGTAGTAGTACCATAAAAAAACAGCAGCACATTATTAGGCTCATCATTATTTTCATTATTAGGCTATATTAA
Organism: Benthosema pterotum; assembly: GCA_039105355.1. Lineage (NCBI taxonomy): Eukaryota > Metazoa > Chordata > Actinopteri > Myctophiformes > Myctophidae > Benthosema > Benthosema pterotum. Next base: position 47,044,300 of record CM076972.1, read on the forward strand.
AGTGGAAGTCCACCCATTTTCAACATTTTACTATGTCATTGATGTACCTTCAAGGTGCTGGGTGGACATGATAAAAAAAAGTTCCCCCATTCTGTGTTCCCAAGAAATGGTGGTTTGAAGAAAACCACTAACATGGTGAAACATCATCAAGGTGTATTTTCACCATGTTAATAGATTTCTTTAGACGCCTTTTTAGAGCGTGCAAATGCAACCAAATGAACCCATTGCTCTCAGAAAAAAATGTTGAAAATGGGTGGAATTCCCCTTTAAGCTAAACTGTTCGTGTTGCTGCCTATGTAGGCTATACATTATTATTTGTGGTGTGGCCAATAATTGGACAGCCGAGAGCAACCCCTGCACTCACATATAGCGGAAAGGTGAAGCCATGGCATGAGATGATATTATGAACTTATTATTTACTAGAATGTGAATTAATTAGACCTCCTGGCCAAGCCCCGCCCCCTGACAGCTGTTTCGCTCAATCTGCCCTGCATGCCTGGGACACATTTTATATGACATTTAATGGACTCCTCCACGAAACATATCATAATATAGCCTATAAACAAACTGTAGGTTATGTTAACGCATGATTTAAAATAGCCTATGAGTCTGCATACATCTATTATATATATTATAGGCTTATGTACATCTTCGGACAATATTACAATATTACCCGGTTTTCGCTCTCTCTCTCTCTCTCTCTCTCTCTCTCTCTCTCTCTCTCTCTCTCTCTCTCTCTCTCTCTCTCTCTCTCTCTCTCTCTCTCTCTCTCTCTCTCGAAAAAAAATAAATAAAAAAATAATAATAATAATAAATGAATAAACGAATGAATGAATTAATTAATAATTAAATAAAAACCATGACAACTCCATGCTGGAATTCTACATTCTCTAATCTTGGACGTATTTGTAAAATAATTAATTAATTCAAAAGTAGGCCTATATTCAAATAATGTCACCAAATGGACCCGTATATAGGCCTATAGGCCTAGGAGTTAAATATGTTTATCGGGGTCCATTTTTGTTAACAAACTCTCTCCAGTCACTTGGCTGGGGAGGAGGACCACTGGTTGACTCCCCCTTGCTATAGCCTAAGTGCCCTGTCAACCCAGTTAAAGTATTCATCATCTAGATTAGCACCACTTAGGGAATGTAGAAGTTAATGGTCATTTTGACCTGTATGTTTATCCCTGTTTTGTTTGCGAAAATTCAACCTGGAATTCAATCTGGTCAGTTACAGGACTTTTATTACTAGACAAGTAAAGCATCAATAATAACACCAGTTGTTGTTGAAGTTGCAACAGACACGCAGCATGCATAAAGCTAAAGGACTGAAAACTGAGTTTTCTGTTTTCAATGATGAAATGCTGTTGGTTTAGAGGTGAGGTGACACAGCTGTAGTTAGTTAGTAGCAGTAGTAGTGTTTCCAATCATTTTTAATTTGAAATATCTTGGGTTGTTTTGCATGTTTGGTGTCGGTAGTCAGGGCATTTAGGGGGCATTGCCTATAGATCCGCCCCTGATCTCTCTCTCTCTCTCTCTCTCTCTCTCTCTCTCTCTGCACATCCTCGTTATTGCAGTGACAGCATCCCATCATCATCATGGAGGAGTCCAGCTCGCAGCATCAGCAGCAGCACCAGGCCAACAGTAAGCTGGTGTCGTCGTGGGACGGCGGCGACGCCCGCGCGGTGCAGCAGTGTCTGACGGACATCTTCACCAGCGTCTACACCACCTGCGACATCCCGGAGAGCGCCATCTTCGGCCCGTGCGTCCTGAGCCACACGTCGCTCTACGACAGCATCGCGTTCATCGCACTGAAGGCCACGGACAAGAGGACGGCGCCCTACATATTCAGGGTAGGCTAAACGACTCTGTTTTCTTATTTAGATCAGTGGATTTCAAACCATTTGGATTGCCAGAAAGACCCATTTTTAGGTCCTAATAGGCTGCATTTTGAGACAATTCCACGCTGTGTTTAGAAGGAATAACAGGCCAAGCGTTGATGAAAAATTCAAAAAGGACCACTGTGGAGTGGACCCCGAAAAACCTCGATTAGGCCTTGATCCATTTCTTAATGGAAATGATCATAATAACTCAAATAGTGTTAATAGCCTATAAACAATTTATTTTTACCATGTCATTAGGCTTAGATGTTGTGGTGCAGTGCATGACATGAGGAAAAAAGTTCCCCCATCATATGTGCTTGCTGTAGAAATGAAGCTCTGGAAAAATCATTAACATGGTGAAATACATCTTGATTGTCAATCCATTCCATTTAGGACCTATTTTTCTGCGCATACAAATGGAACCAAACGGATCCGTTAGGGGTTATTTGGTATATATAGCTCTCGGAAGTAATGAAAATGGGTGGAATTCCCCTTTAACTTGCTGCACCTGTAAATTTCGGAGGAGAGGCAAAGTCACACAGTGTGTGTGTGTGTGTGTGTGTGTGTGTGTGTGTGTGTGTGTGTGTGCGTGCGTGCGTGCGTGCGTGCGTGCGTGCGTGCGTCACCGTGCGTGCGTGCGTAAGTTCGCGTGCGTGCGCGCGCGTGTGTGTGTGTGGTAGAAATGCTTCTCCATTCCCTATAATGGCTGCACATTTTGGAAAGCTCATGTGTGCAAAACAGTTACTTTTCAGGATAAAAAAAGAAGAAAAATATGGGCAAAAGTACTTGTAGCACATTAATCTGTGGTGGTTCTGATTCTTTATATATGAACAAAAAATCACACCCATGAGAAGTGAGGGGTACTTTCTCGGCATATATCATTATATCATCATGAACATTCATTGTCAATGGGAATTTAATTGTGCACATACTGGGCATGTGGAGGCTGTAGGAGTGGGCTAGCACCAAGGCTGTAGTGTAGAATATTTTTGGGGCAAAAGTAGGCCTATATGTATTTGTCTTGTCATTTACTTTTATGGATACAATTAGGCATAGTAAACAAATCTTTTTAAATATGCTATACTTGTTTTAATCGCGTGTCTGTGTGTGTTGCGCAGGTGCACTCAAACGCAAGTGTGCATGCACGTGTCTTAAAGGGGAATTCCACTCATTTTCAAAATTTTACTATGTCATTAATACAGAGATGTTGTGTGGGCAATGGGCATGGTAGAAACGAAAAGTTAATTTCCGTTTTTTCCTTTTTTTTTCTGAGAGTGTAAAAATGTGAACAAAATGGACCCGCTAGCGTCCATTTTGTTCCATTCGTACACTCTCAGAAAAAAATTGAAAACGGGTGGAATTCCCCTTTAAGAGGCATCCCCCCACTTCTAAAAGTCCCACCACAACACATGGAGTCTCCAAGTTGTCTATAATATTTTTTAACACCCTCAGGTGGACACCTCGGCCACCAACAGCACGTCGGAGGGCCTGATGTGGCTGCGCCTGGTGCAGTCGTCGCGCGACCGCCAGGAGCAGAACCTGGAGGCGTACGTGAAGAGCGGCCAGCTGTTCTACCGCTCGCTGCGGAGGATCCAGAAGGACGAGGAGCTGCTGGTCTGGTACGGCAAGGAGCTGGTGGAGCTGCTGCTGCTCACGTCCGGAGCCCGCGCCGCCACCGCCGCCGCCGCCGCAGCGGTGGCGGGCAAAACCAAGGGTGAGTATCTTAACGCCATGATATCAATATCAAATCGCCGCAGGTTCAATTTTTTTTAATATATTTATGTTCATGTCAGAAAGACTGACTGACCTCATCAGGCTGAGTTTGATGTGTATGATTGAACTTGACTGCCACACCAAATATGATGGCATGCAACCCAAATTTCAAAGATAATTCTAAAACGATTTGAAAACTGCTATACTAACTACAATTGTGCCACCACTAAACCAACATCATTTCATCTTTGAAAACAGAAAACTGTCTGAGGCAGATCTTTAGCTTTATGCATGCTGCTTGTCTGTTGCAACAGTCCTGTAGCGGAAAATGGCGCCTGCCCCCAATTGAGAAATGTTACATCTGAGCCTGTTCGTAGTCTTATGCATGTTCATAGTCTTATGCAAAGTTGTTTGGTCAAACAGCCACACCTCCAGGTTTTGACTTAAGACTTAAGACCTGAAACTTAAGACAATCAAAATAGCCCCGAGTGTGTCAAAGGTCAATATCAAGTCACACAGAAACTACAATAGACCTTTCAGCAAGGTCTATCGGAAAACCAGTAATACTGTACACTCAGGATAACACTGAACACAGAGCATCTTCGGTCAGTGTAACGTTCTTCAAAGTAACGCGTTCTTCGCAGCTATACATGAACTCACCTCGGCTCCTGTCTCATCACATTCTCCAGGTTCGTCCTCGTCTCTCTCCTGCCCCGACTGCAGCCAGCGCTTCCAGTTCGAGTTCCCCTTCCTGGCGCACCTGAGGTTCCGCTGCACCAAGCGGCTCCAGCAGAGCCTGCAGGCGGGAGGAGGAGGAGGAGGAACCGAGGAGGAACCCAAGGAGGAGGAGGACGGCGGCACCCCGCCCAGACGAAGCAGCCCTAAGCTGCAGCAGCAGGGCCGGGGCTCCGAGGGCGGCTTCGCCCTGCAGGACACCAACAACAACACCACCAACAACACCAACAACAGCAGCAACAACAAGCCTTCCATGGACTTCCACAACCTGGCGCGGGACCTGGAGAACAGCAGCAGCGGCTCGCCCAGCGACAAGGAGGCCGAGATCCGCAGCCAGAGCCTGGGGAAGCGGAAGTTCTCCTCCGATGCCGAGGAGGAGGACGAGGAGGAGGAAGAGGAGGAGCGGCGGCAGCATCCCGTCGGTCGCCGGGTCGCCGCCGTCGCCGCGACCAAGTCCAAGGACGAGCTGGCCAGCTCGGCGCAGAGCTACCGCGGAGCGTACGGCCTGGACGAGGAGAAGCAGCAGCGGCGAGCCTTCTCCCCGCCGTCGTCCAACGCCGCCGGCGGCGAGCCCAAGCGCAGCGCCTTCACGGAGGTCAAGAAGTCCGGGGGCCAGAACGGCAACAACAAAGGAGGCAGTGCCGGAGGCGCGAGCGGCAAGACCCTTCAACAGAGCGCCAACTCGGAGAACAAGGAGGCCGGAAGTGCCCGCTCCGGCGGTCCCTCCGGCGGAGGTACCACCTCCTCGGAGAAGCACCACCACCACCACCTCAGCATCCGCCAGGTCCTGTCGGAGACGCAGCAGCAGACGACGACGTCGTCCCCGGTGGGCAGCGCCTTCACCTCGGTGGGCCAGGGGAAGAGCGCCTTCAGCCAGCCGTCGCGCGTCGGCGTCTCGGTCTCGTCGTCCTTCTCGCAGATGGCGGGGCCCCTGGTGATGCCCGCCGCCAAGCTGCTGGACTGCCACCCGGCTGTGGGCGACGTGGCCCTCTCCTCGGGCCGGCTCTACCAGGCTGCCGCCGACCACCACCACCGCGAGCTGGGCGGCCCCGGTGTGCCGGGCGGCATGGGCCTGGCCAAGCAGAGCCCGTTCGTCTACGCGGCCGCAGCCGCAGCGGCAGCGGCCGCCACGGCCTTCTGGCCCAGCAAGGGCACGGCGGGCGGCCATGCAACCGCGGCGGGCGGCGGCCCCATCCAGCTCCAGGTGCCGTCGGCCCTCACGCTGCTGCCACCCTCCTTCACCTCGCTCTGTCTGCCGGCGCAGAACTGGTGCGCCAAGTGCAACGCGTCGTTCCGCATGACGTCGGACCTGGTCTACCACATGCGCTCGCACCACAAGAAGGAGTTCGGCGGCGGCTCCGGCCTGGAGCCCCTGGTCAAGCGCCGGCGAGAGGAGAAGCTCAAGTGTCCCATCTGCAACGAGTCGTTCCGCGAGCGCCACCACCTGTCCCGGCACATGACCTCCCACAACTGACTCTCTGGGGGTTTTGGACGGACAGACGGACAGACAGAGGAATGGGACGCAGGGAAAAGGGAGGGTATTTTTAGGGTGGGGATTTGGGGTGGTGGGGCGCAAAGGGGACGTTGATGCTGCCTATAGCTCGCACTACATGTGGATTTAAAGGAAAATTCCACCCCAGAAGGATTTCTTATATACCTTTATTTGTAGTTGATTTATTTAAAAAATGTTATTTTGTGAAGAAAAAAACGTAATGGGTTGTTTCCCCTACACCAGTAGGGGAATTTCCATCCTCCAAAATGTATTTTATTGACTTTAAATAAACCTGTACTTTAACTTGAACTTGAGCTTGAACTTTAACATTTGGTTCGGCCGTGCATGGTTCAACTGTCTGAAAAGGGGGGTGCGTGGCCCACAAATTATGGCTGAACCACGACTGAACCAAAAGTGAAAGTGTCAACACACTACTGACATGGTGGAGAGTGAATATACCTGTATACCAATAAAATTGCATTTTGGGGTGGAATTCTCCTTTTGGCACTGATTTAGATTCCGTCCGTACTGGACGTGTCTCCCGTGCTGAAAATCTAAGCTCACCATGCCGCGTGATCGGTGACAAAACACGCATGTCCACTTCATGGAGTCTCTTCCGGGTTTTTAGACAGATGGTGGATGGACAGTGAAGCTTCCATTTGCCGTGGGGAGGGCAAGCGTTTCCCAGGATCTGCAGGGGAGCTTTCTTTTCCCCCCTCCATCCACCGGCTGTCTAAAAAAGCTGGAAGAGAAGCCAGCGGACAGCTTCTTTGGTCCAGGCATGGAGGTACTATAGCCGTTGTGAGCTTTGTAGGATGATGGGCTGTTTCTGGTCCCATGAACTCCCACTGGAGAGACAACAGCAACGGATACAATGACAAAAAGCCTGTGTGCACTTTGTTGTCACTTTCACTTTCACTGACAATGCTCTGGCATATTTCTTTTCTTTCTTTCTTTCTTTCTTTCTTTCTTTCTTTCTTTCTTTCTTTCTTTCTTTCTTTCTTTCTTTCTTTCTTTCTTTCTTTCTTTCTTTCTTTCTTTCTTTCTTTCTTTCTTTCTTTCTTTCCCTTAGGATTCCAATAGAAAAGTCTTTGATTTTGGAACAAATCATATTATACAGTATCCATTCTAGGAATCCTAATGGATATCCAATATGTTTTTTGACTGAATCTGACTTTTTGACTAGGGTTTCTTTCTTTCTTTCTTTCTTTCTTTCTTTCTTTCTTTCTTTCTTTCTTTCTTTCTTTCTTTCTTTCTTTCTTTCTTTCTTCTTCTTTAAATTTCTTTTCAGTCAGTCTATTTTTTCCTCCCTATTTCAACTTTTTTTTAGGGGTGGGGGGTGTATGCAAATGACGTTTTGACTTTTGGAGAAAAGGATCTATTTATGAAGCACTTAATAATGACATTTGAAACTGGGGGACGGGTTATACATAATGTGTAAATGTACAGGAAGTTGTATTTTATATCACAGAATTGCAAATATTACTACTAGAGAGAATGAGATGCAGACACTTCACCGTTTACAAGGCGAACAGCATTTTTTTATGTTTACAATGAATATCGAGACACAAATGGGAAAATATTATGTCAGACTATATTTCAGAGTGCATGTAATATTAAACGATATTTGATTTAATATTATTAACTTAAATGATATCGACGTGGTGCGCGCACACACACACGGCACTGCAATGTAAATATTTGTTTGAATTGAAATACAAAGTGTAATATTTTGTGTCAGTGGGGAACAGTTTGTGTTTTTTCTTTTTTTCCTTTTTTTTTTTTGCTGACGATTATCCAAGTGGAAACACAGTAAAATCCTGAGTGTTCATATTATTAAGAGTCCATTTGGTTCCATTTGTACATGCTGGTCAGAGCTGAATTGACACTCGGGATGTTTACAGTGCTGTTTATCTAATCATGTTGAATGCATTGACAATAAAATAGCTTTATTTTCAACTGTCTCAACCCTGGTTTGTTTGAATCCATGCGGTGCCTGCCCAAATGATAACTGGGGCAAATACTGTATGACACCTGTGAGCTGTGATGTCTAGACAGACAGACAGACAGACAGACAGACAGACAGACAGACAGACAGACAGACAGACAGACAGACAGACAGACAGACAGACAGACAGACAGACAGACAGACAGATAGATAGATAGATAGATAGATAGATAGATAGATAGATAGATAGATAGATAGATAGATAAATAGATAAATAGATAAATAGATAGATAGATTGATAGATAGATAGATGTAGCGGTAGATTACCTATTTGTGCATTGCATTTATTTTTGTTCAAATATTTCCCATCTTAATGCTAGATCACTGTTTTTACTTACACTAATACATCTTTCAAAATCGAAAAAGGAATCGATTTCAAATAATAATGTATCGTGAATTGATAGGCCTACCAATGATATCGATTGCTGTTAAAATGTATGATAACATCTCTAGAGATATCCCTGTAGTGTGTGTGTGTGTGTGTGTGTGTGTGTGTGTGTGTGTGTGTGTGTGTGTGTGTGTGTGTGTGTGTGTGTGTGTGTGTGTGTGTGTGTGTGTGTGTGTGTGTGTGTGTGTGTGTGTGTGTGTGTGTAATATACTGTACATACAAGATTGTAACAGAAAAGTATCTCGTGTCGAGTTGGGTGAAGATAGATATGGTTATAGGCCTACTTCTGACAGCAATAAGCTAAGACCTAAACTAAGACCCGGTTGTTTTAATTATATGTAAAACTAGGCAATAAGTGTTGTAGGCTCTTCTAGGGGCACTTGACAAACGACAAGGCGATATTAGTTACCTATAATTTATCGCATTTTAAAGAAGTTCAAAGAATCAAATCGCGCGCGTAATCCTTCTCAATATAAAAACATTTTCTGCATTACAGGCCTGCCGCCTAAATGGCCGCTGCCACAGGAAAACAAAACGAATTCTAATCCTAATCACATTATTTATTTGTTTATATTATATTATATTATATTATATTATATTATATTATATTATATTATATTATATTATATTATATTATATTATATTATATTATATTATATTATATTATATATCAACATGAAGAACAGCCGCGCCATATAGCACCAACATAAAACAGTAGCCTATATAATTATATCTCGCCATTTCGCCAAAGCAGAGGAATTAACAATTGTGATAAACTAATGGACATAATAAGTTCACCTCTACAGCGTCGCCATAAAGGACGTCGTTAATTCCCTGTCCTGACATCAGCAGAAATATCATGTTCCAAAGGCGATAAAACGAGAATAAGGTGCACTGGATAGTAAATATAACACTAACAGGGCTTCAATGGCCAAGACGTTTCTTTCCCCTGTTTCCACCACGACACACACACACGCACACGCACACGCACATGCACACGCACACGCACGCACACACACACACACACACACACACACACACACACACACACACACACACACACACACACACACACACACACACACACACACACACACACACACACACACACACACGCTATTCAAATAAATGATACCCTCCTGAATATGAATCTTACTTTAGATAACCTAGCCTATAGGCTAGGTTATACCCAGTTACAAAAAGATGAATATTGAATATGTTTCAGATAGAATTATGAGAGTCACAGCAGCACACGTTTTGGTTAGTGTTTTGAAATCATATGCCAACTGAACAACAAAATACATAGAGGCATTAAGATAATTTGGTGCATATGGATCAGTTGTCACTATTCAACCCAATTATTTTTACCCTTATTATTATTATTATTACTACCCGTATAGTAATGAAAATTACCACTGGAAAAACAACACCCTGCATAACGTGAGCAAAGGCGCGCGGAAAGTAGTTCAACAGTGACACCAAGTGGTCAATTCCAGAAGTGCAGCTACAAGCTGATATAGTATAGGCCTATATACTGTAGGCCTATATAATGTTCTGAACTTGTATTTGCTTTCTGTTTTGCTTTGGTGGTGAGTGTGTGACTGCCTGAGAATGATTGGCTGGCTGGAGAGTGAGTGAGAGTGCATGATTGGTAGCTGAGTGTCAGGTCCTGCCCCTCATGCATCATGATTGGTCCTGCCTGAACCACACCTGTTACCTGTGGGCTTTATAAGCTCAGTGTGTGCTTGGCTCTGGAGGAGGAAAGACAGCTATGCAGCAGAGACTTGACCCCTCTCTCCTTCCTCACCGCCGCCCGTTCTTTTTGTTGTTTTGTTTGAAGCCTTCATTTGTTCTTTTGTTTGGTTTAGTTCCCAGTGTTGTATAGTTTAGTCTTTTGGTTAGACTTTGTTAATATATAAATATCTCGTTCTCTCTATATGGAGATTGACAGATTTATTATTAATATCCTTAGACAACCATCCACATGTTTCACCTTTTGCACGGCACTGGGGTGTCACCAATGTCTCCCTTTAAAGGGATAGTTTTTGGAAGTGAAGTTGTATGAAGTACTTGTATAGTGGTGTCAGATGGTGTCAGATATAGTGGTGTCAGCAGTATTAATTGATTGCCCAGTCCTGTGGAGGGAGTTCTGCTTTGGTTTTGGTATAGTTTTCCGGTCACATTGTGGGGATCACTGGGGCCACGCAAAATAAAGTAAACAAAGCCACAGAACTAATGTAATTGTCGAATTGTTTAAAAAAATATTAGCACAACCTTCACTTTGATGCCCACAGCCATCATTTTTGACCGCCTATCACATGAAATACTTTTTGGGCACCAAAAAAAACATAGTTTTCTGTGATAGAGGGGTCAAACATGAACGAAGGATGTGCTAATGTTTTACAAATAGCTGAAATAATGTTAGTTTTGTGGTATTGTAATGCCTGGTAAGTATTTCATATTGCATAACTAAAAAAAAATCTAAACTTTCTGTTAAAGAATTAAGTAATATTTATGGACAAAATTCACTTGCACAATCATATACCAAAAACAAAATCATCTTTGCTAGACATCCACGGCCATTTAACCACTAAGATATATTTATTTGTAATATTCATATCACATTATATTTTGACTTCATCCGTACATATTTATATAAAAAAAAGAAAATCTCAATAGAAAACAAATACATTTATAACAAAAATATAATGAAGGCACTAAAAGACAAAACACATTTTTGTAATGTAATGTTTTTTGTAGTCCAGGGGTGCTCAAAATGTAGATCGTGATCTACCAGTAGATCACACAGGCCATGCAGGTAGATCACATGACAGTCTCCTAAAATGTAAAGATCTCTAACTCTTGAGAGCGTTAAAATGAAACCAAATGGACCCTTACGGGTCCATTTGGTTTCATTTTACACTCTCAAGAGTTAAATTATATTTAAACATCTGAATTACGTAATTTCAAGAGTCCACACAATTAGAAAATGCAGAATAAATGTTATTTTGACCAACTTTTTGCCAGTTATGTCTCGTAATTGTGGACAAAAACGTGGAAGTTCTTTTGGATGCAGGAGACTAAATTCAACATCACGAACTGTCAAACCCCAAATACTGTTTTCAGATGTTAGTAGTAGCATATACAAGAAAACCTTCCAATCCTCCCCCTCTATTTTTCATTACAAGTGTAGTATTCTTAAACAATATTATAGCAAGTAACACCTTCACCACAAGTCAAACGTTCTTGGGGGCCTTGATTTTTTTTTTTTTTTTTTTTTTTCTTGATGTGTAGATCTTTTTGAGCTTGTCAGTTTGAAAGTAGCTCTCAAGTCAAAAAAGTGTCGGCACCCCTGGATTAGGCTGACCAGATCTAAACTGTGCATTTTTTTTTTTTTTTTACTAAAAGTAAAAACAAACAAAAAAGGGCCCATATACAGACCTATATATCAGTGGTTTTCAGTGGTTGAAAACTGATTTAGTGGTTGAGCGTATAGAGTTATCAAACTCTGCCCGAACCCGACCAGAACCGAACCCGAGACTGGGTATTTAGGGGGGCATTGCCCTACCCCCCCATGCCCATGCCTATATCCGCCCCTGGTGTAAGCACCCGTCTCAGAACACGGAAAGACATGCACATCCAGAGACTTACATCATGGTTGTGCTGTACTGTGGTGACCTTCAAGATAACATTATCTTCAAACGCTCTGACATCTGATCTGATACACTCCACTTAACATGCTGGATTTGCTGGGAGTTTTAGGGGGATCTATGTCTCCAAACCCCCCCGGTTGGCATATGTTTTATCCCTGCCCTCTGATCACACTGAATTTGGTTGTATTTATATAAATTACATATATTATATTCACGTTTGATAATCACCTCAATTTAACATTTGAATAAACATTCCTATTACAGGGTAGAGACACTTTTGTTCCTTATTGTTTGTGTAATTACCTTGCCATGACGTAATTCCAAATGTGGACAAGAAAACACGTTTGAAAATTGATTGTTCGATTTTAAAAATAATTCAAATAAGTCATTGCACAATAAAACAGCTGTCAAAGTCACTCTTTTAGTACGTAAACAAAGACAAAGTTGATTCCAACACTATCAGCATCACTGAAAGTTGTATTCTTAATAACTTGCTGTTGATTTTATTTTATTTTTTTTATTTTTAAGAGCAAAGCTAATATCCAAATCTGAGCTCTCCTGTACAGCTCCATCTGAGACATATACCATTTCTATTTCTCAGGAGAAAACAATGAGAAACTGTAGCTTTGAGATACAACAATTGAGCAATATTTAAGCTATAAGTGAGATTGATGTGAGGCAAAAAGGAGATGTTAGATCAATCAGAGTTCTATCTTGAAGTGGCTCAGATCTGATTCAGGCTAGATTTTGCTGTAAATCAAGCCTCAGAGAGCTGTTTTATGGTACAATGTATGTCAATGTACAACAAATGTAAAGTCAATGAAAAGCATATTTTTATTTGTCAATTTCTAATCACCAGAATATTTTATTGTATTGTCCACATTTGGAATAACATCACGGCAAAGTAACCACACACAACATAAAGTAAAATGGTCTGAAGGGGAATTCCACCCATTTTCAACAATTTTCCGAGAGTGTACGAATGGAATCAAATGGATTTCCATGTTAATGATTTTTTACACACCTCCATTTCTAGGAAACACAGAATGGGTGATTTGTTTTGTTTATCACGTCCACACAACATCTTCTAAGCTACATTAATGACACAGTAAAACGATCAAAATGGGTGGAATTCCCCTTTAACCTTGCCTTCAGGCTCCTGCGAGGATGGCGTCTGCGGCTCCACTTGGGCCGGAATGTCGTAAGGTCACGACTTGGGGATTTTTCCGGGCCGACAGCCGGCTGCTAAAACGATATAGTTTTGATGGACAGTTTTCCCCCTGTTGATCCCCAACAGCTGTCCAGGCAGGAGAAGCTACGGACCAACCTCCAACGTTTGCCTGAATGCCATGCAGTTAAAGGGGAAGTCCACCCATTTTCAACATTCTAATGTGTCATTAGTATACCCTAGAGGTGTTGTGTGGACATGATAAAAAAGTTCCCCCATTCTGTGTTCCCAAGAAATGGAGGTCTGAAGAAAACCACTAACATGATGAAACATCTTGATGACATCATCAACATGTATTTTCACCATGTTAATGGATTTCTTTAGGCGCTTCTTTTTCCTGAGAGCGTACAAATGGAACCAAATGAACCCGTTAGGGTTCATTTGGTTCCATTTGTACACTCTCAGAAAAAATGTTGAAAACGGCCATTTGATTACATCTTCACACCAAAGACCTAAAACTAAAGGATTCTTTTGTTTTTGTCCACAAATCCAGGCTGCGTTTTGCCAACAAAACAGTGTAAACTTCTTAATTAATTAAGTGGTGCTAATTCAGATGATGAATATTTTAACTCTTGAGAGTGTAAAAATGAAACCAAATGGACCCGCAAGGGTCCATTTGGTTTCATTTTTTACATTCTCAAGAGTTACATCTGGTTACCCAACTTTCCATCATTTAGCCTGGGGACCTCCTGGAACCTTCTCAAGGACCACTGGTGGTCCCCGGACCACCTGTTGAAAACCCCTGCATTAAAGGACCACTCCACCACTTTTCAACCTATCTTCATCTACCGCATTGTCCCGATGTATAAGACGGCCTCAATTATAAGATGACCCCCATTTTCCAAGACTCATTTTTGGAAGGAAATTAAACATTACAGGGCTTTATAGCCAAAAGTCAAAATTGACGTCACTTCTACTTTGATGCTGCAGCTGTTTCCCTGCAGACAGACACTTGCTTTGTCCTGCAGACGGTCCAGAAACGTGTCGTTGTCGGAAGTCCTGAAAACGAAACATTTGTCGGGCTCAGGGAAGGTGGCGCTAATGTGTGAAGGGGAAGGGGTTGTGTGGGGTGAGGCAGTGTTTTAGCCAATCACAGCACAGCAGTCTCCAGCAGTTTCATAATGAGCCAATAGAGTGGAGGTGAGAAGGAGTGAGATTCTGTTTTTAAACAAATCTGTTTACAAACACAGTGTTTGTACACACTAAATTTGCCTCTATTACCTTTTTTGTAATAGTATAGTAAAATGTTGAAAATGTGTGGAATTCCCCTTTAAGGGATATGGATAAAGAATAACACACTTTGAGAAATGCTGGTGTATGTGATGATAGTTTGTTTAAAAAAATAGTGTTAAATGATAGTAATCACTGAGTGTGTGCTCATTAGAAGTCGCTGTAGTAAACAGAAAACGCACATACCTAATATATTTGCACTTTTATAGAGATCGCTCTGTTTAAGTTAGATAAACACAAATTACGTTCACATTGAAAATGTTGTGAATGAAAATATAAATAAATTCACCCTGTCTGCACTCTTATTTTTTTAAACGTTGGATCTCGATTCTGGTAAAAAATAAATAAAAAAATATATACATAGAATATTGGACATGGATCGCGAACAATTTAAACTTCCATTTGAAAGCCCCTTTTGGGTTTATTCTTCAGCAAAGCTTGTCCGTCCAACCACTGGAATGCTTGTGACAACTTATTCGTCCGATCTCTGCGTAGATACAATCATGTATCCTGTCTGAATAGTGGCCAAACCCAGAACGGCAGGCTGTCATCGCGCCAGTTCTTATAATGTGGGATCCGCAGACCCCTATTGGATTTCTTGAGGTACTACACATCTGTGCCTCATAGCGTTCTTCCATTTGGTAAAGAGGATCACATTCAGAATATATATAAGACAGGGGTCCCCCCAAAAAAACCCAAAACAAACATTTTGGGTTTCGTATCAAAGCTTGAGTCATGAAGGTCAGGGACAGATTAATTTCGTGTTTCTGTTAACCTTTCGACCTACATTTAACAAAATGAACACCACACACCCAATACAGCGTGGCCCAATTTCCAACGAAGGAGCCCCCGAGAGCCTCAAGTGCCTTTGGGCCCACGCCGCCAACGGCTAATTTGGCCCTGAACTGCGTCTATCCAAACCTATATTTGGGCCAATACTTGAACTCGGAGCGCCGCTGCCCAGCTGTGGCGCCGCCCTGGACGTTGACTCTCGACACGGCCGGTTTGGCCGCCAGGGCAGTCGTTGGTTTTGGTTTAGGTTCCGGTGCTGGCGGCGGCGGTGGCGTTTTTTTCCGCCTGTCCCTATTGGGGTTGGCGCCCGCTGGGGCCGCCCCCCGGTCGCTCCCCGTCGTCGTCACGGTGAACCCGCGCTGCAGGCTCAGGCCGCGCACGTCGGCCCGGGGCAGGAAGTGCGTGGAGACGTGCTGGGACTTGACCCGCGGGCTGGAGCCCATCTTGGCCTTGCCGCGCTTGTTGAGCGCCACGAACCACTGGCGGCCCGTCCGGTGGTTCATGTGGCGCACCGAGGCGTACGTGTTGTAGCTGTTCTCCTGGAAGCGCTCGCGGAACTTGCAGTCGTCCGTGAACCACTCCTACAGGGGACCGTATAAACACATGGGGGAGACATGTTAAAGCTCCTATATGTCTTTCTATGGTCAAAATAATGACATTGTTTTTATTGTTTTTATGTTTTTCATGAAGTCTTCCTATCATTAGATCATCAAAAAAAACTTCTTGACGCCTCTAGGGACTGCAGGAGATCTCCAAAGATCCCTATAAGCTTTGCCATTGGCTAACAAATAGTCCCGGCGGGACTATTTCTTGACCAATCAGATACCACTATTCAAAGTGAGCCTTTTTTGCTGTGACGTTAGGATCTGTTTGGAAATACATTGTTCAAAGTTACACGCTAATATCTACCAGAGCATGTGAGCAGTGTGAGAGTGTATAGCATGTAACCTAAGCCTGTGTTTGTCCTGGGGACCACAGGGTTAGATAATTACCTTTATGCCGTAGGAAAATAAATGACCCCCATTATCTCCTTATGGCGGAAATCTCTGCACCGGCCACAGCAATGCATCATGGTACGTATGCGCACCGGTGACAGTGATTTGTGTGAGAATCCAGCGCAATGCAACACTCAATACACGTACACAAGTCCACACACACACACACACACACACACACACACACACACACACACACACACACACACACACACACACACACACACACACACACACACACACACACACACTCTCTTCTAAACCTGTGAACTTGTGGCGTGACAATGAAGTTGTAAGGGCAAGGAGAATAATATATGAATTATTACTTATGATGACCCCTTTAGGAACGTAATAACATTACATTAGTTATTACTTGGGCTCAAGAGTAATATGTAGCATACAGTATTACATTACATATTACTTTTGCGCCCA
The DNA here is from genome assembly GCA_039105355.1 of Benthosema pterotum. Lineage (NCBI taxonomy): Eukaryota > Metazoa > Chordata > Actinopteri > Myctophiformes > Myctophidae > Benthosema > Benthosema pterotum. Next base: position 47,060,851 of record CM076972.1, read on the forward strand.
CACAATGTCGCAACTTCGACACTAGATGGCTGGCTTTGTACATCTGATTGTAAAAAGTGGCATTAGCTCATCTTACTGTTTTTCCCCCCATCCAAGAGTTGCGACATTGAGGGGGTCCGAGAAGTGAGGGAGAGTAGCCCAATCTTGGTAAACAAATAGCCAAACGAGAGACAGACCACCACTTTGTCTAGCGAGTGCATTATGTAAACCAGGGGTGGCCAACCGGTCACAGACTAAGAGCCACGTTTTTCACTGTGTTACGGCAAAGAGCCACATCAAACGGTCACAACGGTTAGAAAACCGCCGCGACGGCCATCACAGTCGCAAATAGATTCCCCCTCTCCTGCCATAAGTCATGTGCATTTGTGTGCAGGTGTGCAATGCAAAGACACACTATTAAAACATATAGACATGTATTTTGAAACGGGGTTTACAATCCAAAAAAGTATATGACACTCTCAAAAGTTAAAATATGCATCTTGTGAATTAGCCCAAGTCTACACTACTAGAGAATGTGGAAGATTAATGGTCATTTTGATCTGTATGTTTGATTTCTTTGTTTTCTCTGAAATTCAGCCTGGAATTGTTGACACAAGTAAACAAAATCTTTAGCTTTGGGGTCTATGGAGCTAAAATGGTTGTCTGTGGCTCAAATTCTGAATAAATGGTTGGCCCTGGTAGAAAAAAAGGTTGAAAACTATTGGTATAGGAAATGAATGACTGCGCAATGAGGCCAAGCGTTTTTAATATTTTTTTTTTTTTTATCCCACGATTTTGCAACCCATTTTTTCACCCAGTGCCAATTCCTAATGTGATCCTGGGCTCTACACACCCTCCGCCAACCTGGGGAGGCAGCGGACTGGCCTCATGCTTCCTTCAATGCATGAGGAGTCCAAGCCGCCTTCTTTTCACCTGACCGGGGGGAGTTTCCCTGGTTGGACGTAGCGCGTGGAAGGAACACGTTATTCCAACCAGTTCCAGTCCCCTCCATCAGGCGCCCCGGCTGGCCAGGGGGAGGCAGTTTAGAGTCCAGGATTACAGCATGTTTTTGTGAGGGTATCTACCCTAGGGAACACGGGGAGAACATGCAAACTCCACACAGAAAGGCCCTTTTGCCAACCCCGCCTCGGGTATGGGCACTGATGACGCGGAGGAGCAGACACGCCGCCAGAACCCACAGCAGCGCCCCTAGCGGGAATCGAACCCAGGACCTTCTAGCTGTGAGGCGACAGCACTAACCACTGTGCCACCGTGCCAATGAGGCCAAGCGTTTTTGACGGCTTCATGTGGAAGCCCCTTAAGAGCCGCATTTAACCAGCTGAAGAGCCGCATGCGGCTCACGAGCCACAGGTTGGCCACCCCTGATGTAAACAATTAAAATGGCGTGTTACGCGTGTCGGATCGGTACATGATACATCAGGTCCAAATTTTCGGGGGTACCTGCGATCTGTCAAGAGTAATGTAGTAACTGATGTCAATCACACAGTTGACAACATCCACAATTTTAATTGTTAAATAAATGATTAGTTATTAATAGTTATAGTAGTAACAGTTAAATAGTTAGTAACAGTTAAATTTCTGTGCTTCGCGTGCACTACGTGCCCCCGACCACACATACCAAATCATTCCACAGTTTCAGCCCCCGTGGCCTAATTGACTAAACTGCCCTATAGTACACAGTCTCGGCTGACCGATTGTGCCAGGCCAGTGGTCATACAGGATTGTGCAGATGCAACGTGTCCTAATTGATTCATAAACATCAACATGCAATGTGACGGTTTCCAGGAGCAGCAGCAGCAGCTGAACAACGCTCCACACGTCCCAAACTATCCTGCCCCTTCTAACTATGGTGCGCACTCCACATGGCAATCAGAACTGCAGACTCACAACCAGTCTGAAGTATGAAAACACACCTCTATAGTCAGATTCCATCTCAGTCCTAGCCTTGATGACCTGCACAGGTCCACCTTTTCACACTTAGATAGCATTTTAGACATTTGTAGACATAACACTATAAAGTAGTGTAGTAGTGTAGCATAGGTTCATTGTATAGATTTACCACTGGTTCTGAGCTTATTTGTGATGACTATGTTTATGCATTTGACGTATTACCAAATTTTTGTTATTACTTACTGTACTGTTTTTATTCTGTTTTTCTTGTATTATTTATTTTGTACGTTGTGTGTACATTGTGATGTTTTTTTTTATCTCCCTGTGCTCAGTCTGAAATAAAAAATTGGTTGATTGACTGATTGATTCTAAATCGCTCTGGATTAAGTTACCTGTTAAGAGTGCCTGCTAAATTCCCAAAATGTAAGATGTTTAGCTTGCTCTTGGGGTAATGATCCTAGATTACCAAGGCAATAGGCCTACACCGTCTGCATTTACGTTTACCTTGCCTATACAGTAAGTCACTCTATAGAGATTACATCTGCTAAATGCCTGAGTTATAAATTTCCCACGTGGGATCACCTCTAGGCTGAGCGGTAGGTAGGGACCGTAGCACGGGCGGATCTATGCATGGGTATGGGGGGGTACCCCCTTAAATTCCCAACCAAACACGATGCCATGCAAAACAAAAGATATTTCAAATTAAAGTGCTTATAATTAAAAAAAATGATTTGAAACACTACCACTGCTACTAACTAACTACAACTGTGGCACCACTAAACTAGCAGCATTTCTAATAGTTTCTAATAGTAAATTTCATCATTGAAAACAGAAAACTCTCTGAGTCAGACCTTTAGCTTTATGCATGCTGCGTGTCTGTTACAACTTCAACAACAACTGATGTTATTATTGATGCTTTACTTGACTAATAAAAGTCCTGTAACCGAAAATGGTATAGGTGCGACTTCATCGCCCGTGGCACGAAGCCATTTTCTCCTCCTTCTCTCCTTCCCCAATTGGGAGGGGGGGGGGTCTGTCCCTGTACCGCAGGTCTGTTGCAAGGGAGACCTGGCAGAAAGGTTATACAAACCCCAACTTTAAGAGTGCCCCAGCCTACTTTGGGCCCATTATTCCACGGTCTTGCGGATGTCAGATGCACCGTAACCACATCCACTTGCACCACACATACAGTACAGTACAATACCCCGCCAACCTCATAACTCAATGTCATCTTTTAAAATTCAGATATTTGTTGAATGTTCCCCCGTTGTTTAAGCTGCTAAAAATACCCACTGGTGGGAAACTATAATGCGTACGTGCAGTCGTGCACTACGCTGGCATGTCCGCTCCTTCCCTGCCATAAGGCTTTGTTGTTGTTGGTGTCGGGCAGAAGTTTAAACTCTTATCTCCATAACTCATAAGAGTCTATTCATTCATTCATTCATTCATTCATTCATTCATTCATTCATTCATTCATTCATTCATTCATTCATTCATTCATTCATTCATATCATGCCACTAGCTTGAAGCGCGGTGCGAAGCGACGCGTTTTAGATCTCTAGAGTTGCTTTTTGCCATTTTTTTTTAAAGAGAACCTTTACAGCTTTGCAGTGATGGGCAAGTTACTGGGAAAATGTAGTAAGCTACACTACTTGTTACTTTCGAAAAATGTAGCTAAGCTACACTACAAGCCGTCCCCAAAAAATTGTAGCAAGCTACACTACAAGCTACACAACAAAAATAGCTTGCTACATGTATATAAATATACATCTCAACTTAATGTACAAGTTTCTAAATAATAAAATAATATAAATCATAATAAATCATAATCATAATAATAATATAGGGCAGGTTTGAACATAGGATTGTGGCATGTCTAAGTTTTGGGATGTTTATTAGAGGTTTTCTACCCATTAAAAATGGGCGGAATTCGAAAATGTGTGTGGGAAATTGTAGCAAGCTACTTCCCTTGATACTCGAAACAAGTAGTGTAGCTTCACTACAAGCTATTCCCAGAACAAATGTAGTAAGCTACACTACAAGCTACGGGAAAATGTAGTTAAGCTATGTCGCCTAGCTACGTGTAACAAGTGACTGCCCATCACTGCAGCTTTGAACATATGAGGTTTTCCCACCGGACCACAGAGACGTTGTATAACTTTTCTCTTGCCGCTCTGAAAAAACAAAGCGGTTCTGCTTTGCTGACGAGCGCAGCATAGCAGAAAATGATGCCATTACCGTTCCGGTAAACAACGTGTCAGTCACAAGTCAACGCGCCGCGGCCGTGGAGACGGAGAGAGTGCAAACGTTGGAGGTTGTTCCTAGACGCACCATGAGGGCCTTTTTGGCTGTTGTTTTGACAAATGGTTGGGAAATGAAAAAGGGACTCCTTAGTTAGCAGGGGTGGAAGCAGTACTTGGAAAAGCCAATTCTGTGGCGTTTTTGGCATTAGGCAGACTAGGCAGTTGGCCTGGAGCGCCATGAGGGGAGGAGGGGGCATCCTTATGGACCCTTACGGGTCCATTTGGTAAGGGGGGCTCCAGGGAAAATATTGCCTGGGGTTCCAAAT
>CM076972.1:47067809-47137809 GCA_039105355.1 Benthosema pterotum
CAGACTCTGCAGGAGTCGGAGAAATTAGTGGAGAGATAGAGATAGGGGCGAATGTAACACTTCCCAATTGGGGGGGGGGGGGGGCAGTTGCAACAGACATGCAGCATGCATAAAGCTAAAGGTCTGACTTAGAGAGTTTTCTGTTTTCAATGATGAAATGCTGTTGATTTAGTGGTGTCACAACTGTAGTTAGTTAGTAGCAGTAGTAGTTGTTTCAGATCATTTTAAATTGAAATATCTTTTGTTGTTTTACATGCCATCATGTTTGGTGGGGAAGTCTAGGCATTTAGGGGGGTATTGTCCCCCTATGCCCATGCCTAGATCTGCCCCTGGATAGAGAGAGAGAGAGAGAGAGAGAGAGAGAGAGAGAGAGAGAGAGAGAGAGAGAGAGAGAGAGAGAGGGATAACACAAAGCCAATGTTGATCAGAACGATCCATGATGATGGGCATGGCTTCTGGTATGCAGGGGGATGATACAACGTTATCGGCTATTAACTTCGGTATTATGCAGATCAAACCAAAAATCTGACACCATGCATTGTCCGGGGGCTTCGGTGAGGGAATGTGCAGGGGAAGGGGAGGGGGAAAGAAAAGGGGGGCCAGAATGTGAGGACGGCTGCCATGCGGCACACAGAACTTGCGGGGCGAACACGGGGCGGCAATTAGGCCAGCTGTGGCGCTTCCATCGGCGCAGAATTAGGGGCGGGATTGACCTAGGCGGTGGCGGCTACGGTTGCACGCACACACAGACACACAGACACACAGACACACACACACACACACACACACACACACACACACACACACACACACACACACACACACACACACACACACACACACACACACACACACACACACACACACACAGTGTTGTAGTGGGACTTTTAGAAGTGGGGGGGCGCCTCTTAAAGGGGAATTCTACCCATTTTTTTTCTGAGTGTACAAATGTGAACCGTTCCATTTGTACACTCTTGGAAGAAAGGAAACTCTTTTCCTTTTTTAACTTTTTACCATGCCCACACAACATCTCTAAGGTATATTAATGACATAGTAAAACATTGAAAACGAGTGGAATTCCCCTTTAAGACACGTGCATGCACACTTGCATTTGCATGCGCATTTGCGTGCACCTGCGCAACACACACAGACCCGCTATTAAAACAAGTATAGCATATTGAGAAAGATTGTTTACAATGCCTAATTGTATCCATAAAAGTAAATGACAAGACAAAAAACATAGGCCTACTTTTGGGCCAAAAATATTCTAGATGTGAGAAGCGGGGCACGTCCCCCCTCCACTACACCCCTGCACACGCGTGTGCGCGCACACACACACACACACACACACACACACACACACACACACACACACACACACACACACACACACACACACACACACACACACACACACACACACGGCTCGTGTGGCAGCAGCGGCTCCACTGTTAACTTGGGGCCAGTACGAAAAAGGGGGTACAGCAGGGGCGGATGTAACATGTCCCATTTGGGGGGGCAAGAGAACACGTTGGAGTGGTAGGAGAAAATGGTATGGGGGCGGCTTCATCATCGGCTTCATGAAGCCGCCCCACACCATTTTCAGTTACAGGACTTTTATTAGTCAAGTAAAGCATCAATAATAACATCAGTTGTTGTTGAAGTTGCAACAGACACGCAGCATGCATAAAGCTAAAGGTCTGACTCAGAGAGTTTTCTGTTTTCAATGATGTAATGTTGTTGGTTTAGCGCTGCCACAACTGTCGTTAGTTAGTAGCGGTAGTAATGTTTCAAATCATTTTAAATATAGGCCTATAAAGCACTTTAATTTGAAATATCTTGAGTTGTTTTGCATCGTGTTTGGGGGGCAGACTGGGTATTTAGGGGGCCATTGCCCCCCCATGCCTAGATCCGCCCCTGGGGTACAGGGGGTGGGGGGGGTTAGAAGAATAACAAGCCAGCGCCGCCGTCGCCCTGCAGACAAGCCCCCCCGCACCTCCCCCACCCCCCCCACCTCCCCCGGGGACCTCGCTCATGTCCCCCCGAGTGTCCGGTGACTCGCCTGTCTTCATCTCCTTGCGCCGTCTGTCATATTTAATATTTAGATGTTTTCACAGTGGCAATTTATTGCCCCCCCCCCCCCCCCCCCCCCCACCCCCACCAAATAACGGGGAGACGCGGAGACAGATGCACATTACGACCGTGACCTTATAGCCCCGGCGAGACATTGCAAACATAATCTGTTGAAGCGGGGGGAGTGGGGGGTTAGTTGGATTTATTGAACAAACAAGTGAGTGAATGCTGCTGTGGGGTGGGGGGGGGGGCTTCAAACTAAAGGGGACACCAGGAGAGAACCCGAAGACCATCGAGATGAACACTGTAATCTTTGCATAATTGCATTACCACGGGGTATAGGGGTACGCCCATAGAGTAATAAAATATAGAGACCGGACTGGAGCGACAGCCCCGCCCCCTTGTTATTCAATTCAATACAAGTTGCTCATTGGCGTTTTGAAGCACCCGGAAGACCGCCGGAAGTGCGCCTATTTCCGCATTTGACCACCAAAATTTGGTGGTCAAATGCGGAAGTATTTCCTCCATGAACGCACCTGAAGCAAGGGATCATGGGAACGGAAAGGATTCATGAACGAGCGCCGTCGAGAACGAGCAAAGGGGGAAAAAAATAAACAGCACCAAAAAACAAGCTTGTGGATTTGTGGTGAGCTTATTATCTGTCATATAATACGTCCGTTATGTTTTGAGAGGTGGTGTATGACGTGAGGACCGCTGGTTCATTCAGAAAACAACTTAAACACAAACTGCCCTGTCCGCGTGCACAAAGCAAACCAGCGTGTGTGCTCTCGGGGCGCTTGTGAATGAATTGCACCCGCCCGTACTAAACTTGACCACTAAAAAAAGCAGGTTGGTAGTCGAAGTGAATACTTTGGTAGTTGAATAATGTTTGGCTAGTCTATATAATAGGGATATATGTGTTTTTTTTATCAAATAGAAACATGTGATTCTTAGCTTCAAGGACTCATTGAAACAGGGCCTTACACTACTGTAAACTACTGTAACTCAGTTACAGTATGATAAGCAATCAGCCAACAATCACCACCAACAGCACAGCAGCACACATCCATAATGTCTGACTGTTTTGTTTCCCAAATCTAGCCTGGAATTGTGGACAAAGGCAAAATAATTATTTTAGTTTTGGGGGTCTGTGGGGCTAAAATGTCCTCAAATGGTGGTCCGTGGCTCAAATGCTGAACAAATAGTGGGCCCTGGTATCAAAAAGGCTGAAAACCACTGCCCTCGCCAATAGGCTACCTATCAGGGGCGGATTGGCACATAGCGCATTCTAGTGCATTCTAGTGCATTTTGGAAGTGCCACTAGTGCATTTTGGATCTTGTCCAGGCCACTAGGTGGCGCAGGCCACCGGGAAAACTCCCTGTACTCCAGATGGCCAATCCGCCCCTGATACCTATGGTCAACAAAATCAACAGTGCGCGAGAAGGTCCACTCACAGTGGCGTGGAGCCTCCCTCTCTTATTCATAGCCAGGAACCTGTTGCTGTAGACGCCTCTGACTCCGATGACTCCCTGGGACACAGCGAACAGCTCCAGAACACCTGGGGGGATGAAGCAGTGGCTCTTAAAGGGATATTTCACTTATAAAGCTCCATTTCAACCATGACCGATTCATCACAAACACATATGCAGTATATATAGTTTTTTTCTGGTGACTGATAGTGTCCTCACGACACGTATGAGGAGACTATCAGTCACCAGGTGTTTTTGATTAAAGTTATGTTGGGTTTGTATAGGAACACACACACACTCTCTCACACACACACACACACACACACACACACACACACACACACACACACACACACACACACACACACACACACACACACACACACACACACACACACACACACACACACACACACACACACACACACGCATGATATGAAATTGCACAATTGCGAGTATACAGTAGATCATATAGATTTAATTTTTGAATAACATTTAGTTCTACTGGATCTTGTGTCCACTATAGTCTCTCGCTGGCATTTTGATATTTTATGTATGAATCTTTTATTTATTTGTTTTACAATATATTGTCAATATATTTAGCTTTAGTCATCAAACTCTTTCTCTCTTCACACATGTACAACACCAATATCTCTTTTGCCAAGATAGAAAGGAAAGACCTTGCAGTATGCATGTACCCAGCTGCTGCTATCTCTCCGTATACAGGTTTTGTTATAGTTTTGCGTTGTATAACAATTGGTTTTGTTAGAGTTCAATAATACCTTTCACTGTATATAATTAGGTTTGTTGGCATGTTATTACTACTGTTACTTGTTGCTTTATTGTTTGTCCTTATTGTCCCTCTATCCTATACGGTATGTCTCGACTCTCGACACACACACACACACACACACACACACACACACACACACACACACACACACACACACACACACACACACACACACACACACACACACACACACACACACACACTATTACTCCTGACAATTACACAGTCTTTTTTATTGTTTTGCTATTTTGTAAAACATTTATTTTAAATGTTTTGCAGTTAAAATGGCCTGACTACAAGCTCTCAACATTTCAATAGATTGGCTTGTTGAACTAATAGTAAAGAAGGCAAAGAAGTTTAGGGATAAGGGGTTTAGCAGTTGCGAAAATGGAGTCCTATACTGTGACTTTACAGAACGAAATTGTCAGTATATTGAGTCGCAGTTTTAGGCATTGTAGCTCATTTTCATTTAGTTTTTATTTAGATATAGCATCAATCAATCTAATAATCTAATATCCTGTAAAAACTACTGCTACCATTGAAAATGGTAGACCCTACCCTCCGGAACAGAGAGATTTCGTTACAATATAGTGCACAGGGCCACAGAGTCCAGTGTAACTTGACATCTCTTTCCGAAAAGAACCGTGAAATTAAGCACTATAAATATAAAACAATGCTTTTTCATGGGCTTCAAGTTCAAACTACAGTACAGCAGACAAATTAACCCATTCAAGAGGCCATTTTGGGTTATCGTATTGCACACACTCCTCGTGTTACAAATAAAGAATTCACGACACAGACAATGTTTTACACAGGAACATCCACAAACGGACATTTGCCAAGATCAGACCAGATGCAGCAACAACAGATTAGATTTCAGCTTTTCTAGACATTTTAATGACACCACATGAAAATGTACAATTTTTCTATTGATGCACCGATATATTAGTCCACATATCACTTTGGCCGATATTTGCTGATATCGGTCAATATCAGTATCGGCAAGTAAAACTGTCGGCAGTAGCTGATCTGTTGTTGAAAGCAAACAAAACTAAATAAGCATACTGTACATCGGTGATGATATCAGGGGCGGATCTGGGCATGGGCTAAATGTCCTGACTGCCCCATCAAACACGATGACATGCAAAACAAACAACCCAAGATATTTCAAATTAAAGTGTTTATATTTAAAATGATTTGAAACACTATTACTGCTACTAACTAACTACAGTTGTGTCACCACTAAACCAACAGCATTTCATCATTGAACACAGAAAACTCAGACCTTTAGCTCGAGGCAAGCGTGCGTCAAGACGCACAACCACGCCAACGCCCGTGGACACGCAACACGAGGAAACGGTAATCAATATTTCTTCGAAAGAACTTTCAGACGTACAGCGGTCCTTGCTTTCTAAGGGACTTTCTTTTGTACCCGCTAGTGGTGTCAATGTCTTTGGTCTAAAAGTGGACCTTTTTAAATGCTTCAGACAAATAAAACTGAAACATTTTTTTGCTAAGAACACAGACTCTCCCAACACCACTATGCCTTCTACTAACTTTAAACGCAAAAGCACTTTTTGTCCCTCTGTTACAAACCCCTCCATCAACACCTTTTGTAGGATTGTTGAACACAATATTATGAAATTGCATGAGACGCCCCATCGCATTGCACACAATTTGTCTAAAAATGAGAGACAAGCATTAATCAGTCTGGTCAACGACAAAGACATTGTAATTAAACCAGCTGATAAGGGAGGGGCTATTGTAATACAAGATGCTGCGAAATATAAATCAGAAATAATTTCTCAGCTCTCCAATGTGCAGTTCTATCGTAAACTCACTCATGACCCGACTGTCAGATTCCAGCAGGAAATAACTGCTTATCTAGACAGCGCAAAAGAGAAAGAGTGGATTACGAAATCTGAATATGACTTTCTGCATTGTCTACACCCTATTAGACCTGTTTTTTACACACTCCCTAAAATACATAAATCCTTAATAAATCCTCCTGGTCGCCCTATAGTGGCACAAACGAATTCTCTTTTATCTCCTTTATCTGAATTTGTTGATTTCTTTATCAAACCTTTTGTTCAGTCTTTACCAGCCTATATAAAAGACAGTACCGATTTCATAAATAAGATTTCCACGGTGACTAATCTTCCTGTTAACACCTTTTTATTAACGTTGGACGTCACGAGCCTCTATACAAATATACCACATTCTGCTGGTTTAGAGGCCCTAAATTATTTCCTGGCTAACCGCGACCAAACGGTCAACCCACCTAACCAATTTATTTCCGACCTGGCCTCCTTTGTTATGGAATATAACCATTTCTGTTTTGATGGTGATTTTTACCTCCAGACTTCTGGTGTAAGCATGGGTACTATATGCGCTCCAAACTATGCTAATCTCTATATGGGTTTTTTTGAGGAGAAATATGTTTTTAATCCTGATAAAAATATGTTCCTTCCAAACATTGTGAAGTACTATAGATTTATAGACGATATTATATGTGTCTTCACTGGGACTTCAAATGAACTTCTAATGTTTGTAGAGTTGCTCAATGGTTTTAATGATAATTTGACATTCACTTGTGATTTTAGCGCAGAAAGGGTACATTTCCTGGATATGTGGGTTAACATTGAAAGCGGTGTTTTGACAACTACCCTCTATCGTAAAGAAACCGACAGGAACACTCTTTTATTAGCTACGAGCGCACATCCCATGTCCCTTAAAAAGGGTCTACCCAAGAGCCAATTCTATAGACTCAGAAGGATATGTCACACAACAGAAGAGTTTATAAAACAATCGGGTGATATGAAACAAAGGTTTGTGCAAAGGGGCTATTCGGTTGATTGGGTGGAACAGGCCTATAATTTAGCCCTGAATAAACCCCGATCTGAGTTACTGCAAGCCAGTGTTAAACATGATAAACATTTTTCTGTGACCTGTATTACCACACATTCCCCTTATTCTCATCATATACGGTCAGTTTTTATGAAATACTGGCACATTCTAAAATCTGACCCTGAACTGACACATACTTTTCGCCATCCACCCCTCTTTGTTACTAAACGGGGACGGAATATAAGAGACTCTGTAATTAACGCAAATTTTGCCAGCAAACGAGCGCAACTGACACAAACTCTACTCAGTCCCATCCCCAATGGAAATTATCCCTGCGGCAGTTGTGCCCAATGCCATAACACAAATAAAACACACGTTTTCTATCATCCCTCTACTGGGCAAAAGTATGAAATCAAAAGTGTCATAACATGCGCTTCTACTCATGTGATCTACATGATACGTTGTCCCTGTGGACTTGCATATGTGGGTAAAACTACCAGGAAACTCAAACAACGCATTAGTGAGCACAAAAGCACTATCCGCAGAAATGATATTGATTACCCTGTAGCGTTACATTTTAACGAAAAGAAGCATGACATTACATCTCTGCGTTTTGTGGGCATAGAGGCAGTTCCTCTGCCATCTAGAGGTGGAGACCATGATCTCATCCTAAAGAGACGTGAAGCTTTTTGGATATTCACTCTCAACACTTTAGCCCCTAAAGGCCTTAACGATGAATTATTATTGAATGTGATGCTGTAATACCTTTTGTCTTTGATGTTTTTTACTGTTGTTTATTTATTTTTCACTCAACAGTCCTTTTTTGTACCTCAAAGTTAGCCTTTCTATTGATGTCCCCCTAGAGTCTAGACCTATACAGTCCCCTTGTTTTCTGACTCTGGGCCTATTTATACATATTTGTAAGGTGTTCTTTCTAGTGTACATAATTTCACTGTATATTAACTTGTGTTTTTCAATTCGTTTGTGACTGTCATTGCATATGGATTGGACTTTACCTGTGCCTACCTGTAGGGTTGGAGTGACTGTCTTTCCCTCCCCATGGCAACAGACTGATGCCGGCCCCTGATTGGCCCTTACCTTTGCATTTCCTCTTTATATCCAGACCGGTGGCTACTGCTACCAGATACCTGATGAAGGTCATGTAGACCGAAACGTTGTCATCTTTAATAAAAGCATTTATAAGTGAAGACAGTGTGCGGGACCCCCTCTTCTTCAGAATACGTGCATTTGTTTGCTGGCTCCGACGCACCTGTCCCTGTAGGTGTGCACAAGGCTTTTTCACTACAAAACAATCTAAAATAAAGGAATTTAATATCATGAGTCCAATGCATTTCTGCATATACTTTGGGTCCAGGATTTATCCCTATTTGTTGTCCCTATTTTGAGCCCACTATTGGACTGGCCCCATGAAGTGAAGAGAGTTTGCGTAGCGTTGTCTATAAGGCTCTGGATTGCATGCAGCTATAGGCCGGCCCGCTATAGCACACTCTATTTGCAGTGGTGTATGCAGTAACCCAGTAACCCAAATGGTGTATGCAGTAACCCAGTACATGGACTTGGTATACAGTATACTACAAGTACAAGTGCGATCTTGAGCTATTTTCTACTTCCAATTTTCGATTTTTCAATTTTGAATAGAGCAGAACATAGCAGCCTATTGATACCTATACTTAAAGGGATATTTCACTTTCAAAAAAAACTTTTGGTCATTTTATGGTCTACTCAGTCTCATGCGAACACACCAGACAGTTTATAAGTTACTCCATTCAGTATTTGGATATTTGATGTTCATTTTAGCGTATACGCCTCCTTCCTATACAAACCCATTATAACTTAAAGCTCCATTTTAACCATGATAGATTATTCGAAAACAACCCATCTTTTTTGTGGTGACTGATATTGTCCTCCTAATACGTGAGAGGGCCGTGGAATTTCATTTACAGTTTTCATTTATTTTTAAAATATTCCACCCAAATGAATTAAACAATGTTTTAAAAATAAATGAAAACTGTAAATGGAATTCCACTGCCCTCTCACGTATTAGGAGGACAATATCAGTCACCAGAATAATCAAATAATTCAAATAATCTGTCATGGTTAAAATGGAGTTTTAAGTTATAATGCGTTTGTATAGGAAGGGGGGCAGCTAAAATGAACAACAAATATCTAAATACTGAAAGGAGTAACTTATAAACTGTCTGGTGTGTTCACATGAGACTGAGTAGACAATGAAATGACCAAAAGTTTTTTTTTTTTTTTTTTTTTTTTTTTTTTTTTTTTTTAAGTGGAATATCCCTTTAAGTTAAAAATAGACAGTGCTTCCACCAGTACCACTGTCTACTTCTCACAGTCATGTCAGGCAACCTATAAGCTCAGGATCCTGACTGCCAGTGATCCTATAGTCCAGCAGTGATTAGGTAAAGGTATACATTTGTATACCCCTCAAAGTCTTAAACGCAAATATGTGCATGTATGAGTCCTCCAACCTTTAGTTTTCAGTGCCCCCCAAAATTATATATGATTGATTTTGAAAAAAAAAAAAAAAAACCCACATAAAATAAAACACAAAATGTGATTTTGACAGAGAGATCAAAAAGAATTGCTGTTCAGAAATTCACTGACCATTGCTCCTCGTTGACTTAGGCCTACCAGTTACCACATTACATGCTGACACAGCTCTCAAACGCACTCTTTTAGTATGTAAACAAACACAAAGTTTATTCTTCTCCCTGTGATGTGTGGCCCCCGGTTGTGGCCCTGACGTCACCGCCCCTGTTCCAGAAGTGCATTCCCCATTCATTTTTCTCATACACTTTTCGATAATGATTCTTACAAATCATGATGACAGACATATTTTGGGACAATCAATTCATTTCTAAGATGAAAAACAAAACAAAAAGTGTTGTATACTGCCGCTACAGACACACACATCATGGTGAACTCACTCAGATGGTTGGCTTCGTGGCTGCCGTTCACTCTTCCGTCTGGGTGGATCTGGAGGTGGAACCCGATGCCCACCCTGCAGTAGAGCCTGCAGGCCCTGCGCCCCGAGATGATCCCCTGCAACGCACAGCAAAGCACACACAGTACATCACAGTAACTGAGTACATGTACTCCAACTCAGCAGATCCCCTGCATGCAAGCACCACTCTATTATAACTCTATGGAATGGGTTCCCAAAGTAGGGTCCCATTAGCTCTGGCCCATATTGCTTACTGTGATTTTGCCTTGCAGTGGAGCTCTATGAAAGACAATGTAATCTTTGGGATGGACCTTCGAACCAGCCTCTCTTCTGGAGTGGACATATGAAGAGTGTTTTAGCTACTTACTTTTTTTTTTTTTTTTTGTTCATTTTTAGCCCACAATTTTGTGACCCACTTTCCACCCAGCGCCAATTCTTAATGTAATGTGATCCTGGACTCTACACACCGTCCGCCAACCTGGGGAGGTAGTAGGACTGCAGGCCTCATGCTTCCTTCACTGCATGAAGAGTCCAAGCTGCCTTCTTTTCACCTGACACGGGGAGAGTTTCCCTGGTTGGAAGTAGCGCATGGAAGGAACACGTTATTCCAAGCAGTTCCTGTCCCTCCATCAGGAGCTGGCCAGGGGGAGGCAGTTTAGAGCCCAGGATTACAGCATGTTTTTGTGAGGGCATCTACCCTATAGGGAACACGGGGAGAACTTCAAAAATATTCTCTATATGAAGGTTTTCTCTTGGTCTGTAGACGGCACAAATCCTGTTTTTTTTTTTTTTCTTTTTTTTTTTCTTTTTTTCTTCTTTTTCGGTGAAAAACAACTGCGTTTGGTGGGGGGCTTAAGAGTTTTTCCATTAAGGAAAGCAGGCTTTCTAATAACACAAGCTGTATTTGTTTTAGGTAAAACTCCAGAAGAGAGGCTCGTTGGAGGTCCATCCCAGAGATTACATTGTCTTTCACAGAGCTCCACTGCTCCATTGCTACTTTTAGGGGAAAACATTTTGTAACTTAATAGAGGCAACTTCAGTGTGTACAAACTCTGTGTTTGTAAACAGATTCGTTTAAAAACAGAAACTAGCTCCACCTCACCTCCACTCTATTGGCTCATTATGAATCTGCTCGAGACTGCTGTGCTGTGATTGGCTAAAACGCTGCCTTACCCCACACAACCCCCCCCCCCTCCCCTCCACCCGCCTATCAGGACCCAGACAAATGTTTTGTTTTCATGATTTGTTAACAACAACAAAGTTCTGGACCGCCTGCAGGACAAAGCAAGTGTCTGTCTGCAGGGAAACAGCTGCAGCATCAAAGTAGAAGCAATGTGGAGGGGTAAAGGTCAAGAAAATATATAGCCAAAATATATATGGGCCAAAAAAAGTTGCCTTTATTACCTGACAGGGGAATTTCCACACATTTTCAACATTTTACAATATACCTTAGATGTGTTGCGTGGGGAAAAAAAAACAGCATCAATAATAACATCAGTTGTTGTTGAAGTTGCAACAGACACGCATGCAGCATGCAAAGCTTGGTTTAGTGGTGCCACAATAGTTAGTAGTGTTATCTTTTTACTGTAAATACACTGACTGTAAGCACTTTAATTTGAAATTTGCTGGGTCAGTCAGGGGATTTAGCCCATGCCCATGCCTAGATCCGGCTCTGCCCCCCCCCCCCTCCCTCCCTCCCTCCCTGTCTGTCTGTCTGTCTCTCTGTCTGTCTGTCTCTCTGTCTGTCTGTCACCTGCTCCTCGTCCCCGGCAGTAGCGGCAGGCTGTTGGCCGGTCGTCTCGGCCGTCCTGCGCCGTCCGACCGCTGCTGCTCCTCCGACGGCGCAGATCACCCAGTGAGCGACGGTGACGGTGATGACCAAGTAGTACCAGCAAGGAGGAGGAACATTCATTCTATCCAAAGACGGGACTCCGGGAGAACAATTCGCTCCAAATCTCTCTCCCCCTATACTTTAGGGCCACTTTCTAGTTCCTCTACTTCTCCTCCTCCTCCTTCTCCAGCATGCTGTCGTCGGCTTCTGTGCGCACGAGAATAAAACAAGCCACTTCTTCTTTTACGCACGGACGCATACGACGCGGACGCACGGTCCGGACCCATGCATGCATGGGTGCGCACGGCACGGCTGCAGCAACAGCAGCAGCAGCAACGCTCCTGTCCTGCTGAGCATTATAGACGACTCTGCTGACTGGCTGGGGCTGCATTTGGCTCACTTGAGTCAAGAGAGAGAGAGAAAGAGAGAGGGGGGAGAGAGAGGAGAGAGAGAGAGAGAGAGAGAGAGAGAGAGAGAGAGAGAGAGAGAGAGAGAGAGAGAGAGAGAGAGAGAGAGAGAGAGAGAGTCAGTGTCGTCGCGTCGCTCCTGTGTCCTGCTATTTATAACAGCATGATCTCACACTGCTTGATTGAAGCATGGTCGGGGAGGCTCTCGAAAGGACGCGCGGCGCTCTTAGTGCCTTCCTTCCTTCCGCGCTTCCAATCCCAGCCGAACCACCGTGTACAGTTACAGTACGTATAGGCGTATACCCCTTTTCCAGATGATTGAAAGAAAACAAATAATACATCGTGACGAGACCAAAAACGACTCCGGGAGAGAGAGAGAGGGAGAAGCGAGAGCGCACGGCACGTGTCCCAGGCCAGGCGAGTCGTCCGTGCCAGAAACGCAGGCATTTTACGCACGCCGTGACATGGTTTTGATAGAGCACCGGCTATGGCTGCTACACGCTGATCATTCACAAGTGAAGTGAGAGGGATAGAGTCCCTTCATTACTTGAAACGGACCTGACTAAGTTAGCCGACTTGGAGTGACTTGTCTTCTTCCTGCTGTCACCGAATCATCTCTTTGCCCAAATAGGCCTATAAGGGGCTACAAGAACAAAACAGTCCGTGCCTTAAAGGGGTAGTTCTTTTTTAAGTTAAGCTGTATGAATTATATATACCATTATAGTGATGATGTCCAGAGTCCCGTGGTGGGAGTTATGCTCTGGTTTTGGTGAATATCAACTGCTGGTAGTTGTGGTCATTTTGTGGAGCATAAGTGGTTTAGCATGTGACAAAAATGGAGCCCATAGTTCCTTGTAAAAAAGAAAGCACATTGGGCTACTTGTGCACGAGCAGAGCAAGCAACCAGGCAGCAAGTACCCTGACAACTCCTGCATTTCAAGTTGTTGTTGTTTTCATGTGTTGGGGAAGTTACTTTTAAAAAGTAAGGGAATTATAGTTACCTCTACTATAATTTACTTTACTCCTCACTAAATTATGAAAGTAAGGGCGTTACATTAAAAAAAAAACATACACAAAAGGGGTGGTGTTGTTCTGTGGTATTCGTGGTTCGAGGTTTAAAGTGGAATTCCTCCCATTTTCAACATTTTACTGTCATTAATATAATGTACTTTAGAGATGTTGTGTGGACATGATCTTCACATTCTCTTCATATTGTTTTCTAGAAATGAAATAAATAAATAAATAAATAAATAAATAAATAAAATAAGGAACGTAACACTGGCAGAACTAACTCTAACGCCGGTATGGATTTCGGAAATGTAAGGAGTTACGTTAGAAGTGAAAAGTAAAAAGTAATCCCTTACGGGCGTTACTCTCATCACTGCTCATGACAATACTTACAATAAAGATCTCTTAATGACATCACCATTACGTCATCACCTAAACCAGCCAATCGGAGTCCACTGAGGGACGGTAGATCATCGACGGTAGACAGCAACAAACTGATCGCATTACTTGTATAAACAAAGAAGAAAGAAGGCAAACATTTGTACATCTTTCATTGGCAGGGTGCTACCTTCACTATATACAGTATGGCCTCTCTGGAACTAAAACTAAATGTGATGGATTGATTCCCAGACTGGGGCAGGGCGGATGTAACCTTTCCCAACTGGGGGGGGGGGGGGGGGGGGGGGGTGGTATGGGGGCGACTTCATCGCGACATGGGCGATGAAGCCGCACCCATACCATTTTCAGTTACAGGACTTATATTAGACATATTGGACAAGTAAAGCATCAATAACAACATCAGTTGTTGTTGAAGTTGCAACAGGCACGCAGCATGCATAAAGCTAAAGGTCTGAATCAGAGAGTTTTCTGTTTTCAATAATGATATGCTATTGGTTTAGTGGTGCCACAACTGTAGTTAGTTAGTTAGTAGCAGTAGTAGTGTTTCATATGATTTTAAACATTTCATTTGGAATATCTTGGGTTGTTTTGCATGTTTTGTGGAGCAGACTGCAGGGCAATCCCATGCCTAGATCCGCCCCTGTACTGGGGAACTGTGAACTAGGCCTACAACCTCAGTCCACATGATCATTTTGTGGGGTCGCGGCCTGTAAAGGTCGAGGACCGCTGCATAGATCGCCGATCTTTGGCATGTGACACCATACAGCGGCTCGGCGATCGCAAGCCAGGCTAATTCATCGTATAATTGTCTTTCTCACAAACATAGCCGAGACCACACAGGGCCCCCCACGTTACCTTGAATGTAAACAGAGTCCCAGTGACGTGTGTGTGTAGTGGTGCCCGCGGCGCGGCGGCCATTAATTCCAGTTAACAGTGAGGTAATCCTCCTCCTGGCCTGTGTAAACAGGGATGATCCTGACTGATATCGCCGCCCAATGGATCCTAGCTTTTAGCAGGCTTTTTTAGTATAAGCAAAGATCAGACGCTATGGCTGGGGGGTCCGTTTTCCAAGGGGGGCCCCGGCCCCTGGTTTGTCCGGTTCTCCTCCGTCTTCTGATCCAGACGTTGATGGATCAGAGAGCTTTGCTGGGAATCTGTCTCCTCGGACATACAGCTCTATAGCAAAGTAGGTACAGGCAGGGGTGTAGTGGAGGGGGGACGCAGGGGGACAGCGTCCCCCCACTTCTCACATCTAGAATATTTTTGGGGCAAAAGTAGGCCTACCGTATGTTTTTTGTCTTGTCATTGACTTTTATGGATACAATTAAGGCATTGTAAACAAACTTCCTTAATATGCAATACTTGTTTTAATGTGTGTGTTGCGCAGGTGCACGCAAATGCGCATGCAAATGCAAGTGTGCATGCACGTGTCTTAAAGGGAAATTCCACTAATTTTCAATATTTTACTGTGTCATTAATATTCCTTAGAGATGTTGTGTGGACATGGTAAAAAAAGTTCCAACCATTCTGTGTTTCCTAGAAATGGAGTTCTGAAAAAAAAAATCATTAGCATGGTGAAATACATCTTGATGACATCATCAAGATGTGTTTTACCATGTTAATGGTTAAATTTGTACACTCTCAGAAAAAAATTGAAAATGGGTGGAATTCCCCTTTAATTCCCCCCACTTCTAAAAGTCCCACTACAACACTGGGTACGGGGCAGAGCAAGCCGGATTAAAGGGAAACCCATTTTCAACATTTTAATATGTCATTAATATACCTTACAGGTGTTGGGTGGACATGATGAAAACGTTTCCCCATTCTGTGTTTCCTAGAAATGGAGCTCTGAAAAAAAAAATCATTAACATGGTGAAACACATCTTAATGACATCAGCAAAATGTATTTCACCATGTTAATGGATTTCTTTAAATGCGTCTTTGTTCTGAGAGTGTACAAATGGAAATGGAATCTAACTCCACCTCTCCTCCAATCTATTGGTTCATTATGAAACTGCTGGAGACTACTGCCCCCCCCCCCCCCCCCCCCCCCCCCCCCCCCCTCCTGCAATAACAATAAAGTTCTGGAGCATCTGCAGGGCAAAGCAAGAGTCTGTCCACAGGGAAACAACTGCAGCATTGAAGTACACATATTGCCAGCTGGACAAAAGATTGTGTGCGAATTTGTCCCAGCCCGGCCCACCACCACAACCAGCGTGTACCTAGACATACGGTAGCAGAAAATATACCCCTCGCTCTATCAGTGCACACACCAACACACAAAGCTAATACCACCATTTTTACACAACGACATAAATGATACAAACCAACAGACACCTACACAACCCTTTGTTGCCCTAACAATACTGATGCTGACAAAAGCATTCAAGATTGAAGAGTCTTTATTTGTCACTTACTTTTTGAATATTTTAAAAATAGGCATGTTTTTTGCAGACTTTGCCCCCCATGACAGGTTCTACATGTTTTTGTCATGATGAAATATTAAAGAGTTAGCCCAAGATACTATGTATTGCTGTACTTGGATATATTGTGATGAGAAATATTTTTTTCTATCTATGGTAGGCCTAATCTATCATCTATGTAGGATGACGTACAACGATAAGAGTGGCCCTCATTTAACATGGGTGTGATTTTTAAACAGACTTGGTCGCCATAGGACGCAATTTCAGGAAGCCACATACATTGGGGATGGGAGCTAGCTGAGGCCTTTTTTTTTTTGCGAAAGGCGACACGCCCCACTCGTTGCTGTGTCTGTGATGAAGTCGGGTTGCCTTTCATCACATGGAATGAGGGCGGCGTGGAGACAGAGAGACAGAGAGAGAGAGAGAGAGACAGAGACACATAGAGAGAGAGGTGTTCAACATGCCAGTTGTGACCTCACAGCAAAACATTGCATGCACTGTGCAGTATGCCGCTCCAAGCTGCTGCGTGTGGAGATGCACTTCAAAGGAGGAGGGGGTGCTGGTATGGTGGGGGTGGGGGGACATGTTTGTGCAACATAGTAACATGACCACATGCTGGTCTGTTCACCGGGGGGGTTGCTGGCACACACGAGTGTGTGTGTGTCACATATGGCGCACGCTCATAAATCACTGCTGGAAAGTGGATACATTTTACTGAGTCCATGAGTACTGATTATGGAGCCACACTTTAATGCACTGGTTTTCAACCTTTTTCATATACCAGGGCCCACTATTTATTCAGCATTTGAGCCACAGACCGTTTTCACCCGCACAGACCCAAAACTAAAGATTTATTTACTGGATTTAGGAAACAAAACAGGCAAACATACAGATCAAAATGACCATTAATCTTCTACATTCTCTAGTTCTCTTGTATGTCATATATTAGTCTTATAATTTCAAAATTATATGTTTCACTTTACAAATGAATACTACGGATCTTTTATTAACTTTATTCTCTTATATGAAAGGTGCCACTTTCAAGAGTTTGCATATATACTGTATATTTTTTCCATATGGAAATTATAAACCCGGACATTTTTCTGAATAAAACCTCAGCTTTCTAGGTCAGCGTTCCTCAATGTTTCATGCCAAGGACCCTCAAAATCATCTGTCTATGGCCTCTGTGACAGAATATTCAAAGATTTGAGACACAATTTCACTTTTTTTTCTCCAAAAATATCATACCTACAAACCCAAGATCAAGATCTGATATTTTTCAATAGTTAAAGCTAATGCCAGCTATTGTGTAAAACACACAAGATTCCTGCCTAAAGTGCATGGGTGGCAGTGCATGCAGGGCCACAAATCCTCTTGCATAGGGCCACCTAACCCCTAGAAGCGCCACTGATGTAAAGTACTCTAGGCATGCGGACGAGGGTGGAAGTCACAGGGATGTGCACTAAGTGCTGCCATGATCCCGCCTTTAGCTGAATCTCAGTGGAGGCTTTGTCACCTCTAGTCACCTGCTCCCTGGAGAACTGTGCAAGGCCGGATCTCAATTCAATATAAAAAAAACAAAAAAAACAAGACTTATGCATGCGTGCCTGTTGCACCTTCAACAAGAACTGATGTTATTATTGATGCTTACTTGCAATATAGGTCTTCTACAAGATATAAATCTTGTGGGTCACAGAACTAAAGAAAAATATATACCGGTAGAATAGATTTTATGTTAGGATAGACATAATAATGCATGCCAAAATACCTTTTTGCTATATTTTAATTTTTTGAATATGTCATCAAGATCTTCATAATTTGCTAAATGCATTAGTTTTCCCACACATGCAATAGTTCAAAGTCAAACTCGCATTTGTCACTATGTTACTGCAGCGAAATTGGTTCTCCGCTTTTGATCCATCACTTGGAGCGGTGAGCTCCAAGGAGCGGTGAGCTGCGGCTTGCTGCGCTCGGGAATCATTAGCTGATTTTGACCCCCAATCCATTCCTTTGATGCTGAGTGCCAAGCAGGGAGGCATTGAGTCTTTGGTATGACCTGACTGGAAATCGAACCTCGGCCTCCCAGTTCCAGGGCGGACACTCTAACCACAAGTCCACTGTTCTGTCCCTCAAATGAACAGTTTGGATCTGGTCACCCTATCAAACATATGGTTTGGGGGGTCCGTGATGCAGACGCCAGTGGGGCCGATCTAAAGTGGACGGTCAGGAGGTGTGTCGGGTTGCGCCTGTCAGCGACCTGTGGATGAGCGAGCTTCCTGCGGTGGACATAGATAGGTCCAGCACAATGCAGGATGTATATTTAGCGTCACAGCGAATGTCGTAATCATTTGGCTGACCTAGACCGTGACAGACGGCATGACATAGATGTAATGACCTCACGAAGCTTGTGGGCTAACATTACACACTGAAGTCCTGAGAGTGTATATACTGTATATATACATATATTTAAGGTAATACATTTTCTTTAAAGGTTCGGTGAACTGGAAATGGTGGGGTTTTTATTATGGATCCCACCCGATCTGGCACAGAGGGTTTCTGAACCAATCAGAGCATCCATCCCTTCAGACAATGGGAGTGCGAGGGACGGCTTACGCTAGATACACCTCGCTTGGAATGTTTGTTTACAATTCGTTTCTCAACTGTACTATTTTAATGCTATGTGGCTGACTCTGATCAAGACACCTGTGATTGTGGACGACTATTGAGAAATGGGATAAAAACAGGTCAGCTTAACTTCTATTGTCATGAATATGTCATCACACAGCATGTTTTTGTTTTCAGGAAGTAACTTAAAAACGACTTTTATGGAGTTTTTATTCAAAAATACACAAAAGTTAAAAATGTTCCCATTTTTTGGCAAGTATTGTTAGGTATGGCTATATATAATGACCACAGATGTTGTCTAAAAGTTTGAAAAATATATTTTTCCTTTAAAATGAGCATTCTGAGTCATTTGGGTGACTGGGAAAACCAGTCCCCTCAGTAACAAGATGTGCACATGCACACACTCTACATGGGGGGAGTGTGACAGGCCAACAGCATTGTGATATTTTTTGCTTCTGATGCTTCAGCGTGTGTGTCACCAACACCCCCCCCAGCAGCCCCCCCACCCGTCCCCGTCCCCTAACACATTTGTCAATACATCACTCAGCACAGGACTGCTCAGGTCTCTTCTGTCATCTGGCACTTTGACCAAGTTGGCCGGTGTCAAACCCTGGCCTGTAGAGTACCGTACTGTAGACCACATAATATGGTCCACTGCAAGATTATGCAGTCACACTAGTGTTGATTTTGGCAGCAATTATTGATTTTGTTTTAGTCACATTTTAGACATCTGGAAATGATCTACTTTTAACTAAATACCATAATGGCTGGGGGAGGCATGAATTGTCTAACTTATACCAAAGAAATAGCAGATACACATGCTACATGCTCACAAGATGGTGCACTGCATGCACCATGCCGTGAGCTTGAAGATTTATAGCGTTGTAGTCAAGACCACCTAAATCAGGGGTGCATGGGCAATTATTTTTCCCAAGGGGCCAAATGAGATACTTAAAAAATTGTGGAGGGCCAAGACTAAAGACTAAACTAAAGTCTGTGTAATATTGATTTAATTTCAAGATAAAAGTAAGAATAAGACCAACCATTTTAACACCAGGGCCCGCTATTTATTCATCCACAGACCACCATTTGAGGACATTTTAGCCCCAGAGATCACAAAACTTTCATCAAGATTTCTTTTGTTTTTGTCCACAATTCCAGGCTGGATTTGGGAAACAAAACAGAATAACAAAAATGAACATTCTCTTACATTCTCTGATTGAATGTGTAGACTTTGGGCTAATTCAGATGATGAATATTTTAACTCTTGAGAGTGTAAAAATGAAACCAAATGGACCCGCAAGGGTCCATTTGCTTTCATTTATACGCTCTCAAAGAGTTACATCTGGTTAACCAACTTTCCATATTTAACTTGGAACTCTCTAAAGGACCACTGGTGGTCCCCGGGCCGGTCAGAGTCAGCCAAAGGGCCGCATTTGGCCCCCGGGCCGCATAATGCCCAGGTATGACCTAAATAGAGATCAAGATAAGGTCAAGACCTAGCTAGGGGGGGTTGAGACCAAAACGAGACAAAGATAATCACAGACTTGGTCAAGATGAAAACAGGACGAGACTAGCACCTATAGAGAACAAGACCAAGACCTAGAGGGGTTGAGGTGTGTGTGTGTGTGTGGGGGGGGGGGGGGGGGGGGGGGGGGGGATCATTTCCCCTATAGAATGGGGAAAATGGATAATAAAGTGAGGTAATGGGCCATGAATGAAGCAAATACAAAATCAGTTTCATATTTGCATTTATCGTGCTATTAAGAGACATTGATCTTTGAAGGAAAATTACTTCCATATACCATTTTCCTGCGACGTCCTCATAAAAACTGGTGTGTGTGTGTGTGTGTGTGGGGGGGGGGGGGGGGGGGGGGTTTGAAACACAGTCTCGACTTGTACCAATTGTAAACAGTTAACAACCTTTGTTACTGAAATATACTGTAAATATTTCAGTAACAAAGGTTATATCAATTATATATCAATTATATATCAATTATATCAATCTTCTGATATGCTTCATAAAGTTGTTCACACATCAACCACACAGTGTCACTGTGGATCTGTGCTTTTGCTGAGAGAGAGAGAGAGAGAGAGAGAGAGAGAGAGAGAGAGAGAGAGAGAGAGAGAGAGAGAGAGAGAGAGAGAGAGAGAGAGAGAGGCCATTAACATTTATGCCTCCTGTCTATGTCTCATGTCTGTGGGATACACATTTTAAAAGGGAGCTAATTCAAGAAGAACCTAAAGGTATACCAACCGTCTCATTGCGGCAGGCCCTTGCCGTTTCATCTTATTATATTTAGTTAATTCAAGTGTATTCTATACACTTGAATTACAGTTTTTATACTATAATGTTAAACAATAGAACATTTATATAAAACCTACTGATTATTACATCTGACATCTGACATAAGGCAAAATGATGTATTTCCTTCTGGTCAAATGACTTGTGATTTGTCTGCAAACATATTTCCAAGTTCCCATTATTCACCATCACTGATCAGTACTTGCTGATGAGACAAATAATTAATTACAATCATGATCTATCCTGTTCCATGCATTTCATTATATCTTTTCTCACTTCTCTGTTTGCTTTATATATATATATATATATATATATATATATATATATATATATATATATATATTATATATATATATATATATATAATATATATATATATATATATATATATATATATATATATCCCACGATTTTGTAACCCATTTTTTCACCCAGTGCCAATTCCTCTCTACACATCCTCCGCCAACCTGGGGAGGCAGTGGACTGGCCTCATGCTTCCTTCAATGCATGAGGAGTCCAAGCTGCCTTCTTTTCACCTGACAGGGGGGAGTTTCCCTGGCTGGACGTAACGCGTGGAAGGAACACGTTATTCCAACCAGTTCCAGTCCCCTCCATCAGGCGCCCCGGCTGGCCAGGGGGGGGTAGTTTAGAGCCCAGGATTACAGCACGGGGAGAACATGCAAACTGCACACAGAAAGGCCCTTTCGCCAACCCTGCCTCAGGTATGGGCACTGATGACGCAGAGGAGCAGACACGCCACCAGCACCCAAAGCTGCGCCCCCAGCGGGAATCAAACCCAGGACCTTCTAGCTGTGAGGCAACAGCACTAACCACTGTGCCACCGTGCCCCCACTTCTCTGTTTGCTTGAAAGCTCTAGTAAAAATGACTTCTCAGAAAGGGTCTCTCCAAGTCAGCTTTATTCACAATTGCCCATCATAGTTGTAGGCTACATACAGCATACATATGCAAAGTATTTGAATGAGACACAGAGAAACACAGAAATACAGTCAGAAATGGAGTCTAAACAATGGAGTATGATTTGTTGTTTTTACAACAAACAAACAAAACCATAATACACAGGTGTCAAAGGCAGTAGACCAGACCATAGTCAAAGGCAGTTGACATACAGTAGTTTCACAATCATTTCAACCATCAGCATACAGGCAAAATAGTGAAATCTGCCGGATGAACAGTGACATCTACTGGATGTGAAAACGTCAGGATTGTTGACCTTTAGCTAAGCCACACACACACATTTTCCACTGCATAGGGCATGCCTTGTTGATGGATTTGGAAGAGATTTTGAAGTTCTGGTTCCAAGAATGAACCAGTTTTTATTGTGTAAAGTCTATGATATTTACACTGGAATGAATGAGCCCGGCCGGAAAGTGTCCAGCTGGGCATGAGAAAACAGACGTTTACATTGCCAAAGCAAGTGTCACAAAACAGTTGAAAATGGGGACAAATATATAGAGTTGGAGGGGGGTACAGAGTTATGCTACATTGCATTGTTTTATTGAGTTGAGTGTGTGTGATTTGTGGGAAGTATGTGTCACAGTGTCTGATGTCTTGGTAACGTGTAGCTCTGTGCATCCCTCTGAGTTTACTCTGGCTATATTATGGATTATGTCTGGGTTGCTTTCTTTGGGGATCATGGAATTTTAGTGCTCTTTTCTTTATTTTGATGTTTAGTGGGTATCTCCCTAGTTCTGCTCTGCAGGCATTGTTTGTTGCGGAGGATGGATTTACAGAGGTCTGTGTGCAGAGTCTCGGTTTGGTGCTTGTCCATTTCGGGTGCGCACATGATGGTGGACAAAGTCCATGTTTGGAGTTTTTGAATGGATGTGGATGGGAAATAAAAATGGCCGTTGCAGAAAAGTGCCGCAAAGACCTGCGTCCTGGGGGCGCACGGCCGTGCGGCCATTTTTATTTCCCATCCACGGCCATTCAAAAATATGTCAGGTGACCTCAAAACGCTGCGTCCAAAGTCCGCAGTTCACAGCATGGTGTGCCCAGCGCGTTCCAATCCCCAATACAAGGTAGGAGTTAGGGAACCTATAGGGAGATCATGAACTCACCCCATTCTAGATGGTCCATATTGGACCCTGATTGGTGCCTCGCAACTTTGGGGGCAGGGACAATCACAATCACAAATTAGCAGGACCATTATTTATTTATTTATTTTCTCTGGGAGATTTGTCTGGTTTCCAGGTCAGTGTTTGCCATTTACAAGAAGCGAGACATTTTCTGATAAATGCTTCACTGCATTTACAAGAAATGGGAGGAGCATGCGGACGTACACCTGCTCTGAAGCTGAAGGGCATATGAGGGCAAGCTTTAGAGCTAAAAAAAATTTGGCAAGCTTTGGTGTTTATTATGAGCCAGGGGCATAATAATTGCAGAAGAGTGTGCACCCATATGGAAAAAAACGTTATACGGTATGTGTGAACTCTTAAAAGTGGCATCTGGTATCTGAATTATATATGACATTTAACTGTATATAAGATCCATAGTATTTTTTTTTTTTTTTTTGTAAAGTGAAACATACATAACTTACATAAATTAATGAATAATTTAGATTGCGATTTTCCTGTCTGTATTGTAAGTGGAAGAAGATTAGGGAGGCTTGAACTAGGCAGACTCCCTGATGTATTTCTCCACAAACACGCACACACACACACACACACACACACACACACACACACACACACACACACACACACAACAACACACACACACACACACACACACACACACACACACACACAATTTGTGTGTGTGAGCCCGAAATCCATCTGGCCATCATTAATAGCCTGTTAAGGCACAATAAGGCAAACATTTATACATTTCATTATGCTTTAAGTAGTATGCATGATGTACGTGGCATGATGAACCCTTAAGATCTTCATCATTGCTCCATACTAGAGGAACTCATTTGGGGGGGGAAATGATTAAAAATACTTAACAGCATCAGAGCTCTTTGGAATTGGCAATTAATTTGGAGAGCGTGTGTAAACAGACCAGCGTGGTCGAGACAAAGCGTTTGATCTTGGAGACATGGTCGAGCCAAAGACGCAAGTTTGCTCTCATTATCTCAGAAGGTCTTCAGTGGCTGAAGGACGCCACGGGGGACAGCGAAGAACAACCAATGAATGGATATGTTTGAAGCTATGATTTCCTGCCTTTACATGACATGAAATAATAAATAATATAAAATAGTTCCCTAAAGACACACCTCACATATCCAGGGTTAGGGCAAAGCGTCTTGGATAAAGGCACCTTAAAAATGCATGACACCATTCATATCGATTGATGGCACAATTTTCAAGCAAAAATGATGCAGCAACGCCACATAGGCTATATGGGCTCATTTGCACCACACTAGATATCATGCCATTATAATATGTGTAATAATCTACTGAAGAGCCGTGACATTGTTCCATTATGTTGTGACAATACTGTGGCACATTAGGGAGCAAGCTGGTGTTGTGCTGACATTTCATTTATGTTGGGATAAACATGTTGTGATCATGAGTTCTGGTTGCACAACAAACAATCTGTAATGAACCATACTATGGTTAGTACATGGCACATTTTGGGCAAGCAGCAATGGCTGTTTTAGCCAAAGGAGTGATTTTTCCATGCAAAACTAATGCTTGGAATGATTCACGTCATGAGTCATGAACAACCCCTATGTCCAACATGAAGATGTCCGGGCAGTTGGTAAATTGGTGATATGGTAGAGGACAATGCCAAACGGTGATGATGTGAAGCCCATGGCCATTGGCCAAATGGAGGTGCTATAGCATTGATTGGAAATGCAAAATTTGAACACTCATAACAATCATCATAGCAATGTAACCTGTATTCACTTATGCATCTCCTTATTATATTTTAAATCTGTATCCTGGAGTTTGCCAACCATTACGCTAAAAACCTGTTTTCCCATACATACTGTGATCACACATGTTTAATATCAAACATGAACATGTCAGTGTTCCACCATGCAGCCAATAAGATTCACCTTCAGATCAAAAGCATTTCTGCTGTTATAATTCCAAACATGCAAACATGACCCGCATCAATTCCATCTTTATTAGTAGCTTAATGAATGGTACTAGTTTTTTCATGTCAAATGTATTTGCATTTTGGTTTGTAAAGTTAACATAACACATACAGTGCACAAAACAAACGTCTTAAAACTTTTGTGGAGAAAAATAATGGCACTTAAATTACATTTTCTTTTTCTGTCTTTTATTTGATGAGATATTTTGGCTCTGCTGTGATTGGAGTTCCCCAACACCCAAAGAGCATCTATTGTGTAAACATGAGGCGGGGTTATGACCATGACCAGATTTCCAGATCCCACATTTATCTATAAAAGAAGTGAATAACTCAGAGCTGTCATTCTGTCTTTGAATTCATTCAACACAAGTACAGTAACTACACTGAGTTTCTACACCTAATTGGACTAAGGTAAGCTTTTATTGTCTACTTGTCTTACTCAGTCTTAACCTTAACTTTAACTCTGACCTTAAAGGCTCAAACATACTCCAGGGTGAAGTGAGTCGAGGTGAAGAGTTTTCACCACGGTGTTGTTTTTTAAGGCTTCACCCTCCAGGGTGAAGCATTCCAGGGTGAAGCCCCCAAAAACTACACTGCAGTGAAAACTCTCCACCTAAACTCACTTCACCCTAGAGTATGTTTGAGCCTTAAGACAGTCTGAGCGTATCTTGTGCTGTTACATACAGAATATCACATTTTCTTGGCCCAGAAAATGTTAGGTTCAGTGCCAAAAGGTGTTAGGCCAGGGTTTGGTTAGGGGTTATGGTAAGTGTTTGGTTCTGGTTAGGTTAGGGTACGGGTTTGGATTAAGGTTAGGACAGCGGTTTGGTCAGGGGGTTAACCGGTTTGGTTAAGGCTAGTGTTAAGATAGGGGTATAGATTAGGGCAGCGGTGCCCATAAGGGAGATGGTGATCACACTGTGCAGGTAGATCACATGACAGTCTACTAAAATATATTGCCATATTGAACTGTCAATTCAAACCCCAAATTCAAACCCCAAATATACAAGAAACCCCTTCCAATCCCCCCTCCCCCTCTATTTTTCATTTCCACACAATCGCCGCTATTTCAAAGCTCCAACTTTCTATGGGCCTTTGAATGGATTTTTAAACTATTTTCAGCAATGGAATAATCACATTTTTGAAGTGTAGATCTTGTTGAGCCATCATTTTGAAAGTAGCTCTGATGTCACAAAAAAGTGTGGACACCCCTGGGTTAGGGTCTATTGCAACTATAAATGAGTTGCAACTCTATCAGGGCAATTCCTGATTATGATCTTTGTGGTCACATGTACACAGAGTCTGTTGGATATACTCGTTAACATTTGACAAACATTACGCACACTCCTATTCTTCTGGTGGAGTCCGGTGACCAGAAGGGCACTTTTTCTAGTTCTCATATTTTTCATTTCTTTACTCCACAGCAGATACAAATGGATACAAATGGCAGAGGGATGATACGCGTGGATGGAAAGGGTCAACACTCTGTGCAACGGTACATTTTTATTTTGTTAAGTTTAGTGCTTAACAGGGTGGGACTGGCCATAGGGAGTACCGCGAGCTCTCCAGGTGAGTTGCGATCTTAGGGGGCCACTAGGGGGCGCTAAAAATCAGTGAGTGACAAATAAACCCTGTTTATCCTGGATCCTTTTGCCACCATCATTCTTGTGAGAGCAGCAAAGGGTTGTGTAGGTCTGCTGTATCATTGTTTTGATTATTTTGTTTTGTTTGTGTGTGCTGACAGTGCAGGGCTATCTGCACACTGTTTGTGGTGGGCCGGTCTGGGTCAAATTCATACAAAAATGTTCCGGTCTGGACCAAATTCACGCATAAAATGACCGGGCCGAAATTTTGTCACTTGTGAGAATGGTTCAGTGAATCTTTCAAATGATTTCATGCAGAAATGTCATTGTTTGTTTTGATGTTGCAGAAATGCACTGCAGGAGACTTTGTGCCAGTATGCCTCTGACACCCTCAGTCACGTTGCTGAAGTGAGCCAATTCCTTCTGTCACATTCAGTTTGGGAGCATCAGTTGAGAGCAAACTTAACTAAGCTAAAAGACATCGAAAACAGAAATAAGCCTACAACCAGAAGAGGAAAATTTAGGAGGTGGCTAACCCCAAGGATGAAACTAGAAGGAAGCCGTGAGAAGCTCGAGGAGGAGCTGGTTGCCGTCTTTCAGCTTCTCCAAGAAAGCTTGGAGAAGCTGAAAGAGTTTGTGGAGGCAGTGGAAACTCTGGCAGTCACCTCTCCCCATGTGTTCGTGGAGAACAACCAGGTTTTGCATCTCCCAGATGGGATGAGATTGGGAAGTGTCCAGAGTGTCATCACCGCTGCAGTCGAGGCCTGTCCACTCCTCCTGCACATGAGGAGAGACGCACAGAGCTTCTTTACTCCAAACCTTCACAATCTAGCAGTGCATTCATCCTGTCTGGACCACTACATAGAAGTCACCAAGGACATCTGTGAAATCATGAAAAGGTAAATTTGCTCTGTGCAGCCAACACTTCCTTGCTCAGGTAAGAACACTCAAATCCTTCCTGTCGGCAGCCTCCCATTTACTGTGAATGTAGTTCAGTTCTTTAAACCACACTATTTCATTTGATAACATTATGGCCCAGAAACTCAGATCAAATCTGAGTTGTTCATGGATTTTCTCCAGTTCTGGCAATGACTGTTTTTATAAGCAACTTGGCTTGTTTTTCAGTATTAATGGTTGTTTGAAAATAATGGTAGTTACTAGTTGCCAGATGTATTTTTTTTTAATTATGCTTGTTCCCTCATGTTGTTTAAACCTGTGACTCTCCTCAAACATTTAAAAGGAATCCAGTGACCCGTGCACACAGACCCCCAATTGAAAATCAAAGTAGTTGCCTGGAAGAGCGTAGCTCATTTATAGTCCAGGGATTTTGTACTTGGACCACTGATGGTATGTGAAGGTATTCCATGTGGCCCATGAATCTGCATGTAGTAATATAGCAAACTAAGCAAATGAAGATTTTGTTTTTTTCTTCCACAGAACAGCACAGAACACAGAACAGCTTTGTGCAATGTAAGCACGCCAGTTCACGAAAATCCACAGAAAATGTAGTTATAATTTCAAGAAAGCTTGCCTGACTTTATCATAAAGACATTATTGTGGGATTAATATGTTATGCGTCTATTTAGGCTACTGCAGGCTTAAGCATGGTTGCTTATAGAAGCAATCAGGTCTACAAGAAGTAACCACCCCAAATGCAACCCATTCTTGCCACTGCTTCCTATCTGGACGCCTCCATTTGCAGCCACTGCGTCACATTTTGAAGCCACAGGATCTCCCGAGGCGTCTCATGTGGATGCATATGTTCAACACTTGCTCCCTCTAGCGGCCAGTTATAGAACTGCCAAATCACCACCAAGAGAGTAGCCGTGCTGACTCGAACAGGCAACCTACTGACTACTGGCCAAGCCCTGACCCCTGCTGATTTGCGCATAGTTTTACTGAGATTAGGGTTAGGCGTAAACCTACCTATGCCTAAATCTAAGCCTAGCTCTAAACCTAACCTCAGTAAAACTATGCCTAACCCTAACCTCAGTAAAACTATGCACACTACGCGTTTTATACAAAAAACTAAAAATAAATACCTGGCTGGCACAAAACATTTTACAGATGGGGATGTGTACACTGTAGACAGATGCATGGAACACGGGGGCCGTTGGACCAAATAAAAATAATAATGATAAAATAATAATAATAATAATAATAGCCACAAGAAGGAGCTGTGAGTAGGCCTACATCAATGAATTATGCCAATTGTAGACTATGCCCAGTGCATATAACAACGAAAAGAGAAGCTGGAATCAGTGCCAAAATCTAAAATATCTAAACCGCATATTACATAAGGTATTCAACTAAGCACTAATCCTGATCACAGTGCATTTGCTGTCATTTCCCCCTCCATTGTTATGCATTGCAAAGAGCCTATTCAATATTGATGAACTGAGTAAGCTTCTCATTCATACTGTAGCTCTGAATTTGAGAAGGTGAAGACGACCAAAGCTGTTGTACAACTGCCTGCTGATATGTCTGACCGTGACATACAGGACATGCTACATCGTATCAAATGCCTCTCTGATATCAGGTAAGTATTTTTTGGAAAACAATTAGATCAGCACTCGGTAGAGTGCAAACTTGCACGTTGTGCACAAGTGGGTCATGGCCTACTTGTGTGTGAGCAAAGCAAGCTAATATTATGACAGTAGTTATAAAGGCCAATTAGAGTACTTTGAGGGATGGTCGATCACCCACGTCGAACGTAAAAGTCCATAGACTTGGCTGCACACATTTTGTGCTCTAATCAAAGTCGATAGACTAACATGACTTGTGAAAGTGAGACTTTTGTAGTCCTCAAAATAAATGTAAACTATAGGAAATGTATGCCAGCATGTATCTGTTTTATGGGAGAAATGTCTTTACCTCCTCCTTTGTTTTTTTGAAAGAAAAAGTCCTGCAAAACGTCCTTGCACACCGACTAAGTTGCCGATTCCATTTTAATGATCAATGTCTTAATGTTCTAAGTCTACTCAGGGGAGTCAAGCAGCAGCAACAGCAGTATAGTGATGATGACTTTTTCGTCCTCTCGCATTTGGAGAATTAAGAGAACAAATAAGAGGAAAAGAGAATATTGTGTTTAACCTATCCTCACTTTCCTCACTTTCTACAATAAGGAAGGGTCATTTCACCTTTATAAGAAACAAAGCAAACTGCTTTTATAATGATCAGCAACCCAGTACACTAGGCTACATAGCTTGCCGCACATTTCTTTTTAAACTTATTTGCCTGGCCTGTATGTAAATAATCAAAACGTGTGTAGCCAATACAATACTGTACTGCTACAATCAATTATACTGGAATGTAAACCCGTGGTTCCTAAACGTTTTCATGTCAAAATAGTCCACAGCCCTGTTTGAAAATACAGCAAACTGTGCCCTTTGAGAGCGGTTTTGAAGGAGTCAAGGGATTTGCATGTCTTAATGACTGTTGGGAGGGTGATCCACCTGTAAAGACAAGGGTACCTACCAAGTAATTACATGGTAGCATGGGCGTATCCAGGGCATTTTTTACTATGGGGGCCAAGATGACACACAAATATAGTCTGAGGTGGCCATGGAATCATGGAATTATATACACATACGGGGGTCTGGGACTCTGGGGGTCCTCCCACACAGAAAATGTTGTATTTCTTCGATGCTATTTCCTGCATTTTAAAGGAAAGCACCAGTGAACTTCAAATACAATATTTTGTAGTAGTATTAACACATTAAAACATTGATTAATGCCAATTTTCACATAGTCTGCCATATATTTACCCTTTTTTGAACTCTGCGCTCTCCTCTCTCAATAATGTTTTCTCAGCCTTGTTCTGATGTCACAGATCAAGATGTGAGCACATACAATGTGGTGAAACAATGTACAATCATCTGTTCATTTTCTGTTCATTTTAAGGTTCTATATTGGCAATTGGCCATGAGAACGTATGTACAGAATGGAGTAAACTGAGCCACACACAGTGCATTTTCAGCACCACGAGGCCATGAACAGCCAAGCTCAATGTCTAAACTCCATAATCATTACTAATATCAGCCTGCCCTGACGTGGGCTCAAACTACCACAAACATGAGGTCCCCAAACTATTGCACATTCACATTATACCTCCACAGTATAACAAGCATCAAGGACACAGCATCACATTAGCTTTACAAAATACAAAAATACTAATATCAACCTGACCTGACGTGGGCTCAAACTACCAAAAACATGAGGTCCCCAAACTATTGCACATTTACATTATACGCTCTGCACTGGCGACAGTGACCGGTATGGTTAGATATAGCATGAAGCCAGTGCAAACTTCATGAAGCTGCCATAGTGCTGTTTTCCACAATAAGCATCTTGGCCATATCCTTCACACTTTTCCTATTTAAATTAAATTAAATTAAATTGAATTGAATTGAATTAAAACATGAAATGTTATCATAGGAGTGAAATACATTTTGTCCCTTGTTTGTTCCTAATCTATATTGCACATTGTTAGTTGAACTTCCCTGGTGATGTCGGAGTGGACTTGATTGAATTTCTTTTTAATACAACTATTCTCCATTCTCTGTCAGGAAGGACCACCACTTTAGAGTTTGGTTCTTGTTCCAAGGATTTTCTTCCGACTTCATAAAGGAATTCCGTCAGCGTGAAGCAGGAATTCTGCAGCATCTGGCTGGTCTGGAAGAATGCGCCGTCCAGCTGGACAGGATGAAGAAGGGCTCTGAGATCTCTACTGTAACAGGGAGCTCAGTGGGGATCGTTTCAGGTGTGCTTAGCATTGTTGGTCTGGCCTTGATTCCTGTTACAGCCGGTACATCCTTAGCTCTAACCATAAGTGGGGCAGCGTTGGGAGGTACCTGCGCAGCCAACGGCATGATTACAGCATTTGCAGAGATAGGGGTAAATAGAAGACAACAAAAGAAAGCTGCAGAATTATTTGGCAAGCTCGAGAAAGATCTGGCGGTCATCCAGTTTTGTCTAGAAGATGTGTCCAATAAATTTACTGGCACAAGTGATCTGGGAGCATCTGCTTCGTTTGTTTTTAACACGACCTCTTTTGGATGGAAAATTGCAAATGCTGTCGAGGACGGGGCTGCTCTAGGGCTTCTGAAGGGTAGCAGTGGGGTCAGGGTCGCCACAGCCGGTGTGGCTCTGGCCTCAGACATCCCAGAGGCCGGCCAGGCAGCAATCAAAGGGTCATTAGCCATGTCCAGAACAATTCGGACTCTCGCCATGGTTGGCAATGCTCTTTTCATAGGTTGGGATGTGTGGTTCATCGTCACACGCAGCATGAGTCTGGTTAAAGGCAGAAAGAGTGAATACTCAGAGTTCATCCGAGCCAAAGTTTCACTTTTACGTTTAGAGATGGATTCATGGAAGAACATCCATGGCTGTCTGACTGAAAGCATGACGACATCAAAGGAGAAGAAAGAAAAACTTGAGCTGCCATTTTATTCATATAGGCCAGGGGTCAGCAACCTGCGGCTCAGGAGCCGCATGCGGCTCCAGAAGACAGCCCTAGTGGCTCAGTGGCTGTAGCATTATTACAGTACATACACACACTGGGGTGATCCACACCAAAATAACATCTCAGTTTCAGTCATCCAAAACGTGTTGCGCTGTCTGAGAGTTGCCAGTTAAAGTAGCACTTGGCCATGTCAAAAAAAGCCAGCAGTTATCAGAGGTGGAGCTTACAATCTGAACCACCCATTTTCAAAGGTTTAGTCAGTTTACTATGTCATTAATATACCTTGGAGACGTTGTGTGGACTAGAAA
Organism: Benthosema pterotum; assembly: GCA_039105355.1. Taxonomy (NCBI): domain Eukaryota; kingdom Metazoa; phylum Chordata; class Actinopteri; order Myctophiformes; family Myctophidae; genus Benthosema; species Benthosema pterotum. Next base: position 47,100,395 of record CM076972.1, read on the forward strand.
TGGAGTTCTGTAAAACTCCTTTATTTATTTTTTTAGAAACTCCATTTCTGAAGAAAGGTTGTGTTTCACCATGTTAATGATTTTTCTTTGAGGACCTTTTTTCTGAGAGTGTGCAAATGTGCAAATCCTTAATTTGAACCGGTGCATATACTGAACACCACCCAATCCAAGATTAGCACCCAGAGGTGTGTTTGATCATTTGGGGCTGAAGCCTGACTGGACACAGGGCTAACTTGCTGTTTAAAATGATTGTCTCCACCAGGCTGAAGGAATGGTGAAGAGTATGTTTTGCACTCTGTCCACCCGTGTGTGTGTGTGTGTGTGTGTGTGTGTGTGTGTGTGTGTGTGTGTGTGTGTGTGTGTGTGTGTGTGTGTGTGTGTGTGTGTGTGTGTGTGTGTGTGTGTGTGTGTGTGTGTGTTGCTCCTCTAAACTCTGTTCCAAAATCCTGCAAATTGCTACACAGAATCTCATGTGAGTCATGCTATCAAGACAGATGTGTCCCATAATTAATATTCCATCATAATTGTCTAAAATTGTCTTTCAAAGTTTGCAGGATTGGCTTGTTTTGAACAAAAAGCATCAAATCATGAATACGGTGTGCATTTATGTGGAATTCTTTCACACAATTCTTTATGGAACGTGTAAGGCCACTTTTTCTAGTTGTTGTTGTTGTTATTATTATTGTTTTTCTGAGCACAATTGCACCAAACAATTGTGAACTCTTCACATGCAGTAGATTTTCTGTGGTCTGGAGGTTTTCTAAGTCAAACAAATGCCAATTTATCCCATATACATCCCACAATGAGATGTGCCAGCAGATTTCACAGTTTGGTATTTCTGATTGTTCTGATTTGCATTTCATTCAAATACATTGCAGGTTAATTCCAATGCTATTTTTTCCCTTTGTGAAAGACTGTGGATTTATTCATTCATTCTGTACTGGAACGCCTTTTGGTGTTTTAAGTTTTAAAGTTTTTAAAGATACTTATAGGCACTTAAATTGTAAATTGTTTCCTCAATAAACGAATTGTTTAATCTCTGTACACAACATACTGTATATAGGCAATTAACAACAATCACCTGAAAAGAAAAATAATGTCTAAATTGTAAGCTGTTTCCTCAATAAACAACTTGTTTCTTCTCTATACAAAAAAACGATGTTTAGCAGCATTTTCTTTTTATTCTTTGGGCAGAGCATTCCGCTCGTTCCGCTGGGTTTGGCCGACCATTCCACAGATTTGGTTCGGGTTTTCTTCCCGCTTGGTCTGGGTTTTTATCTCTTTTCATTTGTCCGGGTTTTTGGGGGGCCGGGTCTTCCTGTTAGCATAGGTGTTGACACCTATAAAAAGTCCCATTCTCTCCTATTGCCCTACTTGCCCCACGTCAGGGATCGGGGCTTGAAGCAAAAATGTTTAAACCCATTAGGGGCGTTTGTGTTCCTCTCTATAGGGGCTGAGCCTCTCAAACAGAACATTAGCCTTAACTAGTGACCTATTTCAATTCTAAGCACCTTAGAAAACTATACTGTATATTAGCACAAATTAGTTATCTTAGGTTGATACTGTTCACCACCTGGACAACCAAATTAAACAATTAACTTAAATACGATATAAAGCCTTTCAGAATTAAATTGCAAAATAATTATTGTGTATATTATTGTATTACTGTGATTTTTGTATTTTTTCCAATTTTGTACATGTTTAAGAGGTGACAGTATGTAAATAGACCCCTTGGTGTGTTTTTTTATGTGCAATGATGTCTTCCCTTTGTATTTAGGGTTTCTTCCTGGGGCTGAACCTTTCCAGTTAAACGTGCCAATGAAAAAAACTTCAATATAGTGACATCATGCGCTCAGCCCCTCCCCTAACTCCTCCCCCTTTATCATGCAACTAAAGCTGTGGGCGTGGCTTCAGTTCAGGTGGATCTCCACCCATCACCACCCACCAGGCAAACCAGCCATACTTAATGAACTGGTAGGGTGGAATCATAAAAATGACAGTTTAACAAACACTGTACACTTTTTTGGGAAGAAATCTTACTTTTCATATAACATTAATACCTGATGATCATGTTTAGGGTAGAACAAATTCATGGCACTCCATCTTTAAGACTCTTCTTCAACAAAGATGGCGAATGCAAATATTCTTTATCTTGTACTCATACATACAGTTGTAGGATACAAAACATTGAAGTCCTTAAACCAGAACCTAACCTCCCAAGGGGCACTCACAAGCCTAACCTTAACCCGACTCAACCATGAACACATGAATAACCGGAGGTCTAGGAGACTAATGGGCAGTCTACCCTCCCTGGTGGACCACGGCACTTACCCTGTTCTAAAACCGAGTCAGACCATGAATTCCAGTCCAAAACCTTATCCAAGGTAATCAAGCCCTAAATATTTGTATGTTGAATGTCAGATTAACCAGCACCACCGGGATGTTCCATTGGGTCACTCAATGTCTGCAAAATGTAGCTTCTCTTTCTCCCACTGGACCAGGGTTCTTCAAGTCGGTGTCTCTCTGGGACCCGTAGAGGGTCGTAGTAACTAGAAGTAAGAGTATAACTAAAAGGCAGAAAACATCAAATCTTTGTATATTTTCATGTTACTTCCCAGCTTTATTCATGATGACTATTATTATGTACTGTATATGATCTCTTTCATTAGACTATGTCTTTCTTGTCTGATTTTTACAGTGGTGGCAGAATAGGGAGAAAGGGTTCATTTTGGCATTTTATTTTATTGACTAAACAAATCTTAGTTTCAGATCCTATGGGACAGGACCCCCTCCATGACTTGCATCCCACAACTTATACACATACTGTAACGTGATGATTAAGTTTACACCGAGTAATACACTGTCTGGATGTCATATTGAAGGGAGTTTAACAACAAACTAAAGGGCTTTGCACACAGGGAGCAATAAACACCCACATTTACCCCCTTATCAGCTCTGTTCAGGAGGAACGTTATACACAAGAGTCGATAAAATACGCCTTTAGTTCACTTTCAATGGCATTTTTCAATGGCACACGGAACGAGCATGCTGCGTGACTCACGTCAATGCCTGCATTGTCACACAGTGTCTTCTCAGAACAAAATGAACTAGAGGCGCATTATATCGATCCCCTGGTTGTGACACAACCAGCTGTTTCTGGTGGACAACGCAGTGATGGGACTCAATAGTGGATTCCTATGGGGACGCAGCGCTTGCTGTGCTCGGCAGATTAGTATTGTTCTTCTTGTATGCCAAGACGAACGATACTAATCTGCCTAGCCCCCCGGGCCCCAATTCATCATTACAGCGTTGTAATGGTGAATTGGGGCCCGGGGGGCGCTCCCTCTAGCAGATTACCATAGGTGAGGCCTTGGCAATAAGGGGCAAAGATCACCATAGCCAGGCCCGTGCGCCTTTGGGGGTCTAAGGTCTTAAGTATCAGGTTTTAAGTCTTAAGTCAAAACTGAGGTGTTCCAAGTTTTCCAAGTGTTAAGTCAGCTAGGTTTTTTATGGATTTTGGGTGGACTTTTGATATAATAGGCCTACACAAAAGCAGGGGCGGATCCACGGCTGGGCGTGGCTGGGCGGGCGCCCAGTCATTTATGAAGTCTGCCCAGGTACGAAAAGAACGAATACAATATTAATTATAATATTGTTTATGGCCAGAAGTCTTGGTATATATAGATTTTCGCCAACTCTGTTCACTTCATTGGGCCAGTCCAATGGCGGCTCCTCTATGTTGTAAACAATGTATTTTCAACTCCAGTTGTCCCTATTCAGGCTGCATGAAAAGCAGTTCGAGTGTTCAGTTTCTGACCCCTCAATGGCGCAACTAGATGGCTCTGCCCCACTGGCCAATCACACCGTGTCTTGTGGACACATGGGTGCACTGGCCAGTGTTGCCAACCTGACTCATTTGTCACTATATTTAACTTTTTCCCACACCCCAACCAGATCCCAACCAACCAGGCCCCAACCTATTGGATGCGTAAGGGTCCATTTGGTTTCACTGTAGTGTGTTAATTTTATTCTAATGCATTCTAGTGCGTTTTTGAAGTGACACTAATGCATTTTGGCAGTTGGCAACACTGGCACTGGCCAGTGGCCAAACAAACACAGCTGTCTCCTTCCTCGATCATCCATGCTAGTCGTAGTAGCACACACTGACACAGTATTCTGCTAACTTACAGCTAAACTCTCGTCTAAATGTCCAAGAAGCAAGCACCATTGAGGAATTATTTTGGTGTTCCATCACCGCAATCTCCAAAGAGACTGCACAGAAAAGACGGATTTGCTGTAAAGTGGATGCACGATGTTGCTTAGTCCTGTTGCCGTTGCTTTTTTTTGCCATTGCATTCCCCCTTCATCTTGAACGCAACGGGGCTGTACGTGTGTGTGTGTGTGTGTGTGTGTGTGTGTGTGTGTGTGTGTGTTTCAGAAAATTATGCTATAATAGGCTACTTCACAATCAGCAGGTGTGTGTGTGTGTGTGTGTGTGTGAGTGTGTGAGTGTGTGAGTGTGTGAGTGTGTGAGTGAGTGAGTGAGTGAGTGAGTGAGTGAGTGAGTGAGTGAGTGAGGAATTCCACCCAAATGGGAAATCCACCCATTCCCAACTTGTTAACATGTATGTCATTAACATGCACCTTAGAGATGTTGTGTTGTTCCCCCAATCTATTTCCTAGAAATGGAGGTCTGAAAATAATATTAACGTGGTGAAACACCACTTGATGACATCATTTCTTCAATTTGACCAACAAAACGTTGGTCCATTTCAAGGATCCTCAGTATACATAGATTAGTCTACAGAGCCCATTTAATAGCTCTGGGACTCCCTTGTATACACTTAACTTTGAGAGAAGTGTTTCCAATTGGTTACATTTGCACATTCAAAGCTACAGATAAGGATCCATTTGGTTTATATTAACTCATCATCATTTAGCTGGGGACCCTCAAGGAGTCCTTGGGGTCTGGGATCTGAAAGTGATGTGAAAATAGAAAGTGAAATGAGAGAAAGTGAATCCACCAATTAGATAGTTATAGTGGTTTATTCAAAATTTCAAATAATCTCAGTGTGGTTGTAGACTGCCAGTGCATCATCATCCACACAGTTTTGGTGTTTTGTATTTTTTCTTTAACTAAACAAGTCCCTACAGAGACTTGTAGAGGGACCTGTTCCAATGCAAGGGGTGACACACGGGAGGGGGTGGCCAAGTGGTATTATAGGCTAAAGCCGCCTTCGCTGCGCGGTGGCGGCGGGGGGGGGGGGGGGGGGGGGGGGGGGGGGGGGGGGGGGGGGGGGGGTGTAGATCCAATCGCCCAGTCAAATAGCCCCCTGCCCAGGGAAAAAATAAATCCTGCAGCCGCCACTGCACAAAAGTGAAAAAAAAAAAAAAAAAAAAAAAAAAAAGCTTAAGCATGCATTGTTGGGTATGGCCATAATCACCACAGATGTGTTCTAAAAGTCTGGAAAAAAACACGTTTTTCATTTCACTGGGAATTTAAAAACATGTTTTTGGAAGCATGGGACCCTCCTCCATATAAATTGTTGTGGACCATGGTCGGTCTTGCCATGTTGACTGTGTGTTCCACAGAGGTGAGTCAGCATCTCAGAGAGGCAGCATCTCAGTCTCAGTATAGCCTTAAAGGTGGTCATGCATATATTGATGAAGACATTTCTTTTTTGCCTGGCAAGAGATGTAACAAAGCATGATCATGTATTTTCACGCTGCAATAAAGGCTTATAGCAGGAAATGTGAATCATCCGACAGACTCTGCATGCATTATTGACACATTCTAAATAATTGAAGTGGATGATCTTTGCGTCTGTGTTAAGAAAGCAGGATTGGAAGTTTTAAAGCGCTTAAAACCTAGATCCTTGTTTGGTCTACAAGGCTAAGCTTACAACACATTGCAACGATATTGAAAGTAAAGGCATAGCAGTGGTGGTTATTTTGTTGGTGCCACTACAAAGTACAACTTTCATTTTTCCACAGACATTTCCAAAAATATCTATCTGTCTGTCTGTCTGGCTGTCTATCTATACTATAAACTATTATAATTAAGCAAATGTCTGGCTGTCTGCAGGGCCGGTTCTATGCATAAGTAATACTGTATACGCGGTCACTTATGGCCACAACCACGGAGGACAAACATCACAGGAAGAAGGTTAATTTTTATGCATCCCAGAGACCATAGGCTATACTGGTGGTTTGGGAGCATGTGGCCCCCATCTTCTTTTTTTTCACTTGAATTTTTATGTATGTATGTAGGAAAAAGAAAAGAAAAGTTGTGCAAAAATAAAAACAAAAAACAAACAAACAAAAGACAGGTCATTTTCCACACTACATATTCCACATATTGATGTTCCAAACCCAGGTTTAACCCCTTAATTCTTAATTCACATTGTCCTCATACACTGTCCATTTCCACCAGTATGCCTCCATTCGATATTACTGTAGTCTGAGTTTGAATGTCAGTTTTTCCATAATATGAATGTCTTCTACTAGTATAGCCCTTCTCATTGCTCTTGGTTTGGGGGGTTTATCTGCCCCCATTTCCTGGCAATAGCCTTCTTTGCTGCTACTAATTAATTTGAACTAAATATTTGTCCTCTTCTTGTATTCCCTCCTCCACCAGACTTCCCAAATACAGGACTTTACAATCCATATTTACATCATATCCCAATATCTTTTGCATTTGTTCCTTTATCATTTCCCAAAAACTCCCTATTTTATGACATTTCCAGAAAACATGAGTGGCCCCCATCTTCACTTAACCCGGATGGTCCTGAAAACTGATTCAACAAATTGTCTTCTAAACCCGGACAGTTTTCTGAATAAAACATCAGTGTTCCAAAATATTCCACGCCAAGGACCGCCAAAATCATCTGTATATGACCCCGCCAACCCCCATCTGAAAATATGTAGTTCCAGGGACAATGTCGGAAGCAAAACATTTGAGTTAAAAACGTTCGCCGTGGCCCGTGACAGACACCCCTCACTATTTTTCCAAAAATATCAGACCTACAAGCTCACACCGTAACTGATGCTTACAATTGAATCTTAGTCACAAATAACTCCTAGTATAAGTATACTTCGAATTTGAATTTGTTTGCATTAGATAGATTTTCAACGGTAGCCTAGCCAAACATTCAACCACTGAATTAAATTCAAAATGTAGCTGATGCATTTTGTTATTTGGATAACCATAAGGGGGGAAATAACAATAATAAAATTAAAAAAATGATAATAAATAACGATTATCATTGCAATTTATTTTGTAAAACCTTAGATTGACTGGTCTATAGAGCTCTGCAGTGATTCATTTTAATCATATACTTTTCAAAAAGACAGTTGGCTTTCGTACGGTGCTAGCCTCACTCCTCAAGAGAAAAGCGTGGGCACAACCGAAGGCAGAGAGTCTATGCCATGTATTTCCCCCAGATAGGACATTTTACGTGACCATGAATCACAGCACTTGTATCATTCGCAGAGAATGTAAAACTGATTTGTAAAGCATCAGCATCATTTCCTTCGGCTCTACCTCCGCCAATCCCACAACCTCCACTGTATAGACTCTACAGACTAGGAAAAAATGGGGAAGTCACTTCTGGAACAGGTGAGGGGGCGGACTGCGGCGCTCTACATGACCCCACGTTACATTAGTGATGTGTAGGCCTACAGAGCGTTCAGATACAAGAACTGTGTTTTGATGCCATCTAGTGGGCATCTTTATTCAGACAGACAGACAGACAGACAGACAGACAGACAGACAGACAGACAGACAGACAGACAGACAGACAGACAGACAGACAGACGGTTGTCATTGTGGCAATAATAGTTCAGATGGTTGTCATTGTGGCAATAATAGTTCAGATGTATATGAATGAATGAATGAATGAATGAATGAATGAATGAATGAATGAATGAATGAATGAATGAATGAATGAATGAATGAATGAATGAATGAACGAACGAACGAACGAACGAACGAACGAACGAACGAACGAACGAACGAACGAACGAACGAACGAACGAACTTTGTATAAACTGAAATGGAGAATTAAAGTTAAATAAGTCTAATGTTGAAGGAAGGGATTCCCCAACACTTGAAGGAAGGGATTCCCCAACACACACACACACACACACACACACACACACACACACACACACACACACACACACACACACACACACACACACACACACACACCATTATATATAAATAAATAAATAAATAAATAAATAAATAAATAAATAAATAAATAAATAAATAAATAAATAAATAAATAAATAAATAAATCCTTTATGAGTTATTTCATCTGATGGAGTGGAACGCCAATTCTGGGGGGGGGGGGGGGGGGGAGTTTCTGTTTGACAAAAAATACTAATCCAGAGTGATGTGCTTACAGCAAGCGATGTTCAAATTGCTTTATTGGCACGAGAAAACATACGTTTTACAAAGCAAGAACACAAGGTAGGCTAGACTTACGCAAACTCCATTCACTTCATGGGGCCAGTCCAATGGCGGCTCTTGTACATTGACTTCGATTAAGAATGGGGACAACAAATGGGGACAAGTCCTTCACCTGAAGTTGGCAGAAATGCAGTGGACTCAGCCAACAGCCTCAGTACAGCTTTAATGATCTGAAATCCCTTTATTTTAGATACATACACAACATAAACACTAGGCTACAGAGTATTTAGTCGTTACTCTGCAATAGGCTACCTTAAAACAGCTGTCATGTTGCACATGTGCCCTAAAACAGCTAGCTCTCATTTGGCTCCAAGCTAATTGAAAACAATGTATTTCCAACTCCAGCGCGTCCCTATTCAAGCTGCATGAACAGCAGCTCGAGCGCTGAGTTTCTGACCCCTCAATGTCGCAACTCTGACACTACACGGCCCTGCGCTAAACCATCATAGAAGGAGGCAGAGCCTTCTAGTAGGAGAGTTACGATATTGAGGGGTCAGAAAGCAGAGCAGAGCACCGTGCACGAGACTACAGAGATTCGTCTATGAGTGCAGTCCCAGTCCTAACTGTCATTGGGAGTACATTGTTTTCAACGAAAACGGCGCAATAAGAGCTATTTTAGGTACGTATGCAAAAAGACAACTGTTTTAAAGTATTGTTCAGTCACGGCTAGAGTCTCTGTAATGTTTATGTTGTAGTATTATTAAAGAACAACTAAAATAAAGTCATTAAAGCTGGATTAAATAACTTTCTGCATACTCCTACCCCCCGCTGTTATCGCGAGAATCTTAGCTTTTCATTGAATTCTCGCGATATCGCCTGCTTTGAAACCAGTTTCAATCAGCACTAATACTTTCAAGACGTCAATATAATTATATACTATTTGCAAATCATGTGACAAAGTATTCGAAATCAACCTCCAGAAGGCATTCTTTAATTTGCCTGCATCGATAGTTTGTTTACGAGGTCACCGCCAACAATACATGATGTTTTCGTGCCTTCTTTGCTGGTCCCTGATTAAATCCATAGAGTCCCATTCATATTCATCGACTTCCGGTTTTCCGAGTGCACTCAAACGGCTTTTACATCAGCGCTGCTGCTCCTCCAGCACCGCCATTGCCCTGACGCACAGGAGTGAACGGGAATATCGCAACTCTCCCTAGAAGGCTCTGGAAGAAGGTACCCGTCATGCGCGGAAAAGTTGTCGGTCAGGAAGTGCCTTTTGTTTTGATAGCCTATCTAGTTTCTGTCTTGTCTGTATGGTCTTATCCTGAGTGCAGAAGGCTCGCTACAGCAGAGCACTACTGGCACGAGAGTCTGCCTCTTCAATAAGTATGAACTGCATCTACATTTGCACTAGCCGTTAAAAACCATCAAAGGGACACCACGTTTTAGTGATCCAAGTGTTTGTGTATGCGTGTGTGTGTGTGTAGTCCATGTGATATGATCGTGATCGCCGTTGGCAGCATGGTGGTGGCATTCCCCACCAGCTATACCAGTCATCATGTCCCAACACGAGCTGGATAATAACGCTATAAAAGCCTGACATTGTTACAGGACAAGGGCACAGTTTTTTTATGTTGACCAGCACGTGGGGGCTATCTTCAACCGCTTATCCGTAGTCGGGTTGTGGGGGGGCTACAGCTCCACAAGAGAGGGAAGTCTGCCTCTCCCATATAGGCTACACAGCGTATATAGACGATGCCTTCGTAAAGAAGTTACCACTACGGTTCCATCCGTCCATCTTCAACCGCTTATCCGTAGGCGGGTCGCGGGGGCAACAGCTCGATCCACCAGAGTTTGATGATGGCTAGTGCCTTGGCATCCAAACTTGGGCTCAACTCACTGAGAAGAAGACAGCAAGCCAGGAACTTCAATGTCAGGATCAATACGATGGAATCGGACATGGAGTTCAGCTGCGAGGTGTGTGTATGTTATTTTGAGATTTTGTTTTTTTGCCATTCACAAAGGTATGATTAATGCAACAGGGCATAGTGTTTGATAGCCGCAATGCAACAATAGATTATTATTATTACTTTCTTTTAACTGGAATGAGTTGCAATACCCTCCAATAACTCCTCAATAACAAAATATTCCATGTGCATTATGCTGCTATAATTCAACAACGTTCAACTCACCAAAGTTGCAGCTGTAAGGAAACTTATGAAAGCTTGAATTATCCTCTTTCTATCTACAAAGCGTTTGCTTCATAAAAATCCACCATAGACATGTTATGAGTTACTTTCTATAAGTAAATAAAACTACTGTAGTTTGGAAAGCACTTGTTTGCATTAATGGGTCGTGCTGCTACCTCCTGCATTATGTGCAAATTCTAAACAGGTGGTACACAGGGCCATTCACCTACTAATGATGAGCTCTTCCAAACTCCAACACTTAGAAAATGAACACCTGCAGAAAGTAGCTCATCATACTGTATATCTACAGGTGGATTTTTCTGACGCTTTGCAGATAGAAAGAGGATAATTCAAGCTTACAGCTTCAATGTTGGAGTGTTCAACGTTTTAATAACAGCAGAACGCAGATGAAATCCATTGTTATGGTCATGGAGGGTTTTGCAACTCTTTTGTACACTGTGAGAGTGATTGCACATGAATTAAAAATAGTTATACTATACTATACTCTGTACTGTATATTCTATTGAACTATTCATACAAGGACTTCACTCTTCTGACACAAGATGGCAGCAAGTTCCTGTAAGAAACAAATGAACACATGTGAAATGCAACTACATTTCTACAACAAAGACCATCTGAGGGCATGTCTTTAAATATTGTAACATTCACATTCTCATCAAGGTCACAGCCTAATCAGCTACTCTCATATTGTATGGGCCGATCAATCTAATTAAACAGATGACCTGGTGTAGGTGGTAGTGTCAGCTATCATGCTGTTATTGGCCATGGGTTTTCAGGTCTTCCATTCAGTGCTCAATGGTTTCAGTAGCAATGTGTTTGATGACATGTGAAACAAGAAGGTGGTGGGGGGATGCCATTTAAAAATGTCTTGCCAAGGCCATCCCTGTATTTAAAGGGGAGGGACCCCACAAAGGATCGCAAGTCGGTAATTACACGGGACTGCAGAATGTCAATTGCAGGTCTGCGCTTTCTATTTTCTGTGCTGGGGATGATAATTTGATCAATTATGCGTTTTGTAAATAGCAATTATTGGGCCCTGACCGCCTAGATGATTTCCATTTAGCTACACACGGTGCCATATCAGGCTTGGCGCAGCGCCGTCGTTGTAAATTCGTGCACAGCGAGCTGATTTGAAAATAGATATTGATTCCTCGCATTTGCCCTTCAGTCTTTTTCCGCTTCCTCTTGCTGTGTTTCTTTTTCTCAGTGCTTTTGAAACCCCCCTGGTTAGTGAAGGCAAAAGATATTTACCTGATAAAGCGCTCCACTGGCTGGGGTATAGAGCTCTAATTATGTGGCCTAGTAGTGTTGATTGAACCAGATTGGGGATAAACACTTCAATCAGCATCAGTTATTGTCCACTACATCGCTCTCCTTTGCTCTCGCCTTCTCACCTACACTATGGTCAGAAAGCAAGCCTGTGTCATGTTCAAGAGTTACTGTCAGTGTTGCAGTGGGACTTTGTAAGGGGACACCTCCTAAAGGGGAATTCCACCCATTTACATTTGTCTCTTTTTCAGAAAAAAAGGAAACTCATTAACATGGTGAAACACATCTTGATGATGTCATCAAGATGTACAGTATTTCACCATGCTAAACATAGTAAAATATTGTGAGTGGAATTCCCTTTAAGACATGTGGATGCACACTTGCACAGCACACACAGACACGCTACTAAAACAAGTATAGCATATTGAGAACAATTGTATACAATGCCTAATTGTATCCATAAAAGTAAATGACAAGACAAAAAAAACATAGGCCTACTTTTGCCCCAAAAATATTCTAGATGTGAGAAGTGGGGCCGTCCCCCCGCGTCCCCTCTCCACTACACCTCTGGTTACTGTACTTGTAAACTGTGACATCCGTCCATCCTTCAACCACTTATCTGTAGTTGGGTCGCAAGGGCAACAACTCCACCAGAGAGTTCCTTGTCCAGACAGAGCAACATTGGCGACTTCTTCCCTGAGGGGCGAAATATCGCCCCAATTCTAATCCGTTTGTGTGTTTCAGGTTAAATGGAAGGGAAAAGACCTCTTTGACTTGGTGTGCCGGACGCTGGGACTGAGGGAAACGTGGTTCTTTGGCCTCCAGTACGACGTCAAGGATACGGTCGCCTGGCTGAAGATGGACAAGAAGGTAACACTCTGCACACACGCATACAGTACCATCAATTTCTTTATTCGAGTTCACATTTATAAAATACATTATCAAGGGCCAAAATGTTTTTTAGCTGCCTTTGAAGCACGCACTTGAGCAGTCACGGCTCAGTGTTCAAACTAGCACCACTATAAATGTACAGTAAGCACACAGCACATGCACATGAACATGAGCATTGGTCACTACAGTCTGTCATTACACTAGAAAAAAAGAAAGTTATGGATACAAAATGCACCATCTCAAATAGTCCGACTGCCAATAATGGAGCAGATTGAACAGTATGTTGCAAGCTGCTTTGCTTTATACTTGTGCAGTCCTAAACAGTGTTGCCAACTTGGCGCATTTGTCACTATATTTAGCGCTTTTTCAGACCCCCCTAGCGCCAAAATTAGTGAAAAACTCCTGGCGGAAAATCTAGTGCTTTTTGGCTGGTGAGTTGGGGTGAAATTGATTGACAGGCGCCAGAGATAAAACCATCATTTTTCACAATTTCTCCTCCTATGACAGTGGTTTTCAACCAGTGGTCCCCAGGCTAAATGATGGATAGTTGGTTAACCAGATGTAACTCTTTGAGAGCGTAATAATGAAACCAAATGGACCCTTACGGGTCCATTTGGTTTCATTTTTACACTCTCAAGAGTTAAAATATTCATCATGTGAATTAGCCCAAGTCTACACAACTAGAGAATGTAGAAGATTAATGGTCATATTCCCTTCCAGGCAAGCATCTAGCGCATTCTAGTGCATTTTGGAAGTGCCACTAGTGCATTTTGGATTTTGGCAGTTGGCAACACTGGTCCTGAAACCATCTGACCTCTAGCCTGTGGACATGGCACAGGCTGCCAAATATAAATGAGCTGACACGTATTGTATCGCCCAGTTGTGCTAATGGCTTGTACCAATGGTTGGTATTTCTCTTGTTTAGTAAGGAAAGCTTCTTCTAAACTTGAATCAGAAGCAAAGCCGACTTCCAGCAGAAAAAAAACCCTTTTGTTGTTATCATCAATTATAATGACATCTGGTGTATTTGCAGTTACATTTGCAAATACGGTGGGATCATTACCTTGAAACATTTCTGGTTTCACACAGGAGTCTTTGTGAAGCACAACAGAGGGATCCAACAAGGACAACACATCTTTGGCAATAATATTAGCAATTCTGTCATGCCCAGCGTTTAATATTATGGGACATAGACTATGGTCTGGTGCTGACCATGGTGTATACAGTAAGGCTCATGATTATTGGGATACCAAATGGAGAGATTCAATTTGGTTGTCAGCATGTGTGTGCCTTTAACGTGAAAATGACGCACACGCGCATACGCACACACATGCACACGCACACACACACAAAACACACACACACACACACACACACACACACACACACACACACACACACACACACACACACACACACACACACACACATTTTTGCTTACAATTGTAAGCAAAAACAATTGTAAACGAATACATATTTAGGACCGTGTTTAAATGCTCCCTGTCAAATACAGCCCAAATCCCTACAACTAAAGAAAGCAGCAAATGAAAAAAACAATTAACACCCATATTTGACTTTCTCTAATAACAACCTAAAAATGAACATAGGTTGAAAAAACAAAAAACAAGTCATTGGGAGGGTATGATTCTTCAGTTTCCAATCAACAGAGCAACTATTGAAGATACCTCTTATATGACATACAGTATTGTACATTGTACAGAACGTAAAAATGAAACCAAATGGATCCTTGCGGGTCCATTTGGTTTCATCATCTTAATTAGCCAGGTCGCAATGACCACCTTCAAGACAAATGTATCTTTTGTTGTGTTATTGCGCACTAAGTTGCACACTTGCCCGATCGGGCAACCAGGTAGTTTTCACTTGCCCACCATTTTTTTTAACTTGCCCCGGGCAAGTGGGCAAGTCTTAGTGTCAAGCCCTGGGTGTCAAGCCCTGGGTAGGGTGAATCATAAAAATGACAGTTTAACAAACACTGTACACTTTTTGGGGAAAAAAAATCTTACTTTTCATAACACCTGATGATCATGTTTTAGCGTAGAAAAAAATCATGGCATTCCATCTTTAACGTTGCTCTCTACAACGCTGCTCGTTGCAGGTTTTGGACCAGGAGGTGCCCAAGGAGGAGCCCATCACCCTCCACTTTCTGGCCAGGTTCTACCCCGAAAACGCAGAGGAGGAGTTGGTGCAGGACATCACGCAACACCTCTTCTTCCTGCAGGTATTTGCTCGGGGTAGTTTACCTTTTAGGACAGGTTTTTTTTCAACAGGTGGTCCGGGAACCATCAGTGGACCCTGAGAGGATTCCAGGTGGTCCCCAGGCTAAATGATGGAAAGTTGGTTAACCAGGTGTAACTCTTTGAGAGCGTAAACATGAAACCAAATGGACCCTTGCGGGTCCGTTTGGTTTCATTTTTACACTATACAATAATAACACAAAACATTCAATAAAAAGACAGTCCAAATATACAGGTTAAAAACATTTGAGACAATTACAGTATAAATAGAGACTTTAAGCCAGTGTTTTCTAGGGCTAGAAGAGTATCTAGTGCAACGTTTAACAGGGTCATTTAAACTGACGATGATGCTATTCGTAGACTCATCTAAGCGACACATGAATCTATACATTAAGTTCCGGAGAACAGCTTGATAAGTATGGACTCTTGCAGCAACAAACATCTCACTCGCACTACACCATCTACTTCTGTACTTCTGAGTAAAATTCTCACGGCAAGTTATATGCTACTTGAAGTTCCTTTGGCTACTTTTTTTGTAGTTTAGCCACAACTAGAGAGAAGTTCCCCCACGGTGATAGTTGCTCGGGTTTCACCTGACAAAAATGAATGAGCTCCAACCCTAGTATAGGCGGACCAGAAGTTTTCATATGTAGCAGTGGTTTTCAACCTTTTTGACACCTGGGCCCACTATTTATTCGGCATTTGAGCCACGGACCACCATTTGATGACCTTTTAGACCCACATAAAGATTTCTTTTGCTTTTGTCCACAATACCAGTCTTGATTTGGGTAAAAAACAAGCAAACATATAGATAAAAATGACCATTAATCTTCTTACATTCTCTAGTTGTATAGACTTGGGGCTAATTCAGATGATGAATATTTTAACTAGAGCGTAAAAATGAAACCAAATGGTTTCATTTTTACGTCTTCAAAGAGTTACATCTGTTTGACCAACTTCCCACCATTTAGCTTGGGGCCACCTGGAACCCTCTCAAGGACCACTGGTGGTCCCCAGACGGGGGGCAACCCTATCTGGAATCGATCCTGGACATATTACCACCTGGCCTTTCACTGTTGTGCGCTCAATACCGTCTGGGGAGCTCCTGTGTGCCCACACCCCAGCCCACAGCCCCTAGCTCATTGCCTCTGGGGTAAGAGATGAAATTGGTAACAGTGCAGCCGGCCATGCATTTTGACTGGCCCACATTTATCAGTTACCGATCCCTGTTTCAAGGGCTCAGTTATTAGGCCTCTTTAAAGGGATATTCCACTTTCAAAAAAAACTTTTGTTCATTTTATGGTCTACTCAGTCTCATGTGAACACACCAGACAGTTTATAAGTTACTCCATTCAGGATGTAGATTATTTGATGTTCATTTTAGCGCCTCCAGCTCCTTCCTATACAAACCCATTATAACTTAAAACTCCATTTTAACCATGACAGATTATTCAAAAACAACCCATCTTTTTTCTGGTGACTGATATTGTCCTCCTAATACGTGAGAGGGACGTGGAATTTCATTTACAGTTTTCATTTATTTTGAAAATATTGCTTTATTCATTTGGGTGGGCATACCCAAATATGGAAAAAATAAATACAAAAACAAATTAATGATGAATAGGCTCTACATAAGTATCAAAAACTCGATTTTGGAACTGGCGATTCGATATTGATATCATGGCATTAAGCATTGCAATATATTGGCATATCGATTTTTTTTGCCCACCCCTATTAGACACACAGACCCACGTGCGTGCACGTATGAGCGAGCACCCGTCAATTTTGGTCATTTCTGTGCGAGTTGGACCTGACGTTAGCCGATCATGCGAAAAGAAAAGGTAATCCTCTCAAATTCATGTTATACTGTAGGCAAAACAACCGTCTTAACACCGATTTACAAAATTCATATTACAGGGTTTAACGACTTGTTCCTCACGGAACCACCGGATGTTGTTGTTCTCGTCGCGTCGCTTGTTAACAGCAGTGCGTTGTCTTCCTAATCTGGCGGGTCGAGGAATAGTCAACCCCCCCAACCCCTCCTCCCCCCAACACCAACACCCTTGTCAGTATTTAATCCGCTTCAGGTATTTTTCTTTTTTTCCTTCTTTTTTTCTTTTCCCTTCATGGAAACCAGGGAAACCTCCGTCTCTCTCTCTCTCTCTCTCTCTCACACACACACACACACACACACACACACACACACACACACACACACACACACACACACACACACACACACACACAGAATGCAGAACCAGGGACATGCGTGCAGCCGTGCAGACAATGCACAGCCACCCGGCAAATGAGTCAACACTGACAGCGGTGCTGCGTGTGTGTGTGTGTGTGTGTGCGCATGTGTGTGCATGTATGTGTCTGTGCGCCTCAAACAAGCCGTAGAAGAATACAAACGATGCCGTGCTCGGCGTCGCCTGTCTCCCCATTAGTCGACTCTCATTAACTCCTGTAATGTGTGGAACAGGCCTCCCCTCAGATAGTGTCAGTGGCGTGACAGCTGGATCAGTGCTTATCAGGAGCCATCGCACAACGCTGCTGACACACGCTAACGCTCACCGTCTCACCCGCTAACGCCCCCCCCACATGCATGCACACACGCACAAACACACACGCACGCACGCATGCATTGCACAGCCAGTGTTGCCAACTGCCAACATCCACTAGTGGACTAGAATGCGCTAGATCAGTGTTTTTTTTTTTTTTTTAAACCATTTTTTTCTACCAGGTCTCACTATTTATTTTGCATTTTAGCCACGGAGGACCACCATTTGATGTTGAGTTTAGTCTCTCGGGACTAATTTAGGAGATATAACTGGCAAAATGTTGGTCAAAATAGCAATTCTTCTGCATTTTCTAAATATGTAGATTTTTTAAAAAATAGGTCATTTAGATGTTTAAATATAATTTAACTCTTGAGAGCGTAAAATGAAACCAAATGGACCCGTAAGGGTCCATTTGGTTTCATTTTACGCTCTCAAGAGTTACAGATCTATAAGGGTCCATTTGGTCCTTTCTAGGAAGGAAGGAGGACTCTATCATGGGAGGAAAAATGGTGAAAAACGAGGGTTTTATCTCTGGCGCCTGTCAACCAATTTCGCCCCAACTCACCAGCAAAAAAGCAACAGATTTTTTCCGCCAGGAGTTTTTCCACTAATTTTAGCACTAAGGGGGGGTCTGAAAAAGCGCTAAATATAGCGACAATTGCGCCAAGTTGGCAACACTGCGCACAGCCTCTCCATCACCTCATAGGCCTCCCAGCCGTGACAGCAATGGAGTCTTATTTGTGAAGCAGATTGGATGCTTCAGTTTCAAGTCGTTGCGGTTCCTGCGATCCAGTTGCCTGCCTGTCACCTCGCTCTCTCTCTCTCTCTCTCTCTCTCCACGCCCTTCCTGGTTCACTGCAAGAAGGCTGCGGAACTCAGTCTTTTTGGCAGGCGATGCGGCTTACAGCCACTAGACTTGTCTTCTTAAAGGGAAAGTCCACCCATTTTCAACATTCTAATATGTCATTAGTATATACCCTAGAGGTGCTGGGTGGACATGATAAAAACGTTCCCCCATTCTGTTCCCAAGAAATGGAGGTCTGAAGAAAACCACTAACATCTTGATGACGTCATCAAGATGTATTTTCACCATGTTATTGGATTTCTTTAGACACTTCTTTTTTTCTGAGAGCGTACAAATGGAACCAAATGAACCCGTTAAAGCTCTCAGAAAAAATGTTGAAAATGGGTGGAATTGCCCTTTAAGTCCCCTGACGTGTGCCTTCATATTTTTTCACCCAGTGCCAATTACCTAATGCAGTGGTTTTCAACCTTTCTCATACCAGAGCCCACTATTTTGAGAATTTGAGCCACAGACCACCATTTCATGACATTTTAGTCCCACAGACCCCCAAAATTAAAGATTTTTTTTCGCTTTTGTCCACAATTCCAATTTTGTCCACAATTATTTCGCTTTTGTCCACAATTCCAAATAGACCCTTGCGGGTCCATTTGGTTTCATGTTTACGCTCTCAAAGAGTTACATCTGGTTAACCAACTTTCTATCACTTAGCCTGGGGACCACCTGGAATCCTCTCAGGGACCACTGGTGGTCCCTGGACCCTGACCTAATGTGATCCTGTGAGGCAGCAGACTGGCCTCATGCTTCCTTCAATGCATGAGAAGTCCAACTGTCGTCTTTTCACCTAAAAGGGGGGGACTTTCCATGGTTGGATGTCTTCATATTGAATTCAACACTGGCTGTATTAGCCTATGAAAGAACTAAAAAAGCAACTATAATTTCAAAAACGATAACTAAACTGAAACTGTATTGTGTGTTCACTGAAAATTGTAGACAAAATACCCGTTTTAGCAACATTTATATGGCTTTCAGAATATTTATTATCTAAACCTATTAAATTAGTTATACAGGTGACAACGATCAACAAATTAATATTATATAAAGACAAGTTTATGTTTTTAAATGTTTTTTTTTGTTCTACTGACTGATCATTTTGAATCCTATACCTGACAAACCAATGCGCGAAAAATCTAAACTGAAACTAAAACCAAAACTGAGCATTTTCAACTAATTGAAAACAAAATAAAAACTAGCAACCCCCCGCTAAAACTTAACTAAAACTAAACGAATTACATAATATAATGTAAAAATGAACTAAAGCTAAACTAAAATGAAAAAAATCCAAACACTATTATAACACTGCCCCGTGGTGATGTTCTAGCTGTGATTTTTCTCTCTCTCAGATTTAGAGAACCATACGTTTCAGCTGATCCAGGCACAAACAGGGGCAGATGTAACATTCCCCAATTGGGGGGGGGCAGGAGAAAATGGTAGGGGGGTGGCTTCATCGCCCGTGTCGCTTCGCTCCACGGGCGATGAAGTCGCACCCATACCATTTTCAGTTACAGGACTTTTATTGGGCAAAACATCAATAATAACATCAGTTGTTGTTGAAGTTGCAACAGACATGCAGCATGCATAAAGCTAAAGGTCTGACTCAGAGAGTTTTCTGTTTTCAATGATGAAATGCTGTTGGTTTAGTGGTGATGCAACTGTAGTTAGTTAGTAGCAGTAGTAGTGTTTCAAATAATTTTAAATAAAAGAACTTTAATTTCAAAATATATTTGAAATTTGGGCTGTTTTGCACATCATCATGTTCGGTGGGGCAGTCAGGGCATTTAGGGGGGGCATTGCCCCCCCATACCCATGCCTAGATCCGCCCCAGGTCACAAAGCTTCTGGGACTGAATCAGTTTGAAGGATGGAGGATCTGCCGGCTGAGGAATAGCAGTTTAGTTTAGTCTGAAGGGATGGCAGTGCCGTTTCCCTCTGGGGCATTTCCAGGCCGTCCAGATGTCTCCCTCGCCATTTTTCTCCCTCGACAATGCCAAACAGCCTCTCACAGTATAGTTTAACGCGTGTTCCATTGAAAACACTTCAAAACACATCAAGATCCCTTTCAGTGTTTCTCTCTGATGATACTGTTGCGTGTTATGGTTGTACCAAACCGAAAATTTCATTGTATGTTATGTTTCATACAGCAACAATAAAGATCTTATCTTAGTACTTGTCACCGAACATGGTGAGGCAGCTAATACACCTGGATCTTTTTAGTAAAAAACACACAAACAAAAACACATACGTATCCGTATATTATTTCACTCATTTGAACTGTCCATAAAGTGGAATAGTTTGCTAAATTAATTACAGGTGTGTTCTTTTTTCTACATATATTTTTTTGACCATTTGCATAACTGATTGGTTGTTGAGTTGTTGTCAAATACCCCCGCCCACACACACACACACACACGCTACAGTTCACATCTTGTTCCCGAATGCTCCTTTAAAGCAGAAATCGGCCCCCCGAGAGGAGGATAAAATTCAGCTTGTCACACGGCATAGCATCTCACACAGAAAGTTGTACTTTCTGTGGTTTTCCCCACAAATCAGCCATGTTCCACTTCCATTTTTTCATTTCGGTCGGCTGAAGTTAGATTACCCTGATACGCCCATCGATCTGAAGAAAATCCTTAGAAATTGCGAGATTCACTTTGGAGCTCCCCCCCGCTGGGACCCCGTTGTGCAGACTAGGCGTTGCTACACCCTGCAACACATTGGTCCTATCAACCCTTTTTCATGTCAAGGCCCTTTATTCTGTTCCAGCATTTTGAGCTACGGAGCCGCCATTTGATGTCGTTTCCACTTGCCTTTTTGGTGAGGGGTGGCGGGGCTTAGAAATGTGAAAAAAAGCCTTGGTGGGGCTCAAAAAACGGGGGGACAAACTAATTTCGGACCTGCCTCCGGTGACGAGGCAGGTTTCCTTCCGCCTATGGAGGAAGCTGCGCTTTGTGTGCACTGCAAGGTGCCTAACAATGCAGCGCTTTGCTAGGCAAAGGGGGTCTGACAGTGATGTGACAGATTTCAAACGATTCTGCACAGAGTAAGGCTACCAACGAGTACCTCTGTGTTGCGCTAATCTTCATTTTTTTTGGCCAAGTTCACTTGTCCAATTTTAAAGGTAGGGTAAGTGATTTGAAATTCATTGTGTAGTATCAGCCTGGTGCACTAGGGGCGTCCAACAGTAGCTACACTATGTGAACCTGCTGCTCGATCCTGATTGGAGGAGAATTCACCCTCCACCTGGGGAACTTTTATTAGCTCCTCTGCTAATGTGGGGGAGGGGGAAACTCCATATATGGTCTGCACACCTTATAATAGAGCATTTTAACAGAAAAAAAATGGGTGATATCTGACAAAAGTGAAATCACTTCCCCTACCTTTAAACAATGGCTTTGGTTACCCCCACTAAATACGATTACAGTAAATTTTCCATTGTTTTTGTCATCTCTGAGAGATGTCCGGTTTTGGAGATAGGGTTATGTGCTATGAACAGCATTTGTACGAACGGGGTGACTGTATGCCAATAGTTTTGTTTTGAGTTTTTCACTATAACTCCTTCTAGAAGCGTTTCTGGGTTCGGTGTTAGCTGTTTAAAGGGAAATCCGGGATCAGGTTTTTTGCCATGCAGAATCCAATAAGATCATTGACGACTCCACCCCATTACGTTTACCAATTAGTCTACCAATTAGTTAAAGGACCACTACCTTTCAACATATTTTCATATAATAGGTCCTCATTAATGTACATAATAAAATACCACTATTTATTTCTACTCAGAAACCTGTACTCCAGTGACTTTATCGATGGGGAATCCAAGCTAATAGCAACTGCAGGCTTTCTATTCCTGAGTTGTATGCGAAAATGGAAGTCATCACATTTTTCAACAACATATTGTTTAAAAGAAAAGAAAGAAAAACAATGTCACTGGAAGACGGGTTTCTGAACTGTCCCTGTGAGACACAGACTGAGTAGAAAAAAGAATAGTGGTATTTCATATTTTTTTATGTGCATTAGTGAGCCAAAAGCCAAATCCTCCTTCATCATCCACATGAGGAGAGGCACTGTGTAGAAGTCTGAGAGAGACTTGGCATTCCTGTCAGAAGTTCCTAATGCTGCCCCCATAACTCCCTGCAGGTTAAGAGGAAGATCCTAGAGGAGGAGATCCACTGTCCTCCAGAGGCCTCTGTGCTGCTGGCCTCCTATGCTGTTCATGCCAAGGTCAGTGAAAGATCCATCACATACGTCCAAACTATGGAAGTCCCAGTTAGTGGTGGATATTGCATGTGTATACGTCAGGGGTTTTCAACCTTTTTGATGCCAGGGACCACCATTTTTTCAGAATTTGAGCCACGGACCACCACTTGAGGACATTTTAGCCCCACAGACCCCAAAACTAAAGATTTCTTTTGCTTTTGTCCATCTTCTAGTTGTGTAGACTTGGGCTAATTCAGATGGTGAATATTTTAACTCTTGAGAGTGTAAAAATGAAACCAAATGGACCCGCAAGGGTCCATTTGGTTTCATTTTTACATTCTCAAGAGTTACATCTGGTTAACCAACTTAGCTGGGGACCACCTGGAACCCTCTCAGGGACCACTGGTGGTCCCCGGACCACCTGTTGAAAACCCCTGGTATACGTGTATAACGTTTTTTTTTTTTTTTTTTTTTTTTTTTTTTTATGTATACAAGGTTGTACATGATTTGCTATATAGAGACATGACTGTTATTCAGCCACAATAATCAATATTAATAGTAGGGCTTTGATACGATTGGATGAAACGTATTCAAACGGATAATTCATTTAGTTGTCAACTAAGTTATGTGTAACTAAACTGTTCCCTTACAATCTGGTGATAGTTGCACGTGCACAGTAGCGACTGCAAAGCAAAATATGACACGATAAAATGATTATAGTACCAAGTACAAAACATAGGGCTTCAATAATTATTTTTACATTAGCTAAATACATTTGAGTTTACAAGAGTACTGCTCATTTAGGCTGACTCACAACAGATTGTCTCAAGACACTTTACAAGTAGAGAAGAGAACTGACAGATATCCACCCAGACCAAGCAGAAATTGCGACAGTTGTAGGATGGAAATCGTCACTAACTAATAGCTATGGGGCTTGCGGCCGTCCAAGAAAATGCTAATGCACGTCCCGTGTGTTATGTCTCACTCATCTCCTTCTCAAAATATTAAAAATATCTTTTTTTTTTATTTCCAGCAGGCATATTTGTTTTTCTCCAGGACTTATTTTAAAACGACGTCTGCAGCCGTAATATTGTGTGTGTGTCTGTGGGGGCCTTGGCTTTATTTTCAGTGTTTTCGGTGCCTCTGTGATTTGCAGCCTGGTAAAAGGCAGAAAGCGTTTGAGATCTGTGTGAGCCAGCTGCTAGTCTCCTGCTGCTCAGTCTCACAGCCAACCATTATATTATTATTACTATTATTATTATTAGAACCACCATGCTCTTCTACTTTATCCATCCATCCTTCCATTAACCACTTAAGCCCAAATAACTAAAATAGCGGCCCTACAAGCTCTCAATGCGTGTGGCGACGTGTAGCTCCCCAAAAAATAGGAAATACCAGTTTGAAAGTGGTTAGAAGTGTTTCCTTTTTCAGGCGCAAAATGTTAGTCAAGAAGAAAAAAAACTGATAATACTGTCTGAGCCTCCATCCATCCCTATACGAAAAAAAAATACCCAGGAAAATGCTGCACCACTGTACCCGACCAAGAGCTTTGGATGGATGCAGCTTTTTTTTTCCTTCTTCCTTTCTTGACAGGCAATTGGGCTCTACTTGGAAAAAAACTTGAGTTCTACCTCAAAGACTTGGCAGAGTGCCTGCTGAGCCCCCCCCCCCCCCATCCAATTTAGACTTGTATCGGGTGAAAGAGGCTGCTGTAGGTTCAGGAAAAAAAGAGAGAGAGAGAAAAAAAAATCAAATTAGCCTGGAACTACTGCACTGCGCTGTCAGCAGCAGCACTGCTTTAAAAAAAAAAGAGAGAACGGGCCACAAGTCCAGTTATCAGTTTTCATCTAAATCAGTCTTTCACTGTGATTAGACCCTCCAGGATTGGATGGTTATAGGACAAGAGCTAAGGCAGGTAGTTATCTTGACAGCGTGGTTGACAGTGCGGCGGAATCTTAACCCGTCTTGTTTTTTTTTCTCGCGGGCCTGTGTAGCGCGGGGGACTTGTAATCAGCGGTGTCATGCTCATACAACGCAGCGCGCGACACGGAACGGTGCGAGGTGCTAGTTACTTGCAGCGCGCACCTTAGTTTCGCAATTCACACGGTGTCAAGTGCACCGTGACGAAAACTGCTTTGCATAACAGCAGGATTAAGTGTGACTACCTGAACCGTGTGTTTCTCTACGTGGAGAGCAACACAGCTATAGCAGTAATGGCTCCCAGTACTGTGAGTCTAGGGCTTCTGTGATGTTCTGTAGACAACAAGAACGGCTCCTTCACCATCAAAGAAGAAATCCGTCCTTTTTAGTTTTGCAACCGCAGGCAGTGCAATAGTCTGATTATTTTACGTCTACCTTTGTGTTTGTGGGTCTAAAAGTCGCATACACTAGAAACAAGTCCATCGGCTGTTAACTCTCAAATCGCCAAGAACGTTTTTAACTTATTTTAGACAAAGGGGATCCCCGCCAAGTTCGTCTTTAATGTCTTGTACTGTTTTCACTATGAATATTCGTTACTCTACCAAAATACCCTTGTACCTCTCCAAATATACTTCCTAAATGTCAATGAGGTTCACTCCCACAACACCAGAGGGAGTGCCACTAACCATGTTCAACCCAGATTTGGCACAAACAAGGGACTTAATTCCTTCCGCTCATATGCAACCAAAATGTGGAACGCCCTACCAACAGTCATTAAGACTTGTGAATCCCTTGACTCCTTCAAAACTGCTCTCAAGGGGCACCTACAGATGGCTGCAATTCGAAACTGGCCTCTGTAAAACAAAATTGTATATATAATCCCTCCACCCACCCCCCTCTCCTCTTTGTACATTTCTCTTTTCCCTTTTTACCTCCACTATGAGTTTACCTCCATGATTTGCTGCTTCTGACTTCACTGAAGTAGTTGTTTTGTATGTATTTGAATGCCTTAATGAAATGAACAAGTTGGCCACTATTGTAAACAAGTGTATGCTTAACTAGTGTGTCCAATCAGCTCTGTCAGATTTGATGTAGTCGTACTTGAATTGTACTGTAATTCTCCAAGCTGTTATCAGTTTTGTTGCAGTGTGTACTTGACTTGTACTGTAACTCTCATCTCTGTCAATAAAAATTTCATTCATTCATTCATTCATTTATTCACTATGTAAATTAGTAGGTATCTACTGCCAACTAGTGGAACATCATTGCCACTGCCAGATGAATGAAATTTTGTCTTGAGCAACACTATAGAAACAGAATATAGAAATATATTGCCATCCAGTTCTAGGAAATACAGAATGGGGGAACTTTCTTCTTCATGGCCACACAACATCGCCAAATACTTATTTGACTTCTTGACCACCAAGTGCCTCCATGCGAAAACGTTTTTGCCAACTTTTTAAAGGGGCTTAAATTGATAACATTATAATCATGACTGTATTTTGGCCTGTGCTGAATATTGCTACTATTATCCGGCCAAGTATGAGTTAAGTGTGCATGCAATGCACATGCACTTAGCCAATGTGTGTGCATGCAAGTGCACGTTAACCAGTGCATGTAATGATGGTTTGAAGTTTGAAGGTACTGGGGCAACGGGGGCAAAATGGTAAGACATGGCGAATGTTGATTCCTTGTGTCAATATTGTTTGTTTCTGCGGGGGATTAGACTGTAAACAGTCTGTAAATCAGCCAGGGAATTCCAGTGATATTGCCTCCCATATCTGAGCAAACTGACGTCGACATTGATGTTTAGTTTTAAAGTGATCAGCGGCACAGCAGAAACAATCCTTTGCACTACATACAGTAGTGTGTACTAGTGCACAGGGTTTTGAAATAATCCCATACTCCAACAGCCCTTGCAGTGTCGTGTGAGCACAATAAAATAAAATTACTATTATGTGTGTAGCATAAATGGATGCAACTAATAATTCATAATCGATTCATCGGCCGATTATTTAAATGATTATTTGATTAATCGGATTATGACACTTGTTTAGCTATCACCTTAAATTAATATTTTAACTAACTGAGACATGTTTTAACTAATACAAAAGATAATTCCTTCAAGAACAAAATTGATTAGCTGTAATTCAAATAAAAGACATGAGAAATGACAGGCGTCAATGTAAACGAAACAGTACTATTCTGAACTCTTGATACAACTCTTGATACAACGTTTTATAATCACAAAATCTAAAAAGACAATCGGGCCGGTGCCAAATTGAGTCGCCCCTGCCCTAATAGCTAATATGGTTGCATCTGGCTTCTCCAAATGCCATCATCCCCGGGCCCTTGGCTGCGCTCCGTGACCGGCCAGATAGGTTATCAATCAATTCTCCCCGAGATATCTCTCTTAATGATGGCATTTAATGACACTGCTTCCTGACCACGGGGCTCCGCTGGATGTGCCTCGCCGATTAATGAACCGACAGCCAGGAGAAGGCCCTGCGTTCGCTTTTCTGCAACTCTGGTGCCATACATTGCAGTGGGTTCCAACCCCTTTCAGTGCAGTGTCCGTTATTTACCTTCTATTCCGAATTTGAGCTACTACGGGCCACCGTTTAGCGCTCCGCACATCTGAAATGTCACTTCGCAAATCGGTCTGGCCAGGAGGAGCCTATCCCACACGGGTAGGCGGGGCATATGAAGGCTGAAATGCAGCCGAGGATTCCGATTGGGCCGTGGTTGGCACAGTTATAGTGTTAACCAGTGATGTAGTGGGACTTTTAGAAGTGGGGGGACGCCTCTTAAAGGGGAATTCCACCCATTTTCAATGTTTTTTTTTTCTTCTGAGAGTGTACAATTGTGAACCAAATGGACCCTAGCGGGTCCATTTGGTTCCATTTGTACACTCTCAGAAAAAAGGAAACTTATTAACATGGTGAAACACATCTTGATGATGTCATTAAGATGTATTTTACCATGCTAATGATTTTTTTCAGACCTCCATTTCTAGGAAACACAGAATTGGGGGAACTTTTTTTACCATGTCCACACAACATCTCTAAGGTGTATTAATGACATAGTAAAAATATTGAAAATGAGTGGAATTCCCCTTTAAGACACGTGCACGCATGCTTGCATTTGCATGCACATTTGCGTCCACCTGTGCAACACACACACAGACACGCTATTAAAACAAGTATAGCTTGAGAAAGATTATTCACAATGCCTAATTGTATCCATGAAAGTAAATGAGAAGACAAAAAACATAGGCCTACTTTTGCCCCAAAAATATTCTAGATGTGAGAAGTGGGGGGACGCCGTCCCCCGCATCCCCCCTCCACTACACCCCTGGTGTTAACTGTGCCAGTATTCATTAGTGGATGATGGTCATTTGTTTTCCTGATGTGTTTTGGCTCTCTCTCGTCCCTCCTCTCCCAGTACGGAGACTACGATCCCAACGTTCACAAGCCTGGATTCCTGGCCCAGGAGGAGCTGCTGCCAAAGAGGGTGAGTGGCATGTCATTTCATATCACATAGTAGTGATGACAATAGAATATGTGACATTTATGTGACATTCAAGGGCTGAATGTTTCGCTAAACGTTCCTTCTGCATTTCTGTAAATTTCCTGTTTTGTGATTTTGTTATTGCATTTTTTTCTTTTTTTCTGTGAAGCACTTTGTGACCTTGTTTTGGATGCAAGCAGTCTCCAAGAGAAATGTTTCATGTTTCATTCATAAGAGAAATCTTGGAACATGAGCTCAGACATCAGTAGTGCTGCTAAACCAGCTTTGTTGACTATGCTGTCTGTGAGAAAACAAACAAACAAACAAAAAAAAACACTGGATCTTTCTGAATGGGCTCACTGGTGTCTGGATTACAACACTTCTTAACTATGACCTTATACAAAAAAAAAATCAGTTGATTAGCTAGTTAGACTGCTATTTGAACAAACACATTTTTAGATTAATTAAACCAACTCATTTTCTCTTTAGGCTTATTTTAACCGCATACATTTGATATCTACGTCTGTCTAAAAAGGGAA
Source organism: Benthosema pterotum (assembly GCA_039105355.1). Classification (NCBI taxonomy): domain Eukaryota; kingdom Metazoa; phylum Chordata; class Actinopteri; order Myctophiformes; family Myctophidae; genus Benthosema; species Benthosema pterotum. The sequence goes on from CM076972.1 coordinate 47,129,024, forward strand.
CAGTACTCTGAACTCAAAAATTCATGCCTATTATGTTTTGTTCTTGACACTATATTCATGGTTATTTGTCAAATTTTGATTTTCAGTCGCTACTGTGCATGTGTGGCTATCGTCAGATTGTAAGCGAAGAAACGGCTCACTGCTCTTTAGTTTAGTTCAAGCCAAAAGAGGCAACTTTTTTAGCCAAATATCAAAATAGATGTATAGCTGTATTTTTGTGCCTTTCTCCCCTCTCTGTTAGTTCTACATTGATGCTGCAGCTGTTTCCCTGTAGACAGACACTTGCTCCGTTCTGCAGACGGTCCAGAACTTAGTTGTTGTCAACAAATCTTAAACAAAACATTTGTCGGGCTCAGGGAAGGTGGTGGTAATGTGAGAGGAGGAGGAGGTGGGGCTGTGTGTGGTGAGGCAGCGTTTTAGCCATGATAACTCCAGTGATTAGTTGCCAGTGCCATTAATCGATTACTAAATTAGTTGGCAACTAATTAAATGATCAATTCGATTACAATTAATTGATTAATGGTTGCAGTATCCCTATCTTATGTTCATGGGTGTTGTCCTCTCCCTTCCAGGTGATTAACTTGTACCAGATGACTGCAGAGATGTGGGAGGAGAGGATCACGGCGTGCTACGCCGAACACCGGGGTCGAAGCAGGTACATTAAAAAAACAGCAAAATAACTAAGCACAGGGGCGGATCTAGGCATGGGCATGGGGGGGGCAATGCCCCCCTAAATGCCCTGACTGCCCCACCAAACAAGATGGCATGCAAAACAAACCGACTTTCAAATTAAAGTGCTTATAATTAAAATGATTTGAAACGTTATGCCACTAACTAACTAACTACAATTGTGGAACCACTAACACCTCATCATTGAAAACGGAAAACTCTCAGTCAGACCTTTAGCTTCATGCATGCTGCGTGTCTGTTGCAACTTCAACAACAACTGATGTTATTGATTGATGCCGAAAATGTTATGGGTGCGGCTTCATCGTCCGTGATGTAGGGCATTAACGACTTGAGATTTTTTCAAGTCGACTTGTCAGACAGTCAAGTCGATAAATTATCGATTTATCGTTTTATGGCGCGGGGGGGGGGGGGGGGGGGGTCCGTCGCGGTGGTTCTCCGAGGGTGGATCAAATGGTGCCGCTATGAGGCCGGCGCAGGGCTTATGCAAACGCAGAAAGCATGTGGCAAGCTTAATATGGAAACAATATTGGCACACAGCGCAGCACAACGTCCACTCCCAGGCCAGCCATAAAAACACAACATTATCAATCCACAGCAGCCCACACGTTAAAACGCAACAGAAGACATGATCGTTCTAACAGCGGCCACATTATCAGAATACGATCCACTTACATGTAGCCTCCACCTCCTCCTCCTCCACCACCGCCGCGGCCGCGCTGCCTTTCCTTTCTGATCCATTCAGTAAATTAATGAGAACGACGCGGACAGAAGCATGCGTCCCGTGCGTACTGCGTAGCGTTGCGAAACGAGGAACAAAACACAGCACGGGGAGGTGTTGATTGATGAAGTTTGTACACTGTTTGCTGTTCGATCTGATCCGTGTACGTAATGATCAGTAGAACGCCGCGCGCCGAGAGCGCAAGAGCGCATGCAGCTGCAGTAAGATTTAAGGCTGAACTCCGATAGAGTTGCAAAGGAAACTTCAAAGGAGAATTCTGTTCTGTCCGTGAGTGACAGTAACCAATATTACAGTTGAATTATATACACACGCGTCGCACATATAGAGAAAGAAAAAAGGGGAAAACAAAGGTAAATGTTTAATTCCTCCTCTTTACTCCTTTCCCTCGGAGGAAGGGAAAAAAACAACTTATCGACTCGGGAATTTTGGAGTCGACACGTGTTATGCAAATCGATGCATCGATGTATCGATTTTTTGGTTAAAGCCCTTCCGTGATGAAGCCGCACCCATAACATTTTCACCTTGCCTGACTAAGCATCCTTTCACTTGAATCCAGAGCACCTGCACTTGTCGGTGAATTGGACAGAGAGTATGTAGTTTCGGGGGGAAATGGAGTGTGGTTGAGTAGTAGCACAAGTCTTGACAGGTGGAAACCGTACACGGCAGCACCGACGGATAACATAAGTTCTAGTTGTTTTCATCTCCTGGCGTCTTCTCGGTGTTGACGTTTCAGGCTTGCTTGCTGTGACACTTCTCCACTATCTGGGTTAATCTTATCTGACTGACAAAAAAACACAATCCTAGTGTGTTTCTTTCACCCCTTCAGCTCAAGACAGGTACTGGATTTGCGCTGCTCCACAGCAGAGTTGCTGCAGTTTTGATGGATTCATGTAATCTATTTTTAATTTGGTTTTCCGTGCAGTTTGGTGTTTAATTTCAGCAGTGAGTGAGGGAGTTCTAGTTTAGTTAAGTTTTTCTTTTTTTTCCCCAGAAATGCCGGAATTTACAAGAAGCTAAATTGGTTCAGAAACCCTCTCTGCTAGATGATCGGGTGAAATCCATAATAAAAAATACTAGGGATGTCCCGATGCCACTTTTTCATTTCCAAACCCAATACCACAATTTCTGTGTTAGCCGACACCGATACCAAACACCAATACCAGAGAAGAATTTTTATTTTGAATTACTTATTTTGTCTTACTTTCTTCATGGCCAAAAAGTAAAAATGCAGGACGTCAGTGGCAAATACATTCAAATAACAGATCTAATAGATACAACACGATACAAATAGATACAAACAAGCGCTTAACTGTAGCTAAAAGCAGCCAAAGTCGTAGATGAGTTTTGTTTGATCCATTGATTAATCCACTTTAATCGCGGCCGGTGCTGACCTAATTAGCATATCATCCGGCAACGTTGGGATCATTTTCACCTAAATGATGTCCAAAAGACGGGGGTGCACCCCGTGTTTAAAGGCACAGTCACACAAGTTTTTAGAAATAACAGAAATACATGTACAGTATATGACTGATGTTTATGATTTTTTTGTTTTGTTTTGAGATCACTCAATAAATTATATTAATGCATACAAATGGCACTCTGGGCCAAAAGGGGGCAGTACAGGCTGGCAAAATGGTAGTAAAGATGTTAGGAAGAAATGAAGTAAAGATGTTACGTTTAGCTTTTGGTTAGCTTTGCACCGTCTACCAGAGGGAAGAGGTTTGACCTCCCTGCAGAGTGGAGTGTTGCAGTTTCCGACAGCTTTTCCCCCTCCAACTAATTACTTTCCCTGTAGATAAGTCTTAATTGTTTCTGTCTCTTCAGGGTGTATGGGGCTGTTCTCTCATAGTGCATGATCCCTCCTGGTTGGGAAAGTTGGGCGTGGGTGCACGTGTATGTGCGTGTGTGTGCGCACATGTGTGTTTGCACACGCACAAAGCAGACTCATAACTAATATTTTTGCCCCTCTCCTGTTATGTGGTGCACTTTTATTCATGTCACACTCGGTTTGAAATATGCTCTGATGCCCCTCTCTCCTCTCCTCTCCTCTCCTCTCCTCTCCTCTCCTCTCCTCTCCTCTCCTCTCCTCTCCTCTCCTCTCCTCTCCTCTCCTCTCCTCTCCTCTCCTCTCCTCTCCTCTCCTCTCCTCTCCTCTCCTCTCCTCTCCTCTCCTCTCCTCTCCTCTCCCCCATCAATGCCCGTCTCTCTCTCTCTTCCATTTCTTTCCTCTCTAAAACCAGGGACGAAGCTGAGATGGAGTACTTAAAAATAGCCCAGGACCTGGACATGTACGGTGTCAATTACTTTTTCATCAGGGTAAGCCTGAGGGTTTGTTGCACTACACCACACCGTGGCACACTTAAGCCCCGCATGAACGACAGAGAGAGAGAGAGAGAGGCATGTTCCTTCTGTTCACGTAATGGAGATGGAGGTCCTGGAATGTGTTGTAATCCGGTGAATGTGTTCCTTCCGCTAAAACGTTCAAATCCCCCCTGGATGAGCTGCTTAATAGGATTCATAACACGATTTGGATCGCCAAACATTTACAGAGGCACCTTTTTCACGCAATTATAGGAACTGTTGAACATCCTTCCTCCCCTCTGGCCAGTCATTCACCTCCTCGTGTTTTTTAAAGAGTCACTTGATCTTTGCTCTCTATTAAACGGCGAGTCCCGTTTTCGGAAGTCTGCCGAAGTTGAGCGCTATCCAGTGGTCAACTTCGTGGCACACTATGAGCGCGTAGATCTTATTTTTCAGTTAGTTAAAGTAATGCTAAGTAATACTAGCTCATGCAAATTATGCTAAGTAATGCTAATGTTAAATATTCTTATTAATGCAAAGTAATGCAAATGAATGCTAATAATGCTACAGTAAGTAGTTAACCCTTTGTGTACTGAACGCGTTTTGGTGTTCTAAGCATTATGTTTTAACTATTGAAAAATAGCAGATCTACAAGCTCATAGCGCGCCACCGAGTGGCGCGCTATGAGCTTGTATCTCTGCTATTTTCGTGAAAACGTGGTGCAAATCTTTGAATATTATGTTATTCAGAAACTAGAAATCTAGACAGACACAATGCTAAGTAATACAAATTATGCTAAGTAATGCTAATGTTAAATATTCTTAATAATGCAAAGTAATGCTAATAATGCTACAGTAAGTAGTTAATGCTGATAATGCTAAGAATTTCTAATTCTAAGTAAGGCTAATAATGCTAAGTAATGTTAATGGAAAGTCATGCTAACACTGTAATGCTAATAACACTTAGAACACCAAAAAAATGGTTTGTATTTTTTTTTCCCAGAACAAAAAGGGAACAGACCTCCTCCTGGGTGTGGACGCTCTGGGTCTTCACATCTATGAGCCCGACAACAAGCTGACGCCCAAGTGCTCCTTCCCCTGGAACGAGATCCGTAACATCTCCTACAGCGACAAGGAGGTGAGTGTCTGGATGTGCAGGCGACAGAGCAGGGGTGGGAAATGAGATACATAAAATATTGTGGAGGGCCAAGACTAAAGGCTGAACTAAATATCTAATATTAATTTAATTTACAAGATAAAAGTAAGAGTAAGACCAACCGTTTTGATACCAGGGACCTCTATTTATTCTGAGTTTTTATGACATTTTAGCCCCACAGACCCCCAAAAGTAAAGATTTACTTTGCTTTTGTCCACAATTCCAGGCTGGATCTGGGAAACAAAACAGTCCAACATACAGATCAAAATGACCATTATTCTTCTACATTCTCTAGTTGTGTAGACTTGGACTAATTCAGATGATGAATATCTTAACTCTTGAGAGCGTAAAAACGAAACCAAATGGACCCGCTCTCAGTTACCTCTGAGAGTTGGTTAACCAGAGTTACCTCTGGTTAACCAACTTTCCATATTTAACTGGAACTCTCTCAAGAACCACTGGTGGTCTCCGGACCACTGGTTGAAAACCACAGTACCCTTTCACGGGCCGGTCAGAGTCAGCCAAAGGGACACATTTGGCCCCCGGGCTGCATAATGCCAGATCTAGGCATGGGCATGGTGGGGGCAATGCCCTCCTAAATGCCCTGACTGCCCCACCAAATACAATGGCATGCAAAACAAAACAAACAAAAAGATATTTCAAATAATTTATAATTAAAATGATTTGAAACACTACTTCTTCGGCTACTAACTACAGTTGTGTCACCACTAAACCAACAGCATTTCATCATTGAAAAGTCAGACCTTTAGCTTTATGCATGCTGCGTGTCTGTTGCAACTTCAACAACAACTGATGTTATTATTGATGCTTATACTTTCCTAATAAAAGTCTTTTAACCGAAAATGGTTAAAAGCCATTTTCTCTTGCCCCCCCATTTGGGAAATGTTACATCCGCCCCTGAGGGTGAATCTTGTAAAAGAGCTCTACTTACTACCGACGCTATCTACTAGAGCAGTGATTTTCAACCTTTTTGATACTAGGGCCCACCATTTATTCAGCATTTAAGCATTTGACCACCATTTGATGACATTTTTAGCCCCACAGACCACAAAAACTAAAGATTTCTTTTGCTTTTGTCCACAATACCAGGCTGGAATTGGGAAACAAAACAGGCAAAACATACAGACCAAAATGACCTTGACCATTCATCCTCAAGTTGTGTAGACTTATGGGCTAATTAAGGTGATGAATATTTTAACTCTCGAGAGCGTAAAAATGAAACCAAATCATTTCTTATGTTCTCGAGAGTTACATCTGAGTAACCAACCTACAACCCCAACTCCGTTGAAATTGGGACGTTGTGTAAAATGTAAATAAAAACAGAATGCATTGATTTGCAAATCGTTTTCAACCTCTATTCAGTTGAATACACCACAAAGACAATATATTTAATGTTCAAACTGATAAACTTTATTGTTTTTTGAAATTATACAATCTTTTGTAATTTGATCCCTGCAACACGTACCAAAAAAGTTGGGACGGGGGCAACAAAAGACTGGGAAAGGTCATGAATGCACAAATAACGCCTGTTTGGAACATTCCACAGGTAAACAGGTTAATCTTAAACAGTTTAATATCGTGATTGGGTATAACAGGACCATCCCAGTCGTTCACAATCAAAGATGGGGCGAGGTTCACCACTTTGTGAACAATTCTGTAAGAAAATCATCCAACGGTTTAAAAACAATGTTTCTCAACATTCAATTGCAAGCAATTTGGTGATTTCATCATCTACAGTCCATAATATAATCAAAACATTCAAAGAATCTGAAGAACTTGCTATACTAAAGCGACAAGGCTGAAAACCAACACAGAATACTTGTGACCTTTGATCCCTCAGGTGGCTCTGCATTAAAAACTGACGTCATTGTGTAAAGGATATTACTGTGAGGACTCAGGAACACTCAGAAAACCATTGTCAGTTTACATAATTTGTCGCTACACCTGCGATAAAACTGCGTTAAAAATGTACCATGCAAAGCAAAGCCATACATCAGAAAGGTTGGTTTGAAAAAACAACCAGAAAAACAACCAGAAATGCCTTCTCTGGGTACAATATCATTTGAAATGGTTAGACACAAAGTGGAAAAGTGTGCTGTGGTCTGATGAGTCCACATTTCTAATGATAGTGGACCCAGAGAAGGTATTTCTGGTTGTTTTTCTGGTTGTTTTTCAAACCAACCTTTCTGGTGTATGGCTTTGCTTTGCATGGTAGAGTTTTAACTTGCACTCGCAGGTGTAGCGACAAATTATGTAAACTGACAATGGTTTTCTGAGTGTTCCTGAGTCCTCACAGTAATATCCTTCACACAATGATGTCAGTTTTTAATGCAGAGCCACCTGAGGGATCAAAGGTCACAAGTGTTCGGTGTTGGTTTTCGGCCTTGTCGCTTTAGTATAGCAAGTTCTTCAGATTCTTTGAATGTTTTGATTATATTATGGACTGTAGATGATGAAATCACCAAATTGCTTGCAATTGAATGTTGAGAAACATTGTTTTTAAACCGTTGGATGATTTTCTCACAGAATTGTTCACAAAGTGGTGAACCTCGCCCCATCTTTGATTGTGAACGACTGGGATGGTCCTGTTATACCCAATCACGATATTAAACTGTTTAAGATTAACCTGTTTGCCTGTGGAATGTTCCAAACAGGCGTTATTTGTGCATTCATGACCTTTCCCAGTCTTTTGTTGCCCCCGTCCCAACTTTTTTGGTACGTGCTGCAGGGATCAAATTACAAAAGATTGTATAATTTCAAAAAACAATAAAGTTTATCAGTTTGAACATTAAATATATTGTCTTTGTGGTGTATTCAACTGAATAGAGGTTGAAAACGATTTGCAAATCAATGCATTCTGTTTTTATTTACATTTTACACAACGTCCCAATTTCAACGGAGTTGGGGTTGTAGCTGGGGACCACTTGGAAGCCTCTCAAGGACCACTGGTGGTCCCCGGACCACCGGTTGAAAACCCTGGTGTAGGGTGAATCTTGTAAAAGAGGCTATCTACTAGAGCAGTGATTTTCAACCTTTTTGATAATATGAAAATATGTTGAATGTGCTTAGTTGTGATTGTGAGCTAACTCTTGGCCTAACGGTTCATTCTTCCTCTTGTCTCCTCAATTCCAGTTTGCCATCAAACCTCTGGACAAGAAAACAAATGTTTTCAAGTTCAACTCGTCGAGGCTGAGGGTCAACAAGTTGGTGAGTTCAATGTTATAGAGCTAAGCGGTCCCGCCCCTTTCAAGACTTCGCCCATAGTCCAGAAATGAATTCCCCGTTCATTTTACTCATAGACTTTTCGAAAATGATCTATGTAAAGACGATTACTTCACGGGCAAAGCCAACTCGTGTCGTGACAAATCATGACAACACACAATGTTTTGGGACCATCAAATAATGTCTAAGAAGAAAAACGAAACAAAGTATTGTGCCCTGCCGTTTTTCTTTTTTTTCTTCTTGCTAGTTAGATATTGTCTGATAATATTGTGTGTGTTGATGTATGGTTTGTCACGACCCGAGTTGGCTATGCTATTTGTGGAATTGTCTTCATATACAGTAGATCGTTTTCCAAAGGACTATTAATGGGGAAATCATTTCTGGACCACGGGCTTTGGCGGTGGGTGAGAAAGCCGTCGTCCAATCAGGATGGGGGGGGGACTCTGTCTTAACCTTAGTGTACTGAACACGTTTTGGTGTTCTAAGCATTATGTTTTAACTATTGAAAAATAGCAGATCTACAAGCTCATAGCGCGCCACCGAGTGGCGCGCTATGAGCTTGTATCTCTGCTATTTTTGAAAAATCGTGAAAACGTGGTGCAAATCTTTGAATATTATGTTATTCAGAAACTAGAAATCTAGACAGGACACAATAGGT
>CM076972.1:47142809-47212809 GCA_039105355.1 Benthosema pterotum
AAACTTCTAGGCATCACCCCAGAAGCAAAGATTTGAGCTAAAATGTTTGATTCTGAAATAATATATTCAAAGATTTCTGCCACATTTTCATGATTTTTCAAAAATAGCAGAACAACAAGCTCAGAACAACAATAGCAGATCAACAAATAGCAGATCATGTCGCGCCACTCGGTGGCGCGACATGATCTGCTATTTGTTGATCTGCTATTTTTCAATAGGTAAAACACCAAAACGCGTTCAGAACACAAAAGGTTAAACGGTGTTGCTTTTGGCAGCTACCTTTTTTTAATTTAGTGTTCACATGAATGCATGAAAGGCAGCTCAATGACCTTTTATTGAGCAAAAGTAATGATTGGAATGGATTCAGCATCATGATGTCCCTTTACATGCTACATAAAACATGATGACATTTTGACTTTTTTTGCTTTCTATAGGTTGTTAATGCTATGGTTACATATTATGCCAAATATGAGAGTTGCTCAGCATAATATTATGCAAGTTAGCATTCGACACTCGACATTTCTAACAAACAACCTTGGTGTACTCAAAATGTCTGGGTTTGTGTGTGTGTGTGTGTGTGTGTGTGTGTGTGTGTGTGTGTGTGTGTGTGTGTGTGTGTGTGTGTGTGTGTGTGTGTGTGTGTGTGTGTGTGTGTGTGTGTGTGTGTGTGTGTGCGCGCGTGCGCGTGCGTGCGTGCGTGCGAGAACTAGTGAATGTCATCTGTGCAAAGCACCTCGGATACAAGCTCTATATAAATGCAGAATTTAACCTAGACATTGTAGATTCTACAAAACGTTCGCTCTGAAAACACATATTGAAAAATAGCAGGTGTTTATGAGCCGTGAACGCCTGCTATTTTTCAATAAAAGTTAAAACACCAAAAGTCCAGTATGCGTAACATACACGCTGGCACACTGACATTGTGCATCCGATCTAGACTGAAGCAGGCATTAGTTGTACGGATGCCTGCACGTGGGTGTGGATTTGTCGTTGTTGTTGTTGTTTTCGTTTGTCACTTTTATTCACGTGCGTGGGCACTGGGCAGGCACGTGCACGACGTGTCTCGCACTAATACGCCCCCAACGACAGAGTTTGAGGTGGTTTTAGTTTATTCATTGTGTCCTGTCTAGATTTCTAGTTTCTGATAGCGTAATATTCAAAGATTTGCACCACGTTTTCACAATTATCAAAAATGGCAGAGATACAAGCTCATAGCGCGCCACTCGGTGGCGCGCTATGAGCTTGTAGATCTGCTATTTTTCAATAGTTAAGACATAATGCTTAGAACACAAAACGCGTTCAGTACACTAAGGGTAATTCTTGCATCTTGCGTCCTCGATACGTCTGTTCTGCCAAAAAAAAGAAAAAAAGAAAACGTTTTATCCTTCTCCCTCTTGTACTGTACATTTGAAATGCTAATTCCGGCTGATGGAAGTCAAGTGTCAGCCAAGTACCTTGAAAAGTAGCTTGTTTCCACCAGAGCGGAGCATCTTAACCGGTACTTGTTTGTTCAAGGACTTTGTTTCCCTTTCAACAAAAGTTTTAATGTTTTGGGAAAGTCAAAGGAAGAGTGTATGTACAGTATACATAAGTATGTAGCGTTTTTGAATGATTGATTTTAATCAGATTAATCAAAGCCTCTAAATGAATTCAATTATGATTAATCATTTGAACTATGTCTAAAATATGCCCTGTTTTCCAGTGCAGGATTTGAACATTTAAAAAAGAAAAAGAATCTGGGATAAAAAAAACTTTTTTATATTATCATTATTTTTTAATATTTATCAAAATAGTTGATCTAAAAGCCTCCCAAATGCTTGTAAATCCCTCAAGTGATACTGTATCTCTCCATAAAACCGTGCTCTACCGATTTCTTTTTTTTCAATAAGAAAATGCTCATTGGTGGTGGTGATTGATCAACGAAATGTATTAATGCCGTTAACTCGTTGATTTTCAACAGCCTTGAGTATAAATATTTGCATGGCAAACAACAATGACTACAGGTTAGTCCTGGGCATTGGTTTCCATGGGGTGTTAGTTGCATCGTATTAATAGCATAAACCTACAGTATAATCCAGATTGTGGTGTTGCTGCATGAAGCTCAAGTGATGGTATCTCCCCTGCTAAAAGGGCCTTCCGTGTTGGCTCAGCAGCAGCAGAAATCTCAGCACACGCGTGGGAGTTTGCGTGTGCAAATAAACCTTGGGAACGGCCTCGCGCGTTTTGTTCTGCAGTCGACGCGCCTGGTCTCCTTTTTCAATGGGCCGATTCCAGCAAAGGGAGATTCTAATGACTCTTGCCGATAGCGTTCCAATCAGGGGTGGATGTAACATTTCGAATTGGGGGTGGCAGAAGAAAATGGTAAGGGGGCAGCTTCATCGCCCGTGTCGCTTCGCGCCACGGGCGATGAAGGCGCCCCCATACCATTTTCAGTAGTGTACTTTTAAATATAAGTAGTAGTACTTTTAAATATAAGCACTGAACTATCTTGGGTTGTTTTGCATGCCATCATGTTTGGTGGGGCTGACTGTCCCCCGCCCCCCCATGCCTATGCCTAGATCCGCCCCTGGTTCCAATTCGCTCTTTTGTGTCTGAGCAGTGCACTTGAGGTGCGGGCAATCATGCACGTTCACACACACACACACACACACACACACACACACACACACACACACAACACGCACTCACCCACGCACGCATGCACGCACACACGCGCACACACACACATGTGCACACACACGCACGCACGCATGCACACACACACACACACACACACACACACGCGCACATGCACGCGACATAATATAAGGGAGAAGCTTTTGTTCAGTTGGCTGCTGCTCCGCTTGGCTAGTTCATTGTACTAGCTAATTGTTTGCAGGAGCACTGATTAACGAAACCTATACCCGAGTCAAATGCAATTAATAGATGCCGAAGACCTGAGCACATTCAAACCGATTTTTGCGATCTACCTGTGTCATGCATTTTAATTGCTACGAATGCTCTACTGCAGGGGTTTTCAAAAAAAGACTTAAACCACTGACCCGACGGTCCCAGGAGTGGGAGCATCACTTCACAACGCCTGCTGCTATGGCATTACACAATTGAGCACCATCAACCACTCCTGGATGTGCACTGTGTTTTCTGAGCATTGGAGTGGAATTTTGTATCCGGAAAACGCTCCGTTAAGCTGACCTGCGTTTATATCCCATTTCTTTCACCAAAACCAGAGCAGAACTCCCACCACGGGACTCTGGCAATCAATTAATGCAGTTGACACCACTGTCTTAACTGAACTATCTGAATGATCCATTTAAGCCCTCCTAATCACTGGCTAAGCAGCATATACAGTAGTTTTAGTCCTAGTCTCTTGTTTTCATATAGTTTCAGTCACATTTTACACACGCTAAAACACTATGACACTTGTGTGTGACTGTGTGTGTGTGTGTGTGTGTGTGTGTGTGTGTGTGTGTGTGTGTGTGTGTGTGTGTGTGTGTGTGTGTGTGTGTGTGTGTGTGTCACCTCACTCTCGCAGGGCGAAAGAAGCTGAGCAGTTGAAGCAGGATTTGCAGGAAGCACGAGAGTCGGAGCGCCGGGCGAAGAGCAAGCTGCTGGAAATCACCAGCAAGGCTGTTGTCTATCCGGTAAACACTGCCTGGAAACACACGCGCGCACACATATATACACACACACACACACACACACACACACACACACACACACACACACAGTGAATCGATACGTATCACGATACATGTTTGGCAATACGACACATGGCCAATATTGCATCATTCTGGCGATATGATCCGATTTAGGATTTAAAATCGATATAGTAACTATTTAAAATACATTGACATTGTTTTAAAATAATTAATCACATCACTCTTTTCTTTTTTTCTTTTCTATTTTCTTAAAAAAAAAATCTAAATTTGAGGCATGTAGCAGTAATGCAATTGATTATCTGCAAAGCAAAACGATTTGATACTGATTATTTGCATTGCAAAACAATACGATATAAAAATCGCTTTCTTCGATGCAGTTCCTATATCATTACAACCCTACTTTGTACGTCTGACTGCAAAAATAATAGCCTGTTCATCGCACTTAGTTTAGGTCAAAATAAAGTGGCATTAGCTCATCTCCCTTCACCAACACTGTACTGTTGAAGCAGCAGCATGACGAAAGTAACTAGTATTAATAGAAGTAGCTGTAATATTATTGCTGTAATATTCTCATGCAATCTCATTGTATTGCTTTCATAGAGAATAATTAATAATATAACTGTAATATTATGTTATATTCCCAGTTTCTCCCTTCTCTGGCCATACTGCATGAACACAGACTCGTTTCCCAGTATGTGTGTGCAGCACAAGGCAGAAGGAGATGCATGCATATAAAGCAGGCCGTGCACACCAGTCGACCTACGCGAACAGGCCCGCCTACGTGGAAAAAAAAATCCACGTGGGACACACACTTGTGGACAGAGAGAGAGAGAAAGAGAAAGAGAGAGAGAGAGAGAGCCTGCGCCCGCATGCATTGCAGACAAACGCACACAGCCATGCACATGCATGCGCGCGCACATCAGTGGCGTTTCTGAGCAATTTGGATCCGCAGGCGAGATTTTCCCTGCAGCCCCCCCTTACCAAATGGACCCTTACGGGTCCATTTGGTAAGGGGGGGCTCCAGGGGAAAAAAGGGAAAAATCTCCTGAGACGTCATACCTATGACAGGCACAGCAAAATGGCGCCCCTCCAAGGGATAAAAATATGAACTATTTTTAAACTAAAGAACATATTATTGTTTTAAATGTTCAATTCTAGTTATAGAAGACAAGTACCCTATAATCTATTGATCCATATGAGGCTTATTAGCCTGGGATCCTTTTAACAGCATCTCTGCCAAACTCGCCTTTCCCGCCTTTTTGTGGCCACTAGGGGGCGCCAAAGTATTATTAATATTTTTTTAGGCGAGTGCCTAAAGCAGTGAAAGTGTTAAAGCATGTCTGTTGGTCACCCCGGTGAGGCCCCCCCCCCCCCCCCCCTCCCCTCACGGCGCCCCATTCAACTGCCTAGTCTGCCTAATGCCAAAAACGCCCTTGACACACGCACAGTCGCACACGCACACACACGTGCCCAATTCACGAGGGGGGGTAAGACGTGGGAACACGTTCTCTCCTATCTCTCCCCGGCTCCGGACTCAGAGAAGCACAAACACAAACACAGATGCGCACGGCGCCGCCTCAATCATCGCGCCGGTCGTCTTCATTTGGCCTCTGGGAAATGGACACGGCATAGAGCGACGTACGCCCCGCGCATGCATGCCAAGGGTGTATTTATCTGCCCACCCCATAGACACGCTCTCTCTCTCTCTCTCTCTCTCTCTCTCTCTCTCTCTCTCTCTCTCTCTCTCGCTCTCTCTCTCTCTCTCTCTCTCTCTCTCTCCTCTCTCTCTCTCTCTCTCTCTCTCTCTCTCTCTCTCTCTCTCTCTCTCTCTCTCTCTCTCTCTCTCGCTCTCTCTCTCTCTCTCTCTCTCTCTCTCTCTCTCTCTCTCTCTCTCTCCACCAGGCTACAGTTTTGGAATGCAGATAATGAATTTCCATTTATATTGCATATATTAGATCTATTCCTTTCTCCCCCCTCTCTTTCTTCTTCCTCTTCTTTTTGCGTGCTCTTTCATTCCTCGCGCCCATGCTTGAATAGAACATGCAGTGTGATGTGAGTTCCCATCCACACAATAATCTGATTTTTTCTTTAAAAAAAAGTTATTTTATCCCATGATTTTTTTAAACCATTTTTCACCCAGTGCCAATTCCTCATGTGATCCCGGGCTCTACACACCCTCCACCAACCTGGGGAGGCAGCAGACTGGCCTCATGCTTCCTTCAATGCATGAGTAGTCCAAGCTGCCTTCTTTTCACCTGACAGAGGGGGGAGTTTCCCTGGTTGGACGTAGCGCATGAAAGGAACACGTTATTCCAACCAGTTCCTGTCCCCTCCATCAGGCGCCCCGGCTGGCCAGGGGGAGGCAGTTTAGAGCCCAGGATTACTGCATGTTTTTGTGAGGGTATCTACCCTAGGGGACACGGGGAGAACATGCAAACTCCACACAGAAAGGCCCTTTCGCTAACCCCAAATTGGGTTTGGGCACTGACGACGCGGAAAAGCGAAAGAATAAAGCGGGTGATTGATAGCTGCAACCCTGATATTTCAGTCCCATCAGTCAGCGTGTAGCTTATCATCCCCCTAATCGCTTCCTGTCTGTCCACCCTGTCCACCCCCCATCCACCATGGTCTATCACTCCTGTCACTCCTGTGGTGCATCCCCCTCCCCACGATCTGCCCAGGGATGCCACGTGATGTTTCACATTTCATCCTATC
Organism: Benthosema pterotum; assembly: GCA_039105355.1. NCBI lineage: Eukaryota > Metazoa > Chordata > Actinopteri > Myctophiformes > Myctophidae > Benthosema > Benthosema pterotum. The sequence goes on from CM076972.1 coordinate 47,149,184, forward strand.
TGTCTATAATTGGCTTTCAAAGTTTGCAGGTTTCGCCGGCTAAACCGACCACACCGTTTCAGCTGACATGAGAGGTGTCGGGTGTGGCTGTGATTATTGTTAAGCAGTAGAGAATGGCAGCATCAAATAAAATAGCTTCCATGATTCATCCGTATGATTTATCCGTCCGTCTTGTGCCCGATTCCCCAAAGCCCCCCCCCCCCCCCCCCCCCCCCCCCCCCCCCCCCCCCCCGCCAGCTCTGAGTAAATAACTAATTGAAAGAACTGTTATTTACGCAAATAACGTAGAGTGGGCGCATGTACGTTTATTGAATCGCAGAGCATTACGCAAATAACGTACAGCGGGCGAACGTAACCACTCTAGTGCATGCTAGTTCTGTACGTAGAAGGGAAATCTGCTTCCGTAAACAGCGTTACTTGAATCATGCCCGCTGTCGCGTTTTTTTACACCACGAAGAAACGCCCCCCCTTTTCTTAGCGTGTTTGGTCAACAACATCATTACTTCAGGATATGAAAAAAGGAGCAGCAGTCAGGTAGGCTGGCAGGCTAACGCTATGAATGACTGCAGTTTTCGGTTGTGCTGTTAAATGCTGGGCTGTCGGTAGTGTGTTGTTGTGTTGTACAAAATGTTTTGTTTGGTGGCAGAGATACAAGCTTGTTGTATTTTGTCAATAATAATATAATAATAATAATAATAAACTTTATTTATAGAGCACTTTTCATGACACATGTGCAGCGCAAAGTGCTTTACAATATAATTTGAGATAAAGAATAAGAACAAAAATATAGAAAGATCTAAAACAGTCAGGTCACATTTGAACATAGCAAAAAATAGTACATTTCATTCAGTACAGTTGTAAAAGAGTATAAATACAGTAGAAAACTAATACAACAATATATAATGGGTCAGTAAAATTAAACGAAAAGGTTGCTCAGCAAAAGGCAAGTGTAAAAAGGTGCGTTTTGAGCTGTGCTTTAAAAACATCAAGGGATGGTGATAATCTAAGGTGCAATGGAAGTCTATTCCAGGTCGTTGGCCCCTGAAAGGCAAATGCTGCCTCGCCATATTTTTTGTAGGCCATTTTTTCGGCTGTTCAAGTAGGCCAGCAGCCGCCGACCTAAGTGGACGATTTGGGACATATCTGGGCAAACAGTCCAGAAGGTACTTGGGAGCCAAGCCGTTTAAGGCTTTAAAAACAAGTAAAATAATTTTAAATTCAATTCTGTAAGCAACTGGGAGCCAATGTAAAGAATATAAGACTGGAGTGATGTGGTCACGCATCTTAGTTCTTGTCAGAATTCTGGCTGCGGCATTTTGAACAAGTTGCAACTTGTCAATCGATTTCTTTGGGAGGCCAGATAGAAGTGAATTGCAATAGTCTAGTCTTGAAAAGACAAATGCGTGTATGAGAGTTTTTGCGTCGTCCAAGGACAGATAGGCTCTAATTCGTGCTATGTTTCTTAAGTGGAAGAAGGCCGTCTTGGTAGCATATTTAATATGTGCATCAAAATTCAGTTCGGAATCAATGATGACACCAAGGTTTGTTACTGTGTTTTTACAGCCTACCGCTAGGTTACCGAGTCTGTTGGTTATAACCTCTCTCTGTTCACTTGAGCTAGGGCCGACTATGAGAACCTCAGTCTTTCCTTCATTAAGCTTAAGGAAGTTCTTGCTCATCCAACTTTTGATGCTGGATAAGCAGTTTAATAACGGGTCGAGAGCATTGGGATCATCTGGTGCTACGGATAGATACAACTGTGTATCATCAGCATAGAAATGGTAATTTACTGCGTGAGTCTCGATAATATCTCCTAGTGGTAAAATGTAAAGAGAAAATAAAAGGGGCCCGAGTATTGAGCCCTGTGGAATGCCCGAGCAGATTTCATGTTCGTCTGAGTTAAATTCAGATAAATTGACAGAATAGCGTCTTCCTTTCAGGTAGGAGCTAAGCCAAGATAAGGCAGTGCCTGACAGGCCTACCCATTGCTCCAGGCGTTCTATTAAGATTAAATGGTCTATTGTATCAAACGCCGCCGTTAGATCCAGGAGTAAAAGGACTGTTATATTTTTCTTGTCTGAAGATAATCTTAAATCGTTTACTACTTTTAAAAGTGCTGTTTCAGTGCTATGACCCTTCCGGAAGCCCGACTGAAGACTGTCATGCACTTTGTTCTTCTGTAGAAAGGCATCTAATTGATTATAAATATTTTTTCTAGAACCTTGCCCAAAAAAGGTAGGTTAGATATAGGCCTGTAATTTTCAACCATTGAAGGGTCCAGGTTGTGTTTTTTTAAAAGAGGCTTTACAGTAGCCATCTTTAGAGAGTCTGGAAAAACACCTGCTTTGATGGAGCAGTTAACTATATTTAAAATATCACTGATTACACTATCAAGGACTTCTTTAAGAAATGGGGTGGGGATAGCGTCCAGTGAACAGGACGATGATTTCATCTGAGCTATCGTTTTCCGGAGTTCCTCTTCATTAACTATGCTAAATGCCATGAGGCTTTCCTTGAAGCGATTTCCGTTCCTACTAATAGCATCACTGGCTATAGATCTATTTAAAGTAGAAGAGTTTGTGTTATTTGCACTGTTCATAATATCAGTACGAATATTGGAAATTTTGGTGTCAAAGAAGGTAGCAAATTCATTGCATCTAGCTTTGGAGGCTTGAAGTGATTGTTTATATCTCCTATATGGCATGCCCAAAGCTTAGAGTATTATGGATATAGACACTTATAAACTCCGTTCACTTCATGAAGCCAGTCCCATCACAGAGTCTCTGTGACTGATGTTTATGTGGCACTATTATGCTACTACACAGAATGTGGTGGGTAAGGTAGCCTAGAACAGTCATTCCCAACGACCGTGCCGCGTCACTTTACCGTGACTTGGAGCAAGGCCAACCGTGCCGTGAGAATTGCCCATCCAACTCCTTAGCAAACCCCGAAACCAATCGATACTGCAGTCCATTGTTCTAAGGTGCGAGAAAAACAACATGCTAATGACGGCCGGGCGTCACAGGGCTCATCATTAACAATAGAAATGTTAATGCGAATGTCTTTGTCACTATGGAACAACTTTACTGTAAATATCCCAGCTACAAGCTTAGTTTATCAGTTGCACTGGGTTGTACAACATGGAACTAGCAGCCAAACGGAGATGCATCCAGAAGACGCTACATTTCGGTCCCTTCAAGGCACCACCACCAGATCCCGCAGCGCTGCCCAGCCGCGGCGCACACAGCGCCGCCGAATCTTCATCTGACGACGGCACAGCAAACAGCCCTTCACCGCCGGCCAGTGAAGGAGCAACGGCGACACCAACTAAGAAAGGCTGGCCAGACTGTACCGCGAGGATTACATTAAACGCGGTTTCACGTTTACTGGGGACATATCTAATCCGATCTGGAGTGAGACCAGTTAATTGACATAAAGTACGACATTGGATGGCAAATGAAAATTCAAAGAACTAAGCCTGGACAGGTTTTGGTTGGCTGATGGCAAGGAATATCCAGAAATCGCAGACAGCGCAATGGCAGTGCTGCTCCCCTTTTCCACAACCTACCTGTGTGAGCTGGACTTTACAACCCTGACTGGAATAAAAACCAAACACAGAGAGAGACTGAGAGCAGTTGATGAGGAGCTCCGTGTCAACATGTCCACTGTCTCAGCCAGGATAAAAACTCTTATATTTGGCGAAAGATTTTTGTTATTGTACTTTTTTTTTTTTTTTTTAAATATTACTGTGCCATGATAAATTTAATGGGTGTGCTACAGTTTGTATATAACCTTTTTTTTTCTTTTTATCCTTTGTCAGAATTTCTGAAATTTAAGATCATGTATTGGCTAAAGATTTTTGTTTTTACAACTACTTTTTTAGAAGTATTTTTTGCCATTGATGAGTTTTTCTAAAATAAATTAGTGAAACTGAGGCACAGTCAGTCATTTTTTCTTCCTCTTCAATATATATATATATATATATATATATATATATATATATATATATATATATATATTATATATATATATATATATATATATATATATATATATATATATATATATATATATATATATATATATATATATATCCACACACACAAGGTGTATATATACAATGTTATATACTGTATATATACGCAACTTACATCTAGGTGTGCCTTGACATTTCTGGGTTATGAAAAGTGTGCCTTGAGGTAAAAAAGGTTGGGAAACACTGGCCTACAATACTTTGACGGTGAACAAATATTTTCAACTCTTATTTGTCTCTATTCTAGACCTGCTACATCTCTACATAAGAGACAGTTTCATAGTTTTGTTGTTGGTCAGGATTGAAATAGCAATAAATACATTCATTTGAAAAGGAAACATTGGGGGGGGGGGGGGGGGGGGAGAGAGAGAGAGAGAGAGAGAGAGAGAGAGAGAGAGAGAGAGAGAGAGAGAGAGAGAGAGAGAGAGAGAGAGAGAGAGAGAGAGAGAGAGAGAGAGAGAGAGAGAGAGAGAGAGAGAGAGAGTGAGTCCATAGGTTTATAACAAGGTTTATAAGTTATCTATAATTTATTTCTCCGCAAAAAAAATGGCCAAAATAACAAAAAATGCCAAAATCAGCGCCTGAGAAGCAGGGCCCCTAGTAAAAAACCTGCTTGGGGCCCCTGGAGGCCAGAATCGACACTGTTCAGATCAAAATGGGTTTAAACCAGGGGTTTTCAGCCTGGTCCCCAGGCTAAATGGTGGAAAGTTGGTTAACAAGATGTAACTCTTTGAGAGTGTAAACATGAAATGTTTACGCTCTCAAGAGTTAAAATATTCATCATGTGAGTTAGCCCAAGTCTACACAACTAGAGAATGTAGCAGATTAATGGTGAATTTGATCTGTATGTTTGACTGTTTTTTCTCTGAAATCCAGCCTGGAATTGAGGACAAAAGCAAAAAAAAAATCTTTAGTTTTGGGATGCTTGTCAATGTAGACTGCAAAGATGCCAACCATTACGCATTTTGCGTATCGACTACGTATTTTGACCTCTGACTACGCTGCTACGATTAATCACTGCAGAATACGCAAAGAGCGCAAACCCTCTGTTTTTCCCATGTAGTAGTAGGCGTTGTTGGCGTACGCCAACTCCGTTCACCTCATGGGGCCAGTCCATCTACATAAACGTCTGTTGGATAGTGACATGAATAGTGACAGCCGGAAGTTACTGAATGCATTGAAGCCTATGGGCTCGCGCGAGTACGTGGACCACGTGACCAGGCTGTTTTCTGACCCCTCGATGTCGCAACTCTTCTACTAGATGGGTCTGCCTTAGACCTTGGTTTCTAGCGACGTGATTGGTCTGCGTCCCCATCGGAAGGAAGGCTTAGCTTAGATAGCACCCAGCTAACAGTGCAGTCGCGTCGGCCGCGGCTCACGGTGATTCGTAGTGCTAATCGCCTGAGTTGTCTCCTATTAAAATATTATTTTACTATATGGCCCTGGCTCGAGCCTCCAGTGGGGTCGTTCATGTTGTCTCGTTATGGCTGCCGCAGCCTCGCGCTGCTCGGCTCCGCTCCGAGGACGAGGAGGTGCTCGAGCATGTTCTTTTCTCCTGTGTCTTTCGGTCGGTCGCACGGCGGCGGACCGCGTGAGGGAGAGGCTCGAGGAGACTAGTAGATTGGAGCGACCCGAAGTGAAGAAGTAGTGAGCGTAATGAGGCGGTCGCTCCGAATTCTAACCGCGGAACAAACAACCAAACTGAGATGGATGGATAGAATAGTGAAGACGCCATGATGACCATCCAAACTTTACCAGGGGTTTTCAACTTTTTCGATACCAGGGCCCACTATTTATTCAGTATTTGAGCCACGGACGACCATTAGAGGAGTTTTTTAGCCCCACAGACCCCAAAAACTAAAGATTTCTTATGCTTTTGTCTACAATAACAGACTGGATTTAGGAAACAAAACAGGCAAACCTACAGATTAAAAAGGACCATTAATGTTCCAGTTCTGTAGACTTGGGCTAATTCAGATGATGAATAGGCTACTTTAACTCTTTGAAAGTGTAAACATGAAACCAAATGGACCCGCAAGGGTCCATTTGGTTTCATATTTAGACAAATATTCATTTCTGTATATCTAATCATAGTGGAGGTGGAAGGGAAAAGAAATAGGCCTAATGGTGGTGGTGGTGGTGGGGGGCAGTTCTTACAACAACTCCAGTCATGTTATGAATGAATGTTTTTTTTTTATAAACAAGAGATGAGAGTTACAGTACAAGTCAAGTACATACTGCAAGGTTGAATGGTTTTCACCATTTATCCGCCATTTGATTACATTTTCACACCAAAGACCTAAAATTAAAGAATTCTTTTGATTTTGTCCACAAATCCAGGCTGTATTTTGCCAACAAAACAGTGTAAACTTCTTAATTAAGTGGTGCTAATTCCGATGATGAATATTTTAACTCTTGAGAGTGTCAAAATGAAACCATTTGGTTTCATTTTTACACTCTCAAGAGTTACATCTGGTTACCCAACCTTCCGTCATTTAGCCTGGAGACCACCTGGAATCATCTCAAGGACCACTGGTGGTCCCCAGACCACCTGTTGAAAACCCCTGGTATATAATAGTGTTCATGGAATGCGGTCCAACTCCAAAGGTTTTGGATGTGGGATGCCTTTCTCCTAAATGCAGGCATTTCTAAGTGACCCCAAACTTTTGAACGCTAGTGTATCAGTGTCATGGATTTCAATGTTTGGGGGCACCCAACTTCTTTTGGGCTAAAATCTACTGAAACATACCTCCATGATAAGTGAGAATGTGAAGTTAATATTGGCATACAAATGTGCCTTGCTGCAATGTGCGCTGCACTGCCGCGCTGTCGGGCCGCTGCGCCGCCGCGCCGCTCCGCCGCCGCTCCGCCGCGCCCCGGTAATTTGCTACTCAAAAACATTTTCAAAGGTTGGCATGTATGAGGCTACAATGTCCTCAAATTGTAGACCGTGGCTCAAATCCTTGGTATGAAAAAGGTTAAAAACCACCGGTTTAACTACATCAAACCTAATCTCACTCAAACAAAACTCCCCTGTGTCTCCTCCTCAGACCCCTCAGCCGTCACAGCCACCGCAGCCGTCCCAGTTGTCTCAGCCGCCATCACAGCCGCCATCACAGCCACCATCGCAACTACCGCCAGCTGACAGCATGCCGGCCGACCTGAGCTTCAGCCGAGAGAACCTGAGCTTTGACTTCAAAGACACCGACATGAAACGCCTCTCCATGGAGATCGAGAAGGAGAAGTAAGTTGATTGATACCACTTCTTTTCTTTTCATGCCCAGGACTCCCGAATTGAGAACGGCAGCTTGCACCAGGGAACCCCCATGAAGACCAATGTCAGCACAGTCTTCTATTCAAGCCCAATAGGGTGTTTGATTTTTGTTTACATGTGTTAAAGGGGGAATAACATGAAATGCAACTTTTTATTCTTACTTTTTTTCTGTGTGATTTTGGTGCACCCTTGTGTGTTTTCTATCCCCACAAATTATCTAGTTTGTACAATCAGTCTTTCATATCATATTGGAGCTTTAATGTCAATTGCTCTCAGGAACAGCTTGTTTGATTTTGGCCTCATAATGATGTCATCAATGCACCCTGCTTTGTATAATTCCTCCTCTCCTTCAGTCTTCAGTTCCAAATTTGCATTTCCACTTTGTTCAACATTGTTGATTTTCAATGAGTTGACATGGAACTTAAATAAGCCTGGTTTTATCTTGCATCACTATTATAATGACTATAAAATATCCTGCATATCAGCGCCCCCACCCCCTCAGGACATTGGTGGTACTGCAGCTAAACTGTCTACAAATAAATGACAAGGACTGGTCTGGTTGTATCAGTGATGATTTGCGGCTCAAATCATTAGAAATAAGCTCGAGGGAGATACTGTATACAATATGATATTAAGTATTAAAAACAACTTTAGGAATCCATGTTATTTCCATTTTATGACCTACAAGCTATGAGCTTGTAGATCTGGTATTTTTGAAAATGGTGACAATGTGACAATGGGGTTAAATCAGCGGCTTTGCTTACTGACCGTCCCTCAGGGTGGAGTACATGGAGAAGAGCAAACACCTCCAGGAGCAGCTCAACGAGCTGAAGACGGAGATCGAGAGTCTGAAGCTGAAGGAGAGAGAGACGCCGCTGGACATCCTGCACGACCACAACACCCAGCAGGGCACCAGCAAGCACAGCAACTTCAAAAAGGTAAACCTACTGTACCTACTGTGCATGTTACATGACCACAACACCCAGCAGGGCACCAGCAAGCACAGCAACTTCAAAAAGGTAAACCTACTGTACCAAACAACGTTGTCCTTTAACCCATTGTGTCGTGACCTCGATTCGAGTTTCTGACACCAGATTATACAGTTGTTCCTGACACCAGATTATAGCAGCAGCAACATTCTAGCTTCTGACGCTAGATTCTACAATAGTTTCCGACACTAGATTCTAGTTGTTGACACTAAATGATAGTTTCTGATGCTAGGATCTACTTTTTGACACTAGAATCTACTTTCTGACGCTAGAATCGAGTTTTTGACACTTAGACTAGGTTATTTCACCAAATATATGAACCCTGAAGGCAAATCGTGTTAATTTATGGCATACAGGTTTTCTAGGGGTATTAAGGCATGCTGAATCCAAATCTGCTGTATGCCAAGCTCAAAAATGGCTGCTAAGGCCTCAAAATGGACCATTTAACCCTATGAAGGCTGTAGACGACTAAAGCGTAATTTATTCATTTTGAGATGCCAGCTGCAAACGTAATAAACGTAATTCTGTTTTTATTGGTGCTTAGGCTAGAGGGGACCCTAAGCTAGCTTGTCACAAAGATCCATGTAGCTGCCATCATGGGTTTGCTCAAAATTTATCATATAGCCCACTACAGTACAAAAAAGTTACCCAAAGTTACCCAAAATAGAGAGAGATCTATCTGTCTTTTAAACACTAGTGCTAAAACACGATCGTCTGGCCTCCATGGACTGTGGCAAGCATCGTTCAGCCTTACACACCTCCCTTGCTTTGTATCAGAATGTCCTGAATGCTAATCACTTCTCAAGCCAACAGAGAAAACAAAACAACACAGGGGACCCCCGGGGACCCCGGGGACCCCCAGGGACCCCCCGGGGACCCCCCCCCCACAACACAGGGTCCCCCCCCCCCCACAACACCTCCACAATAACATAACAAAGCCAAGCCAAAAAGAGAAACAAAACAACCCTGGGGACCCCCCCCCCCCCACAGCACAGGGACCCCCCACAACTGAGGGACCCCCCCACAACACCTCCACAATACCATAACAAAACGCCATAAGAGCACAATATATGCTGGTGGTGGGGGCTTAGTTGCATGTTTCCCGGAAAGCCTCACAATCCAAAACACAGATAAAATGTAGATGTTTTTTTTTGCACATCACATCAAATAGAAAAAAACAACAACTTGTTTTTGTCTACGGAGGTATAGGCAAGGCAAAACAAGCACTCAGAGTTGATAAACAACGCCCAAGAATCACAGAAAACCAAAACAAGCCATCGCATATAAAATGGGGTGTTCTTTTCTCACCGTTCTGCAGTCCTGTTGTCCAGACTAAGCAATCCGTTTGTTTGTCCGTGTTTGAACACCATGCCAGGGTAAAGCAACTCCGTGGTCCGTGGAGACATGATTCCCATTTCCCAAAAAAATAAATCACAGCCTGGTTCGTGCTCCTGGCCTCCTGCTGTCCTGGCCACTCATTCATCATCATCCACTACTTCAGCTGGGGTCCGGGGACCACCAGTGGTCCTTGAGAGAGTTCCAGGTGGTCCCCAGACTAAATGATGTAACGTTGGCTAACCAGGTGTAACTCTTTGAGAGTGTAAACATGAAACCAAATGGATCCTTGCGGGTCCATTTGGTTTCATTTTTACGCTCTCAAGAGTTAAAATATTCATCATCTGAATCAGCCCAAATCTACACGACTAGAAATCTAGGTTTGCCTGTCATGTTTCCGAAATGCAGGCTAGAATTGTAGATAAAAACAGAGAGTTTTGGGTCTGTGGGACTAAAATGTCATCAGATGGTGGTCCGTGGCTCAAATGCCGAATAAATGGTGGTCCCTGGTATCAAAAAGGTGGTACTACAGCGATTCCATTTTGCGCGTTTGTTCCGGCCCGTTCCTTTGTTCCAAACAGAAAAACAACTGCGCAGTGATCTGGCTTCGTCTTCCCAATGTGTCCATTCAAGTATCCATTTTGAGGGGAAGTGTTGCCAACTCCAAAATGCACTAGTGGCACTTCCAAAATGCATGCAAAATGCATGCTAGAGCAGTGGTTTTTAGCCCAACTCACCAGCAAAAAAGCACTAGATTTTCCTCCATGAGTTTTTCAATAATTTTGGCGCTAGGGGGGTCTGGAAAAAATAACTAAATATAGTGACAAATGTGCCAAGTTGGCAACACTGTGAAGAGAAATTCATGCGACATTGTGACATCTAGCAGGGATATTCAGGGGTCAAAAAAGTTTTGTCCCCATTCAATAGAAGTCTATGTACAAGAGCCACCATTGGACTGGCCCCTTGAAGTGAACAGACAATAGGTTTGAATGGCAAATCAAGTTTATAGACTAGATTCTAGAGCAGGGGTTTTCAACCGGTGGTCCGGGGACCACCAGTGGTCCCTGAGAGGGTTCCAGGTGGTCCCCAGCTAAATTGTTTACCCAGATGTAACTCTTGAGAATGTAGAAATGAAACCAAATGGACCCTGAAACCAAATGGACCCTGGCGGGTCCATTTGGTTTCAGGGTCCATTTGGTTTCATTTTTACACCCTCAAGAGTTAAAGTATTCATCATGTGAATTACAGTAGTCCTAATCTATACAATCATGGACAGAAGCAAAGGAAATCTTTAGTTTGGGGGGGGGGGGGCTGTGGGGCTAAAATGTCCTCAAATGGTGGTCCGTGGCTCAAATGCTGAATAAATGGTGGGCCCTGGGATGAAAAAGGTTGAAAACCCCTGTTCTAGAGGCAATTGGTGCATGTACTGGGATATAAAAAGATACATTTTATATAAAAATATTATTTTCCCAAACCATGGTGTATGCAACTCAAAGCATGGAGCATGATGATGATGATGATGATGATGATTCCTGGCTTGATACTGTATACATGTCACAACTTTTTTGTGGGACCTGAAAAAAGCCTTTTTTAGTCAGTGTATGGTGTATTGTAAGCCCCCCCAAAGATGAATGCAACATGGTATAAACATGATTCCTTTTTCAGAGTAAAGTAGACAGATGCAGCTTTCAAATAAGGTATTGTGTGATAATGTAGACCATTCCCACAGTGTCCTATGGGCAGAGAAAGAAAAAAAAACTAAAGACAGCTGTATCTCAGAATGACCTCTCAGCAGGGCATTTTCTGGTCTAACCAACCAGGTATTAGAATGCTCATAAGTAAATAACGGTACATGCTAGAGTGATAAAAAAAATTTCTGTGTAAACTGGAGACCTGTACCTTTCAAATGAGACATTTTGTTAAGTTTTGGTCATATCACACATTATTCTATAGATATTCAAATATTTAGATTATGTATTGATTGAGATGGCCTGATAAGGTAATTGAATAATTAGGGCGTGGCCATCAAAGGGTTAAATATGGCGGCCACCACTATGCTATAACATAGTAAAACGCCTATATTTTTAACAAAATAAGGTTATAAATGGACTGAAATGTCTTCATTTATGTTTTCATATATGGGGAATTCAATGAAATATTGAGATGTAAGGTAAATTGTGAAGAAACCACTTTAAAATAATTTATAGTGATAATTGCCTCTTTACTCCAGGCCCTTTCCCTATCGAAATATTCCTCCGAGGGATATTGCATGTTAATCAGTCTAAAACCACCACAGTTGGTCCAGGTGTAGTCCAGGGCATGTTAAGATTTACCTAGGGCACCTGAGCTGGCGAGCTTCAAGGGTCACCATAGTGGCCAAATCCAATAGGGCTGCCACCTGAAAACTGTTTTGGCTATAACTTCTGAACCAGATAAGCTACAAATGCAAACCTGGTGTCCATTTCAGAATGTTTGACAATGAGAAACATTTTGAAATTATTGAATGTGTGTCTGGTCACCTAATTTGCATATGTCCAAGATAGAGGCAATATGAAAATGTCTTGTTGTACTTTAACTTTTGACACTACATTGACGAACTGGTAAATGTGTCTATTTTATTTTATTCATGTATTTTAATTCTTATACTATATGTTGTTATTTTTGAGAGAGTGGCCTGTTTGCACAGTAAGAGCCCTCACCATTCAGCCGCAATTGAGGGTATGTGCATGTGTAATCCCCAGGATTTGAACTCCGGTCTCCCACATGAAAGTCCAACATCTTAACCAGACCAAAGGTACATCCCCTTGGTCTGGGGGCAGACACTAGAATTTGGAGGCCATTAGAAGCTGTAGGCACTGCTACACATGCATGAAAGTGAGTGGAAAATTGAGTGGCAAAGTGAGAAAGTGAGTTTAATGTTGTTTAGATTAGATCGATAGATCAGATTTATCTTATGAGGTGTGAGCTGTCAAGGCCAGTAAGTGTTTTTTTTTTTCCACACAAGGTAGATGTTCACACATTCTGGATGTTATGCTGATGCCATGTGCATACCCTCTGTCATTATAAGTAATTAAAGCCATAGAGTCACAGAGTATATGACTATGTCATGGCTTTGATCTTGAGCACCTCCACCTCTGATAGGAAGGCACTCTGACCTAACTTGGACAATTGACTATTACCCGGGTGCAGTATGGGTTGGCGTGGTGAGAGGAGTGAGATGTAGGATGGGCCCAGACAGGATTCAACCCACAGAGCTTAGTCCTTCCATGTGCTAGACCTCTCAGTCCCGGCAGAGTAGTTCAGGAGTGGTGGACTGTGTGGTCCTGTATTTCCCTAATGGGACTGATTGTGGCTACAGTAGTTACTGGGACGTAATTTGGGTCACCTGAGTGAGGTATATGATGTTGCAGGACCCAAAACCCTAATGACCTTGGGATACAGCACAGAGAATATGTTGCAGATGCATCCATGCAATGTGAGATTTAGTTAGAACCATGCAGACACAGCAGGAGAAAGACTAGCCACTGCAACCACATGGATGTGTTAAAGATAGATGCCAATAAGGAAAGATGTATGGGGAATCAAGATAACTGAAGTGATAAAGGAGTCACTAGACAACAGAGTTAATCTGCTCAGGCTCCAAGGTGAGGGCAAATACTGTATGCCTGTCTCATCTCATGTTAAAAGGATCCTTACATGCTAATAAAACAAATATGCCTTAAAACACTATACTTGCCTTCTATAACTAAAACATGCAGATAAAAACACCTTCAATACTTTATTTCTATCATAAATAGAGCATCTTTCATAGCACCGGAGCACCTCCGGTCGCAGGATGATGATGTCACATGAGCATGTTCATCCATATATTCCATAGAGCTAGATCACACGTGACATCATCATCCTACACCAGGAGCAGTTCCTGTTGAGTGTAATATGCTCTATTTATGAAAGAAATAAGATGCCATTGGTGTTTTTATTGGTTTATTTTGTTTGTCTTATTAGTCAGGGATCTTTTTAACTCCAAAAATGCCTATTCACATCCTGTTGGCACATGGAAGAGAGGGGAAGTCAGTGACTTCTGGAGACCAGGAGCAGTCCAGATCTCATGAACAGGAATGTCCTGCAATAATTATTTCTGCTAGAGCTCTGTGATGGTTAATATCTCAGTCCCTTTTAGAAAGATGCTGCTTTTAGAAAGCAGCAGCTTTCCAAAAGTGTACACCTTCTCATCAATCTTGTACAATAGATTTTGGTGAATCTAGTGTCCAGGATTTATCAGTAATAAACTACTGGATAGTACTGGATAGATTTAATCATAACACTGCACATTCCAATGACACCAAGTTTAGTTTTATAGAACTGAAGGATTTGCGTTTAATACATATATAGCTGCCATCTTTGGGGGGAAAAAATAATTAGGGGTCCACCCAATCATTAACATACCATTTTGACATTTTGTATTTGTCTACAAATGTGTAATTCTTTGCATATGTTAATCATGGGGCATATGTTAAGTGTACAGGGTGTATGTGGTAGCCCTCAATAAGGGCCTGGGAGATTCTGAGAGAAGCAGCAAGCCATTTGAGGTTGATATTTGAATTAAGCCACACACACACACACACGCGCGCGCGCACACACGCACGCGCACACACACACACACACACGCGCGCGCACACACGCACACACACACACACGCGCACACACACGCGCGCGCGCGCGCGCGCGCGCGCACACACACACACACACACACACACCTACACACACACACACACACACACACACACACACACACACACACACACACACACACGTTGGTAACAATCATAGATAAAGGTGGTTGGAAAAATATTCGCCAATGACAATTTTTAATATTTATTAATTTTAAGCATTTTCCTCACACTTGATTTCAAATCAGAATTTTAAATCAAATTCCCCATATATGAAAACATAAAAAATTGATACTTCAGTCCATTTATAACCTTATTTTGTTAAAAATATAGGCGTTTTACTATGTTATAGCATAGTGGTGGCCGCCATCTTTAAATGGTCCATTTTGAGGCCTTAGCAGCCATTTTTGAGCTTGGCATACAGCAGATTTGGATTCAGCATGCCTTAATACCCCTAGAAAGCATGTATGCCATAAATTAACACGATTTGCCTTCAGCACTTTAAATAAGCACATTTATTTCAATCCTGCCCTGACTAACTAGATTCTATAGATTCTGACACTAGATTCTAGTTTTTTCTGAAAAATCTGTGCTCCTGTGTCAGTGATGCTAACATATTTGATATTTCTTGCCAGAATTATCCATATTTGGCTGCAGACCCACATCTGAAAACATGTTGTTCTCGGGGTTCCCCAGAAGCGAAAAATTGAGATAAAATGTTTGCTTCCAAAATAATGTATTCAGAGATTTGCAGCACATTTTCACAATTTTTCAAAAATAGCAGAACAACAAGCTCATGTCGCGCCACTCGGTGGCGCGACATGAGCTTGTTGATCTGCTATTTTTCAACAGATAAAACACCAAAATGCGTTTAGGACACTAAGGGTTAAGTAAAAAGTAAAAACAAAACGTTGTTCCACCACTGGCTCAGACGTACATAATATATATTATTACTACAGCAGGAGGTAAGAGAGGCGTGTCGAGCATTTACTGCTGTGCCAAGTACTGTCATTTTTTTACCACTGAGCTAATCGTGTCTCTTCTCACTCAGAGAGAATATACTGTATACATTTTGACCTTCAGGCAGTTGGTTAATGTATTCCTGGTAGCTTCTTGCACTGAGCATACCGTATCTCCAAAGCATCAATATGCTATCTGATGTTCTCTGGTGGAGCAACGCGTACTGGATGATCAAACGTATACACGTTCCTCGGATTGCCAAACGAGGGCAAAGACGATGGAGCTTCTGTGAGTTAAGCTCCTTTAGGGACATTTTTGTCGGAGGGAAAATACTTTGTCGTAACATTTATCGAACACCCAATAAAATAATGTCACAGGGGGGGACATGGTTGAAATGGCAACCCCCCCCCCCCAAAAAAACAATCCCCTGTGTGCCGGCTGCATGTGTCGCCCTCGGGTGAGAAGGTACAAATTTACACTGATTTAAATGGAGGGCCGCAACAGCAGAAAACGTGTTTTTGGTACTGGTAGAGAGGGCAGAGCCAAATTATAAGATCGTTTACTTTGGAGGGCCAGGGAAATGGAACCTGGGCTTGAGGCCCTTCATTGGCAGTTGATTTGGTTAATAAAGGAGAATTGCACACCAAAAGTTTTTTTTTTTTTTTTTTTTTTTATCTTTATTTGCACTTAATTTGTCAGGTGTTATTTTGTGAAAACACTCCTTAATGCCTGTTTCCCTTCTCCAAAGGCTTATAATGGGGCTAAGGGGTCTAATGCAAGTTCACCTATATACTGTACATCGCTCCAAAATGCAATTTTCTGCTATATATTGTCTCCCCACCATGTCAGTAGTGTGTTGACACTCACACTTTCACTTTTGGTACAGCAGTGATTCAGCTGTTTCAAAAGGTGGGGGCGTGGCACATGGTTTATGGCTGAACCACTGCTGAAACGAAAGTGAAAGTGAGTGCCAACACTCCACTGACATGGTGGAGAGACCATATATAGCAAAAACCTGCATTTTGGTATAGAGGTGAACTTGCACAAGACCCATTAGCCCCATTATAAGCTTATTTTGGGATAGGAAAAAAGCCATTAAGGGGTGTTTTCACAAAATAACACCTGGACCACTTTTTCATAACAAATTAAGTGCAAATAAAGATTAGAAAAAATCTTTTGGTGTGCAATTCTCCTTTAATTTTGATGGATGAAAACAAAAAAAAAAATCATACACGTGCGTGAAGTGGAGTCGTGCTGCTCCACGCGGCGGCCCCCAAGCCTATAGCCATAGCGTAGACAGATTTATGCAAAACTCTGGTCTGTTCTACTGACAGTCATGTGATCGGGCTAGCCAATCACAGCTGCCATTTACACGCTGGTGTCGTTCTCATGCTGGCGACAATGGTCCAACGAAGTCCACTGTAACGACAGTCTGTCTTTCACGACCGACGAAAGACAGACTGTCGTGTTCGTTCCTAAGGCAAATGAATGGATTTCGACTGCCGACGAGGTCCAACATTGTCTACGCTTATAACACTGTTTTATTGCACATGCACACTATAAAAAAATAGCAGCCTCGAGGCCCCTCATGGGGGTCAATCTGTAACTGGTAGAGGCAAGCAGAGCGTTGAGGGGAAGTCAACAGCAAGGTCAGAGGAGAGGTCTGAACCAGCAAACAGAACGTGTGTGTGTGTGTGTGTGCGCGCGCGTGCGTGCTTTGGCCGAGTGCACAGTTAATGATTTTCAACAGACGAGGGAATATTTTGAAGGAGGACGGATCGATCGATCAGGGGAAGACGGGGGGAGGGGATCGATCGGGGAGGGAGGGATGCGGTGCTAAGAATGTAGACCGCCGCCAGGATTTCTCGCATTTATTAACGCAATTCTGAAGAAAAAAAAAAAAACTGGAGGGCAGAAAGGTTGAGGAGAGACTCCAGAGTAAGGGAACGAACGGAGTAGTGAAAAGGGAGGAATTGGCTTTTATTTCTCCATACTATTATTAAGGAAATGTCTGTCTGTCTCTCTGAAACTGCGATAACTCCTCAGTGACTGCACCAATAGCTCTGCTTTTTCACACGGTCATTGAGCATAATATTAGAAAGAGACTGATGAATCCCTTTTTTTTTCAAATTAACCAATTGTTGATTAAAATGCATTTATTTGTGCCTCACCATCCCTGCTGTGCTCTCTTGTTCCAATGGCAAATGGAGACAGAGAGTTTCTGTATGGGCTTTGGGATGAGAGCGGCCTTCCTCCAATCAGGATCAAGTGGAGGTCGGCCACAGTGTATGTGCACAGTCGGTAGAGTGTGTGTGTGTGTGTGTGTGTGTGTGTGTGTGTGTGTGTGTGTGTGTGTGTGTGTGTGTGTGTGTGTGTGTGTGTGTGTGTGTGTGTGTGTGTGTGTGTGTGTGTGTGTGTGTGTGGGCGTGTTCGAAAATGTAATTGAAAAGGTATAGCCCCGCGAGGGTCCGTTCGGTTGCGCTAGCTAGCACACCCTCGAGGAGTGCTAGCTTGGTTGGCCGGAAGCGGGGCGAATTAACGGTAATTATTTCGCTGGGCATTTTTTTTCCCTCTTGCCGTGGAAGATTAATGAGCGGCCCGGCCCTGCTGGACTCCCTGGACACGGGCCGGTGCCTCCAGTGTTGCTCGCATAGGAGCTCAGGGGGTCCGCCGCTGTGCTGGCTGCTCAGCTGGCACCGAGCCCATTCCATTTCACCACGCAATAACACCACCAGCTGCACCGCGCGCCGCGGCTCGGAGCCCCGGGCGACTCGGAGCAGGGTTGGTTTTGGCAGCGCGTTTCTGGTATTTTGTAGCAGTGTTGCCAACTGCCAAAATCCAAAATGCACTAGTGGCACTTCCAAAATGCACTAGAATGCGCTAGACGCTCGCCTGGAAGGGAATATGACCATTAATCTTCTACATTCTCTAGTTGTGTAGACTTGGGCTAATTCAGATGATGAATATTTTAACTCTTGAGAGCGTAAAAATGAAACCAAATGGACCCGTAAGAGTCCATTTGGTTTCATTCTTACGCTCTCAAAGAGTTACATCTGGTTAACCAACTATCCATCATTTAGCCTGGGGACCACTGGTTGAAAACCACTGTCATAGGAGGAGAAATTGTGAAAAATGAGGGTTTTATCTCTGGCGCCTGTCAATCAATTTCACTCCAACTCACCAGCCAAAAAGCACTAGATTTTCCGCCAGGAGTTTTTCACTAATTTTGGCGCTAGGGGGGTCTGAAAAAGCGCTAAATATAGCGACAAATGCGCCAAGTTGGCAACACTGTTTTGTAGAAGCCGTCCTCACTGTTTTGTTTGTATATGTATTAGTATTATTATCACCGCTTTATGTACTTGGGCCGGCAGTGCTGCTCAGGGGTAGTAGAGTCACCAGATGGTAACCGCACGGTTGCCGGTTCAATCCTGTTAAGAGTTAATGTCGAAGGATGTAACATTTGTCCCATTTGGTGGGGCAAGAGAACATGTTGGGGGGAGCAAGGGGCAATGGTACGGCTGCGGCTTCATCGCCGATGAAGTCGCACCCATACCATTATATTAGTCAAGTAAAGCATCAAAAATAACATCAGTTGTTGTTGAAGTTGCAACAGACACGCAGCATGCATAAAGCTAAAGGTCTGACTCAGAGAGTTTTCTGTTTTCAATGATGAAATGCTGTTGGTTTAGTGGTGACACAGCTGTAGTTAGTTAGTAGCAGTATAGTAGTAGTGTTTCAAATCATTTTAAATATAAGCACTTTAATTTGAAATATCTTGGGTTGTTTTGGATGGCATCGTGTTTGGGCGTGGGGGGGACTGGGTATTTAGGGGGGCATTGCCCCCCATACCCATGCCTAGATCCGCCCCTGCCCTGACGCTTCGACTGGGGGCGACGAGGAGCTGCCGAATGCTAGCATCGTACGACTGAGCGTAGAGGAATCCGACCCGCGGGGCAGCGTCAGGGGGACTGATCTCTCACTGCTCCCCCGCCAGCGCACAGAGCCGCATGAGGCTGTCTCTTCTGGACATGAGTCCATGGCCTTTTGCTGCCGTGAGTCGCAGCCAGCAGCATGAGCTCTTAATGAAGGATATGGGAAATTTTCAGCATGTATATTGTATGGAACCATATGCATGCACAGAGAGAGAGAGACAGAGACAGAGACACAGAGAGAGAGAGAGGCTGTCTTGGCTTATGCACATAATTTCTAAAATTGACAGGGCTACCGGTACATGAACAGAATCTCTCTCGTTCTTGCTCTCAATTCAATTCAATTCCATTCAAATATTCTTTATTGGCAAACAGGCATTACATGCAATATAAATTATCCAAATACACTATGAAAAAAACCCATAAAACAATAAAAAGGGTAATAATAATAATAATAGTAATATAAATAATATATAATAAATGAGTTACACATAAGTGTCGGAAGCCAATGCTTATACACAAATGTCTGTGAGAGTGAGTGAGTGAGTCCGGTGTTGCCAACTTGGTCACTATATTTAGCTTCTTTCCAGTCTGTTATGCAAAACGGTGGACTGTTATGCAAAACACTCGTGCCTGATGTGCAATACGGCCGTCGCGGGTGCAAATGTATTTCGCTCTTGATGAAAATATAGTGGAAATAATACTTAAAAAACAGTGCAAAGATGTTGGAGAAGGAAGCAAGCAGGAGCAGCATTCTATTTCGAAGTTTCCATGTTTATTGTCATCTTGAATGAACAGACCATCAGCCTCACGGCCTCCGGCAACACACACACACACACTGGCAGTACATACAGTAAAAGACTTTATAGTTTCAAGTAACAGTTGTCATGCCCAACCCCCTAAGTTAGAGGTGTCAAGAATCCCAAATTAGGCATTGTTTCACTGAGGAAGCTATAGTAGATGTTCTCACTCAAGTCCTGACCATAGTGGCCAGGTGGCCCTATAGTTATTTCTGTAGAATGACAGCTGACTGTCTCTTTTTACTGTCCCAAGTAAGCTGTCAGCATTTTAGTGAAACAGCCAATTGTAATTATAGCCAATATTGTAATGTGCAATGTATAATGTGGTTCAAAATACACAACGCTCTCTCCAGACATTTCTGCCCCTCCTCTCTCCACCAGTATTCCTGCGTCTTCCTCTCCTCCAGCCCTTCTTCAGTACTGACCTCGCGTCGGCCTCATCCTCTTAAGAGTTGGTAGTACCTGAGCAAACATTTTAAGCGAGACTCGGGCCAATTATTAAGTTCCCTCTGGCCGATCCTAGTGACTGTTGAGCTAATGGACTAATGGTCTGGAGGGCGGACAGGGGCAGCGGATTTATCCATCACAGGTTCAGGTAACGAGCCAATTATAACAGAACTCGTAACCCCCGGCCGACGCTGATCCTTCCCTGTCCCTGTCTGCAGCGCTGGAGAGTCACTAATTACATTTACTATAGGTGTACTGTACTTAACCCACTTAAAGGTGAGGGGAAGTAAACGTCTGCTATGTAACAGGTCCCGCCATTGTCGTTTAATCTGCCTAAACATGGTTTTTCGTAAGCGAGGCTCTTATCGGCTTGAGAAATAGAACCTCAAGTCATCATTGTTTTGAGCAACAAGAAATATATAGTTTATTAAAGAGTTTTATGAGTATGTATTAGAGTTTAAAAACATCTGTGTCCCCATAGACGGCATAAGCCAGCGGAATAGGTTTGTGTCTTTTATGTTTTTTTCTTTATTTCACCACACTAAAACCCGGATGGTACGAGCGCATGCAGGAAACGGTTGGTTACCGTAATCAATTGATATTAAAACATGTTTTAACATCACCCCTAAGGCTGTTGAAAATAGTTAATTAATGGGATTAAATTAATTTTGTTGATTAATCTGATTAATTTTTTTAACGCAATTAACTCATGTGCACACTGACTCAAACCACTGAGCATTTTCTCATTAAAAGAAATGGGTATAGCACAGTTTTACGGAGACATAGCTGTGTGTCTCCCTATAACCAGAGCCATGAGTAGAGCTGGAGGCTTGTAGATCACCTATTTTGATAAATATTTTTAAGACAAATGGTTATTTTTTTCACAGATTCTGTATCTTTTTTAAATGTTGAAATCCTGTACAGGAAAACATGCATATTTTGGACATAGTTCGAATGGTGATTAATCATGATTAAATTAATTTTGAAGCTGTGATTAATTTGAATAAAATTTTTAATCATTCAACAGCCCTAGTTTTAACATCACCCCCACCCCCGCCGATCCTAGCCATTGCCATGACTCTCATTGGGTCACTGACTGCGCTAGGCCAACATCAAGCAGGCCAGCAGCCTTTCATGCAGAGTGTAGGGATTGCAGAGAAGCCAATGTTAGTCAAAATGAAGTGAAATCAGCTTCAATCTGGCCGCCGATTGCCACAATATGCTCAGATATGGCCCTAAATATTGCACGCGTGCACGGATGCACGTGCATCCTTGTGTTTTGGACGTTATTTACGAGAAAAGGATCTCGATGTTAGCCCGAAGATGCTAATTTGGTTAGAAAGATTAAACAAGTAAAGAAGTTACATCTTGTAGTCTTTAGCGCTGGTGAAAAACCTTGTTTATCTTGTTTATCAATTCGTTCTTGGGGTCTATTGAGTTAACATATGTGTTTTTTGTGAAAATGGTGAAATGTCCCTTTAAGGAAGAAGAACAACTTGACATTTTGCTGACGAGAAACCCCTCTCTGTTCGTCTGGTGTAATGTCTATGACGATAATCTAGCACAGGGGTGGGCAATTATTTTTCCCAAGGGGCCACATGAGATACATAAAATATTGTGGAGGGCCAAGACTAAAGGCTGAACTAAAGTCTGCGTAATATTAATTTAATTTCAAGATAAAAGTAAGAGTAAGACCAACCATTTTGACACCAGGGCCCTATTTATTCAGTATTTGAGCAATGGACATTTTAGCCCCACAGATCCCAAAACTTTCTTCAAGATTTCTTTTGTTTTTGTCCACAATTCCAGGCTGGATTTGGGAAACAAAACAGGATAACAAAAAATACCATTCTCTTACATTCTCTGATTGAATGTGTAGACTTTGGGCTAATTGAGATGATGAATATTTTAACTCTTGAGAGTGTAAAAATGAAACCAAATGGACCCTTGCGGGTCCATTTGGTTTCATTTTTACGCTCTCAAAGAGTTACATCTGGTTAACCAACTTTCCATATTTAATTTGGAACTCTCTCAAGGACCACTGGTGGTCCCCCGGGCCGGTCAGTGTCAGCCAAAGGGCCGCATTTGGCCCCGGGCCGCATAATGCCCAGGTATGATCTAGCATGTTCTAGTATGACGGAGAACGCCTAGTTGTGCCAATGAGGGGGCAGAAAACAACGCTTAGAGTGGGACAAGCTGTTGTTGTCCCACTCAACGAGAGTGGCACAAATGTGTTAATTTAGGTATTAGGTAGTATTGCACAGTAGATGTCTATGTTTACGTTGGCCATTACTACAAAACAATCTCAAACGAATGGATTTAAGATCAGAACATCCGGTTGACATCCCTAATGGCCTGGCAAGTGAAATCTCTTGCAGCTTTTAGGGTTAATGTCAGCAAGTTTGATTTGCATTTCATCCACAGTTTCACTTGTCACTATTTACAGTATAATCCATGAAGTGGAGTGGCCGATAAAAATAAATAAAGGAATATATAAATAGAAATGCTTTCTAAATGCTTTTCTAAAGTTACACCTCAAAACAACTTGCAGGGGCGGATGTAACATTTCCCAATTGAGGGGGCAGGTGAAAATGGTATGGGTGCAGCTTCATAGCCCGTGGCGCGAATTTTCAGTTACAGGACTTTTATTAGTCAAGTAAAGCATCAATAATAACATCAGTTGTTGTTGAAGTTGCAACAGACACGCAGCATGCATAAAGCTAAAGGTCTGACTCAGAGAGTTTTCTGTTTTCAATGATGAAATGCTGTTGGTTTAGTGGTGCCACAGCTGTAGTTAGTTAAGTAGCAGTAGTAGTGTTTTTAGATATAAGCACTTTAATTTGAAATATCTTGGGTTGTTTTGCATGCCATCATGTTTGGTGGGGCATTGCCCCCCATGCCCATGCCTAGATCTGCAACTTGGCTCTTGGCAAAGTAGGTACAAACATTTTCTCGCTTCACTCTCTCTCTATCTCTTTTGCCCTCTACAGTCTCTCTCTCTCTCTCTCTCTCTCTCTCTCTCTCTCTCTCTCTCTCTCTCTCTCTCTCTCTCTCTCTCTCTCTCTCTCTCTCTCTCTCTCTCCCTCTCTCTCTCCTTTATCTCTGTTTGACAGCCGTGTCGCGGACGGCATGCTTCTTGGCAAGACAGCACAACAGTACTTTTATCCCGCAGCACCCCCCACGCACCCACCCGTGACAACAAAACACTCCACACCTTTGCTCTGACGTTAAGCAAATAAGAACATACTGTACGCCTGGGTGTTTGGATCAGAAAAAAAAATGCAAGTTGAAGCAACGTGGCAGTCGCGCAAAGCACTGACTGAGTTTCGACCCAATAATCCTCAAGTAGGCTGACGTCTCCTTGAAAACTGTGTGTGATTTTTTTTTTGTTTGTTTGTTTGTTTTTCATGTTTGCTATTTTTTCCTCCCCTTCGAGCCAGGTTAGAATCCACGGAGAGTCCTGCTGTAATAATTACTTTAATTCTTGTGATCAGGGTTCTAGGCATGAGCAATATAATCTGTCGCATAGGGCCACCACCATTAATCCGTTTTCGTCAGGAATGCCTTATTAGCATTACTTAATTTTTTAAACATTACTTAGCATTTTTAGCATCACTTTGCATTTTCAGCATTACTTAGCATTATTATCATTGTTAACAATGCTTAGCATTAACATTACGTAGCATTATTAATATTACTTAACATTAGCATTACTTAACACTATTAACCGTAATTATCATTATCATTACTTACTTAGCATCATTAGTGTTAATTAGAATTATTAGCATTTTAACAATGCTTAGCATTAGCATTACTCAGCATTATTAGCAATACTAGCATTAATTAAAATGATTTACTATTATTGGCATTACTTTAGCCATTGAACAATATCAGATCGTTTATGTATATACCACACACAGGCAGCCTGCAGAGCATGTGACCTTCTCTTTACCCATTTGGACCTGAAAACTGATTCTACAAAATGTCATCTAAACCCGGGCAGTTTTCTAAATAAAAAACTCAGCTTTCTACATCGTGACAGAAAATTCAAAGTCATTTTTCAAAAAATATCAGACATACAAATACATAGTGTGGTATGAGCTTGTAGATCTGATATTCCTCAATAGTTAAAGCTAATGCTAGCTTATTGCTTAAAACACCAAAAGGGATCCTTGCCTAAAATCGTTTAATGGGGGGCCACATAAAATAATCTCGCATAGGGCCACCTCACTCCTAGAACCTCACACTGTCTGTGATCTTTTCAAAACTAATCTGTTTCTTTGTTTCCTTGTTTTTCCCTTCTGTTTTTACAGTTAACACTCCAAAGCACCAAGTCCAGAGTGGCCTTCTTTGAGGAGCTTTAGAACGTGCACGGCGTGCAGATGGGGTGGTGGATGGCTAGACATCCCGCTACGGTGAGCCTGCGTGTCCCTTTCTACATTCCCAGCCGGTCGGAACGACCGGCCGCACTACTGCTACTACTAGCACCACTACAAGGCCGTAACGCTTCATCAGTGTCCTGGTGAAAGCACTGTATGTGCAGCACTAACGCTCTCCAAAAGGTCTGGGATGGCTTGCCCTGGTCTGCACCCAACCATTGATGGCCTGGGGCATCTGTATTAACCCATTGTGTCCTGATCAGATTCTAGTTTCCGATTCCTCATGCCAGATTCTAGTCCCCCACAGTAGATTCTAGTTCCTCTCAGTAGACTGTAGTTTCTGAAGTTGGATTCCAGTTTCTGACACTAGATTCTACTTCCTGACAGTAGATTCTAGTCCATGACACTAGATTCTAGTTTGTGACACTAAATTCTAGACATATTTCATAGGAAGGAGCCCCAGAAATATGTATTATTTAGCTGCAGAACCTCATCTAAAAACATGCTGTTCTAGGTGATCCCCCAGAAGCAAAGATTTGAGTTAAAAATGTTTGCTTCCAAAATAATGTATTCAAAGATTTGCACCACATTTTCACATTTTTTCAAAAATAGCAGAACTACAAGCTCGTATCGCGCCACTCGGTGGCGCGATATGAGCTTGTAGATCTGCTATTTTTCAACAGCTAAAACACCAAAACGCGTTCAGTACACAAAGTGTTTTAAAGGGCAACTTTATTGTTTGTCTCTTTTATGACCCATTTCGACACTAACTCTGGGGGGGAGACCGTGATCAAACGTGGCAACCTTGCGGTTACCATCCGGTGACTCTACCCCTGAGCCACTGCCGCCTGTGTCTTCTACATTGTGACCGTTTGATGTTTTATTTTTTTATTTTTTTGTCAGTGGTTCTCAAACTACAGTGTATGTCATGTCAAGGACCCTCAGCATTTACGGACGCCGACCCCCATCTGAAAATATGTTTTTTATGTCAAACCCCCGCCAGAAGCAAAGATTTGCGTCGTTAAATCACTCTTATTCTTATTTCCCGTTTAAAACATGCTAAACCTCATGTAGTATCAATGCAATTGATTATCTGCAAAGAAAACGATCCGATGCCGACTATTTGGATACACACACGCGCGCACACACACACACACACGGCAGTGACACCTCTTCTCTGGCATGAAAACTGCCAGCGGCAACTTGATATATTCATTACATACTTCAATGATTGCTATACTGTAATTGAGTTACAGTGTGACAGTATGAAAAATAAGCATTCAACCAACAACCACTACCACCACCACAGCACACAACCATTATGTTGGCTGTAGAAGAGTGAGTGAGCAAGCAATAAATGAATGAATATTTCTTAAAAAAGCAATATTAGCGAATTATCAATGATGGATTAATAATGTCCACTAGGGTTTGCGAGTTGAATAGTTGAATATTCCGTTAATGCCCTAGCGCAGGGGTTTTCAACAGATGGTCTGGGGACCACCAGTGGTCCCTGAGAGGGTTCCAGGTGGTCCCCAGCTAAGCTGGTTAACCAGATGTAACTCTTGAGAGCGTAAAAATGAAACCAAATGGACCCTTGCGGGTCCATTTGGTTTCATTTTTTACGCTCTCAAGAGTTAAAATATTCATCGTGTGAATTATCCCAAGTCTACACAACTAGAGAATGTAGAAGATTAATGGTCATTTTGATCTGTATGTTGGACTGTTTGGTTTCCCAAATCCAGCCTGGAATTGTGGACAAAAGCAAAATAAATCTTTAGTTTTGGGGTCTGTGGGGACTAAAATGTCATCAAATGGTGGTCCGCGGCTCAAATGCTGAATAAATAGTGGTCCCTGGTATCAAAAAGGTTGAAAACCCCTGCCCTAGCGCATGCACAAACGCGTGTGCGCATACACACACACACACACACACACACACACACACACACACACACACACACACACACACACACACACACACACACACACAATGTGTGATTTTGTGTGGTGAAAGCTTCCTATGCCTGCATCCATTGGCACTCAGACACCCTGACACGCATCAGTGAGGCTTCCATGGCATCAGGGCCAGAACATGCTCAGTGACTAGCATTTTAATCTAGGTTTGTCAAATACCGCTTCAGTGCAAAAGGCTGTGAACGACCCACCTTTTGTTTTGTTTTTGTTTTTTAATCATTTGCCATTCCAAATGATGAATGGATATCCACGGGGAAGTTATTTAATTTGACAATGGGTTATTGTTATGCCCCCAATTCGTTAATTTAACAGTGGAAGGCTATGGTCAGTGGTCAGAACAGTGGTTCAGACGTCTCATTGTGTGCACCCTGTGGGCTTGGATTACATGGCTGCTTTTCAGCAGGGCTACAGCGAAATCAATTTGCGACCGAGGTAGATGGCCGCGGACCCCCGGCTGCGACTGTCGGTAAATGAGTCCCGACCGAGAGGTACCGTAATTTCCGGATTATAAGCCGCACCTGACTATATAAGCCGCACCAGCTAAATTTGGGGCAAAATACTGATTTTTTTTTCCTTGTATAAGCCGCACCTGACTATAAGCCGCACCAGGCAACAAGCTTCATGTTAGAGCAGTGGTTTTCAACTTTTTTGATCCCAGGGCCCACTATTTATTCAGTATTTGAGCCAGAGACCACGATTTGCATCGTTCCAAGTAGACCAGTGCCGTTAATGGTACTGTAAGTGGTGCATTTACTGTATAGGCTATAGCACCTTTATCCAGTTGCTTTGCATATATTGTAGATCCCATTTACCCATTCACACACCACTGGCGGTAGAAACCGTGCAAGGTACTGACCAGTACATTGGGAGCAATTAGGGGTTAAGTGTCTAATTCTGGGGGAGCTTGAGTTTGATCCGGCAACGTTGTGGTTGGCATCCGGTGACTCTATCCCTGATCCACTGCCACCCATAGCCGTAACGGGCAACGGCTCTAGTTTTGAAACAATGTTTTAACAATGACAATACATGAATTGTCCAAGAGTATTATTATACAATATTCATATCCAGTAGCATCACAAATCCCTAACATACAACAAACTGACACCCACAACTCCTGCTGGTCTTTCAACAGAGAGACATTATTTCAACGGTCAAAGGTAACTCCATTAGCATGATGCCACTCAACTACTTAAAAGTCAAAGCGTACACACACGCGCACATAAAACAAAACTTTGATACCAACCCGCATTTTAGTGCAATTACAGCTAGTGAATGTTCCCAGGCAGTGGAAGGTTAAAAAGGAAAGCACTCATGCTGTTGGTTGTTTGACTTAATCGATGGTGATTTACTTTCCGTTCAACTCACACTGACAAGGTTTGCCCTTTTTTGTCCTGTTTCTGTTAGAACACAGACCCAGGATGTGTGCACTTTCAGTGTATGTGTACAAATTCAGTTAAATTAAGCCTTTATGAAGCTTTTTTTTCCCTTTAGGCCACTGTATTGCTTTCTTCACATTCCAAAATTAAGCCTTTTCCACAAAAACAACATATACCCCATATCACCTTTTGATAGAAAACATATTTAGACATATTTAGAACTGGCTTTTTTTTCTTTTGCAAAAGTCTCTTTTCAAATTCAAGGAGTGGGTTATGTGTCATAATGTGCAGCATATATCAAAATGAAGATTGTTTCAATGGAAAAGTTACTAACTAGGCCTATAGCTTTAACAGTGATTTTAGTATAATCCCAGAGGGGGGTCTGTGGGCTTATTACTGTAATTTTAGAGGTCACTGACATGAAAAATGTTTGGGAACCACATCTATAGAGATCCTACTGTAAATAAAATAAGTTTGTACGTGCAGAATTTTGCGTCTGTGAGTATGAGCTCAAAGATGGCTGCCTTTTTAGTTGTGGCCTCCGTCTTACATCGGTCAGCGTAACATTGCGTCTATGCTGCATGTTCTTTTTAAATAACCCTACCTTGCTCAATACTCACCCGATTTTCAAACGCTTTGGTCTGTTATAAACGTCAGAGACGTGATCTGCATACTCATGCTTTTATGCGACGTTAAAAAAAATAACATTAAGTACACATCCTGAATCATAGCCACACTGTTAACGTCGATAATGAACTAATTTAACTTGTCAAGTTTTGAGCGAGTTATGACTATTTTTCTGACTGACGAAAGCAAAATGGCCGCCGGTTGAACTACGTCAGAGACTCTGCCTTGAGACATCTAGCCTTTATACAGTAGATGTCTGTGGTGTAATCTACTTAACGTGACGTACGAGGCCTCTGAAAACTTAAACGTTTACATCTGGGATAACCGGAGACATCATGTTACATAATCTCTGGCTACCTCAAGCTGCTCTGTGGGTGGGTTGGTCTTAATTACTTCTTATTTTTTAATTATTATTTTTGTCTCACTATTTTGCAACCCATTTTTTTCACCCCTGTGTCAATTATCTAATGTGATCGCTCTACATACCCTACGCCAACCTGGGGAAAGAAACAGACTTGTGCTTCCTTCAATGGATGAGGAGTCGGGCTGCCTTCTTTACACATGACAGGGGGGAGTTTCCCTGTTTGGACGTAGCGTGTGGAAGGAACACATTATTCCAACCAGTTCCTGTCCCCTCCATCGGCTAACTGGGGTGATTGAACTGTGAATCTTACATGGATGTTGTGGGTTTGCATCTGACGCCTGCCTTTGGGAGCCTTTTATTTTTCTTTCTTTTTTTGTATATACATATTTTTTTTATCAGGGCTGTGATTTGCAGTATGAAGGCAGACATTTGCTCACAATGTTTTTTCATGTTTTATCATTTTGGGATTAATATTCTTACTTCCATGAGAGCAATTTTATTTTGGGAATACTAAGAAGAAAATATGTATGAATATATTTTTGTTCTTTCTGTAATTTTGTTCATGAGTTTGTGGTTTTGTTTTGTTTTTGTTTGGTTTCTTTGTTTATTTTTACTTTGGGTTAAGTTACTATACTTTTTCTTGAACTTTTTTATAGAAGCAATGACATGTATTTTTATGTACAATAAATGGATCTGGAGTGTTATTGTTGTTTTGTGTGATTGGCAAATTGTCATTTAGATGTTGATATGTATTACAAAACTATTTTGCCACCAAAACGCTAATTTGAGTAGCCTTTCAACTAGATCAGATCATAAACGTAACTTGCATTTATTGCAGCCATTTATTGCAGGAGGGGCGAAATTAGGCCCATTGGCCTCAACTGGTTGTGGTTCAACTGAAGTTTTACTGGGGTTAGGGGTTAAGGTTAGGTTTAGTAGAGAGCTCTAACTTCCACGACCGTTGGGCCAACCATTGAGGGGTCGCAACCGGTAGTAAAACGTCCAACTGTAGCGACTGTTTTATAGCGGTCACGACCAGTGGCCGCGGTCGCAAAAATGATTTCGCTGTCTCTTGTTTATTGACACTTGCCGAGACTAATGTTTAACATGGGTTACATTTTTTAGCAGGCAAAGTATTAATGGTTGTGGTTTTTGAGGGGTTGTTTCTGAAGCGCTGTTGCACTCATATTGTTTCCTAATGTTTAATCCTTTGAATTGTTGTTTAAATCGATGGTGTAGCAACGTCTTCATGGCATGCACTACATGGGGCATTATATGCATTAGGATGGATGGATGGCTTTGTGCCTGTTTGTTCTAACCCAGTGGTGCCCAAGATCTGTAACTCTGTAGAGCGTTAAAACCAAACCAAATGGACCCTTACGGGTCCATTTGGTTTGGTTTTACACTCTCAAGAGTCCACGCAATTAGAAAATGGAGAATAATTCATATTTTGACCAATGTTTTGCCAGTTCTCTTTCCCAGTTGTGGACAAAAGCGTGGAAGTGCAAGAGACTAAACTCAACATTACAAACTGTCAACTCAAACCCCAAATTCTGTTCTCAAACGTTAGTAGTAGCATATACAAGAAAATCTTCCAATTCTCTCCCTCAGTACAGTACAGTAAGAGTCCCCATCACCACTATTTCAAAGCTCAAACATTCTAGGGGGCCTTGAAATGGATTTTCAGAAATGGAATATCACATTTTTGATGTGTAGATCTTGTTGAGCCGGTCATTTTGAAAGTAGCTCTCAAGTCAAAAAAGTGTGGGCACCCCTGCTCTAACCATTATGGTGGCCCGGTTTAAGCATGGCGCCAATGCGAGAGCCAATCGCATCGATCCGGGGGGCAGCGTTTGAGGACGACTGGCTTGGAAATACCACGCACTAGGGGGAAATTACTGTTACAGCTGGCGGCATGGTGTCAATCTCTGGGGAGACTCCTGTTTTAGACACTGCTGTACAGCACTGGAATGACAAGTTTACTGTGGATTGCTCATGTTTGTTGTGTTTTTTTGTTTTTTTCAAACCATGCTTCATGTTTTAGGTTGTTGTTAAAGCAAGTAAAATATCTGTTTATTATTATATGTTTATTTTTTATTTGCTTCTTTCATTTTAATGATTTTAGCAAGGCGCGGGGCATTCAAACAAGTGGCTATACTGTACTCATGCTGTAGGGGTCCTCTGGACTGAGTGTGGACCTATAGTGGTCCTCTGGAGCGAGTGTAGAACTGTAATTGTTCCCTGGAGTGAGTGTGGAACTACAGTATAGCGGTCCTCTGGAGCAAGCGTGGAACTGTGGTGGTCCTCTGGACTGAGTGTGGACCTATAGTGGTCCTCTGGAGCGAGTGTAGAACTATAATTGTCCCCTGCAGTGAGTGTGGAACTACAGTATAGCAGTCCTCTGGAGTGAGTGTGGAACTATAGCGGTCCCTCTGGAGTGAGTGTGGAACTATAGCGGTCCTCTGGAGTGAGTGTGGAACTATAGTGGTCCTCTGGACTGAGTAATGGCTCTCTGTGGAGTGAGTGTGGACCTATAGTGGTCCTCTGGAGTCTGGAGTGAGTGTGAAACTATAGTGGTCCTCTGGAGTCTGGAGTGAGTGTGAAACTATAGTGGTCCTCTGGAGCGAGTGTAGATCTATAATTGTCCTCTGGAGTGAGTGTGGAACTACAGTATAGCGGTCCTCTGGAGTGAGTGTCAAACTATAGTTGTCCCCTGGAGTGAGTGTGGGACTATAGCGGTCCTCTGGAGTGAGTGTGGAACTATAGCGGTCCTCTGGAGTGAGTGTGGAACTATAGCGGTCCTCTGGAGTGAGTGTGGAACTATAGCGGTCCTCTGGAGTGAGTGTGGAACTATAATGGCCCTCTCCATAGTCAAGGTTGGCCACCCCTCCTTTTGAGGTTGTGTTTGTAGTCCCTACAGTCAGAGAGGTGTGGAGGCACCCCCCCCCCCCCCCCCTTCCCATAATTAAATCATCTAAAACAGGGGTTTTCAACCTTTTTGACACCAGGGACCACCATTTATTCAGCATTTGAGCCACGGACCACCATTTGATTACATTTTAGCCCCAAAGACCTAAAACTAAAGATTTCTTTTGGTTTTGTCCACAATTCCAGGCTGGACTTTGCAAACATAACAGTGTAAACTTCTTAATTAAACAGTGCTAATTCAGATGATGAATATTTTAACTCTTGAGAGTGTAAAAATGAAACCAAATGGACCCGCAAGGGTCCATTTGGTTTCATTTTTACACTCTCAAGAGTTACATCTGCCTAACCAACTTTCCATCATTTAGCCTGGGGACCACCTGGAACCTTCTCAAGGACCACTGGTGGTCCCCGGACCACCTGTTGAAAACCCCTGATCTCAGGGATTAAAGCTCTCAGTACTGGGTACTGATTTCAGTCCTGAGGATTTCACAGGGGTCATTTAATTAGATCAGTTCTTATTTGTAAACGATCATTTTCAGTCTCAAGATTTTGTTTTACTTTAATCCCTGCCTGATCTAAAACATGTCTTTTTGACAGGAGGCCTCCAAAGAAATCCCTATACTGTAAACTTTGTCATTGGCTTAGAAATAGTCCTGGTGGTATTATTTGTTAGCCAATCAGGAAGAGCCTTGCTCAGGAAGCGCTGAGCTGCCTCTGATTAATGAAAAAGGAACGACTGGTGGAGTCAGATGTGGAGGTGGTGGAGGACTGTGGTTTTTAAACGGCCACTGTGTGGCTCCTGTGGTTGTCATAGATTCTAGATATTTTCAGGAAGTGTTCTAACAATGTAACGGTCTAAGATAAAGAAGAAAAAGAAGACGGAAAATGCCATTAAAATTCAGAAATTCATTGCTTATATATACTTTAAGCCAGTGCGAAAGCCATGTGTGATTAGCCAAGTGTTACGTGAAGCAACCCTCCGCCACCTCGCTCTGGGCAGATGCAGTCGCACCGTGCCTGCTTGAGTGACAGGATCTTTGTGCCGTGTATGTGTACACCCCAGGCACCCAACAGGGGTGTGTGTGTGTGTGTGTGTGCGTGCGCTCCGTTGGGATTTTGAGTCCTGTGAGTCTGTGGTGCTGCCAGGGGCGGATGTAACATTTCCCATTTTGGGGGGGGGGGGGGGGGGGGGGGGGGGAAAATCGTATGGGGCGGCTTCATCGCTCGATGAAGCCGCGCCCATACCATTTTCACTTACAGGACTTTTATTAGGCAAGTAAAGCATCAATAATAACATCAGTTGCTATTGAAGTTGCAACAGACACGCAGCATGCATAAAGCTAAAGGTCTGACTCAGAGAGTTTTCTGTTTTCAATGATGAAATGCTGTTGGTTTAGTGGTGTCACAGCTGTAGTTTATAGCAGTAGTGTTTCAAGTCATTTTAAATATAAGCACTTTAATTTGAAATATCTTGGGTTGTTTTGCATGCCATCGTGTTTGGTGGGGCAGACTGGGCATTTAGGGGGGCATTGCCCCCCCCCCCCCCCATGCCCATGCCTAGATCCGCCCCTGGTGCTGCTTGTGTGTGCGAGCGGCACCCTTGGGATTTTGAGTCCTTATCCGCGGTGGTGCTTTCCCAGAGAGTGACAGTTCTCTGACAGAGCTGAGGGTTGGCTGAGGTTACAGGGGCCTGTCGACAGCTACGACAGGGTCGGCCGACTTTGACGACGGAGCCGACGGGCCGCCGCACTGTATTTCCACATTCACTCTGGAATGTGGGGACAGGGGCGGATCTAGGCATGGGCATGGGGGGGGGGGTAATGCCCTGACTGCCCCACCAAACATGACGGCATGGAAACAACCCAAATTTCAAATATATTTCAAATGAAGTGTTTATAATTCAAATGACTTGAAACACTATGCTACTAACTGACTACAATTCATTGACACACTTTGGCTCAGAATCAGATTAACCATAGACCATTTGTTGCAAAGCTTTTGCATGTTTGTATGGCGGCGTGGCTCTTGCTCATGTGATATCAGACGATCTATGAACTGAGTCATAGGTCTGATATCACATTTGATATCTCCGATTATCTGTGCATCGAGAGACACAGCTCTGATATCAACAACCCCACTGAGCAGAGCCAAGGTACAGTTACCAAAAATAATGCAAGACAATAACACATGACATGAGCATCATCTCAAGTGCAGACTGACATGAGACATTACAACATTTATCCAAAATACATGAACCACATGGATACAGAAAATAGCATGGTCCGACCCTTAAATCATGATTAATCAGAGACTCATGTACTCGGTGCCACAGGGAGGAGGCCGGGGAGGTGGAGGAAATTTGAACACTGACATCTGATCAACAGGACAGAGTCAGCTAGCAGGAAGACTGAAGAGACTGCTTATAAAGGCCCAGCCAGATTACAGGATTGCACATTTCAACTTTCGGCCGGAAGTGTGACGTCACGTCCTCCTTTTTTGAATGGGTTTCAATGGGAACTTCCGGCTAGTTCCTGTCTGAATTTCGGCCGCGGGCGCGTCTTTCCTGCTGCCTGGCCGCTGTACGAAATTCAGACAGGAAGTAGCAGGAAGTGCCCATTGAAACCCATTCAAAAAAGGAGGACGTGACGTCACACCCCGGTCCGAGGCTTGGACTTTGCAAAACCCTGTGCAGCCTAAAGAGCACATGATGAATGTGGGTGTGACTGACTTAGCTGACAGCCAATGAGAGTGAGGGGAGTTGACATGGTGACAGCCAATGAGAGTGAGGGGAGTTGACATGGAGAGACTGCAGATTTAAAGGAACAGAATGAATTACTGATTGAGAATAAGGGGAATTAAATAAACCTGCCCTTCGTGCCTCAATGAACTAACGCTACGCTGGATTTGTTGTACCACTAAACCAACAGCATTTCATCATTGAAAACATCACATCACGTGTGTGTTGCAACTTCAACAACAAATGATTTTGTTATTGATACTTTTTTTTTGCCTAATAAAAGTCCTGTAAGCGAAAATGGTATGACTGTCCCTTCGTGCCACGGGCGATACCATTTTCTCCTGCCCCCCCAATTGGGAAATGTTGCATCCGCCCCTGTGAGGGCACCACATTTCATATTCCTGTCATAGCAAAAAAAAAAAAAAAAAAAAACAGGATCTACAAGCTTGATGCGCTGCCGCAATGCACCACATTTTTTTAGCTTATACTCTATACTTTGAATTGGATGCCTTTAGTTACACAATTCCTCACTCTCCTTCAGTCTCCAGTTCCAGATTTGCATTTCACAGATCTTTGAATCATTTTTCAGGTCAGAACAGGTTAACCTTGTGGGTACACAATACGCGAAGGATTGCTTTTGGCTCAACAGCTTGACGCAGAGGGAGAGAGAGAGAGGGAGAGAACGAGATCGCCAGGTGGCAGCTATATCCCCGGGGACCTTGGGGGGGGTAGAGATATAGGAATGGAGATGTCAAGAATATGCCCCTTCCCCCTATACAGTACCTCCCAGTGTTGCCAACTACCAAAATCCAAAATGCACTAGAATGCGCTAGATCAGGCCTGGCCAACCTGTGGCTCTTGAGCCGCATGCGGCTCTTTGGCTGGTTTCATGCGGCTCTTAAGGGCCTTTCACATGACAAGTGTCAACATTGCTGGGCCTGGCACAGCCATTCATTCCCTATATTATGATTATAAAATCGATTTTGTGTGTGTGAGCTCACAATGTTATATTTTTGTTTGTGGAACTGGTTCAACTGAGAGTTTGTGTGTGAGACAGTGCACACAATGTTAATTATTGAAAATAACTGGCCTACATAATCCAACCATTTTAAACCGGTTATCCGAAGTCGGGTTGTGGGGGCTAGGAGTCATTATCATGTTGGTGTGTGATGTTTACAATAAATCTGGCTGAGCAGAGGTCTGTGTGTGAGAGAGAGGAAGGGATGGGGTGATGTTCATGTGTGCCCACCTGTATGATGTGGCTCTTTGCAGCAACACGGTAAAAATGTGGCTCTTAGTCTCTAACTGGTTGGCCACCCCTGCGCTAGATGCTTGCCTGGAAGGGAATATAATACAGCATAAACATACAGAATCAAAATAACCATTAATCTTCTACATTCTCCAGTTTGTAGACCTGGGCGTAATTTTAACTCTTGAGAGCGTAAAAATGAAACCAAATGGACCCGCAATCATTTTTACGCTCTCAAAGAGTTACATCTGGTTAACCAACTGTCCGTCATTTAGCCTGGGGACCACTGGTTGAAAACCACTGTCAAAAATGTGAAAAATGAGGGTTTTAGCTCTGGCGCCTGTCAATCAATTTCGCCCCAACTCACCAGCCAAAAAGCACTAGATTTTCCGCCAGGAGTATTTGCAATAATTTTGGCGATAGGAAGGTCTGAAAAAAAAGCTAAATATAGTGACAGATGCGCCAAGTTGGCAACACTGGTACTACCTCCCCAGACCCCAGACTCTGGGATGCCAACCTTTCCACTCACTGTGCGCAGCCAGCGGTTCTACCCTGGAGGAGAGGAGACAGGAATCACAGCCCTTTGTCATCCATCTATCCTCCAGGGATGGTGGAGATGTCACCAGAGAGAAGTGGTGCTTCGTGTTTCGCTGCGGGTGGAATTTTTGGAAGCCGATAAGAACGTGACGGGCATGAATTTTAGAGCGAGGAAGACATGTGATGTCGGGCAGAACACGTTTTTCCTCCTCCTTCTCCTTCTTCTTCTTATTATTACCCTTATTATTATCTAATTACTTTGAGGTTTTGTAATGAACTAAAGGGGAACTCCACCCATTTTCAACATTTTAATATGGCATTAATATGCAGAGGAGTTGTGTGGACATGATAAATAAAAAAAAGTTCCCCCAATTCTGTATTTCCTAAAAATGGAGGTCTGAAAAAAATCATTAACATGGTGAAATACATCAGATGTCATCAAGATGTATTTCACCATGTTAATGATTTTTCTTTCAGACCCCTTTTTCCTGAAAGGGTACAAATCGAACCAAATGCACCCGCTAGGGTCCATTTGGTGCACATTTGTATCCTCTCGGGTAAACTTTGAAAATGGGTGGAATTCCCCTTTAATCTCAATTAATCGCTCAAGTCGATATTTGACCTGAGAGGCATTTTTTCGGTCAATTAAAACAAGCAGTGTGTGAGAGTTTTTCCAAATCAAAATGTCCCATCATCCACCGGGCCAAGCAAAGCCGCCTGATTGCTGCCGGTAGGTCCGAAGTCCCATTACCCCGAACATGTGCTGGAAATCCACCATCAGCATAACAGTGGAGCTATGGACCAGAGCTACCAAAAAAGCATGAATTAAAAACAAAATAAAATACAGGTTTCTAGTAATTTCATATGAAACAAAAATCTAAGAAAATCTATAAACCAGACAACATGTTGAAGCTATTTTCACTACTTTGACCTGGCTTTGTCCCTATGTACACGTGTACACCCTATGTTTTATGTTTTAGTGTATCAACAGGGGGCACTGTAATGTTTCACCAATACAGAGTGCTAGGCACACACAGCACCACTTGGTTAATTAATTCCCTCCCAAACGGGAGGGAATGTTTTCTCCCGAGTTGAAAAAGACTGCAATCATGGGTTCAAATTGCGGCTGCCATTGCCGCAGGTCTGGGGTACTGCTTTGTCACCCCTCAGCCCTTTCTGCAGGCCGGTATTAGATTTTAATGAGCTGAGGGCACATGCATAGAGGTTGCTTAAGGTTCCCTGTTCCCCCTCGGAGCGGTGGGGCAACTGTAAAGTCATAGATGATGTCAAACTCATTTGCATAATGTGAAATCTGACTGTGAATATAACTCTTTCAAACATTTTATTGAGAATGGTTAAAATGGATTCTTGGCCTGTCTTCCAGGAGGGGCGAAATAATTTTGCGACCGCGACCACTGGTCGCGACCACTATAAGAACCAAACGGCCGTGACCGGTTGGAAAATAACTAGGGGTGGGACTTGATTAAAATTTTTGATCTAATTAATTTGAAGCCTTGTAATTAATTAATCTTAATTAATCACATACCAATATTTGACCCAAGAAGCATTTTTTTTTTTACAATTAAAACAGGCTCGTGTAGCATGCGAGAGTTTTTCTTAATCAAAACTGTGTCAACACTGCAAGTTGGTTAACCAGATCAAAATTTGGTTAACTAGATCAAAAGTTGGTTAACCAGATGTAAGTCTTTGAGAGCGTAAACATGAAACCAAATGGACCCTTGCGGGTCCATTTGGTTTCATGTTTACTCTCTCAAGAGTTAAAATATTCACCATCTGAATTAGTCCAATTCTACGCAACTAGAAAATGTAGAAGATCATTTTGATCTGTATGTTTTACTGTGACATTGTTTCTGAAATCCAGCCTGGAATTGTGGACAAAAGCCAAAGAAATCTTTAGTTTTTTGGGTTTGTGTGGCGATTAAAATGAGTTAATTTTGTTAATCGCGTTATTGTTTCTGTGATTAATTAATCTCAATTAATCAGTTAAAGTCCCAGCCCTAAAAATAACATAAAGTAGTCATGACCGGTGACTCAGCGGTTGCGACCAATGGCCCAGCGGTCATTTTGTCAGTGGCGTTTCTAAGCAATTTGGAGCCCTAGGCAAGATTTTCCCTGGGCTCCAGGGAAAATCTCCTGTAAAATGGCGCCCCCCAAGGGATAAAATTAGGAACTATTTCTAAACTAAATACCATACAGGTATATGTGTTTTAAATGTTCAATTCCAGTTATAGAGGACAAGTATAATGTATTTATCCATATGAGGCTTATTAGCCTGGGATCCTTTTAAAGTGTGTCAGGTGGTCGGCCCCTCCCCTCATGGCGCCCTAGGCAGCTGCCTACTCTGCCTAATGTCAAAAACGCCCCTGACTTTTGTTATTTTCCAACAGTCGCAAAATCATTTTGCGACCGTGACCACTCGTCATGTCCGTTGGCCCAACGGCCCTGAGAAAAAGAAAAACACCCCTAATGGGCGTAAACGTTTTTCGCTTCTGGCCCTGATCCCTGATGTGGGGAAAGTTGGCCAACAGGAGAGACCGATCAATCACTTTGCTATAGTGACATGACAAGCTTGCAAACAGTGACTTCTCCTTGTGAATATATAATATAGCCAGCCACTGGATTTGACTTTAGAATGGTTCAGATTTGCTGAGTTCATACTTGTGCCTTAACAGAAGGAAGGATTTTATTGTCTGGACTTTCTATTAAACCAGGGGTTTTCAACCTTTTTGATGCTAGGGACCACCATTTTTTCAGAATTTGAGCCACGGACCACCACTTGAGGACAGTTTAGCCCCACAGACCCCCAAAACTAAAGATTTCTTTTGCTTTTGTCCATCTTCTAGTTGTGTAGACTTGGGGCTAATTCTGATGATGAATCTTTTAACTCTTGAGAGCGTAAAAATGAAACCAAATGGACCCGTGAGGGTCCATTTGGTTTTATTTTTACGTTCTCAAGAGTTACATCTGGTTAACCACCTTAGCTGGGGACCACTTGGAACCCTCTCAGGTACCACTGGTGGTCCCCGGACCACCTGTTGAAAACCCCTGTATTAAACATTTAAGTATGAATCAGATTCAGATGCACACTGACGTGACGCCGCACAGAACCGTGGATGCATAACAGCCAGCTCTCTTCATTTAATTAGGCCACAAATACACATGTATAAAATGTATGAGGATTCTGTTTTAATTGGGTGCTTAGCTCGTCATGTAACAATTTTTGTTTGTATAGCCTACAGCCAAGTAATGAGCTTGCAGATTGGTTATTTTCACTGAACAAAGTTAACTTGGAGATTAACCACCAATAATAATAATTAAAAAACAAACAAACACCGGGCGACGAGATCGGCCTGTTATATCTTGCTATTAAGAATCTAAGCGTTCTTAAAGGGTAATTCCACCCATTTTCATTGTTTTTCTGAGAGCGTACAAATGCAACAATCCATTTGTACAATCCATTTGTACGCTCTCATGAAAAAGAAGCGTCTAAAGAAATCCATTAACATGGTGAAAATACATCTTGATGATGTCATCAAGATGTTTCACCATGTTAGTGGCTTTCTTCAGACCTCCATTTCTTGGGAACACAGAATGGGGGGAACTTTTTTTATCATGTCCACCCAACACCTTGAAGGTACATCAATGACAGTAAAATATTGAAAATGGGTGGAGTTCCCCTTTAATAGCCTACCATGATGTGTTATCAAGCATCAGCATCAAGTCAAATGAAATACGGGTGCATTGCCATTCACACCGTTCAACTAGGTTCGGTCTGCCCCAGAGCAGGAACGATGGGGCGGAGATCAGCAATCGGGAGGTTCTATTATGCGTTGTTGTTCCTCTTTATTCACTCAAAAACTCAACTTAAAACCCACTGTAGTAACGACCAGGGGCGGGGCATGGGGGGGCAATGCCTCCCTAAATGCCCTGACTGCCCCACCAAACACGATGACATGCAAAACAACCCAAGATATTTCAAATTAAACTGCTTATATATAAAATGATTTGAAACACTACTACTGCTACTAACTACAGTTGTCTCACCACTAAACCAACAGCATTCCATCATTGAAAACAGAAAAGTCTCTGTGTCAGACCTTTAGCTTTATGCATGCTGTGTGTCTGTTGCAACTTTAACAACAACTGATGTCATTATTATTGATGCTTTACTTGACTATAATAAAAGTCCTGTAACCGAATGGTATGGGTGACTTCATCACCCGTGGCGCAAAGCGACACGGGTGATGAAGCCGCCCCCATACCATTTTCTCCTGCTCCCCCCCCCCCCCCAAATGAGAAATGTTATATCCGCCCCTGGTAACGACTCATAGTATGACATGCCCACACAGTATCATGAGTCATCATTGCATGTGCTAAGTAAAGTGACATACATATGGATGCATAATGCATAATTCATCATAATGCTCCATTGCAGGGGCTAAGTAAAGTGTGATGCATTTACATGCATTTTAAAATAATCTACGCTGCATCCTAAGGTATTATTATGCAAGACACAATAATACAGTGAAATGTGGGCGTTGTAAGAATGGAAACTGAAGGTACTTGCATAATCGAAGAAAGAATACCAAATACTGTACATCTCTCATGTTTATTTGACACAGCGGTGCAACTGTTACACACTTCAATGGATAAAGCTCAGTGTGCTGTGATTGTAGGATTTCGCATTCACATTGTAAATGTCTTTCTTAGATAAAAATAAATAAAAGGAGCAGAGAGAAGCAATGGGAACATTTTAACCTTGAATCACAAAACAGACCTGCAAATAACAACACCAGATTTCGAAATTTGTCTCTTTGACTTTTTAAACTTTTTCACAATTGTTTTCAAAGACAGTTGAGGTCTTGTATAAAATACAAAATAAAGCAAGCGATTTGTAGTGTACATAACTGTGCGCAGGATGCAGCGCGTGGACTGGATCTACAACCTAGTGCACATCTCTGTTGTTAAAGTACCTGTCGATAGCTTGTCCTTGTCCATGTTTGTCCATGTCCTTGTGCTTGTCCTTGTCCTTGTCCATGTTTGTCCATGTTTGCCATGGACAAATAAAACAAGCAGACAATTAATGGCCAGAAGCACAAACACATGAATGACTGGAACAGACGATGACTCTATTAGGGAAGCGCATCGTTTACGGGACATGAGAGTGAATTATGTAAACTGTTGTGTAAACAACACACGCTAACAACCATATTTACTGTACACTGTCCATTTATATGAAAATAATTTTTGTGCAGGGCCATGCAGCCGGTCTATAAATTGCCTGCATTCCTCCCGGACTATTCTACTGTGACGTCAAAATCGTCACCCTTTTGTACCACCAGAGCCATAGAGTATAGACAGAATTATGCCAACTCCGTTCATTTCATGGGGCCAGTCCAATGACGGCTCTTTTACATAGACTTCTATTGAGAATGGGACAACTAATAGGAACAAGTCCTTGACCTGAAGTGGGCACAAATGCAGTGGACTCAGGCAATAGCCCAGCTTTAATGATCTTAAATCCCTTTATTTAAGATAAATACACAAACACTGCAGCCGACAGAGTCTTTAGTCGTTACTCTACAACAGTTGTCATGTTGCAATGCACATATACCCTAAAATTGCTCTTATTTGCGCCACCCTTCTGGCTGTGCTAGCCATTCCATAGAGCACTAACGTAGTGCTGCTGCCTTGATGCGATGGGAGTCCTCCACATTACTCTCTATATAACTAACAAGACGCCATGCAGAAAACGGACGCTACTTCCTCTTAATGGGAGCCACAAAGCCTAATGCATCTTATGGCCGCTGCCCATAGTGTTGGGACATGTGCACTACGTAACGCAATATATTACATAATATATTACCAAAATGCAGTAACTTGTAATATAAATATATTACTAAACAAAAACAATCTAATATATTATACTTTTCTTTCTGCATTACTGCATTACTTTCAATATTACTTTCTGTCAATCTGTCTCGTTGAAAATGTTCTTGTGAAATTTTCTTGACAACTGCAGAAGTTAAATAATTACTTCTTTTCTATAATTTGTCATCAAATTATTAATTCAGGAGGACGTTTTTTCAAGTTGATTTCATATGGATTTCCCAGATAGCCAAGTGCGCTTTCTTTATTGTAGCTATGCCACTGGCCTACACAATATTTGATTAATAGTGACACTAAATATTTAATTATATATTTTGTACAACATTTTTCTTTTAAGTAATATGTAATAGTAATACTAATATATTACACTTGCTCAGACAGCAATATTGTAATACAATATATTGCTTTAAAATGAAGGTAATAAGTAATAAGTAATACATTAACAAGGTATAGTAATATTCCCAACACTGCTGCCCATAGTGTTGGACTATATTATATACCACTAACGCAGTGCTATGCCGCAGAGGGATAGCGTTCCGTGGCTGCTACTACCAGCAACAAGCCGAGTAGCCGACAACACTTAACAACAAGAACAATAACAATTCTACAGAACAAAAGTGTTTACACTCTCACCTGGGCTGGCTTCATAGCCCACAAAACAATAGGATGTCTGAATGGTAATGTAAATGCCTAAAAACCCCCACTGTAGTTGCAGACAGCTGTCTCTTGACTCTTGGAGACATGCTGTCTGTTACTTGTTGATTCAAATGTAACCAAATAAGTTAACCTGTATTTTGCTATATGTGAAATGTACAGAAATATGGATGAATATGGATTCTTCATACACAACACTAACCTTTTGCGTAGCATACTACACATTCCATTTTCCAAGCACACGTGAATATGTATGCGTTACAAACTTTTACTTTCCAAGGAACCCCAATGGACCCTATAAGAGAACATTTTAAAGCTCTCGCAGTGTTCATTATAATTGCAAGGACCCCCAGTTTGACATGAATTAGGCTACACAGACCCCCCCACCCCCCCATTTCATGCCAATTCTCTTTCTGGGACCCTCACTTCATATTGGGAAAATAATGTAACTCTGATTGCGTACATCTCCACCAGGTCCATTTGCTTCCTTTTGTACACTGAGTTACAGACCCAAGGATCCATTTGGTTCCTATAACTATCTCACATTTTGCTGAAACTCCCTCAACTACAGGCCACATAGCACAGGATGCCACCATTGGTGTGTGTGACTGTGCATGTCATATCTTTATGTTCAACACACCTTTGCCTATACATCCCCCTCCATATTCCATTTCTCCCAATTACTGCTGCATTGCCTACCTCCCTGTTCATGTTCACACTTCATGTTACTCACTACTATTACAATTGCTCTTATATCCAAAAAATCATTTGCCTTTGACGAAAGATGCAAATTGTCCAAAAAATACTTTACTTGCTCATGGCTGAGGGAAGTAGGGGTGCTGGGGGGGCTTGAGCACCCCCTTTTTTCAGACACAG
The DNA here is from genome assembly GCA_039105355.1 of Benthosema pterotum. Classification (NCBI taxonomy): domain Eukaryota; kingdom Metazoa; phylum Chordata; class Actinopteri; order Myctophiformes; family Myctophidae; genus Benthosema; species Benthosema pterotum. Next base: position 47,193,229 of record CM076972.1, read on the forward strand.
CCCCCCTTGGACAGGAGGAGGATAATACTAGTTATTTTAATCAAAGCAGATTCTTGTTAATAGACCTTATACAGTACATATGCTCTATTGCTGTATCAGAGGCTAAGGTACCGGTGTCAGTTAGCTCATGCATGTGGAGAGGGAAGGTAAAAGCCACTTTTCCGTGTGTAAATGCATGAAAATGTGCATGCACAATGCGCATTCACACACATTTTGCGTGTGTGCGCATCTTGCAGCACCCCATAGTGAACGTCCAGCACCCCCTACTGTCAATATCTTCCCGCGGCCATGTACTTGCTGCACAATGGCGCAAAATCTAGATGTGAGGCCCGTGCATGTCTAGTTATTCCAATTTGGGGAAGTGTGGTAAGATTTTGGTAGGCTATCAGTCTGCTTGCCACAGAAAATCCTTGACTGTCATTTCATTATTTGTTGTCTCCCGGCTATGTTGTTTTACTGTCAGCCGTTGTATGAGATTTATGTGGCCAGAGTGGATAGCTGTTTTCAGAATGTGGACAAATAGCCTAGGTCACTCTGAACACAACCATGGCTTTTTGCGGGGTTCTTGCTTAAACCAGATTGTTCCAGGATCATCTTCGGTACATGCATTTTGTAATCTGTGACATCTCATCATGGGTAGTTATGACAACTGAGATGACAGCCTATTGTACTAATAAATGCTGTCTTCATATTGTGAAATGGAAAGAGAGCCTCTGGGATACTTTGATGCTAAAGGTGGCTGTCGGTGGATTCCAAAATGGTTGTCGGTGGAAACCTGCTCTCTCCTGGAATACAACCCATGCTGGAACTACGACTGGATCTATTCCTTTAGGTGGTTGGTCTTTTGTTTTTTTGTTTTGTTTTTGGTTTTGTTTTGTTTTGTTTTGTTTTGTTTTGTTTTGTTTTGTTTTGTTTTGTTTTGTTTTGTTTTGTTTTGTTTTGTTTTGTTTTGTTTTGTTTTGTTTGTTTGTTTTTGTTCTGTTTTGTTTTGTTCTGTTTTGTTTTGTTTTGTTTAGGTTTTTTTGGGGGGGAGGGGCGGTATTTTAATTATTTTATTTTTAAAGTATTTATTCTAAAGTTCCCCAGGTTTATCCATTTGAGCTAAGGTTGATTGTTAATATTGCAACTAAAATGTTAACACTTTGCTGTGAATTTAATAGTAGTATGGATTTGGAATGCCCCACTGTGACCTGAGTACAAACAATTGTAATCAGATTACTTTCTCAAGTACTCCCTGTTTTCCTGATGTTTCCTTCGAGGTTTCCTCCACATATATTGAGCTAGCTAATTCTAAAGGTAGTATTTTTGTACCAATAATTACGAATGATATTGCACAGTGGGCCTCCATCCAGCACCTTATTGAACACGTCAAGTGGCATCAAGACGCTAAGTCTTTTGTGCGCAGTGCAAAATGTAGTTTGCATTTGCATGCAGCTCAGGTCCGCCTACCTTTAGACAGGAAGTGTTCTGATTGGCTCCCAGAAGAGGAGTGGCCCATTTGGGGCGGGAATAGTACCCATATAATCTATTGCTGAGAGTCCTTCGGGGTGCTTACCCTGACTCTGCTGATTGGACTTGCAGATGTTGTGTGTGTGACTCCAGACTCTTGGGCCATTGCTTCAAAAGCCCAAAAGCCGAGACCTATGTAAATCGATAGGATTGGGACCTGAAAATCCTCACCCTGAAGCTTCTTCTTGGTTCAACTCTGCCTGGTTCCTGCCTGCTGCGACATGTCCCTGTCCATTCTCCTGCTCCTGTGTGCTCTCTCCACAAACTCCCTGTTAGAAAGGTTCCAAAGATAATGTGAATGCCACCTTAAGAGCCCTGAGTAATGCTTACTTGCCACCTTTAAGAGCGTGTTGTATTATGGGGCATGTCCTTTTTTTCTCAGTATTGGTAAAGGAGCGGTGAACATCAGTCATATCAGTTCACTCGTCTCTAAGAAATATAACTTCATTGTGCAGCACTACTGCGCCAGTGTGCGTCTGTGACTACTGTAAGTGTACTAAAACTACTTGAACGATACCTGCTGATAATATGCTATTTGCGACGTTACTGTTTCTCTATGTTCATTCCGTCGTTCCTTTGATTGACAGCTACAATCGGTTCATGTTACTTCATGCATGTGTTCAATACTTCTTGATTTAAGCACTTCTACGATGCTTTCTGTTTGTGATAAGTTAAGCTAAGAGTGTATATCAGGATCGATGTGTTATGTTTAAGCACCTTATTCACGTTTACGTCCGGTCCGTCAGTGCTGCCACTGAATCGTTGGCCACGCGTGTTCTATGGGCGCCGCCATTACGCACCTCACGTGCATTACGTCTATTGCGCAACCCTTACGCACATTACGTGCATTACGTATATTGCGCAATGTTCCATACCTGGGACTATGGGCAGCCCGTTGATGTATATTACCCCATGTTAAAACAGATTTAGGCCTTGGTATTTATTGTTGTGCTGGATTTGGGTGTACATGGAGTGTGTGATATGTGCAGTGATGTTTATGGTGGTATAATAATCTAGTATGCTGTGATATTGTATACTGTGTATAGTATTGTATGCATACATCTTATTCTTCCTTCTTGTCTGTATTATTTGCAGAACCACACATACCAATCGCACTCAGTGCTGCACTATTGCCTTCATTGCCAAGCCTGTATGCCTGTGCCTGCAACGACAGTAAACAGTTCAAATCCACTTCACTCTCCTGTCCAGTGTGTTTGACCAACGCCCCGGGGCGAATGATGTACAACTTATCCTGAACTAGTTTATGACAATACAGTCCCTTGAACTCTATCGAACAAACTCCCTATCAGGTGCTGATAGAAGCTACTACAAGACCATCTTCGTTGATAATGGCCAAGGTTGGGGTAGATGGTCCTATCTGGATATGTGCCCAAGCGGAACATACGCCGGGGGCTTCAGTATTCGGGTGAGAACATTTTCTATAGAGCTGCGCAGTGACGTCACCGCCCCTGTTCCGGAAGTCTTTTCCCAATTAATTTTTCTCATAGACTTTTCGAAAATAATTTATATCAAGACGATTACGCCACGGACAAAGCCAACTCGAGTCGTGACGAATCATGATGACACACACAAACTTTTGGGACAATAAAATAATTTCTAAGATGAAAAACGAAACAAAAAGTCTTGTATCATGCCGTTTTCTACTTCTTCCCAATTATATATTATATGACGATATTGTGTTTGTTGTCATGATTTGTCACGACCTGAGTTGGCTTTGGCCGCGGCGTAATCGTCTTGATATAAATTATTTTCGAAAAGTCTATGAGAAAAATGAATGGGGAAAAGACTTCCGGAACAGGGGCGGTGACGTCACTGCGCAGCTCTATTGCATTACATTGACTGTCATATTTTGAATTGCTTTGCTAAAATGGTACTGTATGCTAACTTTTGACTTGCCACTGATATCAAAGATCATAGCTCAAATATCATAGGCCAGCACAGTATTGTCAGAACCTAACTCCAACTCACCTCCACTCTATTGACTCATTATGAATCTGCCCCGAGACTGCGGTATTGTTGAATTTGTATTGTTGAATTATTTCTAAAATATTAAGACACCCTTTGTTCATTTTTGACCCCCCCTATCACATGGAACTACTTTTTAGGCATTGTGATATGGACACAAAAAAACACATCAGCCTCACCCCTCCTCATGCATTATGTTTTCTTCACCATAAGAGCTTTGTATGGTCTATATACCCCCCCACTGAATGGCATTTATAGCTCCCATTATTGCAAATTCAATTGTAAATTCAATGTTAATTTGAACACTGAGAATGATACTTTGATTCCAATCATTCAGCTGGGAATGAGCCCTTCTCAAAACCGCACCCTTTTGGGCCGGGTTTAGTCACTGTCCAATGACAATCAACATACTGTAGTTTAGCAACTGTTGCTATGCAGGTCAAGCTGTCCTCTACTAATATGCTTATTGGACGAGGACGGATTGGGGAGGGACATTGTGAAGGGCTTATTCCTCCATATTAAAACTCTCCTTCAAGGTGCAGGGCTCAAAAGTGTATAGGAAACAAAGTCTAATGGACTCCTGTGGGTCTTTGTGGCGGGTGCGTAGGCAGGCAAAAAGCTTAAATCAGGATCAATGTAACAGTGTACATATAGAGGCCTGCACACCGTCTACTCTATACCATACCTGGGCATTATGCGTCCCGGGGGCCAAATGCAGCCCTTTGGCTGACTCTGACCGGCCCGGGGACCACCAGTGGTCCTTGAGAGAGTTCCAGTTAAATATGGAGAGTTGGTTAACCAGATGTAACTCTTTGAGAGCGTAAAAATGAAACCAAATGGACCCTTGCGGGTCCATTTGGTTTCATGTTTACACTCTCAAGAGTTAAAATATTCATCATCTGAATTACCTAAAATCTACACAATCAGATAATGTAAAAGAATGGTCATTTTTTATCTACGTTTGCCTGTTTTGTTTCCCAAATCAAGCCTGGTATTGTGAACAAAAACAAAAGAAATCTTTAGTTTTGGGATCTGTGGGGCTAAAATGTCATCAAATGTGGTCGTCTGTGCCTCAAATACTGAATTAATTGAGGGCCCTGGTATCAAAAAGTTAGGTCTTACTTTCGTCTTAAAATTAAATTAATTCTACACAGACTTTAGTTCAGCCTTTAGTCTTGGCCCTCCACAATATTTTATGTATCTCATGTGGCCCCTTGGGAAAAATAATTGTCCACCCCTGGTCTATACAGTACTTGCAAGTAACTTTTTATTGAGGCAACACCCCTCCAGGGCTCAAAAGTACAATAGGAAAAAGACAGAAAATGTCCCTTTTTACATGATTTATTCACTTAAAATTTATAAAGAAATTAATAAGATTTTGTCTGTGGTTGTGAGGTTGTAGGTCTGCTTTTTTCAAACCCCTTGTGCCATAGCTAGATGTTGTTTCAATTGTCTTTTTGCTCTGCTCTGCAGGTGGAGCCAAATCAACATAAAGGTGATGACACGTCCCTAAATGGCATTAAACTGTATTGTGTCCGCGGAGCTACGGACACCCCCACCACGGTGACATCCAATGATGGATTGTAAGTGTTATTTAGTGTCATCATTAAAGCGCCTATATGTAGTTTTAAGGTCAAAATAATAATTACCTAATTTTATTGTTTTTATGTTTTATGTAAGTCTTCCTTTAATTAGATCATCTCCCAAAAATCTTGTCCTTTTGACGCCTCTAGGGGCTACAGGAAGCCTCTAAAGAAATCCCTATAAGTAATGTCATTGGCTAACAAATAGTCCCGGCGGGACTAATTGTTAGCCAATAAGGAAGCGCCTCATTGAGCTGCCTCTGATTAAGGAAAAAGTAAGGACTGGTGGTGTCAATTGTGGAGATGGTGGAGGAATATGATTTTTAAAGAGGAGACTGCAGGCTATGGTTGTCATAGATACTAGATACTAGATACTACTAGGTTTTTTTTTCCTTACTGTTTTTAGCTGCTTTTAGTCTTTAAATAAAGTTGTTCCTAAGCGCTTTGGGTATTTAGAAAGGCGCTATATAAGTCCAAGCTATTATTATTATTATTATTAGATATTTTCTGGAAGTGATCTAATGATGAAAAATTCTGTTGTTGTTCTTTTGCTTATATATACTTTAAATATTTAGTGTCATTACTAAGTCAGTATTGTGTTTCAGTGGCGTACCTACAGTAAAGCAAGGCCACTTGGCTGCCTGGCCAAATGCAGTCTACTGTTTGTTTGATTATATTCATGCAGAATATTAATAAATGGTTTTCCCTTGTGTTCCGTCTTTTCCTAGCTGGGGTGGCTGGTCAAATGTGCAATGGTGCAGATCAGCGAAGCTTGTATCATTCCAGCTGAACGTAGAGCCTAACCAGAACAGAGGGGATGACACGGCTGCCAATAGCATCAACTTCAAGTGCTCCAACGGTGACATCTTGTACGGCCAATCTTGTACCCCAATCTGGGGATACTGGGGACACTGGAGTCAGGAGTGTACCAGGGGAGGAATCTGTGGCATCCGGACCAGTGTGGAGGGGAGACAGGGAGATGGAGATGACACCGCACTGAATGATGTGAAATTCGTTTGCTGTGATGACTAAAGTTATAAAGCCTGACCTCAGTCTGAATTGCCATTCCGTTTCACTTCATTATTCACAAAGAAAAAATAAGGTAGTATTGTTAAGGTGCTGATTCAGGGCTGAGCCAGGCTAAACTAAAGTCTCTTTAATGTCTGTGTTGTACTATTACTACAAACCAATCTACGTTGTAAAACAAAGGGATTTGATACCATTAAAGCCGGGCTTTTGCTGAGTCTAACGCACTACTACCGGTCCAGGACTTGTCACAGTTGGCTGTCCCCATGCTATTATGCAAGACAATAATACAGTAAAATGTGGGTGTTGTAGGAATGGAAACTGAAGGTACTCACATAATAAAAAGAAAAATACCAAATACTGTACATCTCTCATGATTTTCAACACAACGCATGTAACTCAGTGTGGTTTGATTTTAGAATTTTACTGGACATCATAGAAGTGTAACAAGAAAGTTAACTGTAGGTGCCACTTTCAAGAGTTTGCATGTAACTTTTTTTTCATATGGGATATACTGTAGAACTAAAGAAAGACATATAGACACTGGCAGAACGATAGACAGGTCCATGCAAGACAGAGTGACATTTTCAATTCGATGAATCTAAATGATAATGTTAAAACTAGAACACTGAATGCAGCAGAAATTGGGAGTGGAGAGCTCCATTACAATCCTTTGTTGTGAAGTTGCTTCATCTTTTTTATTTTTTTGCGAGAAAGCTTCCACTTAGCATGCATAATGTAGTCTGAGTTTCCACCACGACAAATTACTGAGTGTCAGTAGAATAGGGCCGAATGATTATGAATCGGTTACACGCACACACACGCACACACACACACACACACACACACACACACACACACACACACACACACAGAGAGAATACCGGGAGAAACTGCTTAAAGGTCCTACAACATGAAATTGAGTTTCAAAGCCACAACAAAAAACAACATTTTGTATTTTTCTGCATCCTCCTGTGTGTTTCTGTATCCACACAAAATGCTAATTTTTGAACAATCAGGTTCAAGCATTATATGATGAGAACATTTTCTAATGCTTTTATGGAAATTGCTGTTATTCCTCCTCCTCTTCTGTCTTCAGTTTGCCTGACACTCTGAATCTGAATCTGGTTTCATTTCATTAGTTAGTCTGAAAGCCCTCTCAACGACTGCAGCTGTCAAAGCGGCAGTCTTCAGTGATTGGTTCATACCAACCAATCAGAATATTGACTGACACTATCACAAGATTCGCCGGATGCCATTGACCAGGGGTGCTCACACTTTTTTGACTTGAGAGCTACTTTCAAAATGACCGGCTCAAAATTGTGATTGTTCCATTACTGAAAATCCATTCCAAACAGTGTTGCCAACTGCCAAAATCCAAAATGCACTAGTGGCACTTCCAAAATGCACTAGGATGCGCTAGAGCAGTGGTTTTCATACCAGGGCCCACTATATTCTGCAATTTCTGGGACTAATTCAGGAGAAATAACTTGAAAAATCTTCGTCAAAATAGCAATGCTTAAATATAATTTAACTCTTGAGTGCATAAAATGAAACCAAATGGACCCTAAGGGTCCATTTGGTTTCATTTTATGCTCCCAAGAGTTACAGATCTATAAGCGTCCATTTGGTTACCAATGGTCCTTTCTAGGAAGGAAGGAGGACTCTATCATAGGAGGAAAAATGGTGAAAAACAAGGGTTTTATCTCTGGTGCCTGTCAAACAATTTCGCCCCAACTCACCAGCAAAAAAGCACTAGATTTTCCGCCAGGAGTTTTTCACTAATTTTGGCGCTAGGGAGCCCTGGAAAAGAGCTAAATATAGCGACAAATGCGCCAAGTTGGCAACACTGATTCCAAATCCAAATCCCCCTAGAAAGTTTGAGCTTTGGTGATGGTGTTACTTATTGTTATAATGTTTAAGAATAATGCACTTATAATGAAAATAGAGGGGGAGAATTGGAAGGTTCTCCTGTTTATGCTAATACTGACGTTTGAGAACAGTATTTGAGGTTTGTGTTGACAGTTCATGATGTTGAGTTTAGTCTCTTGCACCCAAAACTAAGAACTTTCAGAACTTTGTCCACAATTGCAAAAGAGAACTGGCAAACCATTGGTCAAAATAACAATTATTCTCTATGTTCTAATTGTGTGGAAAATGACGTAATTCAGATGTTTAAATATAATTGGTTTCATTCCAAGTGCTGGGGGGACTGTCATGTGATCTACCTGCACGGCCTGTGTGATCTACTGGTAGATCACCATCTATCTTTTGGGCAGCCCTGCCATAGACAAATAATGGACTTCTGGAAACATCGTCTGTGATACATATCACAGTTGTGTTGTGTACTAAAATGTACTCTAAGACGCCTAGTAAGATGCAGTTATGGCACTTTACATGCTTTCCCATCTCAAAATCCTTACAGTTATAAGCCAAAAATACAGCACATAGCCAAACTAAAAAGAGACGCATTCAGGCCATTGATTCTTTCACTCAGTGGGTAGGCCCATATACCATAAGGGCATTATGTGATCAACCTTTGGTCAAATTCTCTTTACACGTAATAGTCTTACCTAACCAGATATTACACAGGTGTATATTGTAGACATGTTGTATGATTTTATGTTGTGTCATGTGTCAATCATGGCTCTTTGATATATGTGTTTCATAGCTTAGCTTAGGTTCAAAAATACATCGTGTTTGGGGTGGCAGACTGGGTATTTAGGGGGGCATTGCCCCCCCCCATGCCCATGCCTAGATCCACCCCTGGTGCAAAGTGCACAAGATTCCATCTTGTACAAGAGAATGTTTCCACGGGGGATACATTTTTTGGGAGCACCATTCCGCGATAAATGAATTCTGGGGGAAGTCCCGTCTTTTAATAGACTCTCTGCTTTAGTTTGTGCACAGGCTTTCCTTTTCGCAGTGCAGTTGAGGTAAGCCTGGAGAGACCAAGGCTATGCCTTCTCTAGGCCAAAATGAGGCAGACAGCCAGGCAGGTACAGCAGTAAAACTGGGTCAGTAAAAAAAAACAGGCCAAAAATGATGGCAAGTTGTCAAATTATCTAATTAGTCCCTCCAAGACCTTTCTTTCCCCGAGACAGATATAGCAGCATGTTTTATATTTGCCTTCCCTCTTTTTTTCTCGCATGTCGTGGAGCTGCTCCGGCTGCATTTACATTTATTTAAATGTATTATCGCACGGCGAATGGCGATAAATGAGGATGAATTCATGCAGGTTATATAGTCTCTTGCCGGAATAAGAATGAATAAATCCTAGACTCCACTGTCACCCTCTCACACAAGCAACCCCTCGAAAACAAGGCTGGTATTTATTTTCCAGGTTACTCTCTGCCTGAATTTGAATAAAACCCAGGACTTCCCTCTGCCCCCAACCCAGGGGCGGATATAACATGTCTCATTTGGGGGGGCAAGAGAACATGTTGGAGGGGCAAGAGAAAATGGTATGGGGGCATGATGTCGCACCCATACCATTTCACAACCATAGTCGCACCCATACCATTTTCAGAATTTTGGTTACAGGACTTTTATTAGTCAAGTAAAGCATGAAAAATAACGTTGTTGAAGTTGCAACAGACACGCAGCATGCATAAAGCTAAAGGTCTGACTCAGAGAGTTTTCTGTTTTCAATGATGAAATGATATTTTGAAATGTTTTCAAAGTAGTAGTGTTTCAAATTATTTTAAATATAAGCACTTTAATTTGAAATATCTTGGGTTGTTTTGCATGGCATCGTGTTTGGGCGGGCAGACTGGGTATTTAGGGGGGCATTCCCCCCCATGCCCATGCCTAGATCCGTCCCTGCCCCCAACCTTCACACACACGCACGCACGCACACACACTGCAAGCAGCTGGATCATTAGTCTGAGGTGGAGATACTGTAGCTTCTTTCGGACCGAGACCCATCTGTCACAGCAGCAGATGAGAAGCTTCCAGGCCCGTGCCGGTCGTGCCAAGGAGAAGCTCATTTGAGAAGTACAACAACAACAAGCAAAGGAGAACTGTGTGCAGTAGTCAGAGCTATACAGCCATGCAGGGGTGTAGTGGAGGGGGGATGCGGGGACTTTTCATATCTAAAATATTTTCGGGGCAAAACCAGGACTATGTTTTTTTGTGTGTGTCGTGCAGGTGTACGCAAATGCGCACCAAGCGCAAGTGTGAATGCACGTGTCTTAAAGGGGAATTCCACTCATTTTCAATATTTTACTGTGTCATTAGTATACCTTACAGATGTTGTGTGGACATGGTAAAAAAAAAAAAAAAGTTCCCCCCATTCTGTGTTTCCTAGAAATGGAGGTCTGGAAAAAAAAAACATTATTATGGTGAAATACATCTTGATGACATCATCAAGATGTTGTTTCACCATGTTAATGAGTTTCCTTTTTTCTGAGAGTGGGCAAATGGAACCAAATGGACCCGCTAGGGTCCATTTGGTTCACATTTGCCCACTCTCAGAAAAAAAATGAAAATTGGTGAAATTCCCCTTTAAGAGGTCCCCCCCCCCCCACTTCTAAAAGTCACACTACAACACTGCAGCCATGGATGATCTATACTCCCATTGTACGCAAGCATACAAGACAGTGGAGTTTGAAATTATCAGAAGGTTGAGGCAGAGGTTGAGGCAACACGTTTTTTCACTCCACTCCAAAAATGTTCCCAAACAGTGTTGTTTTCATTAATAATTCACCACTGAGGTAGCGAGAGAGGCAGGGACGGATCTAGGCATAGGCATGGGGGAGCAATGCCCCCCTAAATGCCCTGACTGCCCCACCAAACATGATGGCATGCAAAACAACCCAAGATACCCAAGAATTTAAAGTGCTTATATTTAAAATTATTTGTAACACTACTACTGCTACTAACTAACTACAGCTGTGTCACCACTAAACCAACAGTATTTCATCATTGAAAACAGAAAACTCTCTGAGTCAGACCTTTAGCTTTATGCATGCTGCGTGTCTGTTGCAACTTCAACAACAACTGATGTCATTATCGATGCTTTGCTTGACTAATAAAAGTCTTGTAGCCGAAAATAGTATGGGTACGACAACCGCAGCCATACCATTTTCTCTTGCCCCTCCAACATGTTCTATTGCCCCCCCCCCCCCCCCCCCCAAATGGGACATGTTACATCCGTCCCTGGAGAGAGGGGAGGGGGGGACTTACAAAGAGTGCCTGGGAAAAAAAATGAATGAAGTGGAATACCTAATTGAACATAGGAGGCAAGGAGGCGACTGACGCCACTGGAGAAGACAGATCGACACTGAGATGGGAGAGAAACAGGAGGAGGTTTCTATTAACTAGAGATTGCAGCGAGCTGAAAGCGTTATCTCTCTGGGACACGGTGGACACATCTATTCATGCTGGTCGACGCTGCTATCAGAGATCCTACGACAGAACAGACAGTCAGCAACTCTCAGTGTAAACACGGTGTTGGGGACGGAAGGGTGTGGGGCTGCATGTGATGCAGTGGTACTTCAAGGTTCAAGGTTCAAGGTTCAAGGTTTTTTATTTGTCACTCCAGTGTATGTCAGGACATATACAGGGATGAAATAGCGTTTCCATTTTCCACAGTGCAATAGACAAGACAGTGTAGTAAGACAAAAGTCAAGACAATAGACAGTGCAATAAGACAAAGTCGAGACAAAAGTGCAATAAGACAAGGTCAAGACAATATATGGACGAGACAACAGTAGTGCAGCAGACCAGTAAGGTGCAAACTGTACACCTAACTTGAGGTGAAGGTGCTTAGCTAACCAGGTGATAAAGTGGCGGTAGTGTGAAGCTAAAACAGGCAGGACGTATATACAACTACTAGAAACTACTACTAGAGACTACAGTATACTACAGCTAGAAACTACAACTAAAAAAACTAAAGCTATATACGAGGTTACATAGCTACAACTAAAACAACTAAACAAACAACACATAGCTTACTATGAGGTGAGGTATACATGTGCAAGATAGGATAGGATAGGATAGCAGCAGTTCGATCCAGTCCTTCGGTTGTATGTGTGAGTTGACCATGTGTGAGTGCGTGCATGTGTGTGGGTGTGTGTGCCTGTGTCTGTGTAAGGGGTGGTGGGTAGTTGAAAGTCCAGCGTATGTATGTGTGAGTTGACCATGTGTGAGTGACCATGTGTGAGTGCGTGCATGTGCGTGGGTGTGTGTGCCTGTGTAAGGGGTGGTGGGTAGTTGAAGTCCAGCGTCCGTGTGCATGTGTGTGTAGGGAGTTCAGCGTGTGCGTGTGTGCGCGTGCACCCCCACCGTGGGAGGGGGGAGGAGTGGCAGCATGGGGGGGGTACCGAGTGGGAGGGTGCTCAGTGGCGTGCGAGGGAGTGGGAGGGAGTTCAGCAACCTGACGGCTTGGTGAACGAAGCTATCGTTCAACCTGCTGGTCCTTGCCCGGAGGCTCCTCAATCTCTTCCCCGATGGGAGGAGGTTGAAGAAGCCGTGCGTAGGGTGGGTGGTGTCGCCTGCGATCTGTAGCGCCCTGCGGGTCACCCGTGTGTTGTAGATGTCTTGCAGGGACAGAAGGGGGACACCCACGATCTTCTCGGCTGCTCTCACTGTGCGCTGCAAGGACTTTCTGCAGGAAGCTGTGCACCCACCATACCACACAGTTATGCAGCTGGTCAGGATGCTCTCGATCGTCCCGCGGTAGAAGGAGCACATGATGGGGGCTGGGGCTCTGGCTCTTCTCAGTCTACGGAGGAAGTAGAGGCGCTGCTGAGCCTTCTTGACCAGTGCTGTGGTGTTAGTGTTCCAGGAGAGGTCCTCTGTGATGTGTACACCAAGGAATTTGGTGCTCTTCACTCTCTCCACTGCAGCTCCGTTGATGCTCAGTGGGGAGTGCTGGGTGTGCGCTCTCCGAAAGTCAACAATGATCTCCTTCGTCTTCTCCACGTTGAGAAGGAGGTTGTTGTTTGCACACCATGTGGTCAGCTGGCTCACCTCATCTCTGAGGTGGTACTTTTAGAAGTGTGTGTGTGTGTGTGGGGGGGGGGGGGGGGGGGGCTCTTATAGGTGAATTCCACCCATTTTTTTTTTTTCTGAGAGTGTACAAATGTGAACCAAATGGACCCTAGCGGGTCTTTCCAAAAGGAAACTCATTAACATTGTGAAACACATCTTGATAATGTCATCAAGATGTATTTCACCATGGTAATGATTTTTTTTTTTTTTTTTTCAGACCTTCATTTCTAGGAAACACAGGAGGGGGAACTTTTTTTTATCGTGTCCACACAACATCTCTAACGTATATTAATGACATAATAAGATATTGAAAATGAGCGAAATTCCCCTTTAAAAGGATCCCTGGCTAATGACAAATATGCCTTAAAACACTATACTTGCCTTCTATAACTAAAACATGTAGATAAAAAACACCTTCAATACTTTATTTCTTTCATAAATAGAGAATCTTTCACTCAATAGGAGGTGCTCCGGTTGCAGGATGATGATGTCACATGAGCATGTTCAGAAACAAAGGTGGAGTACGCACATCTCTAATGAATTTCACAGGTGCTGAACTAGAAAAAGTCGAACGTGCAAAAAGGGAAAATAGTTCGCACACCGTATTCGTCAGGCATGACTCATGCCTGACTCAGTCTTTCATATCATATAGGCATGTAATGTAATTTTCTCTCAGGAACAGCTTGTTTGATTTTGGCCTCATACTGTTGTCATTATTGCACCTTGCTTTGTATTGCAGGGTGCAGTCTTCTGTTCCAAATGTTGTATTTCCACTTTGTTTATAATGTCCACCATTGTTGATTGGGCGTGGGGCAGAAAAGGATCGAAAATGATCTATATAAAGACGATTATGCCGCAGACAAATCATGACAACAAACATAATATTACCATACAATCGCTGTTTAGCAAGAAGAAAAGAATGGCAGGATACAACAGTTATGTATTTCTTCTTACAAATGATTTGATCGCCCCAAGACATTTTGTCATGGCTGCAGCGTAATCGTCTTTATATGAATCATTTTCAATTCATGAGGAAAATGAACGGGGTGGGACTTTTTGGGGCGTAAATCCCCTTTAACATTTTAACCGTGATAGATTAATTCAATATCTAATACTGTCCGGGACTGGGGAGCGTGGTTTTTCATATAACTTTTCATTTATTTTTAAAATATTGTTTTATTCTTTCTTGCTCGCCGGTATGGAGCTACATTTTCCACAAACAAAAATATATGAAAACGGTAGATTCAATTTCACATCTACCTCACGTATTAGGAGTACAAGATCATAGATCAGTCACCAGGAAAAAAAAGCAAATTGAGTGTTTCGGATAAATCTATCATCGTTAAAGTGGGTTTGTATAGGGAGGAGGCAGGGCAACTAAAATGAATCACAAATATCTACATATTGAATTGTACAACTTACAAACTGTCTGGGGTGTTCACACAAGGTTGACTACATGATATAATGACCAATTGTTTTTTTGTGTTATAATAGGGGTGCACCCCTGGGTACTTTGATCATGCATGCAGTGAGGGATGCAGTGAGGGAGATCATTATGCAGAAATTGTAAATGGTGCATTCTTATACAGTATTTGCCTTTCATCCAAGGCGCTTTACACAGATTGTGCATCACGTTCACCCATTCACACACACATTCATACACTGATGGCAGTGGAAACCATGAAGGTACCTACAGTGCTAGCACATCAGGAGCAATTGCGGGTTCAGTGTCTTGCTGACGCTAACTCTGGGGGAGCCTGGGTTCGAACCGGCAACCTTGGTGACCATCTGGCTACTCTATACCCCTGAGCCACTACCACCCCTTAAAGGGATAGTCTGGATTTTTTTAAGCTGTATGAAATACTTGCCATTAATTTTGTGGTGTCAACTGTATTACTTGATTTCTAGAGTCCCATGGTGGTGGTGGGAGTTGTGCTCTGGTTTTGGTGAAATATGAAGTAGTTCCGGTCATTTTTGAGGGGTCACTGTGAGTGAGGGCCATGCAGTGAAAGTAAATGAATCCAAAAAACTAACTTGCTTCATGTTGTTGACCTGCAGTATTTCTAAAATATTAGCACAGTGTCACGCCCTGTCCTATAGGGCTAGTTTGTCCCACTCTGGGCCGCCCTCCTGATGTTTTCCCCTGCCTCACTCTGGGTTGCCACACCTCTATATCTAGGGGCGGATTGGCCATCTGGAGTACAGGGAGTTTTCCCGCTGGCCTGCGCCACCTAGTGGCCTGGACAGCGTAACCCCCCCCCCCCCGGGTGGCCTGGCAAAGGCAAAATTGTCCCGGTGGGAAAATATGTGCCAATCCGCCACTGTCTATATCCGCAGCTGTTACTGTTTACTGTTAATTGTTTGCTATTTAGTCCTGTTGGAGTCCTGTTGTACGTATTGATTGTTGCTGGTTTGTAATTGTCCTTGACGCACCCTATGTACCTGTATATATGGGTTATTCTTCATGCGCCTGAGAGGCTGTGTTTTTGGTTGTTAATACAAGTTTGAACTTAGACTCAGAAGATTCCTGCCTACCGCCTTTACCAGAACGTAACACACAGCCTTCATTCATTTTTTTACCCCTCTATCCTAGGGAACTATGTATTTTGTGTCCATATCACTACACTCAAAAAGTAGTTCCATGTGATAGGAGGGTCAAAAATGAGAAAATGAGAGGTCCTAATATTTTAGAAATAATTCAACAATACAAATTATGTTAGTTCTGTGGATTAATTTACGTTCACTGCGTGGCACCAGGGACCCCCACAAAATGACCAGAACTATACTTAATATTGACCAAAACGAGGGCAGAACTCCCACCATGGGACTCTGGACATCAATTAACACAGTTGAGACCGCTGTATTAATGGAAAGTATTTCATACATCTTAACTTCCAAAAAAATCGGACTATCCCTTTAATGCCATAATATAATTTCTGCCTTCTACAGCAATGTGAGTTTTTTTAAACAAAAGCCAGTAACAGTCTCAAAGAGGGCCAGTTGAAAAAAAAATATATATAAATGATACATTTCATATTTCATACTTTATTCATCTATCCACAATATGACATCTTCTCAATTATGAATGATGGAAACTAGTTTCTCTTCAGGAGAGAAACAAGTGACACATTTGAGAATGACTTTATTAGAAAATCAGTGAAAAAAAATCTGTTGTTTCTTCATAGTGACTGTCTTGTTGTCTTTATCACAGAACTCTGCAGGGAGAGACAGAGAAACAGCATTATGAGGACAGAGATTGTGCAGTGATTTGATTTTCCCTACTCTCTCCCCTACACAGTCTCCCTCTCTCTCTAACCCAGAAACTAGAAGGTTTCTGGTGCTATATTCTAGTTTCTGACACTAGATTCTAGTTTTTGACATGAGATTCTACAACATACTTTCTGACATTATATTCTAGTTTCCGGCTCTAGATTATAGTTTTGCTTCTGACAGTAGATGCTAGATTCTGACACTAAATTAATGAGACTAAATTCTAGTTTCTGATGCTACCTTCTAATTTCTGATTCCATTATATTCTAGTTTTCCTGAAAAAAAAAAGTCTACGTTCCTGTGTCAGTGATGCTCAACATATTTCATACCAAGGACCACCATAATTATCTATATTTGGCTGTGGACCCCCATCTAAAAATGTTCTAGGGATCCCCCAGAAGCAAAGATTTGAGTTAAAATTGTTTGATTCTGAAAGAATATATTCAAAAATTTGCGCCACATTTTCATGATTTTTCAAAAATAGCAGAGATACAAGCTCATAGCGCGCCACTCGGTGGCGCGCTATGAGCTTGTAGATCTGCTATTTTTCAATAGTTAAAACATAATGCTTAAAACACCAAAACTAAGGGTTAATGAAGAGGCTTGCTTGGAATTCCAGTTCCTTAGTTCCTAATAATGGAAGGAGTTGGAGGGAGATGTCCACGCGAATGCCGCAGAACTGCTATTTCATACTTCTCCCAAGTACATTTTGAATTCAGGGCCGGTTCTAGGCATAAGGCAGGGGTCGGCAACCCAAGATGTTGAAAGAGCCGTTTTCGGCCAAAAACTAAATTCAAAATCCCTCTGGAGCCGCAAAAATGTAAGCCTAATAAGACCTTAAAAGGGGAATTCCACCCATTTTCCTTTTTTTTCCTGAGAGCGTACAAATGCGAACCAAATGGACCCTGGCGGGTCCATTTGGTTCCATTTGTACAGCACATAGCGTGTTGGTGCTGTCAGTGACTGAAATGTTCATATTATGTTGGCCGAT
Source organism: Benthosema pterotum (assembly GCA_039105355.1). Classification (NCBI taxonomy): domain Eukaryota; kingdom Metazoa; phylum Chordata; class Actinopteri; order Myctophiformes; family Myctophidae; genus Benthosema; species Benthosema pterotum. The sequence goes on from CM076972.1 coordinate 47,210,590, forward strand.
CACCCTAATGTGTATGTAATGCTGCTAGAGCCAGAGATCCACTAGGGCTGTGTTCTGTGGCTCCTGAGCCGAAGGTTGCTGACCCCCGGCATAAGGGGTGTAAGGTTTACAGTCGCTTAGGGCTACAACCGGTAACAGGGCCATCACAGGGAGGAGATTTATTTTATTTTTGATGTATCACCCCTATACCATACACAGGTTATACTGGTGGTCTGGGAGCATGTGGCCCCCACCTTCACTTGCTGATTCTACAAAATGTCTTCTAAATCAATCCAGTTTTATGAATAAAACCTCAGCTTAAAACCTCAGCTTTCTACATCAGTGATCCTCAATATTTCATCTCCAGTACCCCAAAAATCATCTGTATATGGCCGCCCACCCCCATCTGAAAATATGTACTTCCAGGGAAAATGTCTGAAGCAAAGCATGACATCAAGAACTCTAGGGTATACTAATGACATATTAAAATGTTGAAAATGGGTGGACTTTCCCGTTAATACTGTAGCTAGTTTCGTGTGTGACTGAACCTTGTTCCTGAATGTCGTGGGACTCTGTTGGCCAGCCGGTAGTGTGGTCTGCTGGCAGAGAGAAGTTCAAACATTTGGCCTGATGATGAAATGCTCGAAGGTCAGATTCCTCCAGGCGGTGCTCCGGCCGCACTGCAGCATCAAGGTAAAAATCACACCCGTGCGAAAGTAAGTGCTGCGTGTGTGGCTACAGTATACTAAAACACACTTCGTCCCATTGTGCTTGTTTCTCTGAACATGGCAACATCAACAATACACACTTCGTCCCATTGTGCTTGTTTCTCTGAACATGGCAACATCAACATGACTCCACACATGCAGGCAGGGACACACGCATGCAGGCAGCCACACACACAGGGACGCATGCAGCCAGGTAGGGACACACGCACACAGTCTGTGAATCGTCTGATGAAGTGCTTGCTACGCAGCACTTAAAAATTACCCTCATGGAGGTGAAATCAAGGGCGGATCTAGGCATAGGCATGGGGGGGCAATGCCACCAAACATGATGGCATGCAAAACAACCCAAGATATTTCTGTGATTATATTTAGAAGTATTTACTGAAAATGGTACCATTTTCTTCTGCCCCCCCCCCCCCCCCCCCCCCCCCCAATTGGGAAATGTTACATCCGCCCCTGGTGTGTGTGTGTGTGTGTGTGTGTGTGTGTGTGTGTGTGTGTGTGTGTGTGTGTGTGTGTGTGTGTTTTACCTAAGAGTTGCAGAGTGCGAACAACGTCGCTCTTTCCACTGACAGTGGTGGCGAGGTTTAGCACCAAACAGTTACTGCAAGTAGGCAACGACGTGCCTCTGTTAACGTCACCAGTATCTGTACAGGAGAGGAGAGGGGGAGGAGTATCAGCTGATAAAAATCGGTCGCGCCGGATATAGCCTATGGGTCCCATAGGGTCACATTTAAATGCCAAATAAAGTTGAAATATCGTGAACTATTCCTTTAATGATATATTTCTTTTTGTGAAATATGTGGCTGATATATGTGGCTGTCACATATATGTGTCTTACTGTTGGTGTGATTGATATGATGTGGAACATCCATGTTGGTGTCAGAGATGAGGGAGATTTGGGACCGCTCCACGGAACACGCTCCATTGCTTTGGATAAGGAAAAAAAAAAACACAGAGCTAGCTACATCAGGATACTTTTGTTGTGTAGCTTGTAGTGCAGCTTGCTACAATTTTCTGGGGATAGCTTGTAGTGTAGCTTAGCTATATTTTTTGAGAGTAACAAGTAGTGTTGTAGTCGAGACCACTTAAATCGAGACCAAGACAACCACGGACTTGATCAAGACGAGATCGAGACGAGACTAGCACCTACAGGATCAAGACAAGACCAAGACCTAGCGGGGCCGAGAACAAGACAAGACCAAGACCTAGAGGGGCCGAGAATGAGACAAGACCAAGACTGGTCAAGACCGAGGCCAAGACCTAGTCTTGTCATGCCCATTTTAACATATAATAACGTTCTTAATGATTTTCAATCTTCTATTATTATAACACTGAATTTGTTGTTTTGCCCCCGTCCACCATTACATTACAAAACTACTAATAATATAATAGGGCTGGGGCGATATGGTCGATAACAAGAATATAAAAAATCCCTAATCAGACACATCCCAGTGTCTGTCTTCTTTCTTTTCAATATTTACAGAAGAAAAAAGTATATTGCTATTTGTGC